>CM053327.1:28570625-29770625 GCA_028583605.1 Dastarcus helophoroides
AGGAACAATTTGGAGTGATTCACAAATTGTTTTCCGCCTTTCTATTGTGGTTAAATCCCCTTCATTCGTCTCTTTATTGAATGTTTTCACAAGGGGTCATTTGCAACCGTCATAGCTAATAATGAGTTCTATTAGGCTACTCTAATGCTAACTGGACGGGACAACTTCTAAATGCATCGATGTTTTGAGAACGTGTGAAACAAACTGCTTTCTGGCATATTTGTCGATTATTTGTGGTTGTTGGGAAAATAATCCTTGACCTGAAAGAAATAAAATAAAATAAAGGAAGATACAAGAAACATGTATTTTCTATTTGTATACAAAAAGCTTAATATATTCTCTTATACAGGATGTTTTTTTTTAAAGTTTAATCCACTCGCAAAGGGCAACCCCATTGTGCCTCCAAAGAACCGCGAGTAGAATGCGGAAACAAGGATAAATGCCGTCTTCCTAAACAAGGATAGGTTGTAATTTTTGGAGAAAATTTCTTTCAGTAACGAGTTCCATAGCTTGAAAGTTCTATAAAAAAAAATGTTTCGGTTAATCTGTTAAGTGTCACTCTGACATCTTATTTAAGCAAAAAGGTTTGAATTTTCTTTGGCATAAGACAACCCTTTAGAAATTTATCTTCTTTGAAGATTTTTCATCAGTCGGTTTATTATGATAGTAGTTCAGATGTATTAAAACTTTACACTTGTCAATCACTGACAATTAGGGATGCACAAGATTTTTGAAACATCGATACTGTACTCAATTGATGTATCCAAAAAAATATATCGATATGTTTCGAAACATCGGTAAATTCATTGGATATTCGATGTATCACATAAATCTAGTGCCAGCTCTTCTCAACCAGCAAGGCGCATCTCTCATGATTTCGCTTTTTTCAAAATTCCTACTTCTTAGCACACTTACTTATTTAAAAATCACTTTTTTTACAATTTGTACTTCTTCAAAAATTGACATTTAATAAAAAACTTCTGCTTCTATTTAAAACTTCTATTTGTTTTTATTAAATTTTGAAAATTGCAACTATTTATAAAAATTTCAGTTTTAAAGCTTTAAATTTTTTTTTAAAATATCGAGTTTTTTGAAAGATTGAAATTTTTTACGATTTTATTTGAGAATTGGGACTCTTTCCGAGATTTGCACTTTTTTAGGATTGTTAACTTTCTGGAATTTCCATATTTTTTAAAATTTTGACTTTTTTAAAATGTTGACTTTGATTTTTGAAAGGTTTGACATTTTTAAAAATTTCAATTTTTTTAGAAAATTTTGAATTTTCAGAAACTCTTTTTTTTTCATAAATCTCGATTTTTTTAAAAATTTAAACTTAATCGATAATTTCGACAGTTTTTTTAAAATTTGGAATTGTTTTTTCCAATTTCGTACTTTTTTCAAAGTTTCGAATTTCTTTGGGAATCCTGATTTTTGAAAGTTCTATTTTTTTATTAAACTTTAAATAATGTCAATTTTTTGTCAAATTTTGATTTCTTCAAACTTTGCTCCGACTATTTTTAAAACTTGTTACTTTTATTTTAAAAATCTTCATTGTTTTTAAAAATCTTGTTTATATTAAAATTCTGCAATTTTTCAAAAATTTGACTTTTGTTTTCAAATTTTTGCACTTTTTTCCGAAATTTTGACTTTCACAAATTTCGACCTTTTTTAAAATTTATCTATTTTTTTTAAATTTTGACCTATTCGAAAATTTAAAACTTTTTTGAAAATATTGTTTGAAACTTTTTTTTTTGATTTCGAATATTTTTGAAAATTTCAGCTTTATTCAATTTTTCAGTTTTTCTGAAAAATTTGATTTATTTCGATAAGTGCTTTTTTCAATTTTTTTGATCATTTTTTAATATTTGGATTTTTAAATTTATACGAATTTTCTTTATAATTTCGACTGATTTTTTTTTGAAAATTTAAACTTTTTATAAAAATTTTGATATTTCTCACAATTTTGACATTTCTCAAAATTTTTCTTTAAAATTTCCTTTTTTTTCAAATTTTTACGTATTTGAAAAATTTTACTTTCTTAAAAATTGCCACATTTTTTGATAATTCATCTATTTTTAGAATGTTGAAAATATTTGTTTGTTTGTAGATTTTTTAAATTGCGAAGTTTTTTAAAACTGAATTTTAAGGAAAATTTTTTATTTATTTTTTCAATATTTCATTTTTTTTTTACTTTTTGGCTATGTTGCAATATTTCGACTTTTTTAAAAATCAAATACAATTTTTTTTCAAAACATTAATTATTTTGATAACGAAGGCTTCCACGGCCAGAGTGAGTACAAGATAAACTTCTTCCGGGATTGGACCGTGTCAAAAAACTACTAAAAGTGTTCAAATTATTTTGAAAATTTTTATTTTTATGAAAATTTCAAAAAGCGTACAAATTTTAAGAAAATTTCCAAGAGTCAAAATTTAAAAAAAATGTAAAAGCTTTTATAGAATGTTGAAACTTTTAAAAAGGTTAATGATTTCAAAAAAACCAATATTTAAGAAATAGCCAAATTTTCGAAAAAAAATAAAGTTTTAAATTTTAAAATATAGTCCGAAGTTTAAAAGATATTTGAAATTATGAAGAAATATCAAGATTTAAAAAAAATGTGTTTTTACTGAAATCTCGGAAATTTTCAGATATCCCAAATTCCGAAAAAAGGTCAAAATTATCAAAAACTTCGAAATTCTTGTTAGTTGAAATTTTGAGAAAAAAGTTAAAGTCACAAATCTTAAAAAGAAAACCAGAACCAGAAACCAGAATGTCAAAGGTAAGATTTTCAAAAAAAGATAAAATGTTGAAAAAATCGATATTTTGAAAGAAGTTCAAATTTTCGAAATAAATTAAAAACTTTAAAATGCAACGATATTTTTGGAAAATAATAAAAGAATTAAAAAGAAGCTCTAAAATGTCAACACTTTGAAATAAGTTGGAGTTTTAAAAAAATCGGTAATTTTAAAGAACAGCGAAAGTATATGATAAAAATTCGAAATTTTGCTAAATAATTCATAATGACAAAAAAAGTGAAGAAAATGTCGCCATTTAATAACTTAAAATTTTCGAATAAACTCGAAATTTTAAAGATATTTTCAAAAAAATTTAAAGTTTTCAAAAAAGGCCAAATTTTTAAAAATATCAAAATTGAAAAAAAAGTTAAAATTTAAAAAAGTAGGAATTTTAGGATTGGAAACTTATAACAAAGTCCGTATTTTTAAAAAGCCAAGGTTTTTAAAAGGTGTCAAAATTTTCGAAAATAAAATCTACATTTTTAAAAGCCAAAATTAAAAAAAAAACAATTTTTTGAAAAACAGATTTAAAAAAAGTCAGCATTTAAAAAAGTAAGAATTTTCGGAGTGGAAATTTGGAAAAAAGTCTTGAGTTTTTGAAAAGTTAAGGTTTTGAAAAGGTGTCAAAATTTTCGAAAATAAAAGCTACATTTTTAAAAGCCAAAATAAAAAAAAACAATTTTTTGAAAGGCAGATTTAAAAAAAGTCAGCATTTAAAAAAGTAAGAATTTTCGGAGTGAAAATTTGGAAAAAGAGTCAGAATTTTTAAAGAGTTAAGGTTTTGAAAAGGTGTCAAAATTTTCGAAAATAAAATCTACATTTTTAAAAGCCAAAATTCCAAAAAGCAATTTTTTTTAAAGACAGGGATTTTAAAAAAAGTCAAAATTTTGAACGTCAAAAGTCTCAAAATCCCAAATTTTGACAATTTGAAGTTTGGAAAAAATACATCTTTTCAAAATATGGACATTTTAAAAAATCTTCGGCTCAAATTCCGAATAAAAGGTCAAAATTATCAAAAATTTCAAAGTTTTTGTTAGTTGAAATTTTGAGAAAAAAGTTAAAAAGTCACAAATCTTAAAAAGAAAACCAATTTAAAGAATGTCAAAGGTAAGATTTTCAAAAAAAGACAAAATGTTGAAAAAATCGATATTTTGAAAGAAGTTCAAATTTCCGAAATAAATCAAAAACCTTAAAATGCAACAATATTATTGGAAAATAATCCAAAATTTAAAATAAAAGCTCTAAAAAGTCGACGCTTTAAAATAAGCTGGAGATTTTAAAAAAATCGAAAATTTTAAAGAACAGCGAAAGTATCAAATAAATTCGAAATTCTGCAAAATAGTTCATAATAACAAAAAAAAAATGATGAAAATGTCGCCATTAAAACAACTCAAAATTTTCGAATTAACTCGAAATTTTAAAGAAATTTTTTAAAAAATCTAGAGTTTTCAAAAAAGGCTATTGTTTTTTGGAAATATCAAAATTTAAAAAACAGAAAGACAGATTTAAAAAAAGTCAGCATTTAAAAAAGTAAGAATTTTCGGAGTGAAAATTTGGAAAAAAGTCTTGAGTTTTTGAGAAGTTAAGGTTTTAAAAAGGTGTCAAAATTTTCGAAAATAAAATCTACATTTTTAAAAGCAAAAATTAAAAAAAAACAATTTTTTGAAAAACAGATTTAAAAAAAAAAAAGTCAGCATTTAAAAAAGTAAGAATTTTCGGAGTGGAAATTTGGAAAATAGTCTTGAGTTTTTGAGAAGTTAAGGTTTTGAAAAGGTGTCAAAATTTTCGAAAATAAAATCTACATTTTTAAAAGCCAAAATTACAAAAAGCAATTTTTTTAAAGACAGGGATTTTAAAAAAAGTCAAAATTTTCAAAGTCGAAAGTCTCAAAAACCCAAATTTTGACAATTCGAAATTTTGAAAAAATGCATCCTTTCAAAAAATGGACATTTTAAAAGATCTTCAACCCAAATTCCGAAAAAAGGGTCAAAATTATCAAAAATAAAATCTACATTTTTAAAAGCCAAAATAAAAAAAAACAATTTTTTGAATGACAGATTTAAAAAAAGTCAGCATTTAAAAAGGTAAGAATTTTCGGAGTGAAAATTTGGAAAAAAGTCTTGAGTTTTTGAGAAGTTAAGGTTTTAAAAAGGTGTCGAAATTTTCGAAAATAAAATCTACATTTTTAAAAGCCAAAATTACAAAAATCAATTTTTTTAAAGACAGGGATTTTAAAAAAAGGCAAAATTTTGAAAGTCGAAAGTCTCAAAAACCCAAATTTTGACAATTCGAAATTTTGAAAAAATGCATCCTTTCACAAAATGGACATTTTAAAAGATCTTCGACCCAAATTCCGAAAAAAGGGTCAAAATTATCAAAAATAAAATCTACATTTTTAAAAGCCAAAATAAAAGAAAACAATTTTTTGAAAGACAGATTTAAAAAAAGTCAGCATTTAAAAAAGTAAGAATTTTCGGAGTGAAAATTTGGAAAAAAGTCTTGAGTTTTTGAGAAGTTAAGGTTTTGAAAAGGTGTCAAAATTTTCGAAAATAAAATCTACATTTTTAAAAGCCAAAATTACAAAAAGCAATTTTTTTAAAGACGGGGATTTTAAAGAAAGTCAAAATTTTGAAAGTCGAAAGTCTCAAAAACCCAAATTTCGGCAATTTGAAATTTCGAAAAAATACATCTTTTCAAAAAAGTGGACATTTTAAAAGATCTTCGACCCAAATTTCGAAAAAAGGGTCAAAATTATCAAAAATAAAATCTACATTTTTAAAAGCCAAAATAAAAAAAAAACAATATTTTGAAAGACAGATTTAAAAAAGTCAGCATTTAAAAAAGTAAGAATTTTCGGAGTAAAAATTTGGAAAAAAGTCTTGAGTTTTTAAGAAGTTAAAGTTTTGAAAAGGTGTCAAAATTTTTGAAAATAAAATCTACATTTTTAAAAGCCAAAATTACAAAAAGCAATTTTTTTAAAGACAGGGATTTTAAAGAAAGTCAAAATTTTGAAAGTCGAAAGTCTCAAAACCCAAATTTCGGCAATTTGAAATTTCGAAAAAATACATCTTTTCAAAAAAGTGGACATTTTAAAAAATCGTAGGCCCAAATTCTGAAAAAAAGGTCAAAATTATCAAAAATTTCAAAGTTTTTGTTAGTTAAAATTTTGAGAAAAAAGTTAAACAGTTACAAATCGTAAAAAGAAAATCAGTTTAAAAAATGACAAAAGGTAATATTTTCAAAAAAAGACAAAATGTTAAAAAAATCGACATTTTGGAAGACGTTCAAATTTCCGAAATAAATCAAAAACTTTAAAATGCAACAAACTTTTTGAAAAGTAATCCGAAATTAAAAAAAATATATATAAAAAGTTAACACTTTAAAATAAACTGGAATTTATAAAAAAAACAAAAATTTTAAAAAGCAGCGAAAGTATCAAAAAAATTCGAAATTCTGCAAAATAATTCAAAATGACAAAAAAAAGTCAAGAACATGTCACCATTTAAATAACTCAAACTTTTTAAATGAAGTCGAAATTTTAAAGAAATTTTCAAAAAATCTAGTTTTCAAAAAAGGCTGCAATTTTCGGAAACATCAAAATACAAAAAAATGTTAACATTTAGTAAAATAAGAATTTTTGGGGTCGAAATTTCGAAACAAGTCAGAATTTTTAAAAAACCAAGGTTTTTAAAAGGTGTCAAAATTTTCGAAAATAAAATCTACATTTTTAAAAGACAAAATTAAAAAAAAAACAAATTTTTGAAAGACAGACATTAAAAAAGTCAAAATTTTAAAAGCCGAAAGTTAAGTTTTAAAAACCCATATTTTGACAGGTCAAAATTTTGAAAAAATACAGCTTTTCAAAAGAATTGACATTTTTAAAAAATCTTCGGTGTCAAGATTTCCAAAAAATCTAGAATTTTCGAAAGAGAAAGATTTTTAAAAAAAGTCGAAATTTTGAAAAAATACAACTTTTCAAAAAATGGACATTTTAAAAATCTTCGGTATCAAATTTTCTAAAAAATCTAGATTTTTTGAAAGAGAAAAAGAAGAAAGGTTTTAAACATAAGTCAAAATTATCAGAAAAGTCGAAACATTCAGAGTCGAAGTTTTCAAAAACGTAATTTTTTTTTAAAAAGTCGAAATCTTGGGTAATTGAAAAATTTAAAAGCAAAAGTTTTGAAAAAGTGAGAATTTTGATAAAAAATTTAAAATTTTGAAATAAAATCGGAATTTTAGAAAAATTAATTTAAAAAAAATCGGAATTTTAGAAAAATTAATTTAAAAAAAAGTCGACATTTTGATTTTTCCAGAGAAGTTGAAATTTCAGAAATTTTAAATTAAAAAATTGAAATGTTTAAAAAGTCAAATTTCGTGTTCGATACATTGAATAAAATCGAAATTTTCAGTAAAGTGAAGTGAGCTAAATTTTGAAAAAATTGAAGTCTTCGAAAAAGTCGAAAGTTGGAAAAGAAGCGACATTTTTAAAGTTGGAACTTTGAAAAAAGTGGAAATTTGAGTAAAAGACTAAATTTAAAAGGGCAGAAATGTCGAAAAAAGGGATACTTCAAAAATCGTTACGTTTAAACAAATTAAATAAACTTTCCAATGGAGATTTTAAAATATCTTCGGTGTCAAGATTTCCAAAAAATCTAGAATTTTGAAAAGAGAAAGATTTAAAAAAAAGTTGAAATTATCAGAAAAATCGAAATTTTCAGAGTCGAAGTTTTTAAAAACGTAAAATTTTGAAAAAAGTCCAAATTTTGGGTGGTTCAAAATTGTGTGAAAAAAAAAATTTAAAAGCGAAAGTTGTGATACAAAATTCAACGTTTAGAAATAAAATCGGAATTTTAGTAAAATTTATTTAAAAAAAACTCGACATTTTGATTTTTCCAGAGAAGTTGAAATTTCAGAAATTTTAAATTAAAAAATTGAAACGTTTAAAAAGTCAAATTTCGTGTTCGATACATTGAATAAAATCGAAATTTCCAGTAAAGTGAAGTGAGCAAAATTTTGAAAAAATTGAAATCGAATGTTGGAAAAGAAGCGACATTTTAAAAGTCGGAACTTTGAAAAAAGTGAAAATTTGAGTAAAAGACTAAATTTAAAAGGGCAGAAATGTCAAAAAAAGCGATATTTAAAAAATCGTTTCGTTTAAACAAATTAAATAAACTTTCCAATGGAGATTTTAAAATATCTTCGGTGTCAAGATTTCCAAAAAATCTAGAATTTTGAAAAGAGAAAGATTTAAAAAAAAAGTTGAAATTATCAGAAAAGTCGAAATTTTCAGTCGAAGTTTTTAAAAACGTAAAATTTTGAAAAAAGTCCAAATTTTGGGTAGTTGAAAATTGTGTAAAAAAAAAATTTAAAAGCGAAAGTTGTGATCCAAAATTCATCGTTTAGAAATAAAATCGGAATTTTAGTAAAATTTATTTAAAAAAACTCGACATTTTGATTTTTCCAGAGAAGTTGAAATTTCAGAAATTTTAAATTAAATAACTGAAATGTTTATTAAAGATCAAATTTCGTGTTCGACACATTGAATAACGGTAAAAAAAAACGAAATATTTAGTAAAGTGAAGTGGGCCAAATTTTGAAAAAAATTACGAAAAAGTCGAAAGTTGGAAAAGAAACGAATTTTTAAGAGTCGAAACTTTGAAAAGAGTTGAAATTTTAGAAAAAGACTAAATTTAAAAAGCCAGAAATTAAAAAAAGCGATATTTACAAAATCGATTTATTTAAATAAATTAAATAAAGAAGTGGCTATGAAATAGTATTTCTCTCAAGATGAAAGCTAGGCTGTCGAAACGCGTTAGAGCAACCTTTGTTGTGTTTTTTAATATTTCTTAGTTTCAGGGGACAAAATTTGTATTTCAATTTTTGAAGATACCCAAGGACCAGTCCGTTCCACCAAAATGAAATAGTAAATGGAATCGGGTGACATATCAGCTAGTCCTTAAATAAATTTAAACCGTCGAAAAAGTAAGATTTTTTGAATTCATTTCACCAATCGATACATCGAAAAAATATATCGATACTTTCGATGCATCGGAACGAAAGTATCGATACAAAAATATCGAACGTCGAAACGGAAACATCGATGTTTTCCATACATCCATGTATCCTGTGCATCCCTACTAACAATCTATGTAAGACATACGACATAAATTAAAAATATTAAAAAAATTCACAGCCAACTTTTTGATTTTTTCATTTAACACACGAGAGGTTTGATTTACAATAATTGTAGGTTTGTTTTCGCAAAGAAATCAGTCGAAACATCAGAAGAATTTTTACCAGAATTCTCTCGTGTATAAATCACGAGTCTTCGAGTGTATTATATTCGAAAGCTTTCAAAGCAAAATAGTAAGCGTATGATGTTATTGATTTGTTTCACTCAAGCGTAGCCTCCTGCAATCTGGATGGGATATCCCGTTGTATCTCGACAGTTTCAGAGACTGGGAGATAGGGAAGCGTAGGTGGAAATAAAAAAAAAAGTATATGAATGTGCGCGTATTATAACAGAGACAGGGCGTGCCTTTCGCAGGGTAGCAGGATTGGTTGCATTGACCGGATTCACCGGATCAATATCATGCGCGCCCGGACTTTCCCGGATATTCACTTACCGCAAAACAGACCCACTGCCACCATGATATTGTTATTATAAATTACGCACTCGACTGCTCTGCTCTGCTTGCTTAATAACGGCAGTGCGCCTCGTTTGGGGGATAATTAGTCGAGTGCGAATCGTAGATGTGGCAAAGTGAAAATCTAAGATTATTTTGTCGTTTTCCTGCGGCGTCAGCTTGTCTATTTCGTATGTAATTTGTGTCGGTATCATTAAATTAATAACCCAAGAGCGGATGTTGTAAATACACTTAATCGGTGTCCTTGAACGTTCGAAAAATCATGTTGGTGATTAAAATTTATTATAACTAAATTGATTATAAATTAGCGGATCCCCACTGGCTGGATTTAAACTTGATAAGGCCGTAAGCTGCCTGAGACATGGGGCCCTTTATAAGTCCAGATATTATATGTCAGTGCCAGTGGCGGCTGGTGCCAATAAAATTTGGGGGTTGCAAAGAGACATTTGCAAAAATGTGCCGAAACTGGAAATTTTAAATTAAGCTGGAGGAATTAAGAGATATTTAGGATTTTAAATTGATATATGTTATACATATATAGTATATTGCTAAAATTCTCCTTTTTTTATATTCGCCAAAAACAGAAACAAAAAGAAGAGGAAGTCCATACGACGGACGATCTTCGGCAGCTGCAAATTTATCAATAACTTTTTACTGAAGTCAAGTATTCCTTAAATAAAGTCCTTTTCTTTGAAGACATCGTTAATGCGGACAATCTTTCCTGGCATAATGTATTCTGCTTCAGCAGAAGCCATTGGGGTAGTTATCAAGATTTTTAAAAGATTTAGAGTTTCACTAAGCTCACTGTTTTCTGAAATAATGTTATAAAGTACAAGTAAACCAAAAACCGATTAAAACTTTTCTGTTTTGTAAATTACACATAATTCAGCTCTTAGTTTTTGTAAATTAAAAAATTGATAAACCTCAGCGGTTTCTTTAAATTTTTTTTCGGGAAAAGTGATTTTATGTTGGTTAAACTTTTTAGAAAAAAATAAGGTTGCTGCAATTAAATGGCCAGTGAAGCTGAATCGTTCTTTAGCTTAGCAAATAACAATGTCACATAGGTACTTCTTTAGCTTCGCGAACTATTTCTGTTAAAACTTCGCTTTTTACAAAACACGGTCTGCACAATATTTAGGTCTGGAATAGGTCATCCACACGTCGCTTAATTTCCAGTTTTTTTTAACATAGATCGGTTACAGAAGGGCTGTGCAATTAAATTTTGCACTGAATTCATTTTTATTTGTGTTTCAAGACTCGCAACATTGACCGATGACAGATTATCAGTGGCGGCTCGCGAATATGCACTGAGGAACTGCAGCACCCCCAATTCAGCTTTCCAGTTTTTTCTCAACATGTTGGTCTTTTTTGAAAACTTTTCCCTAACACGTTTTTATAGAAATTTTAAATTTTCTTTGATTTCTTTTATAAAAATTTCATCTTTCTTTCTAAAATCTATTTTATTACTAATGTTGATGAAAAACGCATTTTCAAAAATTAATTTTTCTAATAAAGAAATTAATATTTCGAGAAAGAATTGAAATTTAAAAAAAAAAAGGTTAAATTTCTCTAAAAGTGTCAAAATTTTGAGAAACTAATGAAAATTTTAAGAAGCAATCTAAATTCAACTCTTCTCGCATTTTGTTATTTCTCTGAAAAAAATAATACCAAACCTTTCCGTTTTTACCTGATTTTGCAATTTCTACTATATTGTAGAAAAATTTTTATTTTTTTCTAATATTTTGATTTTTTTGTTGGGAAAGTTTTTATTCTCCTAAATATATTATACCACTAAATTTTCTCGAAACTACTTTTCCAGCAAATTTTGTTCTTAAAATTTTTCTGGAAATTTCAACTTCTAATTTTTTATGTTCCTCTAATTTCCTTTAAATATGTTAGGTTTTCCACGGCATTTTGACATTTTAAAGTTTATTTTATAATTTTGACTTACAACTTTTAGAAAAATATCCCTTCATTTCTGTAAAAATGTCAGTTTTGAAAAGAAACCAAAAAATGTTAGGAAAATTTTCCATTGCTTCCGCATTTTGATATTTTTCTTTAAAAAAACTAATAACCGATGGATTATTTTCCTAAAATTTCGACTTTTTTGTATAGATATTTCAAATTTTTTCTCGAAATTTGAATTTTCTTTCTACGAAAATTGGAATCTTTTAAAATTTTGACCTATTTCAGAATTTTCACTTCATTCGAAAATTTCCACTTTTGTTAAGAATTTCGTTCGTATGTTCCTAGAAATTTTGATATTTTGTGAGAATTTCGGCACTTTTGACACTTTCGATTTAATTGCAAAATGTCAACCTCAAAAACTTCCACATTTTACAATTTATTTTTTGAAATTTGATCGTTTTTCAAATATTTGATTTGTTCTCCCAATTTTAACTTTTTTTGACAATTTAGACATTTACAAAAATATTACTGTTTTGAAAACCTACGGCTTTATCAAATATTTATTTTTTATGGAAATTTAAACTATTTTTAAGTGTTGAATCTTTCAAAATTTTGACCTTTTTGAAAAGTTTGATTTTTTCCGCTTAATTTCAACTATTCTGATGTGGCGTTTTTTCCAGATTTTGGAAAATTTCGATTTACCAAAATTTGGAAAATTTCGATTTTCCCACATATGGAAAATTTTGATTTTCCCACATATGGAAAATTTTGATTTTTGATGATTTTCATTTTTATTAAAATTTCCAGTTATTTTTTAAATTTTCGATCTCTTCTCGAAGTTTTCATTTTTCTTTTGAAAGGACTTTTCTTTTGAAAGCTACAACTTATTTTCGAAATTTCGGCTCTTTTTAAATTTCGTCATTTAATTGAAAATTTTTTTTTAATTTCGATTTTTTTTTAAATTTGGACCTTTTTGAAAATTTTGTCCTGATTTAAAAATTAAGACCCTTTTTAAAAATTTCGTTTTTTTTAAAACATTTTACAGTTTATTCAAAATGTTAACTATCGAAATTTTCAATTTTTTTTCAAAATTTCGACATTACAAAATTTTGTCTTGTTGAGCCAAAATTATTTTACAAAGTGCTGACATCTAATATTAAATAGTACCGTTTGTCATCCCCTTAGGACTTAAGAATGCGTTTTGTTTCGAAATTTTTTTTCAGGTTTTCGAAAATTTCGACTTTTTAAATGTTGCCTTGTTCGAACAAAATTGTTTTTCAAAACCCAATTTTTGGCTTGTAAAAGAAAATTTTAAATTTTAATGTTCAGTTAAATATCCTTTTTCATCCCGCTTGGGGTTAACATTTTTAAAATCGATTAAGTACGTGTTTAGTGATTGCTTTCATGTATTCTTTATATAGAAATTTTAACAAAAAATGTTCAGAAAAAAACCATGAAGTTTCTCCAAAAATGTCAACATTTTGGGAAAAAACGAAGAAATTAAAAAAAAAGTTATTTTCAATTTTGACAAAAATATTGAATTTTCAGAAAAATTTAGAATTTTGAGAAAAATATTAAATTGTGAGAAAAATATTGAATTTCAAGAAAAATAAACCTTCTAAATTTCAACTTTTTGCGATTTGATATTTCGCTAAAAAATAACTTACCACTATTATAAAACCAAAGAAAATTCTGAATCGAAATTTCCAATTTTTCTAGAACTGTTATTTTTATTTGTTAAATTTATTCCCGGAATTGTCAAGTCCGTCAAATTTCGTTAAAAAATAAATTAAAATTTAAAGATTAAGTTCAAAATTTGGAGAACAAGCGGACAAAATTTCAAGAAAAAAGTTGAAATTTGTTATTATCACATAAAATTTTTAAAAAAATAGCAATGTCGGAATCAATGAAAAAAAAACAATTTTTAAAAACAAATTAATTGTTAAAAATTTCGACTTTTAAAGTAGGAATTATTGAAATTTTAAAAAATGAGGCAACATTTCTAGAAAAGTAGAAATTTCAAAATTAAAAATAGTAAAAATCTTTAAAAAAATTAATTGACAATTTAATGTTCTAATTTAAATTTTTTCTAGTAATTTTAAAGTTGCCAAAGAAGCTTCAAAGATCAAATATTTCAGCTTGAAGTCGATCCTTTGTAATTAAAATTCACATTTTTGGAGTTCATTTGTAATTGAACTGCAAGTTCTTTTTCTAAATTTGTTTCAAAACTTTGAACAATTTTAAAAATAGAATTTTTTCTTACTATTTCTTTAATTTTGAGTTTTAATTCGACAGTTTTCTTTAAAAGTTTATATTTAAAAAGAAAAAAATATCGCTTTAAATATATACAGGGTGTTTCATAATTGCATGCTGAACCGGCAGGGGGATATTCCTTGGGCAATTTTAAGACAAAATTTTTATATTAACATAGGTCCGGAAACGCTTCATTTTCGATATACAGGGCGGTAAAAATTGAAGAAAAAATCGGTTTTTCTTCAATATTTCTGAGACTGGTTTAGATATTTTTTTGATATTCAGTACACGATATCTGGGTATAAAAGCAAGTATTTTGACAAAAAAACATTTGTTCTGATTTCACCAGTGGCGTTCCCACAAACAGGTCTCGATAGACATTTTTGAAAAAAAAAATGTGACGCCAATGCTATTTTTCAAAATAAGAATTATTTTCCTAGTCTTTGTTGTGTTTCTATCAAAAATGAGCTCCTGACTTTTTGTCCTATGACGGACGGTTTCCGAATTAAAAAATAAAAATCATTTACTTGCTATGCCGCTGTGGTAGATTAATTTATTAATGAAAATCTAGTAGGCCACTGAGATATAGTTTTGTGTTTACAACCAAGTGTCAAATTTTTCACTTCAATACTTTATCTGAATGTGAGTGATTGATAAGTATAAGAAAATATGTTTGAGAATGCTGAGTTTGCCGATATTCATTACATGTACGGTCTTGCGGATGGAAATGCATTTGAAGCCAGGCGACTGTATGCAGAGCGTTTTCCGCAAAGAATTGTGCCAGATGCAAGAACTTTTTCAAGCGTTCATAGAAGACTACGCGAGAAGGGATGTTTTAAACCCGATCATCACTTAAAAGGGGCACAAAGAACCGCAAGAACAGAAGAAACTGAAATAGCTGTTCTTAATTCAGTTGAGCAAAATCCCGAAATAAGCACAAGGAAAATTGCTAGTAATTTAAATATCTCCCATATTTTAGTCTGGAGGATACTTCACGATTTTTTGGTATACCCTTACCATATTCAACGGGTTCAGGCCTTGCTGCCTCGGGATTTACCATTTCGTATAAATTTCTGCCAATGGTTTATTCAAAAAATTGTTGAAAATCCACTATTTGACAGAGAAGTATTATTTACTGATGAAGCCAGTTTTTCCCGAAATGCAATTAGAAACTTCCACAACAATCACTTTTGGGCTGAAGAGAACCCGCATGCCATGGTCGAAGTCAATCACCAAGAACAATTCTCGGTAAATGTGTGGGCAGGAATTGTTGACGACTATTTAATTGGACCCTTTTTTTTGCCAAGAAGATTAAATGGAAAAAATTATCGTCACTTTCTTGAAAATGATTTACCAGTGCTGTTAGAAGATCTCCCCGTTTTAATCCGAAATCGAATGTGGTTTATGCACGATGGTGCCCCTGCGCATTTTAGTGTTTTGGCACGTACATATTTGGACCAAAATTACAATAATCGCTGGATAGGCAGAGCAGGAACAGAATTATGGCCGCCTAGATCCCCTGACCTGAACAGTCTAGATTATTTTTTATGGGGCTATCTTAAAACCTTAATTTATAGCACCCCAATCCAAACTGAAGAAGAACTGAGAAATCGCATAACAGATTCCTGCAACACTATAAGAAATACGCCAGGAATTTTTCAACGAGTACGCGAATCTATGAGAAGAGTTCAGTCGTGCATACTTGCAGGTGGTGGACATTTTCAACACCTGATATGATTTAATTAATTTCATTGTTAAGATTTCATTAATAAATTAATCTACCATAGCGGCATAGCAAGTAAATGATTTTTATTTTTTAATTCGGAAACCGGCCATCGTAGGACAAAAAGTCAAGAGCTCATTTTTGATAGAAACACAACAAAGACTAGGAAAATAATTCTTATTTTGAAAAATAGCATTGGCGTCACATTTTTTTTTCAAAAATGTGTATCGACCTGTTTGTGGGAACGCCACTGGTGGAATCAGAACAAATGTTTTTTTGTCAAATTACTTGCTTTTATACCCAGATATAGTGTACTGAATATCAAAAAAATATCTAAACCAGTCTCAGAAATATTGAAGAAAAATCGATTTTTTCTTCAATTTTTACCGCCCTGTATATCGAAAATGAAGCGTTTCCGGACCTATGTTAATATAAAAATTTTGTCTTAAAATTGCCCAAGGAATATCCCCCTGCCGGTTCAGCATGCAATTATGAAACACCCTGTATATTTCAAGCTCAGGAAACTTTCTAAAAAACCAGACAAAATTCATTATTTAATCACAAAATTCCAATTTTTCCTCGAAATTTTGCATTTTCGACTTTTCCTAAGTTGAGATTTCTATTGGAGGTTCATTGGGAAGCAACAGAGGTGGTTTATGTTATTAATTTTTTTAACTAATTAGCTTTTACACAATTTGAACACAAATGCTGTCGCAGCACCCCCTCTAGTTTTAGCTACTAGCCGCCACTGCAGATTATAATAGCGCGAATCAATATTTGATTTGCACCCACAAGTACAACCTAATGCTTGCTTATGGGCAAGTATTTTAAGCAAACCAAATATGAGTTAAGGCGCAAGTGCATATGTGTAAAGCAAAGTTTGCAGTCTAGACTGCAAACTTTGCAAACCATGGACCCAATAATGTCGTCAAACCCTTACGAATCGGTGGAATCCGCTATAGTCAGCAGTATGTTTGGTAACCATAAATCTGTTATCAATAAATAAAATAAACAACATAAAGAACAATTTACTTTCTTTTTTATCCCAGCGTTTTTTTGGAGGTTGCACAAACCTGCAAACCTTAGCACTGGCCGCCACTGGTCAGTGCCAAATATGTGTGGGTACAGTGTAGAAATATATTAGGGAAGGACCCCTAAGACAGTGGGGTCTTAACTTATAGCTTGAGTAGCTTATATGTCAATCCAGCCATAGAGGAATATAGATGTGAGAAAATAACCTAGACTATCAAAAAAAAAATGTTCACATCTTCTTTAAATCAAACTATATAGGGGAGTTATCCATAGGAAAGACTTTAGCGTTAGCTATCAAAATGTCAAATCAATGTTTGACATTTATAATTCCCCACAATACTGCCAAAACCTCAATAGTTATTCAATAGAGCAACATATTTCAGTTAAAAGAGAGTCAGTCCAATTGGAATTCATTTCGCACTACACACAATCACTTCAAGAAAAAATTGAAATAGAAATCTTTATAAAAAACTATAGACCGATGGAAGCTAAATTTGCTTAGTCTCTTAGTCTCTTAATACCTGAAACAATAAATGATAATTAGTTTTTTTTGCCATCACTAATTCCCATTTCGTTAATACTCTGATCTGTATCAATACGTTTTAAAGCTTTCAAGGGACATATGTCTTTTGCTATATTTAATTAAAAGCTCCCGTAACCTTTTTGTAAAAGGCAACATTGGAGACTAGACCTGTTATTAAAAACGTGTCGGGGCTCTCGTCTGGCTCGAGGTGTTAGATAAACAAAGAGATAAAATATATAATACATTTACTTACCAAAATATACTCTAAAGATATGTTACAGCTGTTGCCCCAGCCAGGTGCACTTTGTACAAATTCTTTGCTTACGTTTTATATAAAATAAAACCTTTTACGTTTTCAGTTACATTTCTGTTTTTAAATTCGATTAATTTTAACCAAATAATACATTTTGTGCAGACCTACTGCATTATCTAAAAATTAATAGCAGATCTTGATTTGGCTAAAAAGCTTTGGATATTTCTCAGTTGGTATTGTATGTTTGCCTTGTGTGTATTTAACACCTTTAAAAGTGCACCTATAAAGACTCTAAAATGCGTAAAAGACCCTTTAGAACGTGTTACCTTAAGTCCATTGTTCGAAATCAAGTTATTTTTCCGCAGTGTCTGTTACAGGAGAAAATAGACTTGTAAGCTCTTAAGAACTAATACCGATCAGTGGTGGGTCAGGGAGACTCGAGATTTAACGAAATTCCGTTCCCAAATATCACTTTGTTGTTTAAATTTTAACCTGAAATTTAAAATTACGACATTAAAATTTTGACGTTAAAATTTGATTGTGGGCTTTGTATTTTTCATTTAGAAATTGTTTTTTTTTCATAATTTCAAAGTTATACCTTTTTTTTCTAAAATTCGGGATATTCCACACTAGTTTTTAATCGTAACTAATATCCAAATGCAACGTGTGTTTGTCTGCCTGTTTGTCCGTTTTTCACGACACAATTACTGAAATGATTCTGACGAAAATTGATGTATAGACGTACCTTGTAAGACGGGATCGTTAACCGAATACGTTTTATCCAGAAAAACCGTTTCGAATATACCCAAACTAATATTGCGTCCAAAAAGGGCAAATAACCGTTCTCCATTTTTTGTCAGTGGCGGCTGGTGACCTTTTGACAGGGGGTGCGCATATGCAAACATATTAGTGGTTAAAAGTTTAGGTGACTTCAGTGCCATAGCAAGATATTAAATTTCAGAGAAACAACAGTGACACAAAAGGTGTGATATTTAATAGTATTTTTACGAATTTAATTTAATTACAATCTTATAATCTCCATTTCATGAAAACTGCATTTGAAAATAAAATATATTTTATTACAAGGTTCTAATTAAACTCTACAAACACACAAAAAAAATTTTTTTTAAACAAAATCCGCTCTACGGTGTTTTAAAGAAATAAAGTCTTCATTACTTTCTCATCAAAATTGTTTAAATCCAAATCTATAAATGAATAATTAGACCCTAGAATGGGCACTGCTGCCTCTTTGTGAATAGTGGTACTATTGGCAGTTAGACCTGTAAGCGGCACAATTAGCAATCGCAATCAGATCAGTCGGGACCTACGAATTTAGCATCATAAACGTACATACACATTCCAAACTCTGACTCGTATTCACCATTTGGCAATATCGCACATGCGCGGAGCGGCGTACCCCGGGCTAGCTTTAACGTGGTACGTGGTGTTCTGTGGTTTATTTCTTCGTATCCCGTGAAGACGGTTGATAGGCATCGCACGGCACCCTCGCTAGGTGCATAATTCTGCGCGCACCAACTTATTTGAATTTCCTTGTAATATTTAATATATATAATGGAATCAAACGTTGGTGTATTTTATTCCAAGTCATTTACAAGTATCATTAGTTAATTAATATGTCATTATTATGTGTTTAAAAATGTGATAAATCCAAGTCTTTTACTCTAAACAGAAAAGAATAGATCGCTTATTTCACGAGGAGCGCGCGCTCTTGCGCTCTTTTAGACCAGCCGCCACTGTTTTTTGTATAAATAAATAATCTTACAGCGATCACATACGGTTTCAACTTACCGTAATTTTGCACATAGGATTTTTTAATGTATAATAGTCTGACAGCGCCATCTAACGCGATAGAGCGCAACTTTGCTACCCAATATCTAGCTCAAGACTTGCTAGGTAGCTAAATATATACCAGAGGCGTATTCTTTGTAAAAGTTAGGAAAGTACAGCTTCCCTTATAAAATTATTTTGTTTTAAATCATTCGAGTAGCTGCGATTAGTATTTATTTATACAGGATGTAACCTAAGTACGTTAAACTATTTCAGAGGGTTATTTGGCAAAAATCGAAAATAGAATCGTTACAGAACGTAATTTTTCCCAACAATTACATTCCTTGGTTAAGAAGATAGTTCATCGCCATCTATCCCTGTTTCCGCATCCTACTCGTGGTGCTCTGAAGGCATTTTGTCATTTGCGAGTTGATTAAACTTAAAAAATAAAATGAAATATTAATTTCATACATCCTGAAACTAAGCATTTTCGTCACAGGTTTATATAATTTTTTTTTATAATTAACTTAGGAAGTGAGACTGAAATATTTTAAAAATTGAAATACAGAACTTGTCCCCAGAAATCAAGAAAGATTAAAAAACATAACAAACGTTGCTCTAGTGGGTGTTTTAATCTTTCTTGGTTTCGGGGGGCAAGTTCTGTATTTCAGTTTTTGAAGATAACCAAGAACCAGTGCGTTCCACCAAACCAAGAAAGATCTTTCTTCAGGGGACAAGATGTTTATATCATATTTTGAAAATAACCAAGGACAAGTTAGCGTATGTAGGAATGTGGGAATTTAAAAGATCCCAGAAAACATATTCAGAGAAATGCAAATGATAGGCTAAAATTCGATAAAATTTTAAAAGTTTTTTAGAAGATGTTCGAAATATCACATGCCAATTACGTAGCTAACAATTTTTTTTCTGTTCTGTTAATTTAAAAATTGAATTACAAATCTTTCTTCGTTTCAGGGGACAAGATTTGTATTTTAATTTTTGAAGATAACCAAGGACCAGTCCGTTCCACCAAAAATGAAATATTTTAACGTAATTAAGTCACACCCTGTATAAATGGTCGAAATTCAGGTTTTTCTCGTAATGATTCTGAATTATTTGTCGATACATTCTAACTTTTTACCTTGATGCTATGACGAGAGAAATGGGAGTGTAGGAAAATTTAAACTTTTATTGAAAATTTCTACTTTTTTTAAAATTTCCATCTTTTTGAAAATTTCGAATACTTTCAAAATGTTGACTCTTTGAAGTAGTCAGATTTTTAAATTTTAACTTTTTTTTATAAATTTAAACATTTCAAACATTTAAACTTCTTCTCCTTTTTTAATTTTAACATTTTTCTCAAAATTTGATTTTAACTCGAAATTTTAACTCTTTGAAAATCTTGACCTTTTTCAATTTTCTATTTTTTATCGATATTTCGGTAAAGATGACCATTTTCTTCAAAATTTCGAATTTCTCTCGCAATTTAGCTTAGCTATTGAAAATTCCGACTTTTTTTAAAAGAATATCGACTGTTTTGAAAATTCTGACTTTTTTTTGATTACTTCAATTTAAAAAAATATATACTTTCCAAAATTGCAATTTTTTGGAATTTTTACTTCTTCCAAAATTTTGACTCAGAATTTCGACTTTTTCAAAATGTTGATTTAATAATTTCGACATTTTCGGCGCGAAATTTCGACTTTTTTGTAGATTTCGACCTTTTTCAACTTGTGTTGTTGGAAAATGGAACGTTTTTTTGAAAAATTCGCCTTTTTTAAAGTGTCGATTTTATCTGAAGTAAATTACAAAAGTGCTTTCAAAAATTTCCCTTTTTCTTTAAAAATAGCGGGTTTTTTCAAAATTTGGACCATAATATTTGCACCTTTTTCAACATTTCTCCCTTTTCTGTAGCTATGACTGACAATTTGTAACTTTTTCTTGAATTTCGACTCTTTTAAAAATGTTTTTTTCAATTTATTTAACATTTCTTCGGCCCAGTTTGGAAATATTTAAATTTTTTTGGTTTGTTGACAATTTTCTAAACAGTTTTTGAAATGTGACTACGTGACGTTTTCAATAAATTTAAATATCACGTAGTCACATTTCAAAAACTGTTTAGAAAATTGTGAACAAACCAAAAAAATTTAAATATTTCCAAACTGGGCCGAAGAAATGTTAAATAAATTGAAAAAAACATAATATTTCCGGTCAATAAGGGTCTACTATGAAGAATCTTTTAAAAATATTCGGCTTTTTTCCAAATTCGACTTTTTTTGTAAATTTGGATTTTTTGAAAAATTCGACTTTTATTAAAAATTTCGATTTTTTTCCAAATTACACAACAAAATTAATCCCTTTTTCAAAATTGTAACTTTTCTTCAAATTTTGACTGAAAATTGTTGCCTTTTTTTAAATTACAATTTTTTTAAAAAGTTGAACCTGTTTCAATTAAATTTAGTATTTTCTTAAAATTCTTTGTTAAAAATTTTGATTTTCATTTTGAAATTTTGATTTTTAATAAAATTTGCATTTTTTGCAAAATTTTGACTCATAAATTCCTAATTTTTTCAAAATTCCTCATTTTTTTTAAATTCTTAATTTTCTCAAAACTAACTTTTTTGGAGATATCGACTATTTTTGAAAATATTGATTTAAAACATTTCGACTTTTTTTGTTGAAATTTGATTTTTTTTTCAGAAATGCGCCGTTTTTTAAAATCTCAGCTTTTTTTTTAAATTTCGATATTTTTCCTAAGATTTCGATTTTTCCTAAAATTTAGATTTTTTCCTAAAATTGCGAAATTTAGATTTTTTTCTAAAATTGCGAAATTTAGATATTTTTTTATACATTTTGAATTTTTCTGAAAAATTCGACTTCTGTTGAAAACTGAATTTTTTTTGAAACATTTATATTATATTTAAATTATATTATCTTGTGTTTTAAGATTAAATTTTTAAATTTATCAAAAATTTAAATTGATTTTGAAAGTTTGGCGTTTTAACAATTAACATCACAAAATTGACACTTTTTTTAAATTTCGTCTCTTTTTAAAATTACGACTGAAATTTTGAGGCATTTTTTTTTTGGAAAATTTCGACTTTTTTAAATATTTAGACATTTCATAAATTTAAAATTTTTCAAAATTTTGTTCTTTTAATTTTGACATTTTTTTCCAAAGTTTATTTTTTCTCGAAATTTGAACTCCTTGAAAATCTCTACCTTTTTTCAAATTGTCTATTTTTTGTAGACATTTCGGCAAACATCACAATTTTTTTTGAAATTTTCTTGCAATTTTAACTTGGCTACTGAAAATTTCAACTTTTTTTAAAAAAAATATCGACTGTTTTGCAAATTTCGCCTACTTTTGAAGATGCTAGTTAAAAAATATATATATACCCTTTAAAATTGTAATTTTTTGGAGTTTTTCTTCTTCAAAGATTTTGACTTTCTCAAAATTTTGACTGAATAATTTTGACTTTTTCCCCGAAATTTCGACGTTTTTCAACTTGTGTTGGTGGAAAGTTGAACTTTTTCTGAAAATTTCGACTTTTTTAAAATGTCGACTTTGTCTCAAAAAATTACAAAAATGTTTTGGCAAGTTTCCATGTTTCTTTGAAAATTCAGAGCTTTTTCAAAATTTGCACCACAATATTTGCACTTCCTTCAAAATTTCCCTCTTTTCTGCAACTATGACTGACAATTTGTAATTTTTTCTTGAATTTTGCCTTTTTTTATATTCTTCGGCTTTTTCTCAAAATTTGACTTTTTTGTAAATTTGGACTTTTTTAAAAAATTCGACATTCATTGGAAATTTCGATTTTCTTCAAAATTACACGACAAAATTAATCCCTTTTTCGACTTGTTTTGTTAACAACTGGATTTTTATTCAAAAATTTGTCGATTCTTAAAATCTCAGCTTTTTCTTAAAATTTCGATTTTTTTCTAAAATTTTGATATTTTTCTTAAAATTTTGAAATTCCGACTTTTTTTATACATTTCAATTTTCCTGAAAAATTCGACCCGTTGAAAATTGAAACTTTTTTGAAAAATTTGACTCTTGAAAATGTCGACTATCCTTCAAGAAGTTATATTATTTTGTGTTTTTTGAAAATTTCGATTGATTTTGAAAAGATTGGCTTTTTGAAAATATTGACAAAAAATTTCGACTTTTTTGTTGACAATTGCTTTTTTTTCAGAATTTTTTTTTTTTAATCTCAGCTTTTTTTTAAATTTCGATTGTTTTCCTAAAATTTCGATAATTTTTTTAAAATTTCGATTTTATCTTAAAATTTTGTAATTTCGGCTTTTTTAATACATTTCGAATTTTTCTGAAAAATTCGACTTCTGTTTAAAATTGAAACTTGTCGACTGTCCATCAAAAAATTTTATTATTTTGTGTTTTTTTAATTAAGTTGTTAAGTTTTTTCAAAATTTCGATTGATTTTGAAACGTTCAGCTTTTTGAAAATGTTGACTTAAAAAATTTCGACTTTTTTTGTTGGAAATTGGATTTTTTTTTCAGAAATTCGTCGTCTTTTAAAATCTCAGCTTTTCCTTAAAATTTCGATTTTTTTCCTAAAATTTCGATATTTTTCTTAAAATCTCGATTTTTCCGTTAAACTTCTTTATCAAAATTTTGACTTTTTTATGAATTTAGAATTTTTTTAAAAAATTCGACTTCTGTTGAAAATTGAAATTTTTTTGAAAAATTTGAGTTTATTTTCAAAATGACGACTATCTTTCTAAAAAACAATTATATTATTTTGTAGTTTTTTAATTAAATTTTCAAGTTTCTTGAGAATTTTGATTTTACAAAGTTTCGATTTTTGAAAATTAACTTCGCAAAATAGACACTTTTTGAATATTTCGGCTCTTTTTCAAATTACGAGTAAAATCTTGAGAAATTGTTTTTGGAAAATCTCAACTTTTTTAGAATTTTGCCTTTTGAAAAAATGGATTTCTTTATAAAATTTAGATACTTTCTTATGTTGACAATTTCAGTTTTTTTTCCTTGTTCGATGTTTTCTAAAATTCAGATTTTATTAAGAATTTTTGATTGTCCTTTAAATATTTGCGACTTTTTTTTCGAAATTGCAACTTCTTTTGAAAACGTCGAATTTTTTAAAAATATCTACTTAAACATTTCGACTTTTTGTGAAAGTTTGAACTTTTTTAAAAAAATCGACTTTTTCAAAATCGCTTTTTTCTCAAAATTTCCAAATTTCGACTATTTCTAAAAATTTCGATTTGTGTTATTTTCGATTTTTAAAAATATCGACTTTTTAATTGAATTTAATAACTAAATTAATTTAGACAAATATATTACTTTTTAAATGCATTACAATTGAAAGTATAATTGGAATTTTAACGAAGTTTGATTTTGAAATCTGAAAAAAGAATCCACTTGATGTTATTTTTTTCGATCATCTTCCCAATTCATAAAATTCACAACACACCACTGATGATCGTATCAACGAATTTCAACTAGACATCAATCTGCAATGTGCACGAACTCTTCAAAGCTGTGAATAGTTGATTAAGTTAGTTGTTTGTCTGCTCTCCATGGCTCAATTATTACTCAATTTTGACGAAAATGGGTATAGACTTACCTTGCAAGTCGGGAAAGTTAGTAGGACATATTTTATCCTGGTAAACTGTTCCAAATACTCTCAAACTGATGTTATATCCGGAAGGAGAAAAATACTTTTTTTCATTTTCTAGATAAATAAGCGATCTAATAACCACTATAGCGTTTTATTGTTTAAATATATTCGTGTGATAACGCCATCTAACGTAATAGGGCGCATCTTTGCTACCCAATATCTACCTGAAAACTTATTAGGCAGCTATAAATACACTTGATGGGATCAACGAATTTGAACAAAATACCATTCTGCAATCGGCATGAAGCCTTTAAAGCTGTTCAGAGCTAATTAAGTTGGTTTTATTACGTTTATCAAAATTAATTTTGATTTGTTAAGTGTCACTTTGACATCTTATTTACCTTAGGAGCAAGCAAAAGAAATTTTTTTAGAAAGTAATTTCCTTTAACGAAATATGATTTGAATTAATGAGGTACATAAATTTATAAAGTTCTTCGAGTAATTTCATAAAAATTAATGGGGTTTTCCATCAGCAGGTTTGTTTTGTTTTTTTTTTCTAGTAGCTTAATTTAGTTATCAATTAGTAATAACTGATTTAAGATATATATTAAAAACAAGAAAATTTTATAGCTAACTTAACGACTTTTCATCTGAACAACCGATATCTTGCTCTATAATAAGACAATGTGATACAAATTTCTGGAATCTGAATAGCCAAAGTAATTTATTGATCTCTCTGGGGCAAACATATTTTTTTAATCATAAATACACCCCCAAGTCAAACAACTTTTTGATACACCAATGGTTTTAGCTTTGAATATTCCCCAGATTTAGACACGGCGTGAACGCGTTTATGTTTTGTCACCCATCGACAGTCCATCGTCACATCGAACCTTGGGTAAACAGTGATTGTATGGGAGCAATGTGGTGAAAATAATCCTCTCTAATGCCATCGTTGAGCGGATTAAAAGTAAGTTCGCACCTTCCTGAAGGCTGCTGAATGAGCTTTATACTTTTACCTATAATACGCTCCCCAAACAATGATAGTACCGGAAGAAACATGCTAATTTTGCCGGCTTACATTCTGACAAAGTTTTTAGCTTATTTTTAACCGCTAACAAAGAAAGGAAGTTGACAATCTTTTCTCATATTCGGAAATATTTCTAGTGAATGGCCCGATACAAAGACAGTGGTCATATTAAGAAACTGTGAGTAAATGCAATGCAAACAGCAATAACAATGGGTGGATATTCCAAATTCTTGAATTATCCGACCGGTTTTGCCCAACGGTATCATAACTTTAGTTAGTTTGGTCATTGTTGTCTTAACTCAGTGATTTGAAGCTCTCACAGAGATATCTAGTTTATTTTGAACCATTCCGGTGCTTCTGTAAAAGAACATTTTTGATAACTGCCTTTGAAAGCATCCTGTCGAGGCCTGGATTGGAAGCGTTCTATCGAGGCCTGGATTGCCTACGTTATACAAAGAAACCGCTACTTTTCCAGCTCGATTATCAAGCTTTTGCCCAAAGTGTTTATTATTAAACCCTTCTTTTGTAAAGGATAAATTATTCCAAAATCCTTATTTTTGCAATATCTATCGTAATTGAATTTAAATAAAGCATCCAGTTCTGAACCATGTTTAAAGTTTCAAATCGCTAGCTCATCAGGAAGTTTGTTTAAAATCGATAGCGAGATTTGTACCGAACAGATAGACACCTGATTAAGACCAAAGCAGGTAACTCCAAACCTAGAACTGCGCTCCAAACAGTAGAGATGAGAGTCCTCAGGGGCAACAAAGAAAACCGTCCAAGAGTCTGCATCCGAAATGAAACCATAAGAGAAGGATGCGTAACACAAGATATTATAAGATGGGGAAGAAGCAGAAGACGACACTAGAACCAACATATAATAAGAATATCAAGAGATAGACGAGTAAGAGCAGGAAGAGATTCAAAACCAGAAGGAAGAAGGCCACCCGGAAGACCCCCAAAAAGGCGGAGAGAGAGTTGGTCATCTGTCTCGCAAGAACAAAACCAGTAAAACACGGGATATAAGCCTAACGTAAGAAGAAGAAGAAGAAGAAGAAGAAAAAGAAGAAGAAGAAGAAGAAGAAGAAGAAGAAGAAGAAGAAGAACAAAAAGAAGAAGAAGAATAAGATGATGAAGATGAAGATGAAGATGAAGATAAAGATAAAGATAAAGATAAAGATAAAGATAAAGATAAAGATAAAGATAAAGATAAAGATAAAGATAAAGATAAAGATAAAGATAAAGATAAAGATAAAGATAAAGATAAAGATGAAGATGAAGATGAAGATAAAGATAAAGATAAGATGAAGATGAAGATGAAGATGAAGATGAAGATGAAGATGAAGATGAAGATGAAGATGAAGATGAAGATGAAGATGAAGATGAAGATGAAGATGAAGATGAAGATGAAGATGAAGATGAAGATGAAGATGAAGATGAAGATGAAGATGAAGATGAAGATGAAGATGAAGATGAAGATGAAGATGAAGATGAAGATGAAGATGAAGATGAAGATGAAGATGAAGATGAAGATGAAGATGAAGATGAAGATGAAGATGAAGATGAAGATGAAGATGAAGACGAAGACGAAGACGAAGACGAAGACGAAGACGAAGACGAAGACGAAGACGAAGACGAAGACGAAGACGAAGACGAAGACGAAGACGAAGACGAAGACGAAGACGAAGACGAAGACGAAGACGAAGACGAAGACGAAGACGAAGACGAAGACGAAGACGAAGACGAAGACGAAGACGAAGACGAAGACGAAGACGAAGACGAAGACGAAGACGAAGACGAAGACGAAGACGAAGACGAAGACGAAGACGAAGACGAAGACGAAGACGAAGACGAAGACGAAGACGAAGACGAAGACGAAGACGAAGACGAAGACGAAGACGAAGACGAAGACGAAGACGAAGACGAAGACGAAGACGAAGACGAAGACGAAGACGAAGACGAAGACGAAGACGAAGATGAAGATGAAGATGAAGATGAAGATGAAGATGAAGATGAAGATGAAGATGAAGATGAAGATGAAGATGAAGATGAAGATGAAGATGAAGATGAAGATGAAGATGAAGATAAAGAAGAAGATGAAGATGAAGATGGAGATGGAAATGGAGATGAAGATGAGGATGAATATGAAGAAGAAAAACAAGATGGAAATGGAGATGGAGATGAAGATAAAGATGAAAAAGAAGATGAAGATGAAGATGATAATGATGTTGATGATGATAATGATGATGATGATGGAGATAATGATGATGATGATAATGATGATGATGATGATGATGATGATGAAGAATATGAAGAAGAAGAAGTAGATAGACATGAAAGCGTAAAGGGTAAATAGGTAGACAAAGCGAGTTAAGAAGCACGTGGTAAAAATAACTAGTATCAAATTTTTAAACGCAACGAATATTTGAAAATAAATGCCTAAGGAATTTTCCCTTTAAAAAAATTTAAATATTCCAAATTTTAAAAAATTAAAAACTAAGCTACTTTAGCCAAATTTCAAAAAAATGAAAAAATGGACTAATTGATTTTTTAAAATATTGTCATAAGGTAAAAATTTTTTAAACGTTACCATATCTAACGTAATAGGTCATTTTATTTTATTATTTTACTACACAATAAATAGGTCAGAGTTTTTTATTACTTTTCTACGTATTGTAATAAAAAAGTTCTAACCTTTAAAAAATGTTCCAAATATAAAATTGTCTGATGTACATCCGACTGTTAGTTTTTCTCATCAATGTTACGTAAGTCATCAAACATTTTATTTGTCAGTATGTGGTTAAACGGACCAGATTCGGTCCGTTTATCATAGTAGCAAGTTGCAAGGCAATCCGAGATCTATTTTATCCTGCCACTTTTAGAATGTTTGTTGTGCGTCGTTCTCCCACAAGCGCCAACGGAGGTATCAGTTTCATTGGATGCTAAACCAGCTCACTTGATTGGCCATAACAAAACTCAGAACACGCCTATCGTTATCCTCAATCCTAATAAGATTGTCCACATACTTGGTATGTGTGTGGGATTATGGAATATATATCTAGTGGAATTGTATACCCATTGATCATTTTTTAGAAAACATATCTATTCCATTGCATCGTCTAATACAAGAATGATTCATTTCAACATTAGCATTGGTTACAATATAGGTATAAAATAAACTACTTTCTTCAGCGTTTCAGTTTCTTTTGTTTAAACAAAAGAATCTGAAATGAGTAAATAAAAACGAAGGGGAAGTGACTTTGTATTTTTAGTTAGCGTTCGATTAACTAGTTGTAGACCCAACATTTTGGGTATTTTTTGTAAAATCTAAACAGTCTGTGATGTAGCATACGTTAGGCAAAGAAAAAATCGATAAAGATTCGACTTAAAAAGCTCGTTTCAAATAAAATTATTTAATATCAAGATAACAAGAAGCACGGATGCGGATAAGATCGAATTCATAAAGTTTCCTAAAAATGTTCAACCTTTTTACTGTCATTCAATGATTATGTGTGTTAAGGTCATTTTTTTTTTCAGTTTGAAAACCGAACGTATCGATTTGTTCTCTGTTCGTTTCGTTTAATAATATCAAAGACTTATCGTTATCGTAACTAGCATATAAATGCGAAAGTCTGTCTGTCTCTCCGTTTGTCCGCTTTTCACGGCTCAATTACTGTAGCGATTTTGATAAAAATGGATATAGACATACCTTTTGGTGGAACGAACTGGTCCTTGGTTCAAAAATTGAAATACCTTCAGGGGACAAATTCTGTATTTCAATAGACATACCTTGCTAGGCGGGATGGTTAATAGGATAGGTTTTACCCCAAAAAACTGTTTCAGACGTTGGCATAGCTAGGGTTCGTTCCTAGGGGACAACTGTCAATCTGCCACCGCCAGGCTTCAATTATGGTAATCCAATTAAAGATCAAGTAATTTTTTATTTTAAATTTACCTAAGCATACATTTTCTTGTTATTTGGTGAGCAAGAATTTTCGGGAATGATAAAATAAGTTTGCGAGATATGATTTTGATCTTTTTCTCAAAATGGCAAGAATGAAATATGTACTATATTGTTGCGTGTTATCGGTTCGAAAATTAATACTTCGTTAATTGTAACCACTTTATTTCAAACTTAATTCCGGAACCCTACAATTATAATTCACTTAACTATCAGACTATCTGGCTAACTAACTAACCAACTAACTCACTGTTAAATTAGCTGACTGACTGAGCGAAAGACGACCGCGTATTTATAGGCACTGGTTTCTAGAACGGAACTTCGTACAGATAAGACTTATCGCTTGCGGCGCCTATCTGCCGTATGATTCATTATCGCGGCCCCTTTCCATTATCTAATGTTTCTAGAGAGTTCCTTACACAATCACTAATACAAATTTTATAACTACAGTTACACTGACTTCCTCTTAAGACTGATCGTCCCAATCTGTCACTTTGCCACTATACTTGCACAATCTGTGGAGGTGCACTTTCTTTTTGGTCCTGGGGCTGCGCTAGATCGTGTATACCAATTCGTTGATCCTCTTCAGCACTTTATACAGTCTTTTCCAATATGGTATAAACTTCAGCGAAATTCCTTTCCTTCGCTGAGGGTTGTAGAGCCACACCAATTTGCCTTAACTGAAACCACCATGGTTGTCATTTGCGTTATATCTTGTCTTCATCCGGTCTGTCGTCAAGTTGATCTTTGTCCGCACCAGGACATATGTCTCCAATATCGCTTTCCTCAAGCCGTCTCCGAAACCCATCGTCTCCCTGGGGATCTCCTTTGGTGATCCAAATACCAAGTCACACGGAAGCCGCAGTTTCATGAGTTGCCGCGCGATAGGTCATTAGAAACAGTGGTATTTGTCGGTCCCAGTCTTTCTGATGCTTGGAGGCGACCTTCGAAAAATATTCCTCCAAGTTCCTGTTAAATATTTCCACCATTCCATCAGTCTGTGGATGAAGAGGTGCCGTTCAAGTTATCTTTATTCCAAGAAGGCGGCATACCTCTTGGAAGACCCCTGATCCCCCTTCCTTGGTCCGAATGTACTTCCAAAAAAACACCAAATCGACAGATGAAGTTGTCCACAAGAACCCTAGTAACTGTGGTAGCTTTTTGGTTCAAGCCATTTCCTGAAATAGTCCATGGCCACCAGGATGTACTTGTTTCCATTATCTGATGCTGAAAATGGTCCCGCCACATCTATTGCAATTCTTTCAAATGAAGCTCCTACATTATACTGCTTCAAGGCTCCTTTGTTTCTTGTACGAAGACCCTTGGATGCAGCGCATATGACACATTTCCGACACCTCTGTTCGACCCGCAGTTAACCTAATAGAACCGTTTCCGAATCTTCTCCAGGATTTTGTTCATCCCAGATGTCCACCAGAAGTTCCCTTTTGCACCTTTTTTTTAAGTTCAATCCACTCGCAAAGGGTAACCCCATTATGCTTTCAAAGCACTGCGAGTAGGATGCGGAAACAAGGATAGATGGCAGTGCACCGCCTTCTTAAACAAGGATAGGTTGTAATTTTTGGGGAAAATTCCTTTCGGTAACAAGTTCCATAATTTGGAAGTTCTATAGAAAAAAGAGTATCTGTAGGCAGAAGTCCTCACTGTGTCAAGCTAGACCGCACAGGAAATTGCTCTCTCCGACCGTGTAGTACGCCTCAAGAATCTTGCCCTTGGGGGGATCAATCATATTAGTTCAAGCGAGCATCTTTCATGATAGTACTTGTAGAAAAGAGACAAGTCACCAACCATACGCCTGTGCTCTAGTGTTTCCAGAGAATCGGTCAGACTCTCGTCATCAATTAGGCGAATCGCTCTTCTTTGAATTGAATCCAGGAGAGCTAAAGTGTGTTTTGGAGCTGAACTCCAAACATAAGAACAGTGTTCTAGTGTTAGCCTAACTTGAGATTTGTATGATGTTAATAGCTGATGAGATGTGAAGTACTTTTTAGCTCTAAAAGGAAAGCCTAGCTTCTGAGAGGCGGATTTGGCAATGGCGCGCACATGATCGTCCCAAGAGAAGTTGGTGCTGGCATTCATTCCAAGGATAGATAGATTAGATCCCATCGCAAGGATTTTACCGTCAATTAGTATGTTTGTTGCATTTTTCCTAGATGTTTTCTTAGAGAAAACCGCGGCATGAGTTTTTGAAGCGTTAAAGTTGACCAAATTGTTCTTTTCTCATTCCAGAATAATCTCGAGATCCCGATTAATCGTCTGTATCTGCTGTTCCCTTAGTCGATCTGAAGCAGCGATAAATAATGGTTTGTCGGAGAAAAAAAATGACACAAGGTTACTATCATCTGCGTAGCTATATATAGGATTCGAAGTTGAAGCTAAGAGATCGTTTATGTGTAACAGAAATAGAGTAGGAGACAGAATAGATCCCGAAGAGACCCCCGCGTTAATCGCAAATGTCTCGGATGAGATGCCATCGATGACGACCTGAAGAGATCTGTCAGCAAGAAAATTGGATATCAAATAACAGATTCCAGGAGGAAGACCATAAGATGTTAATTTGGCGAAAAGAGATCGGTGCCAGACTCTGTCGAAAGCCTTTGAGATGTCCAAAGCCACAATCCTAGCCTCACCATGTTTTTCCATATCTGAGTTACAGATATGAGTAACATATGCCCTACAAAACCTGTGGAATCTTCTCCTGAGACACCACCAACAGCAAGTTGACACGCTTTCCATCCGCGTTTTCCATGCCCTCTTCAGCACCCCGTCCTCTACTTGGAGGGATTTTCATTGCGCCCACAAATTTTTAAGAAGTGGACCTCTGGAGATGGACGTACTCAGGCAACACGACTTTACTTTCAACCCAGCGCAGAACATTTTAAGGATTGGAAATGAACAGGTCATCCTGACAACACCAAAGGAAGCAAGAGTGCTTGCCTGCGAAACAGCTGTGGTGCAAGAAAGCAGTGAGAAGATGATTATAGCTGTGATGGAAGGAGATTTGGGCTGCTGCGTTGGATTAGTGGAACCGACTTATGACATTTCCAAGAATTTACTAGTGGCGAGGTCCGTGGTTAGAACGTCTCAGAAGGTACCTGTGAGAGTTGCCAACGTATTTTGAAAGCACGTTCAATCAAGAAGGGTAGTACTCTTGTAGACTGTACCACAGTAGCCTCAATAAGCTTCTTGGGTGGCAATTGTGCGCCAGTACATGAAACGACGATTGGGCAAGTCATCATTTGGATGCAACGCAGGTGATACATCTCTGATACCACCGTTCGACTTCCTCCCTGCAGTTAACCCAATAGAAACGTTTCCGAATCTTCTCCAGGATCTTATTCATCCCTAGATGTCCACCAGAGGTCCCATTGTGCACCTTCCACATTTTGTTACAATATTGTCGATTTTTTTAGGGTGGGCAATGAGCTTTGTAGAGAGATGATTGCCAACTCTTGCCCCCTCCTAGCTGCATCAATGGTTCCAGATACGCGTAAACTAATATTAATATTGAATTTCCTTTTTATTATATGACAAGTTTAATCCCAATCCTAACTAATACATAAATGCAGAAGTGTGTTTGTCTACCTGTTTGTCGGCTTATCACGGGTCAATTACCAAAGCAATTTTGATGAAAATTGGTACAAGCGTGGCTTGCAGGATGAGATTGTTAATAGGGTAAATTTTATCCTGAAAAACTGCAGATACATCCAAACTGATATTATATTTAGAAAAAGTAAATAAATTTTGTCCGTTTATTGTGTAAAATAAATGATCTGACAACGGCGATACCGAAATTGAAGGATAGGGCCTTGCGTTAACATTGGAGTTAGAATTCGATAAGGATCTAACAGCGCCACCTAACGAGATAGCGTGCTGGTGAGTATATTAGCCGAAGCCCAACGAATTTAAACAAAACATCATCTTGTAGTCTGCACGAACTCTTGAAGACTAGGCAAGCTGATTAAGTTAATTTTGTTACGTTTCTGCAAACTATAGCTATAAATGAGAAAGTATGTTTGATGGACAGCACCATCCAGCGCTATCTTCAAACAATCTGCTGTGTGGTTCTTTAAATAAAACCAAAAACAAATTAAAACATTAAAACCGAACAAATTGATCCATAAATGTAACACATTTAAAAACTCTTTAATTTTGACCAACTTTTTTCTTTTAAGATGTAGTTCCAGAGACGAACTTACAAGTAATTTTTATTTATTTTTTTCCAAATTCTTGAATCCACAGAGGTCTGACTTACCTTATATTTCTAGTGTTCCCCAACAGGTTTGTCGCGACCGCGACACACTAATTTGTCGCCGAAAGTTCTCCGGTGTGTTCTCAAATCGCCAATATTTTGGATCTCATATGACCTCATATTTGAGATCATAAACATTTACAAACTTTATTTTTAGTAATCAAGAATTTTTGAAGATAACCAAGGACCAGTCCGTTCCACCATAATCAAGATTTGTCATGAGGACGTTTTTTTGATTGTCAAACATTTATCGAGCCTTCATGAAATTATGAGAACCTTTATTTTTGTTCGTCAAAATATTCTTAGACAATTAATGCGGGTCGCCTTTTTTTAAACAATACCAAAAGTGTGTCACTTTTGAAAAAGTTGGAATACACTGGTATATTCAAATGAATAAGTTATCAAGAGTTCTTTGGTTTTCTGTTAGGAAAAAAGCCATCAAAAAAGACGTCATCATATACGAGGGTACTTTGAAAAGTTCGTGTATAAATGAAAACTATTTAATTGCTCGAGATATTTTTTTCAGTTTTCAAAGTGGCCCTCTTTTAGGGAAGTCTTGAAGTTCCATTTATATATTTCTTGCCTTACAGTACCTATCAACGAAATTGAAAATGTTATCCACCAACCCCAATTGCAAAAACCATAAAAAACGCCAAAAACGCCTTCATTTAAAAAAAAACTGGTTAAATTATTGTCTTTTTCAGAGAATATAACTGAGTGAATGTTCAAAATATGGCAGCTTCTAAACGATTTGACCCAATTTCAAAAATCAAGCCCCAGTATATAGAGCATCAAAAGTTCTTTTCGATTCCGTACATTGGACTCCCATTCCCATCTGAAAAATTTTGGAAGTACATATAGGAGGATGAAATTTAGGTTATGACTGTTATTGTCCTTTTTCACAAATAAAATGGACGTTTCAGCATTTTTTTCGACAAGACCTTTGGTACCTATGATACGTTTTCGATGAACCACACTCTTGACAGTATACACATGGGCTGAAAAGTCTTTGGTCTGACCACAGAGAGATACTGCCACAAAAAAACATCTTTATCCTTGTTTTAGAGTACTAACCTTAACTAGAATACTGTCAAAGTTTCATGACGTTTTATCTAATAGTTCTCAAGTTATAGGTCTTAAAATGACGTTACCTTTGTTATTTTTGTTTGTAATGGAAAAAAAATTCGAGTTTTGGTAAAGCATTGTTTCCTGATGGGAAAAAACAACGTTGATGCAAAGCTATGGCTTGATAAGTGTTACGGCAAATCTACCCCAACATATTCAACGGTCAAGTCAAATCTTATCCCCTGAAACCAAGAAAGATTAAAAAACATAACAAGGGTTGCACTAATGCGCCAAGCTATCATCCTCTCACTTTTCAGCAGATGATAGTTTGGCTATCGAAACACGTCAGAGCAATCATTGTCGTGTTTTTTAATCTTTCTTAGTTTCAGGGGACAAGATTTGTATTTCAATTTTATAAGACAACCAAGGACCAGTCTGTTCCATCAGAATTACGGTTGAGATAATGATTAACATTCTTCAGAAATTGATATACAAATTTTGTCCCCTGGAATCAATAGTATTTCTCCGAAGAGGATAGTAGCTTCTCTATCGAAACGCCATGTAGCAAGTGTTGTGTTTTTTTTATTTCAAGGGACAAGATTTGTATATCAATTTTTGAAGATAACCAAGGACCACTCCGTTCCACAAAAAAAATACTCTTCAGTGTTGAATTTCATGTTACCTTGCTCCTAAGGAAGTTTTTAGGATGTTGTGCGAAACGAAGTTCATTGAGATGGTCCAATCTACGAATTTTGACGCCAACTAGCCGTTAAAGTCTTTGGAAGTCATATTTAAACTATTTGGGAAAAAAGGTGAAAATATCTGGAAAAAATGACATTTAAAATAAATGTTTTGTTAAATTCGTGTCCATTCCACATCTAACAAACTTCGAAGCAAGTGATATCAGGATGAAACACTACCTCGCAAAGAAAATTCATTCAAATAATTCCACCTTTAGCTGTTTTAAAATAATACTCAAGTGTATAATATTGAGATGTATTCATAATTTTAAATATTATATACAATTGACAATCAATGTAAATATATATTTATTTATAATTTATAATAAATCAATATTCAAATACTCTATATACTTTATCTACAAAAACCATAATGCGGACTCACAATCATAGAGCAATTTAGGCCAAATTGAAAAGCATGAAAAATTGCCAAAGAAAAAATCGCATTGTCAATTTCTATTTTCTACAAGTTGCGAATGGTCCGCAGAACGTGTACACCTTTGAAGCCATTTTCTATCTCAACTTATATACAATATTGCAGCCGAATTTATTTACATTATTATTTTGTACAAGTTTTTACAAAGTGACGTGTGATCACGTTTGATTAAAAAGGCGTATATCACGTTAGCCGCGCCGGCGAAAACGGCCTATGCAAAGGCGGATGGTTGTTGGGACTCGGTGGTGCTATTCTCACGATACCACCGTGTGGGGGTCCGATGTGGAGGTTAGTCGTGTGCGGCGACGGTGGGGTAACCATACGATTACTGGGAGAAGTCACGTGTATTCGTAGAGGTGTAGTCAATTGAGGCATCTGCGGGTGCGAACCTAGCCTTAGAGGTAAAGGGGTTTCAATCTTAACCCCCCCTTCGTTCTGATTCAATCGCAAACTATCCGACATTCGAAGATTCATCGGTGGTGAAGGTTGCAAAGAAGTCCTCGATGGCGACTGATCAACGTTAATCTCTTGATTAGTCTGATCGTTATTGGAATCGACATCGATTGGGGATTCGTTTGAGGTTAACCTCAAATTGATCGCCGTGTTACCATAGTTGGAATTCGCGGTGTCGTCCACCGGAATTTTGCGAAAATCCGGAGGTGATTGTCGGTCTAATCGAAAATTGTTTGTGTGATTTGTAAATCTGAATTGGGGCGGCATCGGACCGGGGGAATGGGGACCGAAACGAAACGAAGTTATCGGTGTTGGGGAGCTAGGCCCGAAGCGTATGGGACCTGGGGAGCTTATAGGCGGAGAGTGGGCGCCTAGCGAAATATCCGAATCGCTATCAGACGGCGTCGGACTCAACGGTGGTTGTCTTGTGTTTCCCCCATGGTGCGCCAATTGGGCCGCCAGTTGTTGTTGCTGCATTCTGAAACAAATGTGATAATCAGTTGGTGATTTGATTTCAATGGGAATGGAGGGTGGTCGATGGGGTTATTTAAAAGTAAAAAGGCAGTTCCTTTGGAAAGCAATTATCCCCAGGCCGGATACAGTTGTCAGATTCATCATATTAACATAAACGCCGCGTAAGAGGCACTGACAAGGCTAGACGTAAATCCTTAGTAAGGTTTAAAGCCTTGTGTAAGCATTAGCGAGGAATTCTCGGCCATTATGAGTGTTTAGCGGACGCCCCGCTGTTAAGGGTGGTCTGTTATTCCCTTAAGTACTTACCCCGTGAATAAATACAAACTTTTATCTCATGCTTGATAAAATGTCTTTAACTGAAACGAAACAAAAGCCAAAACACTGAAAATCACAAAAGAAGTACAGTGTAAAAAAATAACTGAATTTCTAATGGCAACGCAATTTTTAGAATCGTAGAAGTTACCATTATTATTAAAAACTTTTATGACTTGCAATGTCAAATCATATTTAGTCATTCATTAGCAGTAACATGGTCAACATAAGAGCAGCATGCTTATTTTTCGGTGTGTAGTGGCCCCAGTGACTCGTCGTGATATTTTATAAATGAGGAAGCTCATCGAGAAAACAAGAAATGAATTTTTTTAAACCTCAAGCTTAAACTACTTTAAATGAATAATTACTATTCTGTTCTTGATTGTAAGGCATTAAAAAATATAGTATTTCTTTTTTTTTCCATGATATTATTTAACTCTACTATTTTGTTTAAGTTGAAGGAAACTAGCAAAGATTCTTGAATAAAGATCTTAACTTATTTAAAAAAAACCTAAATAGTTCTACTATAATTTCGAAATATCAAATTCAATTTAAATCTTTTACTTTTTTTGAAATGTCGCCATGGACGTAGGTAGAATTTTTTTAAGTGGGGGGGCAACAATCATTCTGATGGGCAAAAACCTTTTAACTAAGCAATATGTATTTCCACTTAAAAACTACACGAACTAAGCAAATGGAATTTCTAAAGTCGCAATTTCGAAAAAGTGGAAATGTTAAAAAAAAACGATATTTTCAAGTCAGTTTTCATGAAAAAAGCAGTAATTTCCAGAACAAGTCGAATCTAGGTAAAAAAAATTGAAACGTTCAAAAATATTTCCGTCGCCATTTTTATTTTATTTAAATTTTGTGATATTCTTGAAATTTCTTTTTCTCAAAATTTCCTAAAAATATTATTTTCAATTTTCTATTAAAATTTTGATCTAATTTTGGAAAAATAAATGAATTCTATAAAAAGTCGAAATAGTCAGAAAAAATTCCGTTTTAAATGAAAATGTTAAAAAACAGAAAATTTCCAATTTTGAAATAAAAGTCAAGATTTGTAGAATGAGATATTTTGAACAAGTTGAAATTACAGACAATCACATTAAAAAACTAATTCAGAAAAAAGATTAATTAAAAGAAAAGCATTTCGAAAAAAATCACTATTTTTGAAAAATACGTTGCAAGTTCAAGAAAAAAAATGACCTTTCTGGGAAACAATTCAAATTTTCAAGAAAGTTTAATTTTAAGCGGCAAATTGAAATGTTAAGAATAAAAGCAGTAATTTCGAAAAAAGGATTTCGAAAAATAAATTTGGAACAGTCGGAATTTTTAATAAACCTTATTAAAAATTAAACCTAACCTATTTCAAAAGTTCGAAAAATGTCCAAAATTCCAAAAAAATCAAAATTTTTAAAGGTCTATCTAATTCTGCGAATAGGCTCAATTTTTAGAAAAAGTCAAATATTGAGAAAAAAAAGTTGCAATTTCCAAAAACATCATTCTCAAAATTTACCATTCAATAAAGACCTTGAATTTACAAAAAATTTTTTTCTTGAAATCCCCGATAATGTTTTCTCAACATTTTGAAACAAATAAATGATTTTTGAAACAAAAGTTCAAAAAGGAGACTTTTGAAAATAAAATCGAAATTTCGAAAAGAACAAATTTCAAGGAAAAGCCAAAATTTTGAGAAAAAAGGTTAATTAACCAAGAAAAAAGCGAAATTTCTAGAAATATTAAATAGCGGATATTGAGATAAAAATAAAAATTTCGTGAAAAGGACAAACTTTAAGAAACCAGTCAAAATTTCTAAAATATCAGATTCTAAGAGACCGAAATTTTTAGAAAAAGCTAAATGGTAGATCGAAATTTGGAAATTTCCAGAAAACCTCGAAATAGACAAAAAATTCAAAATTTTCCAGAGAAAGTCAAATTAAAAAAAAAGTGGCCATTTTAAAAATGGACAAATAATTCAAAATTTTCCAGAGAAAGTCAAATTAAAAAAAAGTAAAGATTTTGAAAAAGTAATTAAAACTTCGAGAAAAAGACAAAATTAGAAGAAAATTATCAAAATTTTGAGAAAAAGCGTTTAATATTAGCAAAAATTTAAAATTTGCCAGAAAGAGTCAAATTTTATTGAAATCTAAAAAAAGCAAAATTTTGAGTAAAAAAAATCGAAATTTTTATAAACAAAATCAAAATTTATTGCATAATTGTTTATTTTGTCTTGACTGCTCCAGTCAGAGAAAGACAGGCGCCCTACCATGCCTCAACGTGGCGCTAAAAATTGTCCAATATCTTGATACATGTCAAAATTTTAACAAAGAAGTTGCAATTTCCAGAAATTTGGATTAAAAAGAGAGTTGAAATTTACAAAAAAAGCTTTTTCGTAATTTTTGTTCTTTTATAAAAATTAAAAATTTCTAAAAAAACCAATTTTGAACAACAAAAAAAAATCGAAATTTTAAGAAAGCAAGATCAAAATTTCTTGCATAATTGTTTATTTTCTCTTGATTGCTCAAGTCAGAGAAAGACAGGCGCCCTACCATACCTCAACGTGGCGCTAAAAATTGTCCAATATCTTGATACACGTCAAAATTTTAACAAAGAAGATGTAATTTCCAGAAATTTGGATTAAAAAGAGAGTTGAAATTTACAAAAAAAGCTTTTTCGTAATTTTTGTCCTCTTATAAAAATTAAAAATTTCTAAAAAAACCAAATTTTGAGCAAAAAAAATCGAAATTTTAAGAAAACAAGATCAACATTTCTTGCATAATTGTTTATTTTCTCTTGACTGCTCAAGTCAGAGAAAAACAGGCGCCCTACTTTGCCTCAACATGGCGCCAAAAACTGTCCAATCTTGATACACATCAAAATTTTGACAAACAAGTTTCAATTTCCAGAAATTTGGATTAAAAACAGAGTTGAAATTTACAAAAAAAGCTTTTTCGTAATTTTTGTCCTTTTATAAAAATTAAAAATTTCTAAAAAAAACCAAATTTTGAGCAAAAAAAATCGAAATTTTAAGAAAGCAAGATCAAAATTTCTTGCACAATTGTTTATTTTCTCTTGACTGCTCAAGTCAGAGAAAGACAGGCGCCCTATTTTGCCTCAACGTGGCGCCAAAAACTGTCCAATCTTTTGATACACATCAAAATTTTGACAAACAAGTTTCAATTTCCAGAAATTTGGATTAAAAAGAGAGTTGAAATTTACAAAAAAAGCTTTTTCGTAGTTTTTGTCCTTTTTTATAAAAATTAAAAATTACTAAAAAAACCAAATTTTGGGCAAAAAAAATCGAAATTTTAAGAAAACAAGATCAACATATCTTGCATAATTGTTTATTTTCTCTTGACTGCTCGAGTCAGAGAAAGATAGGCGCCCCACTTTACCTCAACATGGCGCCAAAAACTGTCCAATCTCTTGATACACGTCAAAATTTTGACAAACAAGTTGCAATTTCCAGAAATTTGGATTAAAAGGGGAGTTGAAATTTACAAAAAAAGTTTTTTCGTAATTTTTGTCCTTTTATAAAAATTTAAAATTTTCAAACTATACTTTTTTATCAGAATACCGATCAGATTTCGAGGAAAAGGCAAATTTTAATGAACAAGCTGAAATTGCAAAATTTAAAAGAAATATTCAGAAAAAGTCGAATTTCGAGAACGAAATTGACGAAATTTCAGAAAAAGAAATGACGAACTTTTAAATAAAAATTGGAAATTTTGACAAATTCATGTTTGATAAACGTAGTCGAATAAATAATTGCCAAATTGCCAAGTAACAGACAAATGTTATAAAAAATAGGAAATTTGAAAAAAAAGTCGAAATTTCGAAAAAATATTTCCTCAAGGAAAGAATGAATTTTAAATAAGAAAAGAAATTTGTTGAAAAAAGTCCACTACTTAAATACATATGAATTTTCGGTTTGATGTATGAACCAAAGGGGGGTAAATGCCCCATTCTGCCCTATCTAGTTACGCCTATGAATGTCGCTTAGCACTTCAAAGGATCCAAAATAAATCAAAATGTTCAGACTTTTTTTATAAATTTGGTTTTGTGAAATTTGAACTTGATTTATAAAATTCATAAATAAAATTTGTATTTTTTTATGGTTCGAATTCAAACTCAAAAATTTAGGCTTTTTTTAGAACTGATTATTTTATTTTCTCGGAATTTTTTAATCTTTACTTCAATCCAAAAATTCAAAATAAGTTATGAATTAAATAGACATTGTAAACTTATTATTAATAAATTGAGTCTATTTTTAGATTTTTTGCACAAAAACGTTCAAATTTTATTCAAAATCTTGATTTGGTTCTAAAAATTTTGAATTAAAACTTAAAAAATGTACACTGATTATGAACTTATTAAAATCTCGAAATGAACGTAGAAGTTTTGAACCAATAAGTTTAAAACTGAATTGAAAATTGAGAGAAAAAAAGCGAAATATTCCAAAACAAAATGACACATCAGCTTCTTAGTTCAAATTTTCTTGAAAAACTCAAAATTTTGGAAACAAAGACGAAATTTTGAGAAAAAAGTAGTCTAAAGTGGAATCGAGTTTTAGCACAAAAATTCATACAAAGAAGTTGACATTTTCAAATTAAAATCGACATATTGTGGAAAATGTTAACCAAAAAAACTGACTTTAAAACGTAAAAAGTCTCAAAAAACTCGATACTTTCAATTAAAACTTAAAAAATGTACACTGATTATGAACTTATTAAAATCTGGAAACGAACGTAGAAGTTTTGAACCAATAATTTTAAAACTGAATTGAAAATTGAGAGAGAAAAAGTGAAATATTCCAAAAAAAATGACACATCAGCTCAGTTCAAATTTTTTTAAAGAAACTTAAAATTTTGGAAACGACGACGAAATTTTGAGAAAAAAGTAATCTAATTTTAAAGTGGAATAGTTTTAGCACAAAAACTCATACAAAGAAGTTGATACTTTTAAATTAAAATCGACATATTGTGGAAAATGTTAGCTAAAAAACTGACTTTAAAACTCAAAAAATCTCAAAAAACTCGATACTTTCATAAGGAAAAAACGAAATTTAAAAAAAAGGAAATATCTATCAACGTTTAAATTAGGAATTCCAAGTTTACTCGCAAAATGTTGTAATTAGATCGAAAATTTCGAATATTTGTTTTCTCGAAACTTATGTAGAAAAATGTTAAAACTCCAAATTTTTTCAGACTTCAGCAGAAATTTTGAGAAAATAGTGGAACTTTTGGTTTTAACGTAGACATTTTAGGAGTAACAATTTGAAACGTAAACGAAAAAGTTTATGCAAATAGTCGAAATTTCCAAAGAAAGGCGAGCATTGCAGAAAAACAAGTTTTAAAAAATAAGGTCAAAATTTCAAATCTTAACTTGAGATTTCGAAAAAATAATCTTGATATTGAGGGAAAAAATATAAAAAAAGGCAAAATTTGACTCATTTAAAATTGTATGCGAGTAACCTAGACTGCAAATTCCTGCAGCCCTCCAGGCGTGTATCAGAGGTTGCTGAAGTACCAACAGCTGAAACAATGGCACCTCGAGAAGCGGTTGCTCTCTAGGAAAGTTCCCAGAAGGCAAGGATTCTAATGCACAGACCAATAGTTTTGAATATTTAGTAGATTCAAAGTTTCCAAACTTCGAATCTAATAAAAGTTAAAACCTATTGGTCTGTGCATAAAAGTCATTCAAAATTCTTTAAAAAAATGAAATTAGCGAATTATAATGTATTGTTCTAAATTTTTCAAACTGGAAATTCTACTTCAATGTTACAAAATGCGTAATGTCAGTGAAATGCTGACGACGTCAGATTATGGTAGATTGCAGTGGTACAAGTTTTTAGCTGGCAGTTCCAGCATAAAATCTGTATGTACAATCTAGATGCCGGTTGCCCATTAATTACGTCCTGGGTATAAATATATGTGTAATATCGGTAGTGCATTATCTAAGACCCGTATCATTTCACGAGGCGTGGTGGTAAAAAATTTGAACAAAAGCGGCCATGTTTCATAATGGAAGTGTCGCGTTTTGTTTCCATGGCCTACGCCGCTGTACAAAGGGCATTGCATCGATACATTGCAATTAGGGCGGCGCACCAGTCATGTGATACCATCTCCGTATTTGAATACTAAATGTACCTACCGGCCACTACGAATGACTTAATATATTATTCCGGTTTGTTAATTATGCCATTTCTTTACACTTTTAAATCACCTCTCGACGTAATTTATTCGACAAAAAACCAAGGCTTCCTCCTCCTGATCCATTATTTCACCTTTTTCGAATCGGCGGTCGCTCGTTATGCACGAAAATCTAGGCCAACTTGATTTTGTTCTTTATATTGCTACAGACATTCTATGTGGATTCGTAATTTTGAAAGAAAGCGCGACATATATAATAAGTATAAAATCGAAATTTTGAGATTAAAGTCGAAATTTCGAGGTTAAAGTCGAAATTTTGACGTTATATAACCATAATTCAAAAACAACGGAAAGTAGTTAAAACTGAAATAGGAAAGGTAAGGAGCATTAACAGTTTCGTGAGCAATCTCGGGAAAGTCACACATGTCAACACTCGCAATTGTCCTGAAGGATTCGCCATGACAGAACGCTCGCGAAGGGATGTTGATATCGCGCCGCTGCACTTCACACGTATAGCGAAACTTCAAAAAAATCAACGATCAATAATCAACTCCCCCGATCACCAACTAAATTGACAATCACTAAAGGCATGGTCTTTAAACGGGGAACGAATGCTCTTATAAGCTCTATATCATCTTTGGTTTTTTATGACTAGTTTAGGTCCTTTAGGGAGAAAATCCTCCCATGTAAAGCTTGAATCGTTTTTCAATTTTTCAGTTTTTAAACTTAAAGTCTAACAGTTTTATTTTGAGGGCAAAAATTTATTTAAAAAATAAAATTAAAATAGTGAATTCAGCACTGAAGCAGAAATCCCCGAGAAAATTCTATTTTTCTCTCGGAATATTAACTTTTTCTAAAAATGTCCAGCTTTAACTCAAAATTATGTCTTCTTTAAGCCTCATTTTAAACCGTAAATTTTTCCAAAAATGGAGATTTTTTGCTTAAATATAAATTTTCATGAAAATTTTAATTTTTTCTTCGAAATTTCGATTTTTTTCGGAAATTTTGACTTTTACAATTACCACTTTAGTACAGCAATTTCAGAAAAATTTTAACTGAAACTTTAAAATTTCGCAACAAAATTAGAAACACCAAGCAAAATTCGAAATTAAAAAAAAAATGTTTACACAATTGCTTAATTATTTAATTATTTTTAATTTTAATTTTTTTCCAGAAGTTGATAAATTCAATGAAAATTTTTCACGTTTTCAAGATTCCTTTTTAGGTCGAAAATCTTAGTTTGTACAGTCGGATTTAAAAATATATGTAAAAATTTAAAAATGCTAAGTCGTATATTCTGAATTCAAGAAAAAATTAGAAATTCCTGAAAATTCTATATTTTTTCTGAAAATTTTTAAAATAACTTGAACCTATCAATTTTTCTAACTTTTTTTAAAAATATTTTTCCTCCAAGTGCTGATAATTATTCTACAGAAACTTTAATTGCATCTCAAAATTTCGAACTATTTGTGGAAATTTCGAATTTACCATTTCTTACTTTAGTTACTTTTTATCACAACTTTCAGAAATAACATCAAAAAATTAAGTTTAAAATTGAAAAATTCCACTTTACAAAAGAAATTTTAAGAACAAATTTTAACATTCTATGTTTTATTCTAGGAAAGTCTATGAAAAGCTCCAAATCTCTACAAAAATTAAATATTTAATGTTTTATCAACATTAATGATTTTTTAAGTTTAATTTTTCTCAAAAAGTCAAAATTTTCGACTTTCAAAGTTTTAATAAAGTAAATATTTGAAATTCAATCACATTTCAAGAATAGCGCAAAAAAACACGAAATAACTATAAAAAATCTTAATATTGAAGATTTTGAACAAATGTAAATTTCTGGAAAAGGATCCCCCTGGCTGCATGAGCCAGGGGGAAGTAAGCAGCCCACCCAGCCCCATCTAGCTGCGTCTATGTCCTTTCGAAAAATTTTAGAAAAAGAAAAATAAGGTAATTTAAAAATACTTTTTAAATTAAATGACCACATTACTTTTTATTTTAATAAATGTTGTTAGGTAGACCATAGGCGCCCCCATAATAATGTGGACCTTGAAGATCACGGTAGAGATCGCAATTTTTGACATTTTTGTTTCTATCGATTTGGAATTTTCCAGAAAAGAATCCTATTGATATTGGTGCAGATTAGTCAAGTATTTTAATTTTTATTGCAGATCAACGTTATAAACCTAACATTTTAAGAAATGATACGATGAACAAATATCATCAGGCGATCGAACTTCCTTCGTACACGTATTGCAACGGACTGTGAAGTTAAAAGTTGATTATTAAAAGATATTGGGGAGATAGGCAGCTGTAAAAATTGCTTATAGGTTCGAGACGTCTGTCGAATGTTTACAAGTAATTATGGCTATGAAGGAAATATGTAATTGTACGTTCAAGACTTCGAGATATCGAATATTCTAGTATGTATGGGATATCAATATAAGCCAGCAGTCGCACTTTAAGTTGATTATTTGTAAATTACGGTTAGAGTAAGAAGTTTTCTTACTACTCTTCTTCTTTGAGTGCATATCTGTTCCAGATGATAACTACCATAACTGCTACTTTACAGCTGCTAGTAATTATTCTGTTGTTGTCATTGGGAACCAACTTCTCAAGTTTTTCAACCAAGAAATTCTTCTTCTCCTGACCACCCATCCCATCACCTTTCCTTGCAATATGCATTGCAGTAGGTTGTATCTGTGTTAGTTTCTCATAATGTGTCCCAGATATTGAATCTTGCTTGTCTTTATGGTGTTCAAAATATCCCTTTCTTTACCTTGTTACGGTTTAAATTTCCATTGGAGATTGTTGCCTGTGATTAGGCCACCAATCCTACAGCTTGATATTAGATTATTGGTTTTAGAAACGTTGGCAGTCTGTCAGTCTTTATCTGGGGGAATCGGCCATCTTGTCTCTTGTCGTTCACTTGGGTGTCATCCTTTACACGATGCGGTTGCAGTCTTCCGAGTGATTTTTGGGTGTTTTTCCCTAAAGAAATTTACTGTAACCCACCCTCGGACCATCTGGGGCTATGACATTTCGTGGTGGTACCGTGTCAGCACATAAGCTTCAGGTGGTTCCAATATTTTTGAGATAAAACGTGAAGTGCTCCCAAGAACGCGGCAGAGCTGATCAACAGCCGAGGTGTGAGCATGTGCCCCTTAACCCTCAGCATTTGGAGGGCTAATTCTATTCTCTCAATCTTTCTGGGCTCTTTCCGGATCCTACTCTCATCGGTTTTTTTTTGTATGGAACCTAACTGTCATTTACTTTCGACAAGTCCATTGATACGAAGTTGTTCCCTAAGGAATAGTTGTTAACTTGTGGGAGACCTCACCAAGTGCGAACCTCGAGGATATCCAAGAGCACCTTCATCGGCGTGGGGAGCGTCCGTCCGCATCGTCCTGGGATCCTTCGTGACACTCTCACATAGGTATCTTGCTTGACTATTTGTTCTGAATTTTGTCAGCTTGTATCTAAAACCGTGTATCTATTTCAATATGTCTCTGATTAGGTTGTTCTAAATTGTATTAATATTATATGCATTATTTACCTGGGAGCTCTGGATTTGCAGGGCCCTTTTTGAAATAATTTATGATCATTTCCTGTTTACCGATTTTTAGTTATCTTAAGCGGTATTTGGGCTTAGAATAGTTTTCACTCGTCGAGTTCCGAACTTGTAAATTTTCAGGAAGCTTTCACCTTTATATTATCACATCGGCCCAAATCTAGGGTTCTCACAGGGGTGTATGATTCCCAGCTTGTAACAATAAGAGGCTCTTGCTCATTCCCCAAATCTAGTCGACCATAGTAAAGGAAATTATTCCATGCACTAATAGTGGCGCTTGAAAGAATTTTTCATAATTTTTTTCTACACTTTACTAAAACTCCTTTATTGGGGAATTATACTGTAACAACCTACTCTTCTAAGACTTTCGTCCAAGATACCTTCAGTATTCTCCTGTACAACCACAACTCATACGATTCGATCTTTTTCATTGTGACTTCCATTTCGCGTCCATGATTCCATTCCATACAGCAGCACTGAGCATCGCAACATTCTGATTTTCGTTTCTTTTGACCTCGGCTTTTAAAGGTCAGTGAAATTTTAATGAACACACTTCTGCTTTTCTCAATGTTACACTTAATTTCTTGCGAGTGGTCCCATTGATCGTTGATGGTGGAGCCCAGGTATGTGTATTTGTTTACTCTTTGTATCGTTCCACATTTCAGTCTCAACTGTCATTAATGTTCTTGCTCACGATCATGTATTTGGTTTTATCGGTGTTAATGTCAAGTCCATATCTTTCGCTGCGGGATAATATTCTGTTCATTATTTGTTGTAGATCTTGCATATTATCAGTGAATATTACTATATCATCGGCAGATCTGATGTTATTCAGCCTTTGTCCATTTAGCAAAGTTCCCTTTTGTGCATTATCTAGGGCTTCTCTGAATATTAGCTCTGTGTAGATATCAAACAGTAGCGGTGACAATAGGCAACCTTGTCTCACACCTCGTACAATGTTTATTGGATCGGTTTGGTCTTTAATCCTTACATAGGCCTTCTGGTTCCAGTTTGGGTACATTATTATCCTCATGTCCTTGCCTGTGCCTATACTCTGTAGAATTTTTATCATTGTTTTATATTCCACCCCATCAAACGTCTTCCTCTAATCCACAAAGCATGCGTGAACATCGCAGTTCATATCTCTACATCTCTGGAATAAAACCTGCATGCTGAACAAGGCTTCTCTTGTTCCAACTGCACCTTTGAATCCAAATTGTGTGAATGCTATCTGCTCTTCACACTATAACTTTGATTAAATATCTAACGCGTAACAGTAGTTTTTTCATCCAGAAAGGACAACAGTATAAAAAATTAACCACCATATAATTAGTTCTTTTCCCCTTTATAAAATAAAAACGAATCTGTATATTTTTGCAGAATGTGAACACATTTTGTAATCCACTGGGCGTGTGGTCGAAACGTTCTTGTATTCGTTTCAGATTCGTAATTCGAGCTTCAAAGAGGGGCTCATTTTATACGGTAGATTTGATCAGCTTTTCTATAATTTTCAGCACGATCATGTCTCAAATTACGGGATCTTTTGACGACATGCGATACGATGTGTCTGTACGGGTGAACACGAGGTATTTCGCTTGTTTTGATATTATTTTCGCTACGTAAGAATTTGAAAACATTTTCGTGGTTCCACTGATTTCGAGTAATATTGATAGTTGATAAAACCTTCCGTCCCCAATTATATTGAGCAAATTAAACCACCTCGTAAAATTCCAGGTGGTTAATGATCCAACGATGGATTTATAAGCCCCTGGGTGTATAGCATGACAATTACAAAGGTCGAACAAAAGATTTGTAATGCACACTTCTCAAATTACACCTCTAGCCATAAATGCTACCCGTATCCCTTCGTTCGTATTTTTTTATTCGATGTCAGCAAATATCCTTGTAGGAAAGAAGAGCAGTCACAGTTGAATAGCTCGAAGAAACTAAGCATGCCATGGTGCGTGAAATTGATCAGTACCATTCTCGAGGTACTTTATTGTTTGAAATGGACAAAAGTAGATATCGGTTTCACTACTTCCTGAGACACTGATAGGCCCCTTTATAATCAGTGATCTTGGGGCAATAATATTGGGTTCTGAAAGAAATAAAGTATATCCTAAAAACCTGTTAGTACTAGATATCATTTACGTTTAAACGTCTTTGTGTTGCGCCTTAGATTCATTTTAATAAGAATCTCCCATCTTCAGTCTTTTCATATTAATTTGTGGTCCTCGGAGTTAGTTTCTTATACCAAGGATGTTAACAGTGCTAAAAATATCCTCTCGCAGAGCGAGTGCCTTAATTTGTAAATCAAAACTTTCTAAAAACTTCCTTAAAATAAAAATAGCCGAATTTTTTTTTAAAATTATGTTGACAGAGTTAAAAATATCATCTCGCAGAGCGAGTGCCTTAATTTGTAAATCAAAGCTTCCTAGAAACTTCCTAAAGATAAAAACATTCGAATTTTTTTCTAAAAATATGGGCATTACCAGCTCAAATCAAAATTTGTAAGTTTTCTTTTTTTTAATATTTCAAATCCAATAAGTTTCTTTTTTCAATAGTTCACTGTTCATTCTCCAAATTGTTATCAAAATTCAGTTTTCGTCGCCAAATTTCTTCCTCAACACGAACTCCTTCTTCTAATGAAGCCTCTTACTTTGTTAAACAATTTCCCACCGTTTGCCTTTCAATTAATTAACCAGATGTAATACAAAAATTACCATAAAGGCAAACAAAGTTGCACACCCTTGTCGCGACTACTCGTCATTTACGTCGTAAAATAATGGAGTACAGGCACTCGAAACAAGAGCCCTGGAACACCCTTCTCGATTTCTAACTCTTCAAATGGCACTGTTAAGTTATTCTTTCGCAGTTCATTGTTTTCGATGGAAGAGCGACGAGGAGACGGAGCTCGACTTAACTTGTATTAAAGAATGAATGCAGCGGATACAATAACTGGCATAGAACTGAAACTGAAAAACGTCAAGAGCTTGATTTTAGTGTGCTCGAAACAAATTAGTTAAATTTATAGCTACCTCACTGTGGGAAATGGGATTTTGTGGGAACATCTCGTGTCAAGTCAAGTCAAGAAACACATTAACAAAACCAAGTGAATTATGAATGCATCTAACGGGGAACTTCCCATATTTCGTACATTTCAAAATTGAGTATTTTTATTTGAATTATTCGCTAGCATCGTTAACAGGCTAAAAAAGTTGCTGGAACGAATGATTCTCGTCACAAAGACATTTCAAGTGTTAATATAAATAAATCCAGTGTTTGTAAAAGACATCGTATAAGAAGTTGATTGCAAAGTAAACACGCCTTGTAAGCCGTCTTGTTCTTAGGGAATATTGCAGAAAGCAATTTTCTCTAGTAGCAAAACAAACATTAGACGTGTCATTACAACACAATATCAAATCAAGGGTTCAGCAACAATCGCTGTCTCATTATAACACTTAATGAAACTTTATTGATCCGGTAGCACCGAGTATTAAAAGCCTCGATAAAAATATCAGCGTGCCCCAAATCTGGGATTAGTTAATAAATTTTTCTTCAAAAGTTAGAATTTTGAAAGGTTAAAATATCGTACCGACTTTTTTCTTGAAATGTCACACGGCATTTTGATTAGCACTTATTGTTTTTGAAATTGCATCGCCTAGAAACAATCAACATTGCTGATGTTCAATAATGTGAGATGGCTGAGGCGAGAAACACTTTCTAGAAATTATTGTACTTTTTATTGGTAACAATCTTACAAAGAAGCACCTTTCTTGTTACATGAATGTAGGATTTTCTTTGTTGTTGAGGGATGATCATAGGTCACAGTTAACAGAAGAAAAGCACTTCATCAGGAAACGAGTCAATTCCATTAATGATTCAAGGATACAAAGTTAGACTTGACATGATCACTCTGCTTTTTAAATAATCAATTGGAAACTCTCCGAAAAAATACGTTGGCGTTTTTACCTTCTGTTATGCATCTCTAATTACTAATTATTTATTCAACTTTTTTTATTTATTTTTGTTTATGACGACTATACTATAATTTTGAAACCCTACATGAATGAATAATCAAAATGTTTCATCAAAAGTTATGTTCAGGTACGAAAAAGATCTTGAATGGTAAACTTTAACTGAAATATTTTCCTACGATTTAAACTTTGAACTTTCCCCTAAAATTTTGACTTTAATATCAAATTTTCCAGTACATTATTTACGAGTGTTTTTAAAAATTATTTTTGCGAAATTTGTAGATTAAATTTGTAATATTTTTTCTTTAAGTTATCACTTTATAAATTCAAACATGATCCATGTGTAAATATCAACTCATTTTACCTAACGAGTACTATTTTAACATTAATATTTTGGCTTTATTTTTGAACCCACCACTTGTTTCACAAAATCACAAGTTTAAATTTTCGAGAAATTTTTAATTCACAAATTTAGATTTTTTTATCAAAATTTCGATTTCTCTTAAACCTCAATTGTGCACCTGACATCTATACAAGAAAAATTTAAAATACAAATCTTGTCCCCTAAAACCAAAAAAAATTAAAAAACACAACAAAGGTTGCTCTAACGCGTTTCTATTTCCAAGCTTCAGAGAGATCCCATACATTTGGAACAAGCCTCTCACTTTACAAATTTTGAATTTTTTATCAAAATTTTGTTCTTTTTTTTCTAAAAACGAATTTTAACTTGAAGCTTATCAATTCTTTTCTAAAATGTTGGCTTTTAAATCAAAAATTTTTTGATCTTCTCTTCATGGTTAATTAATTTTGACTTTAATCTCAAAATTTCGACATTTTTAGCAAAATTTTGGTTTGTAGTGTTTTACTAACGTCATGTGTACAAAAAGTTTTCCTATTTAGTGTGTTGCTGTCATTTTTTGTCATGTTTACGTATGTTCTTTACTTGATCATTATCTTAAACAGGGAAATGAATAGACAAAACTCTAAAAATTGTTTAAATCATCTGATGTTATTGTTGAATCCTAATTTCGAAACTCCTAAAAGAGGAACAGACTTCTTCGAGTACTGATGACATGCAGAATTTTTATGTTAAACTTAAATGTCAATTTGGCGGGTATGGATCAAGTAAAGAACGTACCTGAACATGCCTAAAAACGACAGCAAAACATCAGACAGGAAAACCTTTTTGTACTCATGATATTGTTGCGAGTTATCGGTTCGAATGATTAACACTTGGTGAATTGTAACCACTTTATTTCAAAACTGAACTCGAAACACTACAGTTGTGATTCCCCAACACTGTATAATTAACTAACTTATTCATTGACTTCTAACTAACTAACTGTGGAAAAAGCTACCACCTTCCGCGGTCCCTCTTCGGGTTCTAGAAGAAATGAGCAGATAAGACTTATCGTTTTCCGGAATTTCTGAAGTGCTTATCTGTCGTTTAATTTATTATCGCGCCTGCTTTCCTTTATAAAATTTTCTTCAAAATTCCTCACTAAATTTTACAATTACACTTCACTACAATATTTTAACATTCAACTCAAACTTTTAGACCACCATTTTTTATCTACTACGAAGGTGGAGAAAAAACACTAATTTGGAAAAAATTTTGAAAATCTCAACTTTTTTCTTGATATTTCAATTTTAAATTCGAAATTTTAAGATTAAAGTCAAAATTTTGAGAAAAAAGTCGAAATTTCGAGAAACAAATTCAAAATTTTGAGAAAAAGGTGAACATTCCGAGAAAAAAATGGAAATTACGACGTCAAAATTTCTAAAAAAAAATTTGTTTCGTTGATGTTCTTTCTACGCCTTTGTAATCTGCTAAAATAGGTCATAAAAATACTCAACGAAACTGAACAAACTTTGCTACAACGATTACTTTTTTAATTGTCTCATTATCACTATCAGAAATCATCTTAATGGAAACATTTGCTGACAAAACTTTCACAGAAAACACAGGAAAATATAAATCTCATACTTGGTAACTGTCGAAAACAGTGTTGCCAGGTTTCTGTTTTTGGAAAGTTCGAATTTTTCTTCGAAATTTCCACTTTAATCTTGGAATTTTTACTTTTTTCTTAAAATTTCGACTTTTTTCTTAAAATTTCGACTTTTTTCTCAAAAATTCGACTTTTATCAAGAAATCTCGACTTTAAACTCAAAATTGCGACTCTTTTCTCGAAATTCAAAGATTAAAATCGAAATTTTAACTTCAATCGTGAGATTTTGACTTTAAACTCAAAATTTCGTCTTTTTCTCGAAATTTGGATTTAAATCGCAAAATTTTCAAAAAAAGTCAAAATTTTTGTACTTAGTAATTGAATTTAGTGAACGTAAACTACTACACGGCACAGAAAAAACATCAATTCTCAAAATATCTCAAAAATTCGACTTTTATCTCAAAATTTCGATTTTTTTTTTCAAAAATCTAACTTTTGTCTCAAAATTTTGACTTGTAAACTCAATTTGAAGATTTTTTTTTTCGAAATTCTAAGATTAAAATCGAAATTTCAACTTTAATCTCGAATAACTCAATATTTCGAAACTTTCTCGAAATTTGGATTGATATTCCAAAATTTTCAGAAAAAGGCGAAATTTTGGTAATCACAAATTAAATTTAGTGAACGTACTCTACTACACGGTACAGAAAAAAACATCAATTTGGAAAAAAAAATTTATAAGTCTCGATCTTTTTCTCGAAATTTCGACTTTTTTCTCAAAAATTCGACTTTTATTTTAAAATTTTGACTTGTAAACTCTATTTTAAGATTTTTTCTCGAAATTCCAAAATTTAAATCGAAATATGAAATTTAATCTCGAGATTTCGACTTTAAACTCGAAATATCGCCTTTTTCTCGAAATTTCGATTTTAAATCGCAAAATTTTCAGAAAAAGCCAAAATTTTGGTAATCATAAATTGAATTTGGTGAATACACGGCACAGAAAAAACATCAATTTGAAAAAAAAATGTTTATAAGTCTCGATTTTTTCTCGACATTTCGACTTTTTTCTCAAAAATTCGACTTTTATCTCAAAATGTCAACTTTTTTCTCAAAATTTCGACTTTAGTCTCAAAATTTTGACTTGCAAACTCGATTTTAAGACTTTTTTCTCGAAATCCCAAGATTAAAATCAAAATTTCAACTTTAATTTCGAGATTTCGACTTTAAACTCAAAATTTCGTCTTTTTCTAGAAATGTCGACCTAAATCGCAAAATTTTCAGAAAAAGCCGAAATTTTTGTAATTATAAATTGAATTTAGTGAACGTACACTACTGCACGGCACAGAAACAAAAATCAGTTTGGAAAAAAAGTTTCGATTTTTTTCTCGAAATTTCGACTTCTTTTTTAAAAATTCGACTTCTAGATCAAAATTTTGGCTTTTTTCCAAAAATTCGACTTTTAGCTCGAGATTATGACTTGTAAATTCGATTTTAAAACTTTTTTCTCGAAATTAAAAGATTAAAATCGAAATTTCAAATTTAATCTCGAGATTTAGACTTTAAACTCGAAACTTCGCCTTTTTTTCAAAATTTCAACTTAAATCACAAAACTTTTAGAAAAAGCCGAAATTTTGGTAATTATAAATTGAATTTAGGGAACGTACCCTATTACAAAGCACACAAAAAAACATCAATTTGGAAAAAAAAGTTTAGATTTTTCTAAAAATTTCGCATTTTTTTCAAAAATTCGACCATCTCAAAATTTTGCTTTTTTCCCAAAAATTCGACTTCTATCTCAGAATTTCGTTTTTTCCTAAAAATTCGACTTTAAGACTTTAATCTCGAGATTTCGACTCGAAATTTCGTCTTCTGTCAAATTTCGACTAAAATCACAAATTTTTCAAAAAAAGCCGAAATTTTGGTAATTATAAATTGAATTTAATGAACGTACCCTATTACCAATATTGTTAGGAAAGGGATATGGTGGGGCGCAGCTGACATGTGTTTAACATTATCATAGAGTATGGAAATTTCGAGATTAAAGTCAAATTTTCAACAAAAAAATTCAAAATTTCAGAACTAAAGTCGACATTTTGACATTAAAGTCAAAATTTCAAGAAAAAAATCAAAATTTCGAGAAGAAAGTCGAAATTTCAAGAAAAAGGTGAATATTTCGAGAAAAATAGAAATTTCGATTTTAGAGTCGAATTAATTTAGAGTCCAACTTTCTAAAAAAAATTATTTAATTGATGTCCTTTCCACGCCTTCGTAATCTGCTAAAAGAGCTTATAAAAATACTCAACGAAACTGAAAAAACTTTGCTGCGTCGATTACTTTTTTAATTGTCTGATTATCACTATCAGAAATCATCTTAATGGGAACATTTGCTGGCAAAACTTTCGCAGAAAAGACGGGAAAATATAAATCTGACGCTTAATAACTGTCAAAAAGAGTGTTGCCAGATTTCTGTTACAAAATTTCTTCAAGCGTGCTCAAAAATTCTTCAAAAAATGGGGGAAAATCAAAAATACATGCATATTTAGCAAAGTATAATTTTATTAAAATCAAACTATTTATTTAAAAATATTCCTTTTAAAGATAAAAGTTTGTAAATTTCACTAAATCCAAATACGTTTTATGCACTTTCATTTTGGAAATTATTGTGTAAAGTACAAAAAATTTAAAATGTTTTTTGGAATTATATGTTTTTTATTTTGAAAAACATTCATGGACCCCAAATATACAAACATTATTATAAATCAAAATTTCAACCAGAAAAACTTGAAATTTTAGAAAATTATTCTAGCTAAAACTCTACAATTTCGAAAAAAGACCAAATCTTGAATTTACAGAGAATATTTTTGCCAAAAAAGAAAATAAATTGAACGTTTCAATACATACTGAATTGACAATTTGCAAAAATGTTCTTTCGAATTTTTAACACTTTGGATTGAAATGCGAAAAAAGAATTGAGATGCGAAAAAAATCTAAATTTCTATAAAAAATCCTATAGGCAGTTTAAATTAAAATTTCTAATTAAAACCGAAAGAATCAAATCAATAAACAAAACATTTAATTAAAAAAATCGAACTGGTTTTACCTTAAGAAATTTTTTAATTTTGTTCTTAACTTTCCTTGTAATTTACAAGAAAAAATATAGAGAAAATAATTCAAATTTTGAAAAAAAGTAAGAACGAAACTAGGTTTAATAAAGTAATAAAAGGAAACAAAGTAACAAATGAAGGTGTGAATTTTCTGAAACATGAAGAAGTTTCAAAAAAAAATCTGGTTTAAGCTGGATCCACATCAATAAAAATTTGTGCGGTGTGTTGTATTTGTCCCAAAAAGTTGGGTTATATTAACGATTTTTGCACTGCATTTAAAGCACACAAAGGAATTTGTTACTATAAGACACAAAGTAACTATTTACGCCACAAAATAAGTAACCTTGCTGAAAAATATGTTTTTTAAATTCCAAAATATAACGCCCAACTTAAATTTTTATTGATGTGGATTCAGTTTTATGTAGGAAAATTTATATCGCAATTTCTAGATCATTCAAAATAGGTTAACTTAAACTACACATTTCGAAGAAAAAAAGGACGTTTTCGAATTAATACCGGAAATTCTTGCGAAAAAGTTGAAGTATTAACCGATAGAAGTTTTAAAAACTTTGTCGGAAAAAAGTTAAGATAAAGAAAATAAAATATAAAACGAAAATGTACGCTAGGAATTTTGAGAAGAGTCGAAATGTTAACAGAATACACGAAATGTATTTAAAAAAAAAATATTATTATGAAATCGAATCCATTAAAGTCGCAATTTTGAAAAATAACAACCAACATTTTCATAAAAAGTCAACATTTTGGACTAACCCAAAATTTGAATTTTAAGAAAAGAAGAAAAAGAGGAAGGGTTGAAGAAAACAGAAGAAGAAATAGAAAAAAAGCCGAAGAAGAAGAAAATAGGGAAAGGAGAAGAATAAGAAGAAGAGGAAAAAGAAGAAGAGAAGAGGGGAGAATAAGAGGAAGAAGAAGAGGGAAGAGAAGAAGTAGAGGGAAGAGAAGAAGAAGAGGGAAGAGAAGAAGAAGAGGGAAGAGAAGAAGTAGAGGGAAGAGAAGAAGACGAAGAGGTAAGAGAAGAAGAAGAGGCAAGAGAAAAAGAAGAAGAGGGAAGACAAAAAGAAGCAGAAGAAGGAGAAGAAGAAGAGGCAAGAGATGAAGACGAAGAGGTAAGATAAGAAGAAGAGGGAAGAGAAAAAGAAGAAGAGGGAAGAGAAAAAGAAGAAGAGGGAAGAGAAAAAGAAGAAGAGGGAAGAGAAAAAGAAGCGGGAAAAGGAGAAGAAGAAGAGGGAAGATATGAAGACGAAGAGGTAAGAGAAGAAGAAAAGGGAAGAGAAAAATAAGAAGAGGGAAGAGAAAAAGAAGCGGGAGAAGGAGAAGAAGAAGAGGGAAGATATGAAGACGAAGAGGTAAGAGAAGAAGAGGGAAGAGAAGAAGAAGTTGGAGAAGGAGAAGAAGCGGCAGCAGGAGAATAAAAACGGGGAAGAGAAGAAGAAGAAAAAGAAGAGGAAAAGAAGACGAAGAACATGAAGAAAAAGAAGACGAAGAACATGAAGAAAAAGAAGAAGCAGAGGAAGAAAAAGAAGCGAAAGAAGCAGAAGAAGATAAAAAATAATAATAAAAAACTTTCAGTTGTCCCTTAAACTGGCCAATCCCGGGAAAGAAAGTATACCTTTTTGTTTTTTTGGGGGGAAGGAGTAAATATTCTAACCAGGGTGCCTCAGATGAATCTACACTTCAGAAAAATCAACTAACGTCAGTGCAAATTAAAATTAGGATATCTGGTTAAATTTATTTTGCTTTTTTGCCCAAATAACACATTTTATTTTATTTTTTTAAGTTTAATCCATTCGCAACCTTACCTAATTACCTGTTTTGATGATTTAGTTAGGACTCTATCGAACTAAACTCCAAGGTTTCAAATTAAGCTTTTCCTTTTTCGAGAATTACGAAAGAGCTTGCAGTAATCGATAAAAATGTGTTTTCGAATCTAAATGAAGCCATAAATTTGAACCTAATTCGTCAAGCAACCGTTGCATGCAAAGCGCATTAGTGCGATATCTTTATGGAAATAAGGGAACATGTTGAATACACAGTGTGAATCAGAGCGATCCGAAAAGATAATAGAGTTTTAATGTATTTAAGAGGAACACGCTAAATGTCTGGAGGCGGTTCTCTCGGTGATCTCAAATTCAACTCGAGCAAGGGTTCTTCTTTATCCACCGAGGTTATGTGTGTGCTGAAATTTAATTTTCGTGGTAGCTACACTAACCACATTATAAGATACCCTTGCTTTGATTGAAACGCTTGCCATGATAATGGCAACTTGGGAACACAGTCGTCAACTGCATAAATAACAATGAAGGATTTCCTTCATTTTTTTTTGTATGGGTCATTTTTAGGGACATCCAATCCGACAATTTCTTGATAGGGGAAGTTTTTTAAACTATATCTCAATTTTGTTCCTTTATATATTAAGTTTCTATTCTGTGTAAATAAAACCTAACCTATTTATTGACAGATGTCATGAGGTAATAAGGAATTGTTATATGTCACATTGGTTAATGTCGAATTTGAAAAAAGACATTTTTGTATTTTTCATTTACGGGGATTTTGCATACCTTATGACTCTGCCAATTGCGGGTTGATAAGGGGTCCAGGAGTAGTATGAGGGAAGAAATAGGCTTGGAAAGGTTGCTGGGAATGGGACAATGATTTCCCCCATATGGTCTTGGGAGATAAATCAAGACTTGCGTAGGCAGGGGCGCATCTCTGAAGTAGATCTGTTGTCTATCGGAATTATAGGCGAGGATCTACCCGCTTCCATAGTGGAGACCGCAGCCGATGCATTCCGCAGCAAAGGAAGACCACCATGGCCGGACGACATAAAGCGTATCGATTCCAACTGGATGAACCCTGCTCAAGACAGGAGGGGATGGAAATTACTGCGAAAGGCTTTTGTCCAGCAGTGGACGAAAACAGCTGATTGATGATGTTATTTTCATTTATGAACCATTTGGATATTCTATTAAACATGATAGTGACAATATTAAAAAAGAAACGAAGCATTTACATATATTTTGCATGAAATTTTGCGAACCTTCTTTGAAAATGTTTTTTTTTTCAAAGCATTGTATTTGTAAACTGCTTCGTTAGGACTTTTTCAATCTTTCGTTTAATTAAATTTCTTATGGTTGATACTTGAACTGACATTATTAAATGACCAAGCAAATTAGTACTTCCAAAATTGGTTTAGTGCCATCTGTGGTAGAAATATTAACTTTTTCAACAATTAAATGGTACATAACCTCATTGACTGATACCCTGATGCGTATACCGATTCATTTCTCGTCAAGATTATTAATAGGTACAAAGGCATGAACAGAACAGCGTATACCCTACTGTGAGTGTCTATTACATCATCTCTTTAAAACCCATCTTAGCGGTTACGTGGTATAATGGTAAAAAAATAACGAGATAGTTAATGATTTGGAAACCGATTCGACAGATCATTACGTTGACAAGAAGACGCTAATTCTAATGCGCCACTTTCACGCCAACTCTCTCAATCCGACGGGGAAACCCCCGAGGGATGCGTTCCGTATGAAACAAAAGGTGTCCAACTGTGTAACAGAAAGGTGGCGTGGTTATGACAAATGAGCCACGTTGCCCTTATCTACGGGAGATCGAACTTTGTTAATCAAGCGAAGGCCCACTAGGATGATTGCCGCCATAATATCGATAAATGTGATCGTCAGTTGTTGATAGCTCTATCTGTCAAGATACAAAAGCACCTGACAGATGGATAATGCTCGCTTGCGAACAATATCGACTGATTCATTAGAATCGTTACGGGATATATAACGTAATACGGAAAAATCGTTACTAAACTTGATTACTTCTATTATTTCTTACTGATGGAAACTCTACAAGTAAAAAATAATCCCTCATATAATAGAAATTCAAAAAATCAAGTTTCACGATACAAATGAAATTTTGATATAAACGTCACAGGGGATTATAGCAGTTGAGTTTTAGGGGCTATTACAGCACCCCTGTCGTGTTGACAAGAGCAGCCTGGACATGTCAGAGCCACTACTTTTCACACAAACGCCACGTAATTGGACGAGAATATCGACTATTTTATTAGATTCTACAGTCAAATCTCAAAGTCATAACAACGAAATATGAAGTTTCTCATTTCTCACGCCTCCACATTCTCAATATACACACAGAGATTAAAGTCGATTCGTTTGTTGAGCGCGGATATTCGGATATATCGAGAAGACGACCGACGGAACAAACATGTAGGTGAGGACGGACCAAGTTGACATGTTGAAACAAAACAAACTCTTTAAAAACAAAAGCTAGGACGTGACTCGGTAGTTGTCATGTCGCATGCAGTAGGCCGTGCCAGTTGCACGCCTCGTTAAACCTTCTTGTCAAATAATCCGGGGACATTATTGTTTTCTTTTCTCTTCCGTATCTGTTGCTGTTACTGATGTTTAGGTGTTTATAATGCAGAAAGCTGTCTCGTTCCTGTTTAGATTAAATCTTATTCACTGCAACTTAATTATTAACATTCAAAGCAGCAGTTTTGTTATAATTCTGGATATCGCTTAGACATCTTAGATCTTTAATTGTAGACCTTTACATTTTTACCACTCAATCAAAGACCATTGGTTCCTCCTTGAAATACAATTTGCACCATTTGATATTGCTTGATATTTATCTTTTTAAATCACATCTCTAATTTTATATTGTAGTACTACAACCAATGAGTCCTAAAATGATCAAGTTGTGCACCATCCCTCTCTCAACAGTTGAACTTTTTTCCAGTTAAGAAATACTTCATTTCCTATCAGCTACTTTAGTCCAAGGTATGTGTGCTCTAAGTCCAAGTCATCAGTTGAACGAATTGCTTTTTGAATGGAATTCGAAAGATACAATGTTTTGGGGTTAAGCTGCACAGTGCTCCAGCGTTTTGGTCTAAGTCCAAATCATCAGTTGAACGAATTGCTTTTTGAATGAAATTCGAAAGATACAATGTTTTGGGGTTAAGCTGCACAGTGCTCCAGCGTTTTGGTCTAAGTCCAAGTTAAACTAAAACGCTGGAGCACTGTACAGCTTAACCCCAAAACATTGTCTCTTTCTAATTCCATTCAAAAAGCATTTCGTTCAACTGAGGATAAAACCTTGAGACTCTCCAAACACTGCCCACCAATGACGTGCCACTTTTTTTAGCATGATCCTTCCAAATCACTTCTCTGGACTATAAGGTCCAGGTTAGGACTGCTGTTTTCACCTCAGGAACTTATCCAAAACCTACAATAGCTCTTTTGAATTTCATTCAGATTAGTGGAGGATCCAGAATTCCGTGGAGGAATCCAAAATTAAACCAAACATAATGTGCTAATGTTTATTCCAGTGGCATGTTACCAATGGTAGCTACGGAAGTACAGCTTCCTTTGACGAATAAAAAATCTTAATTTTGGTGAAAACTTTGAGAAACCCAACTAAATTTAGTAACAGAAATTTCCAATCTAATCTCAATATTTTGACTTCATATTGAAATTTTCAACGAGCGAATAGTCGAATATTCGAGTTTAAACAAAATAACTCGTTTAAAAATGAAATTTTCAATTTCTTTTCGATTTTCGAGTTTAAGTCCAAATTTTGAGGAAAAAAAAATCACAATTTAGAGGTGCGAAAGCCTAAATTTCCAGAACAGCAGGTTAGTTCTAAATAACCTAAGTTTTAACTTTAAAGTCGACTTTGAAACCGAAATTTTGGGAAAAAAAATTGAAGTTTAAATTAGGAATATTGAGAAAAAAGCAAAAATCTGGAAAAAAAGGTAAATCTATTACCATAAGCTTTCTCAAAATTTCGACTTTTTCTAGAATTTGGAAGTTTTGGGGGATGTTTCTATAGAATATTCAAGTAAACTCAATATTTCAATATTAAAATAAACATCTTCAAATATTTTTTACATAAATTTCTATTTTTTAGGTGTTACTTTTCTAAAAATCCGGACTTTAAACTTCATTTTTTAATTTTTTGAAATTATAGAAAAATAATGAAAATTTCAAACGAAAAAGTAAAATTTTTTAATGATACTGAAAATTTTTATTTACAGTGAAAACTTTGAATGAAAACCCAAATCTAAAAAATGCTTTTGAATTAAACCTTGAAATTTCAAAATTTTTGACCAAAAACTTAAGCTTTTCTCGAACTTGGAATTTGTTCACAATCTTTTTAGCTACAACTGAAAATTTTTTACTTTTCTTGTTAAAATTTCAACTTTTTTTTCGAAAATTCGTCGTTGATCCCAATATTTCAATGAATTCCTAGAACATATTTAAATTTAGAAGATGAAATTCCGTATTTTATACAATGTTTTACTTTTTCTATAAAAATTGATTGAAATTTGTATGAAAATGGGTAAAATTTGTATGCCATACGTTACACATGTCTAGTAACTCTACTATCTTTTACCCAACGTAAGCTGAGTCTTGCAGACAGATATTCAGAATATTTAGAAGTTTCGAAGCAAATTAGGATTTGGTTAATTTTTTCTTTACAAAGTTTTTGAAATCAAACACGAAAAACCTAACCAACACTAATTAACAGTTTTTTATATCAAAAAAGATCCTACAGAAGAATTAAATTTCCAGTTTCTGGAAAATTAAGAATTTCTGATTTGTAAATTTTAAATCATTGAGTTACCAAGTGACTGCTATCGAAAGTTTTCAGATAAGAAGAAGCCTAAATGACAATCTAAGATAAAGAAGGAATATTAAGAGAACATTATTTTTTGTTTATTAATTTTATTTAACATTTCTTTGGCCCAGTTTGGAAATATTTAAATTTTTATTGTTTGTTGACAATATTCTAAAACGGTTTTCGAAATATTTAAATTTTTATTGTTTGTTGACAATATTCGAAAACTGTTTTAGAATATTGTCAACAAACAATAAAAATTTAAATATTTCCAAACTGCCCGAAGAAATGTTAAATAAAATTAATAAACATAATCTTTTCGGTCAATAAGAGTTCACCATGAAGAATAACATTAATTTTTGTTGCAATTTTGATATAAAACTTAAATTTAAGAGACAACTTTGCCTCACACTACCTTGTTTTTACGCGAACTTGAGTTCACGTGACTTTGAGTTCACGTGACTTTGAGTTCATGTGACCTAGAGCTCACGTGACCTAGAGCTCACGTGACCTTGCGCTCACATGTTCTTGAAATCACGTGCTCTAAACTCACGCAAAGTAGAACTCAAGTGACCTTGATCTTTCGCGACCTTCAACTCACGTTACCTCCTTCTAACTTGACCTTAGATTGAGCCTGCGTAATCCTTAACTTGGGTGACCTTGAAGTCAGCGAACCTGTTTTAATTTGACTTTGAACCTACGCGACCTAGAACTCATGTGAGCTTAAATTCACATGACTTTTAATTCACGTGATCTCGAACTCTCGTGACCTTGATAACGCGTGACCTTGATATCGCGTGACCTTGAGCTCACCTGACATTGATCCTATGTGACCTTGATCCTATGTGACCTTGATCTCATGTGGCCTTGATGCTATGTGACCTTGATCTTGCGTGACCTTGATTTCACATGCCCTTGAAGTCGCGCGAAATTGATCTCACGTGACATTTATCTCACGTGACCTTAAACCAATCTAATCTTGAACCCACGTGACTCTTCGAAAGATCATAGAAAACTTTTTCGAAATGGAAAAACAGAAGAGATTATATTTCTTCTTTATTTCTTTCCTAAGTTCTTTAACTGTAACCAAGAAATGTTTACTTTAATCTCATAATTTTCAACTGCAAATTTTCCAATTTTTCAAGTCAAAATTTTGAGAACTAGAAATTATTCTTAAAATTTTTTTTATCTAATTTTTGAATTTAAGACTTAAAAATTTCGAATTCAGGACTTTCACATTTCAAATTGAATCTCGTAATTTCCTCCTTAAAGCCCACATTTTAGAAAAGAATTAGAAAATAGTAAAAATTTCCAGATATTGAAATTTTGAAGCCAAACTCCAAAAAAAAAAAGAATGTTGCGTGACCTTGAATCCGTGCTACCTTGAACTCACGTAACCTTAAACTCATATGGCCTCGAACTAACGTGACTTTAATCTCGCATAACTTTAACCTCACGTAACCTTGATCTCGCGTGACATTGATTTCACGTGACCTTCATCAAACGCGACATTGATCTCACGTAACCTTAAACCGACCTAACCTTGAACCCACCTGACTTTGAGGTCGCGTGGCCTTGAGCCCATGTGATCTTGTACTCGCGTCACCTTGAACATTTTATGAGATTTTGACCTTGAATCATTTAACGTGATCTTAGACCCTCCTAACCTTGTTGGCCTCTAGCGGACGTAACATCGAATTCATGTGGCCTTGATCTCACGTGATCTAAAACCAACTTTACCTTGAACCCACGTGACTCTAAGGTTACGTGGCCTAGAACTCATGTAATCTCGAACTCACGTGACCTCAAACTCACGTGACCTTGAACTTAAGTGACCTTGAACTTATGTGACCTTGAACTTACGTGACCTCGAACTCATGTGGTCTTGATCTAACGTGACCTGAAACCAACCTTATCTTGAACCCACGTGACTTTAAGGTTGCGTGGCCTGGAACTCATGTGACCTCGAACCCACGTGACCTTAAACTAACTTAACCTTGAACCCCCGTGACTCTGAGGTCGCGTGGCCTTGAGCTGATATGATCTTGTACTCACATGACCTTGAACGTTTTATGCGATTTTGGTCTTGCGTCATTTAACGTGATCTTAGAGTCTCGTAACCTTATTTCCTTGTAATTTTGAGATCTAGTGGCCTTGAACGTTTTATGTGATCTTGATATTGCGTCATTTAACGTTCTCTTAGACTGGTGTAACCTTCTTTTCTTGTATTTTGAAGCTCCAGAAAGTGAAGACGTTTCGCAATTTCAATTTTCAAAAAAACTGGTCTTTTGACTTTTTGAGACTGTAGTTATTTCATCGAATATTATCGTAATTTCAGGAAAAAGACGTTATTATCATAAAATATTTGTTTAATTGAAACCCAAGTTACTCTCGACTCACATAACTTTGGAATCACGTTAATTTATGCCTTATGTCTGATTGAGCTCTGGCAACCTTGAAATTTGGAAAAAAAGATTGATAATTCGAAGCTTAAAAATTAAATTCGAACATTTTAAAAACTAAATAAAAATTTCTAAAAAAATAGTCTACGTTTTGATCTTAGGTTCAAATTAAATTAAAAAATTTAAAAATGCGCGTTTTGAATTTTCAGAAAAAATTCAAGATTTTAAAGAAATTCTCAATTTATATAATATAAAAAAAGTATATTCTCGAATTTTTGATGTTTTGAAGTTGAAGTATTATAGAAACCTGAATTTAAAACAAATTTTTAAAAATTGCGAAAAATAACACAAGAAATATTAGAAGGTTCAAAAAGATTTCGAAATCAAAATAATTGTCCAAAAATTACCAAAAACTTTAAAATATGATAAAAATATTAAATGTAAAAAGTGCAAAAATTTCCCGAACAACAAATTTTGAAAGATTATAAAAAAACTCTTTGAAAATAAAGAAACACGCCTTCCTAATTTCAAAATTATTCAAATTATATTTCTTCATTATTTTTTTCCTAATTTCTTTAACTCTAACCAAGAAATGTTTACTTTAATCCCTGAATTTTGATTATGCAAGTAGAATGCAACCTAGACTACAAATTCATGCAGCCCTCCAGGCGTGTATAGTGAATCCTAGATAGCTGAACTACCAACAGTTGAAACACTGCCACCTAGCGAAGCGGTTGCTCTCTAGGAAAAATTTCCCAGAAGACAAGGATTCTAATGCACAGACCAATAGGTTTGAACATTTATTAGATTTGAAGTTTGGAAACCAAAGACCGGTTACGATCTTGTTAGATCTCATCAGTTTGGTATATCCAACTCGAATGCTAACAAATGTTCCGACAAGTAAGTACTTGTGAATTCTTTAGTACTTACTTGTCGGAACATTTGTTAGCATTCGAGTTGGATATACCAAACTGACGAGATCTAACAAGATCAAAACCGGTATTTGGTTTCCAAACTTCGAATCTAATAAATGTTCAAACCTATTGGTCTGTGCATTAGAATCTGAATTTTGAGCTCCACTGCAAATTTTATAATTTCCCAAATCGAAATTTTGAGAATTATAGTTTATTTTTAAAATGTTTATTTTATGAATTTTGAATTTAAGACTTCAAAATTTTGAATTCAGTACCTTAACATTTCAAATTGAGTATCGTAATTTCCTCCTTAAAGCCCACATTTTTAGAAAAAAATGAGAAAATAGTCGTAATTTTTAGATATTGAAATTTTGAAGTCTAACTCCAAAAAAAAAAAATAAATAAAATAAAGGTGTTGACAAAAAAAAATTTTGAATGTTCTATTTTTACTTTGAAATTTGGGCTCGTTTTCTGATTTTTTTGCATCATGACCTATTTTGAAAAATAACATCACGCGCACAATATTTTCCAAAATCAATAAACTTCTATTCTAATCAATTTCGAATCGACAGTAACAAGAATCTCTTGAATTAGTCAAGATTTCAGACCTCTGCGTACGTACGCATAGACCAACTGATTACTTGAATCCCAATATTTCAATGAACTCCTAGAATAGAAGAAACGATATCATTCTAATGCAGAGACCAATGGGTTTAAACATTTATCAGAATCAGAGTTTGGAAACAAAAGACCGGTCTCAGTATCTCTCTGAAGATGACAGCTTGGCTGTTGAAACGCGTTAGAACAACCTTTTTAATCTTTCTTGGTGTCAGGGGACAAGTTCTGTATTTCAATTTTTGAAGATAACCAAAGTCCAGTCCGTTCCACCAAAATCGATCTTATTAGATCTTGTCAGATTGGTATATCCAACTCTAATGCTAACAAAAATACTCTCGCAAGTAATTACTATAGAATCAACGGACGTCGTCCGTATGATTCGTAAGTACAGTCACCTATTGGTCCATAGAAAAACTGTGGACAACTCCAACAGGTATCTTATACAGATCTATTGATCAATGCATTAGAATCTATTCTTCTGGGCTTTCCCAGAGAGGAACCGCTTTGCTAAACATTTGTGGTTCAACTGCTGGTAGTTCGATTACCTAAGATCCGTTATAGAGGCTTAAAGGGTTGCATAATGTAATCTAGGTTGCATTCTATTTGCAAATGTTTAGAGAACAGTATTCTCTTGCCAAAACGTTGCACCACAGTTGATTTGTTGCAAAATTGCCAGAGCTATAATTAATTTTACTGTGGCGCGTTAATCGATCAACAATAGAGCAAACCGCTATCCCATATCGTGATGTGCAATTTCCAAAAAAATCGATGTATTTATTTTTGTGTAGTTTTTGTTACGTTTTTTTAGAAAATAACGTAACTCTGTATGTTATTTAATTGTTCTATGAGAATTCTCTAGACAAAATGAGTTTGGCCAAGTAAGTTTCTTTTTCCAAAATACCCCCCTAAGAGTGCATTCGCATCGCCTCAGGATAATCAGATTTATGTTAATCGTTTATGAGCCATATACGACAACAAACGATACATATCCGAGAAATGAACATACGAGCGAAACCCCTGCCATTGTGCACTCGAAGCGGAATAATTTTCAATATATCTTGGGTAGGTGGGTGCGGAAGGGAAGTCTTTGAAGCTGAAGCCAGTTGATGTTAACAGGCTATTCTCTAAACAAACTCAATTAGCATTAGCCCGGTCTCGTTAGACGACCCGGGGCGTTCATTTCAATGCCTAATCAATTTAATCCAGTGTATGACTTTTGGTAGCAGCAAAGGCTCGATACATACAAAGATACCAGCGAAATAGGTCGATTTAAATTGCGAGGGATGCCGCAATTTGCTTTTGCGAAAGAGTTGATATAGCTCGCTGGTTAATTTTAGACTTAAGGGACGACATAACCAAACTTTGTCATTATCCTGGTATTTTTGGTGTTCGATTTTCTCGCTTTAGATTGATAGATGGTAACAATTTAACCTTTCAAATGAGCTCTCCTTTCTTTCAGGCGAAATACGTATCAATATTGGTACAATGTGATTATCAAAATTGTTATCGTTGTTTCTAAACTGTTTTCCAAAATTTCGATTACAAATAGAAAATTTTTAGGGAAAACATGAAAAGTATCCTAGAAAAGTGTTGAAGAACAGCTGTATCATTAGCGTGTAAAGTCAGACTTTATTCTGGAACTGAGTTGAGTAAATATGGCAGTAAAATTGTTCTAAAAAGATTTGAATATGTCAATTGTTATTTATTCCATTGATTGTAACATTGCCAGAAATAAAATTAAAAGCAATTGGTCATTAAAACATAACATGATGTAGGTTCTTAATCTTAACTAATATATGTGAACGAAAGTGTGTTGGTCTGCCTGTTTGTTCGTTTTTAGGGCTCAATTACTAAAGCCATTTTGACAAAATTCGGTATAGACCTATCTTACAAAGCAGGATCATTAGTAGGATATGTTCTATCCCTGTTCCTACTGCTAAACTAGGATTTTATCGAGGAAGAGTAAATATTTTTTCTTCATTTCTTTTGTACGGTAAATACTGAGAGCATGATACAACGATGTGGCACAATATTAGAGCACTTTTGTACGTACTATTTCTTTTAATATAATGGTCTGACAGCGACATCTAACACTCTATAGGGCCTAGCTTTGGTACCCAATACATAACTGGCGACTCACTGGGCATCTAAATATGCACATGGTCGTATCAACGAATTTGAACAAAACATCATTCTGTAATCTGCCCGAACTCTTCAAAGCTGTGCATAGCTGATTAGGTTAGTTCTTTTTTAGGTTACCAGCACCATATGTTACTATCTCACTACTAATATATCTGGTTCTTAAGTAAAACCAGAGACAGATTAAAACATTAAAATAAAACAAATTAATTCGTCGATTAAACAAATTTAAAAATTCTCCTTAATTTTAGACACATATTCTGGTAAGTTACAAATGTAATTATTCATCTAATTCGAAGTGGTAGCAGCTAGTAACATTGTAAATATTAATTATTATTCGTCTCTCTTAGGATACTATTGAATTTATGGAAGCTCTTATTAAGTATGGGCAAACCATTTGCTTATGAATATCGCAAGCGAATTGGAACAAGTTGATTAGCATATTATTACATGGCATATTAGCTGTTTGTGTGTAAGTGGTTTAGAAAATGAAAACGATAATCCACACCAGTCAGATCGAATATCAGGTCTCTTGCCGTGTTCTAATCCAACCAGACATGCACCGGTATCAGCTCCTATAAAATGTGCAAAAGCTTTCATTAATTAATTATAATGGTCGTGTTTGTCTGTGAATTAATCATCGATATCTGCGGCACATGTCAGGAAAATTATACACGTACACGTTCGAGGCGATATTTCGTTTTCTGTGGTGCGAAGCGCAATCGATAATGTAGGCCAACTGTACTCGAAGGATAGCGAGGCGTTATTAGTGATTCTTTTCAACGTTTTGTCAGACTACAAATTATTTTGGGACGTCTCATGCTGGAAAAATTTCGAAAAGTTACGAGTGTTCCCAATGTCGGATCTAAGGAACAATTGCACAGGGGCCCCTAGATGGTGGGAGTCCCCGTTCAATTGTGCTCCTTAAACCCGACATTGAGAACATTACCAAGAGAATAACTTCATTTTTTTGAAAATGTTTTGCAGACGACGAGCTACTTTGAGAAAGTATTGGCAAAAGTTTTTTTAGAAATCAATTCTTTACAAAATTTTTTTTCTGGAAATTTCAACTTTAAACTATTCCACTGTTTATAAAACATTTTAGTTTCGCAAAAAATGTTGAGAAAAAAGTAGGAATATTCAAGGTCAAAGTAAAAATGTTGTTTCTAACATGAAGACTAAGAATTTTTTACAAAAATTCGAATTTTTCAAAATTTGAAATCTTATTTTGTGTTTCAAATGTACAGAGATATTTTTTTACAAAAAGTCTATTTTTTGGTGGAACTAACTAGTCCTCAATTATCTTTAAAAATTGCAAGTGTTTTGTTTTCTAATCTTTCTTGGTTTCAGGGGACAAGATCTGTGTGCTGGGACGTATAACAGGCTACACATTACTCGACCATAAGAGAAATGAGGAAATCAGAGAGATCTGTGGCTACAGGATGTGCTAAGATGGGACAGAATAAGACGGAAACAGTGGAGAGATCATGTAGATAGAATGCCTGATAATTGGCTATCCAGAATAGCAAAAACGACAAGGCCTAACACCGCGAGACTCCCAGAAAAACCACCAAAACGCTCGTACGAAACCTGGACCTCCGCATCCCAAGAGTGAGGAACATTGTAAGAAACCCAGGACTAAGTCCTAACCCAGAAAGAAGAAGAGAAAGAAGAAGGAGAAGAAAAAGGAAAAGATCTGTATATCAAGCTTAGAAAAAGTCTAAATTTAAAGTCAAGTCCTCAACACGAGAGTGAGGAACATTGTCAGAAACACAGGACTAAGTCCTAACGCAGGGAGAAGAAGAAGAAAAAGAAGAAAAAGAGAAAGAAGAAGAGAAAGAAGAAGAAGAAGATCTGTATATCAAGCTCAGAAAAAGTCTAAATTTAAAGTCAAGTCATCGACATAACAATGTATTTCTAAAATAAATTATCAAAATTTAGACTTTCATCTTCAAATTTCAACATTTTTAAAGAGATTTTGATTTAGAGCAAAGAGTCAATTCGACTTGAAACAAATTTGTTTTTTAAAATTTTCCACTGTTTTTTTTTTTAAACTTGACAGTTATAAACTGGAAATTCGAGAACTTTTTTTCATAAAATTTGCGCTCAAAATCGAAATTTCGAGTAAAAAACCCAGACTATTTATTTATTTTTAAAAGTTGTTTAAAATTAGACTTTAACTTTGAAGTAGTACCTTTAAATTCAATATTTCAATGAATTGGCTTTCACTATAAATTTCCAAATTTTTATTTTAGCTTTAAATTAGAAATTCTGACTTCAATTTAGAAATTACGATGTTAAGTATAGAACTGTAGAGCAAGATTTTATTTAGACATTTCGAAGTTTCTTTTCGAGATAATTTCCAAATTCGAACTGAAACCTTCAAGAAAATCTGTAGAATTTCAGAAAATGTTTGACTCAATACGTAGATGCCAACTTTAGGCCCAAAATTTTGATTTTAAAGATCAAAATTTTCTTTTGCAAGTTCAAGGACTTTTTTTTTTTGAAATGTTCGCTTTAATTTGAAATTTTATTTATAGTCGCTCTTTTAAGACAACCAAATGGTAAAAAAAAGTCGAGATTGGTAGAACGAATCTTGTAATCTTCATTTTTTCTTCGAGTTTTTTTTTGAAATTTGGACTTTAATTCCAAATTTTATTTACAGTTGTAATTTTAAGATAATAAAATGCTGCTAAGAAAAAGTCGAGATTTGTAAGACGAATTTTAAAAATCTTGCAGGGTTCACTTTTTCCTAAAAACTTTTATTCGAAAAGTCAATGTTAATTGAAACGATGATTGGTTGAGGCCTGGCAGCTTACCATGGGGTCGTAGATTCGATTCCCACTCTGGCTTGGGTATATGTGTTCGTCTAAAAGTATTAATTAATTTTTATTAAGAACCAATCGGTGGCTCAATAGCTACTAAATAATTCAAAGCCAAATAAGTAACACAAATAAGAAGAAGACTTATAATTGAACATTTTCACAGTCGAAATTTTGAACAAAAAATAATTCTTAGTTGTTTTTTGGGGGTTTTAGGAAAAAAATATAAATTTACTTTTTCTCGAAACAAAAATTTATTTTTCAAAATTTAGATTTTTTTTTTTTTTGACTTTAAAGCCAATATTTTTAGAAATAAGTTATACATTTTCAGATTAAACGTAAATATTCGACTTTTTTTCAAACTGTAGACTTATAATCTTGCAACTCAAATTTGAATCTTAAAATTTGGAGTTAAAGCCGAAATTTTTAATTTACTCACAAAACTTTGATACTATTTCTTGGAATGTTGCGCTTATTATCGACCCTTAGTCTTTAAGTTAAAATTAATTAAAACATAAATTAAATTTGAAAGAAATAAAGGACAACATGACTGAAAGCAATCAAAAGAAATACTAAATAGATTTCAATATTTTCAAAATGTTGCGTTTTTTGGCCTTTTAACTTGCATATCTCTCTGAAGATGAAAGCTTGACTGCCGAAATGCGTTAGAGCAACCTTTGTTGTGTTTTTTAATCTTTCTTGGTTTCAGTTTTGTATTTCAATTTTTAAACTTACAACCCGAAATTTTCACCTTTTTTTGAACATGTGAAAGTTGATTATTCAAATTTAATCCTAAAATTTTAAAATTGTTTATTGAAATTTCGTCTTCGGTCACGAAACCTTAACTCGGGCTTTGAAATTAAAAAAAATCATAATATTTTAAACTTTAAATTTGCAATTTGCTGAGATGCAAAGTTTGCATTGATGTCAGCTCATGTCTTATTTCTTTGAAAAAAAAGCCATCAGTGTGGCCTCGAAATATCGGCCTAAGAGCGTGGACAGCGTTTGGAGACAAATCGAATAAAAATTTCTTCTTCTCATTTTCTTCTTTGGTAAATTGCACGAATGCGAAGCTGGGGCGGCGCTTATCTCGAATAAAACTAGAATTTTGACCAATTATTTTTTTTAATTCAAAGTTCAGAGACGAATTTCTTTTTAGTTGATAAAAATATTTTGAACATTCGACAAGATTTTGTCACATTGCCTCAGTGGCCCAGTTATAGGAAGGCCCCCACCAATGATTTGCACAGGGTCTGAGGTGTTCCTGAAAAAGAACAAGCGCAACTTTTCATAATTACCAAATTGGCAGACTAGCATCAGTTCAAAGGTTACTTCCGGTGGTAAATGATGACTTACTGGGACCTGATTATATTTCAATTTATAGTTGGAATTATTATCTCCTGAAATTTAAAACATTCGACCTCTAATTTTAGATTTTTTTTTCTTTGAAGGTTTAAATTGAAACTATCAACATTTTTCCCGATGATTATTTTCGATATAAGGATAGGATGCAGTTAAATGCTGTTGTATTACTACTACTAGTCATAAGGATAGGTCGCAGTCAAAAGCTGCTGCATCACTACTACTAGTAGTACTACTACCACTACATCGTACGACAAAGCTGGTAAGGTTCCCGCAGTAGGCGGAATCCCACTAGAAGCCATTAGGAAAGCGATAGAGGTCGCACCCCTAAAGGACTAAATGTCCTTAGAGGGGGACTAAGAGAACAGGTTTATGCAACTGGGAGGAAGGTAGCTAAAATAATCCTAATATTAAAAGGAGTCATCACAGGATTCGGGAACCTACAGAGTCTACAGACCCATGTTGACCACTATTAGTAAACTATATGAAACCCTCATATAGGTGAGATTAGTGAAAGAGATTGAGAAAGGACTGTCTCCAAATCAGTATGGATTCAGAAAGGGTAAATCAACCATACAAGCAATCCAGATTGAGGGAGCAGGCAAGGAAAAGGTTGAAATACAAATCTTGTCCTCTTAAACCAAGAAGGATTAAAAAACACAATAAAGGTTACTCTGAGGCGTTTCGACAGAAAAGCTATCATCTTCAGAGAGGTAACACAAAAGTTTAACTTTTTTTTGTCAAAATTAGAATTTCGCTAAGAAAATTTATCTTTTTTCAAAAGTTCTCTCTAGAAATTTAGAGACTTTTTCTAAATTCGACCATTTTTAAATTGTTCTTTTCCCCAGTTCTCGAACTTTGAGTTTACTCTCAAATTGGGCCTTTTTATCAAAATTAAAATTAAAATTCCATTTTCTTCTCAAATTTTAGCTTTCTATCAGCAAATATATATTTCTCAAAAAGTTAACCTTTTACTTAAGATTATACTTTTTTGGAATTCCTATTTCATCATAATATTTTTCGAAGTCGGTTTTTTCTGGAAAGGTCGACTTTTATAAAATTTGGCATTTTAGCTTCTTGAAATATTGATTTTTTTCCTCGAAATTCGTTTTTCTCTCAAAGTTTTACTGGTTTTTTCTAGAAATTAAGTCAACATTTTATTAGTAAACATGTATCCCGAAATTTCGATTGTTTTTTAACATTTAACCTCCTGTATTTCCGCAAGTTTCGATATTTTCTCCGAAATTTGTCTTTTATTTACATTTCAATAATTTTATCAATATTCGTTCTTTTTTAAAGTTCGTTTTCTTTGGAAATGGAGTTATTTTGTTATGAATTTTGCATTTTTCGATTAAGCTTTTTCTTGAACTTCAATTTGTTTTCAAAATTTCAACTTTATTTCCAAAGTTTCACTTTTTTCAAAAACTAACTTCATATTTTTAATTTGGGTGGAACGGACTGGTCCTTGGTCATGTTCAAAAATTAAAATAGAAATCTTGTCCCCTGAAACCAAGAAAGATTAAAAAACACAACAAAGGTTGCTCTAACGCGTTTCGATATCCAAGATGTCATAATATCTCTCTGAAGATGATAGCTTGGCTGTCAAAACGCGTTAGGGCCACCTTTGTTGTGTTTTTTAATCTTTCTTAGTTTCAGGAGCAAGATTTGTATTTCAATTTTTGAAGATAACCAAGGACCAGTCCGTTCCACCAAAATTAAAAATATGAACTTAGTTTTTGGAAAAAGTGAAACTTTGGAAATAAAGTTGAAATCTTGAAGATAACCAAGGACCAGTCCGTTTTACCAAAAACAAAATAAAGGGAAAGGTGGTGTGCTGTGATCACGTTGGACGTGACAAATCCTTCACCACGACATGGGCCCTAATAATGAACGAGCTAGGAAGAAAAAAGGTATCGCCCTGTTTAGTAAACATCGTGGGAAGTTACCTCAAAGAAAGAAAACTTCAAATAGACCCAAAAAAAGAAATTAAGGTATCAGCGGGGGTTCCGCGGGGCTTGGTCCTGGAGCCAACTCTTTGAAACACTCTCTACGACGGCGTACTACAAGTGAAATTGACAGCAGGGGCAACAACTATAGGTTTTGCAGATGATCTGGCTCTGATAGTTACTGTGGAGGAGTTGAAATTTTGGGTGAATGAATCACTGCATCGCGTAGACAAATGGATGAAAGAAAAAAAGTTGACCCCACCTAGAAGTCAATCATCATAATGACTGCCTCCATTTCATAAAAAGACCAAGAAAAAGGAATAATTGAAATACGAACTTGTCCCTTGAAACCAGAAAAGATCAAAAAACATAACAAACGTTGCTCTAACGCGTTTCGACAGCTGGCTGTTGTGTTTTTTAATCTTTCTTGGTTTCAGGAAACAAGTTCTGTATTTCAATTTTTAAAGATAATCAAGGACCAGGCCCTTCCGCCAAAAAAAAAAAAGAAATAATGTCTATTTCCAATTTAAGGAAACGAGGATTGTACCAAAGAGAGCAGTAAGATACTTTGTAGTAATGATGACGATAACAACACATATGGCGAGCATATTCGCACGGTGACAAAAAAAGGGAATAGAAGGCAGCAGCTCTGGCTAGACTAATGCCGAACATAGGCGATCTACGGACCATTTAATGGCAAATCCTGAATAAGACGGTGTACTCTATTCTGCTGTACGCAGCCCCGGTTTGGCATCCAGCAGAAAAAGTGCTACAGGTCGACAATAGAGAACGTTCAGCGTAAACTTTTGCTGAAAGCAATATGCTCATATCAGACAGCTTCAAGGAAGCTCCTGCAAGTCTTAGGTGAAACTATATCTACCTATCGATCTGCAGCTGAAGGAAAGGTGCCTTATACATCAAAGAGAAGTGAGAATCTTTAAGCAAGAAAGGGCCACGATAAGAGAAGAAATCCTGGATGAATGGCAAAGCCGATGGGAAGAGAACACCTCAGTGGCCCAATGGAAAAAGCGATGTATCCCTAATATAGGACTGTGGATGCAATGTAAATATCAACAGATGGACTACTTCACGACGCAGATGCTGAACATGGGTGTTTTAGAACTTATGCAAAAAAGATGGAGGAAACCAGTGAACAGTGTAGATATTGCCCAAACACGGACACAGTGAAGCATACACTTTTTTTTAAGTTTATCCATTTGCAAAGGGTAACCCTATTATGCCTTCAAAGCACTGCGAATATAAGATGCGGAAACAAGGACAGATGGTGATGAACTGCCTCCTTAAACAAGGATAGCTTGTAATTTTTGGGGAAAATTCCTTTCAGTGACAAGTTCTATAGCTTGGAAGTTCTATAGAAAAAAAAGTCTCCGTAGACAGAAGTCCTCATTGTGTCAAGCTGGACCGCACAGGAATTTGCTGCCTCCGACTGTCTTGTATGCCTGAAGAATCTTGCCCTTGGGGGGATCAATCCTATTAGTTCCTGTGAGCATATTCCATGATAGCACTTGTAGAAAAGAGACAAGTCACCAACCATCCACATGTGCTCTAGTGTCTCGAGAGAATCGGAATGCCCAAAATGGAAAATGGAGAGAGCGTTTACAGTAAACAATGTTGAAATAATGTCCTGCAGCAGAGGCTGGAATGCCATTAACAAGATGTGGAGGACGATAATGGAGACGAAGAAACGAGAGGAGAGACAGTGATTGAAAGGCAACTACCACACCGAAACAAGTCACCAACCATCCGCCTGTGCTCTTTGAATGCCCAAAATGGTAAAGAAGGAGAGCGTTGACAGTGAACAATTTTAGAACTGAAATAATGTCCGGCAGCAGAGGCTGGATTGGCATAAACAGGATGCCGAGGGCAATAATGGAGACGAAGGAACGAAAGGAGAGACAGTGATTAAGAGGCAACTATCACACAGAGACAAGTCACCAACCATCCGCCTGTACTTTTTGAATGCCCAAAATGGGAAAGGCAGACGGCGTTGACAGCGAACAATTTTGGAACTGAAATAATGTCCGGCAGCAGGCCATTAACAAGATGTCGAAGGCGATAATGGAGACAAAGGAACGAGAGGAGAGACAGTGATTGAGAGGCAACTACCACTTTTGAAGATATGCCTTAAAGCGGTACCAAAATGGATAGTGAAGAAAGCGGGAGTTTTTTAGTTGGTGCAAGCCCAACTCGCCACAGAGTGGTGTCTGTGATTAAAAAAAAAGAAAAACTACTTCTTACGAACTACTCCTAAGAACGTTAGGGAAGACTCACCGGTCGCTGGATGGAATAACTCGGGCGCAAGTGTTTATTCTGGCTCTCTGAACTCGAATAGAGTACAACATTATTTTACAAATATCGATAGCGAGGGGGAGGTCTAACTTAAATTAATAATTTCAATAAGGCGCCAAGTCGAAAAATTGCCATCTCGCCATGTATCAAAGCGAAGCATTCATTCTATCGAGACAGTTATTTAAATTCTTTGGCCCTTTGAAATCAAATACAGATGTTTTCTTAGCAAATCCACCGTAGTGAGGAGAGTGTTATTGGAGTGTGATAGTGGAGTAGGTCGGAGGCAGTTGATCAAAGAAGAGGCGAGAATTGAAATCTGCAGGGGATACGCTTCCACTCGATCGGAGATTCCCGACTCCTGCTCGTCAGGAGCGACAGCACTCCACCGATCGAATGTAGCTTTCCGATAATCCCTCAAATACCTGCCGGGATATCGGCGCGAATTTTGGGAACACAGTTAGATATAAGTTTTGGCAAAGGTTAAATTTTTTACAATCTTTGAAATGATGGACTTTATGTTCCGTTATTTCATTTTTAAAATTAAGTAATTAGGTAATTTCTGGGGTATAATTACAAATTGTAAGCGACCATTTGAATCGGTTTTCTAATTATTTCATGTTTTATTGCTCTGACGAAACATAGAATTATGTATATCTCGGTCGTAAAACATTACCACTTATATGATGTTAAACTGCTTATTAAATCCTATATTTAAAAAAAAAGTGGACTACAGGTTTATTGTTATTAGCTACATTCAACTGGTAAATAAACGTGATTTTCATATTCATGACTGGTATTTCTTACTTCCATATTTCTGTTAATATTTGCTCTTTTTATAATCGACAGTAGTAACTACTACTGACAATTTTTTCTCTGTATATATATATATCGGGTGTTCAACAGAAAAGTTTATTAACTTTGAAGATTTCTCTGTTAGTACAGGAGGTAGAAAAAGGTATGAGATTACTCATCGATTGTTCTGGTATGGTTCATCTGTCAATTGTCACTTTGACGTCTTATTTAAGCAAAAAGGTTAACATTTTCTAAAGCAAAAGAAATTCCTAGAAATTTACTTTCTTTGACAAAATAGGCTTTAAATTCATGACATAGACAAATTCGTGAGGTTTTCGAATGATAATTATGATAGTAATTCTAATGTACTGTAACATTGCAGCCGATAGTCACTGATAAACTATTTAAAATGTACGTTAAGCACTAAAGAAAACAGTCAACTTGATAACTTTGATTTGAACATCCGATAAAATGCACGAGAAATAGATTGAGCTTAGAGGACACAAGAACAAAATTGTCAAATCTAATAAGCAATTGAATGAAAATTACATATAATATACATAAACCACTTTTAAACATCAAGTCCACGATATTACAATTTTAATTTAATTTTCGAGATACGTGTAATATAAAATTCCATTATCTCCATGGCAGTTGAAAATCCCTGTGATAACACAAAGGATATACGGGGCAGAGGGCGCATCGTCCTTCATTAAAAACATCGTAGAATGCGATCTGACAACTTAAGCCAATTGTACACGATACAACGTAGGAGGCACAGGATAATAAAGCATCCAGCCGTTTGTGACTAAACTATCAGCAAATTAAATTTAAAATTCATACTGCTTCAAAATCTTTTGTGCAAACACAGTGGGACTGTGAGCAAAAATATTATTTCTATGTCCTACACTACGAGGAATATCGATCTTCAAATGAAAGTCATCAACTGTGCAGTGATTTTTTATAAGACGACGACGAAGCGAAAAAAGCATACTAAATTTTGGATTGTTCTGGTTGATTTGTCAACTATCGCTTTGACCTTTAATTTATGCAAAGAGGGTAGAGTTTTTTAAGGTAAAAGAAAATCCTTTAAAAAGCTCTTTGACGAAATATGAGTTAAATTGATGGGCTACCCGTACGGCACCTAAATCAGAAAGGTATCTTAAAGATATCATTTCAGCGATATCTTTAAGAGACACAGAAATGTTAATATTTAGATAACTTTTTTAGTCGTCAGATTACTAACATTTAACAGATATCTATAAGATGATCTTGATAGATGTCTTTAGGATGAGAAATCTTTATGTTAACATAATGTTAACTTTCTGAGAATATTTCCCGATGTCAAGCTCTAAAAAATGATGACTCTAAGAGCTCTTTAAGAAAGCTTATTCCTGAGTGGGTGTGACCTGGTATTTCATTTTCGTGGCCCGGTGGCAAACTATTTGGGAAACACTGATCCACATCATGCATTTGGACACCCGATATACCGAGAATGTTAAAAATCTTTGTACACTTCAAAGAAGTATTGACTGGACTTTCATTAAAATGTTAAACAAGCGTTTTGTTGTGTTGCACATATTAGTGAAACAAAGCAGCTCGTACGTTGATGTTTGAAGAGCACCTTCGACATGAGATATCAATCTGATGAGGTCAATAAAAATGTTAAAAGGCTGAAGAGGCATTTCGAAACCGGATTAAAAGTAGATGGTATCGTATATATGGATAAACTGACAAGATGACAATGCAAGAAGTCCACGGTCTCATCGAGTCGAGCAGGGTTGAGAAAAACAAACGAAAGCTCAATGGCGCCAAACTTCCGGCACAGTGATGCCAACATATGGGGAATATCACTGTTAGGTAAAATACAACTAACCCTTATTAAATTACTAAACACACAAAAACGGTGTACTCCACTATTATTTAGATAAACAAACTGTTAAAGTGTTTTCAAATATACATTTTGAGAAACGCCAAGGGTTTGATGTGCAAATATTATTAGACGAGCTTTTATTCAACTTGAAATGGGACATCGGCCATTCTCACAATTGTTTTGCTTTCTGCAGCTTTGACGAACATATCAAAAGCGATAATGGATTACGACCTCTGCTTGGTTCTTAGTTTAGTTCCTAGCTTAGTCCCTAGCTTGGTTCCTAGCTTGGCTCCTAGCTTGGTTCCTAGCTTGGTTCCTAATTAAAAATGTCATTTTGTCCTAGTTAGAAATCAAACTGCGGTCCCTCGATAAAATTACTTCTTTTTACGATCAAACTAAGTACCCCAAGGTGTCTGTCATTCTTGATTCTCTCTTTTGATACATGGGATACCTCGGTCGTTAATTTTAAGAGAAGCTAGAAAAGAATGAGTGTATGATACGATATTTCTCTAAGAATTCTTTTACTGCATACGTTTCCGCCATTTACCATGCCATAGAGAAATATTCAAGCGAATCTCTGCGAACCATACGCTAAGTACGCCCTCGGACAGAACAAAGAGTATCCCCAACTTTCAACCCCCCCAGAAAGGGGAGTGCATTTAGTAAAACCAAAAACAGAGAGTGGATCAGTCTGGTTCACAGATGGATCCAGCGATAAGTACGGGGTGCGGGAATAAGCGGCAAAAAAACAGAAAATGAATTTTACCTAAACCTGGGATCTTTGGCAACCGTATTTTAGACAAAAGTTACCGCAATTACAGCCTGTGCTAAAGCCATCAGGAGGTCTTATGAAAACAAGAGAATCGTGATCTATAGCGACAAATAAGCAACACTAAATGCGCTGAGAGCTTATGAAATAAACTTGAGAACGGTCAAAGATTGTGTTGATAAGCTAAGCAATTTGGCACAGCACAATACATTTATATTTCGATGGATTGAGGCCCATCCCGGAATTGAAGGAAATGAAAGAGTAGACCTTCTATCCAAAAGAGAAGCCGAGTTTTCTCTAGTAGGACCGGAACTGGTCTGCTTGCTTACAGAGCAGCAAAAGAGGTGATAAAGGAACTACTAAGGAAAGAACACAGCATTCACTGGAGGGGTTTCAACTGTCTGAGGCAGGGGTCGGTAATCCGCGGCCCGCGAGCCGCATGCGGCTCTTTTAAAAGACAATTGCGGCTCTTTAAATTCCCCTAAAAATGACATATAATTTCCAAAAATACTTTTCTAGAGATTTTTACGTTTTGCTTAAATTTTGACAAAAAAGTTAGGATTTCAAGAGGTATTTTTCAAAAATTCTTGATTGACATGTATTACCATTTTGAAAAAATACATGAAACTTGAAATTTCTAGAATAAGACCCCTGGTCTGAGGCAATCGCGGATGTTCATTGACGGACCATCAGAAAAGAGAACCAGAGAACTGTTAGAGTTAAGGAAAAATCAGCTCAGGTGGCAGTTGGGGGACTGTGCCCTAATGAAACATCTTACAACAATTGACCTAAAAGAAAATTCTACTTGTTGAATGTGTGGAAAGGAAGAAGTAACTCCTTTACACCGGCTCTGCCAAGGGATCGACATTCCAACTTTGGGAGTGCTCTAACTGATCCAAAGACAAAAATGGAAACACCCATCAAGGAGGTTCTGGAATTCTTCAAAAGAACGGGCCTATTATGAGATAACTGTGGGGGGCACAATAAACTAAAACTTCAGTGCTGCAGGGATAACCGGCCCCATAAGAAATAATAATAGTAATACGGTGTTTACGCTAATTCCTAGCGATTTCCAAGGGACAGCAGCACGACAGCTTGTAATAAGGATTCGGGAGAAACAAAACCTTGTTTAGGTTATGCCCCACAGACGACAACTTGTCAATAAGTTATACTTTTCATCCGAGAACTCTAAAAAAGTTGTTGGGCGAATCGCCTTTTCGCTTAAACGTGAACAGTGCTGAATATTTTGAAAAGAAAAGAGTGCGATACAATCTGAGTCTGGTGCTTTAGTTGATAATGATTGGAGATTACTGGAGAACTTTTTTTGAAGCATCATCTAACATTAACAACGAAAGGAAGCAATTTACAAAAAAAACTGGATTAATGAAGTCTTGTATTTAAAATTTCGGAGGCAACAAGTCATTAAACCTGTGACGCATTTATAAAATGTCGAATAAAATAATTATGTAAATGTAGAAAACCGTTTTAAATGGGAACGTAGCGCAGCTCATAACAATGTAAGAAACGCCAAGATATTTTGTTGTAATCGATGTTGTAGCTTTGGGGCGATTAAATCTAAACAATACTTTATCGTATGCAATATGCATGAAACTAATAAATTACAAATTCAAATATATTCACACTAATCGACTGTCATAGCTTATGATAAATGACTTCAAATAAACATTTTATTTTCTAGACTCAACTCTGTAACATTACTATTATTTCCATTTTTGTCGCTTTCTGACCGAATAAAAAAATTAATGCTCTCGCTATTTAATCGTTTCTAACTGTTAATGCACTACAAAGAATCAATAGGTTTTATGACAATAAAATATCATGAAAAGTGGAAAATAAATTACTTAGGTCATTGTAAATAATAAGGTTGAATTAAACGCGAAAACTTTTTTTACTACTGGGGAAAAATACAGTAAAAGTCAAAGGGTAACATTGGATATTATCGCTTGGATTTAGTATTGGTCTTTTGTCACCAAGTTAACGAACTGATACGTTAACAATCGCGGAGTAATTGGACCTCTTTATGGAACGTGCCAGACAGTTACTACCGCGAAGTGACTCAAGTGACCACAGCGTCAAGACCAGGGGTGAACGAGTCAGATAAAATTTTCACATCATCGAATCGGATGATAAATTGTTGATAAAATCAAAATTAGGCACCCCTTAAGATGCGTTTATAGCTTACACTTGATAATTCCCCAACTTCTTTTTGTACCATAAAATGACTAGAATCATGACATGAAACTCAACTCTCTCTTCTCTTAAAACATTAAAATTTCAAGCATAAGATTAAATTTAACTGCAAAATTTCTCAAATCTCGACTTTAAGATCAATAATATCAAATTTTTATTACATCTTTTTTCAATCTTTAATTTAGTCAAATTCTGATTATGAATAAAAATTTGAGGCCGATTGAAATTCGACTTTTGACCAAAACTAAAACTTAAACTTTTTAATATTTATATTATGCTCATGTTTCCAACGCAAAATAAAATGTAAAAGAAAAAATGACTTTTATTCTTCTTTTCCCTAAATTGCCTCGATGGTTACTTTCATAAAAAAATTTAAAGAATTAAAGGAAATTTCCAATAGTATCGTGAAATTTCATTTTTTTTTCGAAATTTCGTTTTTAAAATTTTAAACTTTACAGTTTAAACTTTACAACTTTTTCAGTTTAAACTTTAAAACAATTGAACAAGATTTGTATTTCAAGTTTTGAAGATAATCAAGAACTTAGTCTTATTGGTAACGCAAAACCATTCGTTTTTCCCATATCTTTAGTCACGCAATGCGCCTAAAGAAGTTTTCCCTACAAAAAAATGTACAAATTCCAAGTTTAAACTTGTAAGTTCGAATTTAAAATCGAAATTCCGAAAATAAACATCACATTTTGTAAATTTTAACTAAAAGATTTTTTTTTAAGTTGAAACTTCGAAATGATCAAATTTTTTAAACAGAATCTCGTACTTTTGAGTTGGAAAATTTCAAATCTACAACCGCGGATGATTCAGTTATGCGAAACCTGGTCGGTGTTAGCAAATATTTATCGAAACATTGTTGAATCCAAATCTAAACCTGAAATTTTTTAAAAATAAAATTTAGAAATTTCAACTTTTTCAAAGTCGAAATTTTTAAATTAATATCGAGATTTTAATAGAAAATGTTACGATTTCTAGAAAAGGTTCATATTTTTTGTTGAATCGCGGAATCTTAAAATTTTGAGTTTCGATTAGAAAATTGGACTATTTTAAAAAACAAATCTCTTTAAAGGTTACCTCTCCAGCGACCTTTGTTTCAGGTTGCATCGTATTTCTGGTTACAAACTTTTTTCCAGAAATTTCCAATTTGGTAGATAAATTTCGAAGGTTCGGTTTGGAACTCGAATTTACAATAAGACAGCTTTTTTGAAATTTGGATTTTAAACGCAGAACTTCGATTCTTAATCTTTTTTTCCAAAAATTTCCATAAAGAAATTTCGTAGAAGTAAAAAATTGGAAACAGTTCTTCAGGTTGCATCGTATTTCTGGTAGAAAAACTTTTTTCTAGTCAATTTGGTAGATAAATTTCGAAGGTTCGGTTTGGAACTCGAATTTGCAATAAGACAGGATTTTAAACGCAGAACCTCAATTTTTAATCTTTTTTTCTCAAAAATTTCCATAAAGAAATTTCGTAGAAGTAAAAAATTGGAAACAGTTCTTGATATTGTGTTCACGTTTCTATTATATTTCAATAAAACTTGGGAAACATAACCAAATAAGATCGTTTTAATTTGCATAACACAATAAAGTGTGATTTGCATAGCAGTGAGATTGTATCAGCAACAATAATAATGATATACTGGAAAATTTGTCTGAATATACCTGAACGACTCTCAGTTCAATGTAATTTACTATCTTACTTTCCCAGAGTAATTATTAAGACCATATTTATTGACTAGACTTTATTGCAATTTAATTCTAAGAAATCATTAAAATCTAACAAGATGCTCTTTTTTTCTTAAAACGAAAACAATTTTGGAAATTGGTGAAAACAATTTTGGAAATTAGTAACAAAATTTTGAGTTTAAATTCGAATTATTTCACTTTAAAGTCGCATCTTCGAGTTTACCTTTAGAGTTTTCGGTTGCTTCGATCCTTTGGAAATTAAATAGACATTTCGGTTGCAGCCAAAGTTATTACATCGATCACAGAATGACAGGAAGTAGAAAGTTTGTCAGACAGGAAATTAGTTTAATTTTTACTAATGAACCGAACATTTTAAATTTCAATAATAGCTACAACTCTAACTAACAATCTGGGTACAATTGGGTATTTACATTGTCCTAAAACTTTCAATTTTCTTTATATGTAAAAATGGAAACTGATTGATAAATATATCAACGCACAGCCCAAACCGCTAACTCTAGGAACTCGAAATTGCACAGAGAATGTAGGCGCACACTAAGAAGGGATTTTTGGAAATTCGACCTCTAAATGGGTCTAAAGGGGCTTTAAATATACAATGTCAATTTGACCAGTTTCGGTGTCCAAACTCGAGTGGGCAGACAGCAAATTAAGATTTTTGACAATAAGTTGACAGCTGTTTGCAATTTTTTAATAGATAACCGCTTTTATTGATTAAACATTTTAGTTTATCCATAAACTAATAAATGACTGTGAAACGGAATTTGCCTATCAGCAATTTGAATTTTTGCAAAGAACTTTCTGTTATAATTTCTCTGTTAAAATGAAGACAGCCAGATATTTTCGAAATTATTTGGTATATAAATTTAAGATTAAAGTTTGAGGTTCGAAAATTTGAATAGAAAGCAAGATTTTTTTAATTTTTCATAATTTAAAAAATAAGGTGTAAGTATTTCAATTATTTTTTAATTTTTGACAAAAAAATAATTGAAATTACATAACAATTTGGGAATTTTATATACACATTTTTATACGTCTTGAAAAATATTAGAATCTTAGAAAGGATTGAAAATGTGGTATTTTTACTACTGGAATGATTCTAACTACAAAATTTTGATTTTGCATTAAAAATTTTTAAAACATTGAAAATCTTGGTTGTTAAAAATTGTAATTTAAAGTCTAAACTTCTAATTTTTATTAAATTTACTATCTAAATCTTTAAATAAAAGTCGAAATTGAAACTAAACTTTTAATTATGAGAAAAAGTTGAAGTTTAAAAAGGTATACCCGTACAGCACCTAAATCAGAAAGATATCTTAAAGATATCATTTTATCGATATTTTTAAGAGACACAGAAATGTTAACATTTAGATAACTTTTTTAGTCGCCAAATTACTGACATCTAACAGATACCTATAAGTTGAATTTGATGGATGTCTTTAAGATGAGGAATCTTTATGTTACCATAATTTTAACTTTCTGGCAATATTTTTCGATGTCAGACTCTAAAAAATGATGACTCCAAAAGCCCTTTAAGAGAGCTTATTGCTGAGCGGGTATCGAAGAATAGTTAAAACTTCTCAAAAAATCGAAATTACAATTAGATTTCAGGAAAGCAAAGGTAGACAGTGAAAGTCTAAACTAAAATTTTTGAGAAAATTAAATTAAATTAAACTAAAATTTTTTGAAACGTTAGGTTTCTAAAAAAGTAAAAATTTAAACAAAATAACTACGTCTGAGTTTATCTTTATTTTAACTCCAAATTTGGATTTTCTTTACTAATATGATAACGAAGGCTTCCACGGCCAGAGTCAATAGAGGATCTACTTCTTCCGGGATTGGACCGTGTCAAAGAACTACTAAAAGTGTTCGACGTGTTTCGCCCCCCTATGATGGTGGGCGAAACGTCGAACACTTTTAGTAGTTCTTTCTTTGCTAATACATAAAATGGCGTTTTTGAAAACCATTTTAATCTGCAAATGCATACTTTTTTTCTGACATTGCGAATTGGGATTTTAATTTTATTTTAACATTTCATCGCTAATTTTTTTTTCGAATTTTTTTTTCTTTGTGGTCAGAAGTTCACAAAAATCTATTTTAATGTGAATGAATGAATTTTTACAATTCCTTTTTAAAATTTTAAAAAAAGTCGAAATTTAAATTAATGGCGAAATTTTCGGAAATTTAAAAAAAATTCTTAAATTTGAAAAAGTCGGCATTAAATAAATTGAAACTTTGAGAAAAAGGGGAAGTTTTGGAAAAAAGTTAAACTTTTAAAAATCTCAATACCTAGCTTTAAATAATGAAACAAAAAAAATCTTTAAAAAATGTCAAAACTGTCAATAAAGTGAAGATCAAAGAAAACCAAATCAAAAAAATGTAATATTTGAAAAAGTAGGAATTTTAAAAAATCGAAACTTTAAAAAAAGATGAAATTTTCGTTAAATGTTAAAAAGTCTAAATTTTGAAGTAAAATCAGCCATAAAAAAATTCAACATTGCAAAAAACCCGACATTTAAAAAAATAAAGTTAAAAAAGACGAAATTTTAAAATATTCAAAATTTTACAAACCAAATTTAAAAAAAGGTGATATTTAAAGGAAAAATTGAGATTTTCGCATAGAGGAATTTAAAAAAGTCACATTTTGAAAAAAGTCTCAACTTTTAAGAAAGTCGAAAAAAAGTTGAAACATTAAAAATTTTTTAAAAAGGTGAAATGTGAAAAATAAAGTCAAATTTTTGAAGAAATTCGAAAAATAATTGAAAGTTTGCAGAAAGTCCTAATATAAAAAAAGTCAAAATCCTAAAAGGCCAAAGTTTTCAAATAACTAAAAGCTTTCAAAATATTTGGAAATTGTCTAAAAAGTTCAAATGTAGAAACTCTAGAATTTAAAAAAATCTAAATTATAAAAATCGTAACCTCCAAAGTCAAAACTTTCCAAAAAGTTAAAATTTTGGTAAAAAGTGGAATTTAAAAAAAATTGAATTTTAAAGAATTTAACTTTTAAAAATAACTCGACACTTAACAAAATAAAAGAATATTTAAAAAAAATGTCTAAATTATCAAAAAAAATAAAGGTTTAAAAAACCGAAATTTAAAAAAAGGTGGAATTTCGAAAAATAATGGAATTTTAAAAAAGTTAACTTTTAAAAATAACTCGACACTTAACAAAATAAAAAAATATTTAAAAAAATGTCGAAATTATCAAAAAAACAAAGGTTTAAAAAGCCAAAATTTAAAAAATCCCCATTTTGAAAAATGCACAACTTTTCTAAACAAAACTTTTGGAAAAGGTAACACCATCAAAAAGTTTTAGTTTTAAAAAAGGTAGAAAATTTTAAAAGGTCCAAATTTTGAAAAGAAGTCAAAATCTTGAAATAAAATTGATAATAAAAAAAAATCCTATTTGCCAATGAATTCGGCATTTTCAAAAAGAGAATTAGGTGTAAAACCGAAATTTTGAAAGAGTAGAAACTTCCAAAGTAAAATATAAAAAATGAAAAGTTATAGATATTAAACAAGTTAAAAATTTTGAAACAAATTCGAAATTTTTTAAAAATTTCTAATGTGTTTAAAATGACCAAAATCAGAGTTCTTGTACAAGAGCCAGCTACTTTCTAGCTACGCCGGTGGGTTCCTTGGAATCCAAGATAAAAAATAGGCCACATTGTATCCTACAAGATTATTCCAGATGCTTTCAAACAAATACTTTGTCCAGAAACAGAGATAAATTTATCAGCGTTATATGATTTGATTTCGTCATTGATACCCGTACAGCACCTAAATCAGGAAGATATCTTACAGATATCATTAGACCGATAACTTTAAGAGCCACAGGAATGTTAACATTTAGATAACTTTTCTTAGTCGTCAGATTACGGACATCTAACAGATACCTATAAGATAATTTTGATAGAAGTCTTTAGCATAAGACAGGGGCGGCCTTTGGGGGTGGCAAGCCGGGCATCCGCCAGGGGCCTCGCTCTTGTAGGGGGCCTTACGCACTCGCGCAGTAGCACGAATTCTAATGTTCATTTGAATTTCGAGCCTTAACCGCGCATTATAAAACTGGACTCGCTGCTCCCTTGCGTGGTAGTTATCGCGGTGATATCTGTCTCATTTGCTCCAATGAATGTTCCTTTCCTTCCCTTTCACATTGACGAAATTTCGTACCAGTGCCACAAGTGCTGCCAACTGCAAAGGCTAAACAAAATCTAATAGTACTCCATTTTCTTCGTGTTTACGATTCGGGGAATTCCCGTGTTTCATTTCAGGTGTCAACTGGCGTCGGATTATGCTTTTATATTAGAGCAGTCGTCATCATTTCTAAATCCCTGATCCTTTTAAGACATTAATGCACCTTATTTATCATGATTAATAGTTTGTTATCTTTGTATTTAAAATTGAAGGACAAAACTTGTCCCCTGAAGCCAAGAAGGATTTTTTTGAAGATACCCAAGGACCGGTCCGTTTCACCAAAAAAAATCTTTGTGTTTATTAATTTTTCTTAGTTTCCAATAAACAATTTTAAAAGTCCAAATATATTTATTTATGACTTTGAATTTCTAGTCAAGCATCATCATTGAAATTCATAAGCGTAGGCAGGATTTAGTTCAGGGAGGGGCAAGAATCATTTTGAAAAATTGATAAAAAAAGAAAACCGGAAAACGTTCCGAGTATATGTATATTTTCATTTACCTACATGAACTGAGTAATCGAATTTTCAGATTAACTTAGAAATTTGGAAATAGAGTCCAACTTTGCAGAAAATTGAATCTAAAATAAAAACCGATCCTTTCGGAAAACTTTAAAAACTATCCAAATTTCGAAGATTTCAAAAAATAACGATTTTAAAAAATACCGTCGAAATGTCAAGAAAAAAGTTAAAATCTCTTAAAGAAAAGTGAACATTTTCAAGAGAAATTTTAATTTTGAAAGAAACGAGGAAAAACGAATTTTGGGAAAAAGTTGGAATGTTTAGAAATTCGTGTTTAAAATAAAATTCTAACCTTTCGAAAAATCTCAAAAATTGTTGAAAATTCAAAACAATTATATTTTTAAAGGTGGAATTTTGTGAAAAAAAGATGTAATTTTCAAAAAAAGTTGGAACTAAGAAAAATTTTTCACTGTAAGCGGAGATTTTCAGAAGCATAAAACATCCCTATTTCTAGTACGAGTCAACATTTCCAAAATAAAACAACTTTTGAGAAACATGAAATTTTCGGAAACTTAAATTTGAAAAAAAATCTGAAAAAAACAAATATTAAAAAAATGAAAGTTTAATTTTGAGAGAAAAATGTAGAATAAAGTCGTAATTTCCAAAGCGACCAATTTTTTTGAAAAAACCCTATTTTGGGAAAGGATTTTTTAGAAAACCGAAATTGAATAAAAACTCAAACTTTCAGAAGAACTCGAAACTTCTAAATATGCCAAAATATTTCCAAAGACCAAATGTTGTGAAAAAATTTGCAATTTCCAAAAACGCTTTTCTCGAAATGTTTACTTTTTTATTTTAATTTTGACAATATTTAAATTTCATTAAAGAAATTGAATGTACAAGAAATCTTTTTTTCGAAATTACCCAAAAATATTTTTCGCAACATTTTTAATTTTTGATAATATGCTGACCTAATTTAGAGAAAACAGACGTATTTCGAGAAAACTGAAATTTAAAGGAAAAGCCAATTTCGAGGAAAAAATTCAGAAAGTTCCAGAAACTAAAACATAACATTTTGAAATTAAAGTCAATATTTCGAAAATAAGGCGAAATATGAAGATGAAATTTCTAGTCAAATTTAAAAAAGTCAAAATTTAAAGAAAAGACAAATATTCAGAAAAGTGGCCTAATTTTGATAGAAAAAATGATTTCCGAACGAAGAGCCCAAAAAGTGGAATTTTGAGAATAAAGTCGAAAATTCTGAAAAGACGAAATTAAACTAATTTTAGGAGAAATTCAAAATTTTTAGCAAAGTTGAATATCAAATTTTGATATAAAAATATCGGGAAAAAGGCAAATTTTAAGAAACCTGTTAAAAGTTCTGAAAAATCAAATTCCAAATTATCAAAATCTTCAGAAAAACTCGATATTAATAAAAATAAAGAAATAAAAAAACAAAATCTCTGAAAAGCAGTCGACATTTCCAGAAAAACTACCAAATGAAGCATCAAAGATCGAAATTTTCCAGAAAAAATTCAAACTTAAAGAAAAAGTGCAACTTTAAGAATAGCCGTCCGTTTGTGGAAAAAACGAGCCTTGAAAAAAAAGTCAAAATTTTAAGAAAGATACGTATTTCCAGGAAAAATATTCAGTTTTCCGGGAACATACAGGATGGGATTTTAGGATAATTTTAAATTTGCGAAAAAAGGCGGATTTTGAGAAAAATATCAAAGTTTCGATTTTTCTAAATTCTAAATTTGTTTTTTTTTGGAAATTTCGATTTTTTCCCTTGAAAAACAAAAAAAAGATCGAAATTTTGAGAAAAAAGTCAAAATTTAGTAAACACTCGAAATTCTTCAGAGAGAGTCAAATTTTGTCGAAATTTTGGAAAAAGGACAAATTGTGAGAAAAATGTAATTTCTAGATTTTTCTCTTGAGCGCTTGAATCAGAGGCAGACATGCGCCCTGTTCTGCCCTACCCTGAGTCAGAAAATGTCCAATATTGAAAAAATCGTCGAAATTTTGAGAAACAAGTTGTATTTCCCCATTCCAGGGAAAATTTTCTCGGATTTTTTGTCTTTTTACAAAATGTATAAAAATTTCCAGATGAATATTGTTATCAAAAAATCGATCAAGTTTTAAGCAAAAGGGTAAATCTTGATAAAAAAAAGTCGAAATTTTTAGAAAATCAAAGTTTAAAGAGAAGTCGAAGTTCCCGGAAAAAACTAATTTTAAGAAATGATAGAATTTCGAAAAATAAAACGATGAATTTTGAGATAAAAATTCGAAATTTTTAGTTAAGTTAGATTCTGATAAAATAAATCCAATTTTGGGAATACATTTGAAATTTCCAATGAAATTTATGAAAAAAGACGATTTTCGTGAAATTAGTCGAAATTTCGAGAAAATATCAATAACTTAAAGAAGGACGACTTTTGTCGAATGGAAATTTTTTAAAGAAAGTCTCCTCAGTTCAATATAAACTTTCGTTAGCCACAAGAGCATTTCCCGATGTCAGACTCTAAAAAATGTTCACTGTAAGAGCTCTTTAAGAGAACTTATTGCTGAGAGGGTTGGTACTGTACTAAAGGCAATTATTCGCGGACGAAGTCGCGGGTAACATCTAGTATTTTAATAAAAATAAGAATTACAAGTAACAAAAATATTCTTTTTGTTGTTCCAGTTGTTTGAGTAAATATTTGAAATCTCCTTTAATTTTTGAGGAACGGAGTGGTCCTTGGTTATCTTCAAAAATTGAAATACGCATCTTGTGTCTCTGAAGATGATAGCTTGGCTATCGAAACGCGTTAGAGCAACCTTTGATGTGTTTTTTAATCTTTCTTGGTTTCAGGGGACAAGATTTGTATTTCAATCTCCTTTAATTGTTAATAATAAAAAAATATCTTTACTTTTCAGTGTTTTGCAGGCAAATTCCAAAATCGAAACACTTACGAAATCACCTCGGCCTTTGTCTGACTGTCTCTCTGCCTCTGTACTTCTATCTCTTCCATTTTTTGTCTCCTAGAGGATTTTATCTAGACAATTCAAATTTGAAACAATAATAGTGGCCCCATAGCAGATGTAATGTACCAGTTGCATTTCTCCGAACGTATTTCATTGAGACAGTTAAAATTTGAAACAGTAATAATGGCCCAATAGCATCTGCTATTGGGCCATTATTACTGTTTCAATTTAAAAGGTTAGTTTTTGACTCTGAGCTATAATTTTGGGGAGTTAAAAGGCTATTTTTATTTTTTAAAAGGTTATTTTCTTAAACATTGTTTTGTAAAAAAACGTCTTTTAAGATGGTTCATTGACAGTAATCGTAGCAAAAATTTCGCATATAGCAAGACCGTAAGGAAATATAAGCGCCAAACTGCCACCACTACAAAGTTTTAATCATGGAGTCTACGCCTGGATACAATAATGCAAATATCCAAGCCGCTTTCCGGTAGATTTTCCGAGCCGACAACACCGCACTACTTAATCGAAATATTTCCGCGACGAAGCTGAAGTCAAAGCCAAAAAGAAGGAGTGGAGCTGCTTTGTTACCAATACTTCAAGATGTTTCCCTAACGGCCGGAATGAAGCATCAAAATTCCGTGACATGTATAATTTTGGAATGCGATTACACAAAAATGATGCCACTAAAAATTAACATATTTTACTATTTCGTTCACAATATCAACCTACATGATATATTACTTTTTTATCGAAATCTATATAAACGTTTGGTCGCAATAAATTAAAATCTCTTCGAAAAAGTTCTGTAGACCTTACATGTTAAACATGGTTGCAGGTATAGGCTATCCTCGCTATACTGGTTGTAATATCTGGTGGAAATTTAAAGAAAATCTATACAAAAAACGATGAAATACTTTAACGATGAATGTCAAATCGTATATTATGTAATAAATAAGTCTGGCATGTCCTTGAATTTGTTAAACTTGTTAACAAAGTGCGATTTCCATCATCACTGATAAATTATTAAAAAGGCAAGCTCCTTTAACCAATAGCTACACGTTTTGTTTTGTCAGCAAACACTCCAGGAAAAGTCTTTTGTCACAACACGACTCATAATAGAATCACCCACTTTGCTTGAAGTGTTTTAACATTACATCACCCTCACTTCGGCTTCTGCTTATGAATGCCCGCTATTTGTATTTAGAAAACACCCCTTGTTCGTCGCGCTCTAATACATTAATATTTTATTTATAAAAGTACCCCAGAGAGACACTTTTCCACTCTGGCGCCTGTCAGAACTCTTCTGATGGATTTAACACTAATTGTGATTCTATCTACCTATCGATTTAAAAAGAAACGCATGTTCCAGAAAACCAGAATACGACTATCGGGGTATCTAACATCCACCAGCTTAGAATAATCCGGAAAAATCCTTGCCCTTGTTAGTGGACGCCCCAACGTAGCAAGACTCGCGTCCGAATCGAACTAGTCCTTGTATTATTCTTGGTTTGGTTTTCGTCTTTCTCGACTAATCCGATTTCTGGTGGATAGGAAAAATTTAATGTCACTCTTGATCTGTGTTTATCTAGGGTGAAACTAACAAAGGCTTTGCAGGCAGATTTTCTCAAAAGTTACAATCAGGAAATCAGGATACAAATGCGCGTAATCCATCTGAAGTCATCATAAATACCAAAATGAGTAATAATTATAGAAGTTTCGGACAGTATCGACCAAAAAATTATATTGGCCATTTCTTCAAAATTTTACTTTTTTGAAAATATTTTATTTTTCAAATTGTACACGACCTTTTGTTGTTTTAACTTTTTCTCGTAGATTTGAGTTTTATTAAAAAATTTCGATTGTTTTTCTTTGAAATACTTGGTTTTTTCAATTTTGATGTTTTTATAAATTTGAAGCCCTTGGACTTTTGTAAATTTCTACTGTTGGGACGTTTATGAAGATTTTATTTTAATTTTTAGAACTTCCTCTCTTTTACAATCTTAACGTTCTTAGAAAATATGTCCTTTTTCGAAATTTTAAACTTTTCTGCTTTCAACATATTTTGAAGAACTCGAGTTTTTTAGGAAACTTCGACTTTTTTGGAAATATTGATATTGTTTGGAAATTTTAACTTTTCAAAATTTCGATTTTTCTTTGAAACTTTCCACTATTCGACTTTAAATTTAATGCTGACAAAAAACAGAACATTAAAGAAAATTATTTAAAAAATTCTTCAAATCAAATCTTTTATTTTAATTTCAAAGTTTCAAGTTTAGAAATTATTTGATTTTTTATTTTGATTTTGATGTTTAAAACTGAATTGAACATCGTAAATTGAATAAGAAAACCAAACTATTGAGGTTACACTCAAAATTATGGGACTTCAAAATTATTTGAAATTTTGACTTTGAAAAAATCAAAATCAAAATTTCGAGGCAAAGTCGAATTTTGATTATAAAAGGTCGAAATTTTCAGGAAACATCAGAATTCTTAGTAAACAATTAAACATTTCAAATAAAAGACCAAATCGGAAAGCAACATTTTTTAAAAGTCGAGACTTCGAAAAAAATGGAATTTTTGAAAAAAATAGGATTCAAATTTTAAAAAAAGAAAAATTTTGAGAAACAGTTAAGATGTTGAACAAAATCAAAATGTTAAAAAAAATCTGAAAATTTTATAAAAATATCGAAAATAATAATCGAATTTACAAAAAGAAAGATTTTGAAATGTTACAATTTTTAAATAATGCAAAACTACTAAAATTTTCGTTTTAAAAAATTTTGCAGTTTTTAAAAAAGCTGAATTTTTTAGAAGAAAAATGAAAGAAAAGGCAAAAATATCAAAATTCGAGTTTTTTTGGAAACTTCGACTTTTTTTGGAAATATTGATATTGTTTGGAAATTTTAACTTTTTAAAATTTAGATTTTTCTTTGAAACTTTCCATTATTATAAAGCTCTCTAAATTTTGACTTTTTTGTAAATTTTACTTTGCTTAAAATATTCTTTTCTTAGATATTTCGACTTTTCAAAAGTTTTGCCTTTTAACTATTGAGTTTTTAAAAAAGTCTTTTCAAAATGTCCACTTTGTTCAACCTGGTTTTAAAAGATATGATATTTTGGCCTTTTCTTTCATTTTTCTTCCGAAAAATTCAGCTTCTTTAAAAACTGCAAATTTTTTTCAAAACAAAAATTTTAGTAATTTTGCATTATTTGAAAATTTTAACATTCCAAAATCTCCACTCTGAAAGTAAATTTTGAATTTAACGGTTAAACTTGAACATCAATACAAAAAGGTTCAAAAGAATCAAAATTTAAGGGTTATTTAAGTAATTTTTCGCATTTAATTTTGAGAAACATTGGCGACTTTTTTGAACTTGAAATTTAAAGTAGGCGGTTTTTAAGATTTCGACTTTTTTTTAAATGTTGACTTTTTCTGAAAATATCCATTTTTCTTTTAAAGAAATCAACTTTTTTGAAACATTTCAAAATGTTTACTTTGACAAAAGTGCTGGAAATTTAAAATTAAAGCAGAAGGTTTGAAAAAAATCAAAGTTTAAAGATTATTTTGAATATTAAAATGAAAATCGAAGAAAAGTTATGGAATTTGAAAAATATATTCTGAAAATTCATGGTTTAAAACCACATGCTACATTTAAAGTAGAAGTAAAACTTAGAATTAAGTATGTAAGAAGAATGCAACCTAGACTACAAATTCATTCAGCCCTCCCCAGGCGTGTGTAGTGAATCATAGGTAGCTGAACTAAAAACAGTTGAAGAAACACTGCCACCTAGCGAAGCGGTTGCTCTCTAGGAGAGTTCCCAGAAGACAAGGATTCTATTAATGCACAGATCCCAAATAGGTTCGAACATTTATTAGATTCGAAGTTTGGAAACCAAATACCGGTTTCGATCTTGTTAGATCTCGTCAGTTTGGTATATCCAACTCGAATGCTAATAAATTTGCATGAATTTGTAGTCTAGGTTGCATTCTTCTCGCATACGACATTGTTGGCGATGGCCATAGTTGCTCTATGGACCAATAGGTGGTAGTACTAAAGAGTCACTCGCTTGACGCCTGTCAATGTTTTAGTACTTACTTGTCGGAACATTTATTAGCATTCGAGTTGGATATACCAAACTGACGAGATCTAACAAGATCGAAACCGGTATTTGGTTTCCAAACTTCGAATCTAATAAATGTTCAAACCTATTGGTCTGTGCATTTTAGAATTAAGTGTCGAACTGTATGAATTTTTAGTAAATAAACTTACAGAAATTTTGGATTTAAAATTAAAATTTGAACGATAAGTAGATATTTGAAGAAAAAAAACTTTAAGATCTCCCAAATTAGGTTTCTTGAAATTTCGGCATAAAATCGTAGTATCGAACTGTATGAGTTTTTAGGAAATAAACTTACAGAAATTTTGGGTTTAAAATTAAAATTTAAAACATAAGCAGATATTTTAAGAAAAAAAACTTTAAAATATCTCAAATAATGTTTCTTGCTCTAAAATCGTAATTTTTAATTTAAACCCAAAATTTTGAGTTTAAAATGAAAGGTGTTGAGTTGACAGTAATAATTTTTGGGTTGAAAATTAAAATGTTTACTTTCAAAGTCATGTGTGTTGCGTTTTTCAGTTATTAAAAGAATTTTTTCTCGAAATTTTGGGTTTTCTGAAATGTTGTCTTCAACGTTAAGCTTTTAAATTTAAAGTCAAAATCTGAGGATTAAAGTTGAAAAAATTTTTATTAATTATTTATATTTATTATTAACTATTACTTATTAAATCACTGCTAATACATTATTTATTACAATGTTTCACATTATTATTGTAGGAAAATAATTGTTTTCCCGAAATTTTATGTTTAACCGATTAAAGTTCGATTTAAACAAACAAACCTTAAAATGCCATTTGCGGTTTAAATTTAAACACCAAAGTTTGAGAAAAATCCAAATCTTCAGAATACTTAACATCTGCCTAAGAAATTGTGTTTTAACCAAATTTATATTTTAAATTCGAAATTAAAAAAATTTCGAAACTGCTATTGAAGTAAAAATTAAAAAATAACTAGACAAAATAGATCCAAAAAACTCTAGATTACGAGACTTAATTGCAATTAAAAATTGCAAGTAATGCTGATAAGAAACAGAACATTAAAAATAATTATTCAAAAAATTCTTCAAATCAAATCTTTTATTTTAATTTCAAAGTTTCAAGTTTAGAAATTATTTGATTTTTTATTTTGATGTTTAAAACTGAATTGAAGATCGTAAATTGAATAAGAAAACCAAAATATTGAGGTTAGACTCAAAATTATGGGACCTGAAAATTATTTGAAATTTTGACTTTGAAAAAATCAAAATTTCGATTTTTTTTCAAAGTCAAAATTTCGAGGCAAAGTCGAATTTTGATTATAAAAGGTCGAAATTTTCAGAAAACATCACAATTCTCAGTAAAAAATTAAACATTTCAAATAAAAGACCAAATCGGAAAGCAACATTTTTTATAAGTCGAGACTTCGAAAAAAAATGGAATTTTGGAAAAGGATTCAAATTTTAAAAAAAGCAAAATTGTGAGAAACAGTTAAGATGTTGAACAAAATCAAAATGTTGAAAAAAAAACTGAAAATTTTATAAAAATATCGAAAATAATAATCGAATTTACAAAAAAAAAGAAAATTTTGAAATAGTAAAAGAACATAGAATCAGAAACAAAGTTAAAATTGTGTGTCAAAATTTTTGAAAATATCAAAACACTGAATAAAATTACAAATTACCCCAAAGTCAAAATTTACAGGAAAAGCCGAAATTCTGAAAAGAGTCAACATTTTGGAAAAAAGCGAAATGGCGAGACAAGTCAAATTTTAAAAAGTAATTTGAGAATTTTAAATTTCAAAATTGGTGAAAATCAAAAATGTCGAATTTTTTTATTAAAACCAATACCCAGATTTTTTTAAAATGTCGTTATTTTTATATAGACGAAATCTTGAAAAATGTAAAATCTTGAAAAAGTAGAGTTTTTCAAAAAATTCAGATTTTTAAAAATTACTGAAATTTTTAAAAATTTAAATTTATAGTACAAAAGAGTCAGCATTTTTAATAAAAATTTTCAGAAAGTAATAAATCAATAAGAGGGTTAAACTCCAAAAAAAAAGTAAAAAAAATTGAAAAAAAAAGAAAAATTTTCGAAAAATTCAAAACTTTGAGATAAACTCAAGATATTCAAAAAAATAATAATCTGACTTTTAAAAATTTATAATAAATTAAATTTTGAAAAAAAAACGGAAAAAAGTCGAAATTTCCAAAATTAAATTAAAATTTCGCGACAAGGTTCGAATTTTAATGGTCGACATTTTCAGAAACAAGTGAAAATTTCAAGAAAAACCCGAAATTGGAAAAAGTGAATATTTTGAAATGTCGAAATGTAATGAAAATACTTTGCTTATCAAAACTCTTTAGAATAACTTTGGTTGTATTTTTTTAAAATTGAAATACAAATCTTGACCACTGAAACCAAAAAAAGATTAAAAAACACAGCAAAGGTTGCTCTGACGCTTTTCGATAGCCAAGTTATCATCTTCATAGAGGTACTAACACCTAATCTTAAAGTTAACCCTTATATACTAAGAATATTCGCTTCGTGGTCATGGTCGACCGCATCCGAACGCGCATGCGCATCTAATCATCCACGTCGCAGTGTCACAATTCCTTCTTGATCAACCTTAACTGTTTTTACCAGAGATGAATGCAATCTTTCTTAGTTTCAGGAAACAAGATTGGTATATTGTTACGGGCTTATCGATTCGAATTGATTATTAACACGTGAATTGAATAATACCCACTTTATTGCCAAACTAAACTCGGAACTCTACAACTGAATAATGAACTCACTTATTTACTTCTAACTACTAATTCACTAATTACACTGACAGACTCTAACTAACTCGAGGGAAAGGCGACCGCTTTATATAGTTTTGGCTCCAAGGTTCTAGAAAAATCCCGCAGATAAGGCTTATCGTTTGCCGAAATTTTTGGAACGCTTATCTGCCGTTTGCTTCGTTATCGCGGCCGCTTTTCCCTTACCAGATCTTTCGAGAAAATTTTCTTACGTACTAAATTCTATAATTTACATTTCGCTACATTGTCAATTGTCCAAATCTAAAAAAATTCGAAATTTTTCAAATGAGTTGAAGTCGTAATTTTTCAATAAAAATTGAGTTCTTCAAAAACAGTCGGAGTTGTCAAAAGGTTAATATTTTGAAATAAAGTCAAAATTTTTAATAGAGGTCAGTATTTTAAAAAAAAAGGTCTATATTTTCAAAAAAATTGAAATAAAAACGAAATTTTGTTTAAAAAATAAAACATTCTAAAAAAAATTTGAAATTTTCAGCCGTCAAAATTTTCAAAAAAGTCGAAAAGTACTGATAAATTCGAAATTTTGTATATTTTTTTACCAACAAAAAATATGAATTAGTTAAACTTTCTTTTTTTATTTTATGTCTTTATGTCTGATGAAGGACAATGTTGGGAACCTTAAGTTCATAATTGCCCCCGGAAATCTTTGGTGGGCCCGCCTTTGAGTTACCTTATCTGATAGCTTGAATTTGGTTTTTATTTTTCCCTTCTTTTGTTCCTGAAGAATAATACATTGATAGGCGAAACGCCGTTGTAGTTCTTTAACACGGTTTATTTCCAAAGAATTAACGAAACTTGCCCGGAATGACTCATAGGGTTGTGTACATCCCAGACCTCTCTAGAAGACAAATATATTGCGGAATGTGTGACCGACATAAATAAACGCGAGTCGCCAATGTACAAAGTTTCTGCTGTTAAATAAAAGTGTTATGTAATTGTCGAACCGGTAACACCTAAAACTATTAATGTTTATTATTTTCAAGTTGATTTCAACTTCGAAAATACTTTAAACTCGTAGTATAATTTAACTTAATTTTGTTTTCGAAACTTTGGTTTTAAACGCTAAAGTCGACTTCAGATTCAAAATATTCAGGAAAAATCTCTTTAGAAGGCCTTCTCCATAAGGATACTTAATCGCAAATGAGTTTTAACTCGTTTAATGTTGCAATAATAAAAATATTCTTTATGGTGGACTCCTGTTGGTGGGAAACATATATGTATTAATTTTACTTAACATTTCTGCGACCCAATTTGGAAATATTTAAATTTTTGATAATGAAAGTTCCAAACTGGGCCGCAGAAATGTTAAATAAAATTAATAAACATAATAAAAATACTTGACCACATTTTATTTCAATATTACCAAAAATGTAAGTCTGGTCCTGAGTCGATGACAAACCTATGGTGGTGTGCAGAAGCAAGTAAATTTGCTGGAATGTGAATCTGACGAATAACTATCACAGTCAGCGGAACGAAAAGCTTTAGAATGTTAACATAAAAATTTGTCATAACTTTCTGTTGGAAAAACCAGCCAGCTTTATTTGCATGTCGCTCGACGGGGGTTTTTAAATATCTAAAATGACTAATCATGTCGTCAGTAGATTTTGTGGGATAATAATCAGGCTTAACAATGAAAGATCCTCAGGCCCTTTGTTATCGGACCATTCATTCACACCGTGGTAAACAGACAGATGCCTTTAGAAAGGTACCAGACCCATTAAGCTAGGTAAAATATTTGCCAGTCTTCTCAGCTGATAAAAGAAACGTAGTCCTCAAAAATAGGTCATTTTCAACCAGATATCAATCGATGCGTTAGCAATAAAAATATTCTTAGCATTTTTAGAGATCTGTATGTATAAATTTTTTATACATTCCCAACTAAAACTCAGCGAGTGAAGTAATAATCGTGTACAAAAAAATGTTTTAAAAAATTAACTGTTATATGGATACCAGTGGTGGCTCATCTTAAAGAAGGCAAGAACGCGCGCTCCACGTGAAATGAGCGATCTATTCTTTTCTGTTTAATGTAAAAGACTTGGATTTGTCACATTTTTAAACACAAAATAATGGTATATTAATTAACTAATAATACTTGTAAGTGACTTGGAATAAAGTAGGCAAACGTTCGATTCCATTATATTAAATATAAGGAAATTTAAGTAAGTTGATGCGCCCAGAATTACCTAGCGTGGCTGTCGTGCCATGCCTATCAACGGCCTCTATGGGATACGGAGAAATAAACTACAGAACACCACATTAAAGTAAGCCCGGGGTACGCCGCTCCGCGCTTATGCGATATTGCCAAAGGGAGAGTAAGAGTCAGAGTTTGGAGTGTGTATTTACGGTTTATAATGTTAAATGCTTAGGTGCCGGCTGATCTGATTGCGATTGCTAATTGAGTCGCTTACAGGCCTAAGTGCCAATAGTACCGCTATTCACAAAGAGATAGCAGTACCTATTCTAGGGTTAATTATTAATATTTAAATTTGGATTTAAACAATTTTGATGATAAGTAATAAACACTTTATTTCTTTAAAAGATCGTAGAGCGGATTTTGTTGAAAAAAATATTTCTTTTGTGTTTTTTGTAGAGTTTAATTAGAATTTTGTAATAAAATATATTTTATTTTCAAATGCAGTTTTCATAAAAAAAGTGATACAATTTTATTGCTATGAAAGCAAACAATTTTAATTAAGTAACCCAGAGCCGTAACGACGTGCAACCTACAGAGTATTTTAAAGGGGCGCAGAAATGTCGATAATGTTTTTTTTTGTACTCGATGAAAATAATTTAGAGATGATAATTCAAAAATATTTTGGAGGTTATAAGATGTTAATTAAATTTAATTCGTAAAATTACTGTTTAATATCACACCTTTTGTATCACTTCTGTTTCTCTTAAATTTAATGGCACCGGAGTCACCTAAATTCTTAACTACTAATATTTTTGCATCTGCGCACCCCCTGTCAAATAGTCACCAGCCGCCACTGATGGATACAAGATATAGTAAAAGATAGACTTCTTCTGGGATTGGAACCAAATGGTGCGTTTCGCCCACCATCATAAAAGGGCTTATTCAGGAACAAAAAAAAATAATAAATGAAAATCACAAAAATACAAGGAACTACACAAGAAATGAAAAAACCAAATTCAAAACAGCAGGGCAATTAAGTCCACCATACCAGAGGCGAAACTCTTCTCAAATGAAAATTGGTACAAAGGACAAGATTGTTTAGACAGAAGTGCACACTCAATATGCCCACCACAACGACATGTTAATGTATCATTGGTCCACAATACCAGAGGTGAAACTCTTCTGAAATAAACCATGGTACAAAGGACAAATAAGACAGAAGAGCACAGTAACTCAGTAGGTCCGCCAACCAGAGACCAATGGATGCTGATTTTTTTTATATATTATTATTTCACCACTGAGATTCAAGTTTTCAGGAGTCATCCTAATTAGAACATTGAGATTTAGTTTGGGAGTAATTTTCTCGTGATTGCTTTTTAAAATACACACTGGGTGTGTTAGAAATAAGACTTATTATCTCTTATCCTTTGTCGGCAAAAATAACTAACATATATCATGTTGAATGTGAGACGGTATTATTAAATCGGTATAAAATTCAAGAACGGTAGCCGAAAGGTGATTCTTTGAGCTGTAAAACATGAAGCAAGCAACCTGCTTACGGTAAGTAAAAGATACCAACCACAACGGATCGGTCGTTATAATTACAAGTTGTCTATTGATATACGGCCCATTGAGGGAAGACTACCGGAATCTTTTATTGCCGCTTCTAACAGCTCAGTTTATATTCTTATCGAAGTCGTAAATCTTAATTTATTACTCTTTGCCAACAACTTTTTTTGCGTTTTCTGACAAGACGAAACTCAGTTGCACAAACAACATTTTGGCCAAAACACTTTCGCATCCTTAATCTTGTTTTGGTTACCTCAATCCTCCTAATCGATTTATCGAAAGCAAACTGGTTAACTAACAGAAAAGTGATATTGTTCAAAACGTCAATATTGAAAATCTGAAGCAAATAGAAAGAGGATTGTTTCGCATTAAAAGAAGCTTCTGCTCACTTTCAAATTTTAAAATTTTTCATAATTTATATCTTTTTTTTTTGGTGGAACGGTGGTTATCTTTAAAAATTTGATATCCAATTATCTCGCTGACAGATCTCTTCAAGTTGTCGTCGATGGCATGTCATCCGAGACATTTGCGATTAATCCAGAGGTGCTTCAGGGCCCTGTTCTGTCTCCTACTCCGTTTCTGTTACACATAAACGATCTCTTAGCTTCAACTTTCAATCCTACATACAGCTACGCAGATGATAGTGGCTACTATCATCTATCAGACTAGGCTTAGTGTCATCTTTTTTCTCCGACAAACCATTACTTTTTTGTTACCCGTTAATATCTAAAGTGATGGAAAAGGTTATCAACATCGAGATTCTCAAATATCTGGAGGAAAATAGAATCATATCCGACAGGCAATACGGTTTTAGACAACAACGTTCCACTGGCGATCTACTGGCATTTGTTACTCATATCAGCTATGGAAAAACATGGTGAGGCTAGAATTGTGGCATTGGATATCTCAAAGGCTTTCGACAGAGTCTGGTACCGATCTCTTCTCGCCAAATTAACATCTTATGGTCTTCCTCTTGGACTGTCATTTGATATCCAATTTTCTCGCTGACAGATCTCTTCAGGTCGTCGTCGATGGCATCTCATCCGAGACATTTGCGATTAACACAGGGGCGCCTCAGGAGTCTATTCCGTCTCCTACTCTATTTCTGTTACACATAAACGATCTCTTAAAACAACTTCCAATCCTATGTACAGCTACGCAGATGGTAGTAACCTTGTGTCATCTATTTTCTCCAACAAACCATTATCTAACGCTCCTTCAGATTGACTAAGGAAACAACAGATACAGACGATTAATCTGGATCTCGAAATCATTCTGGAATGAGGTAAGAAAAATTTGATCAACTTCAACGTTTCAAAAACTCAGGCCACGGTTTTCTCTCAGAAAACATCAAGGGATAATGCAACAAACATACCAATGAACAGTAAAATTTTTCCGATGGGATCTAATTTATCCATCCTAGGAGTGAATGCGAGCACTAACTTCTCTTGGGACGATCATGTGCGCGCCTTTGCCAAATCCGCCTCTCAGAAGCTAGACTTCCTTTTTAGAGCTAACAAGTACTTTACATCTCATCAGCTACTCACAATATAGAAACCTCAAGTTGGGCCAACTCTAGAATACTGTTCTCATGTTTAAAGTTCAGCCCCAAAACACACTTTAGCTCTCTTCGATTCAATTCAAAGAAGAGCGACTCACCTAATTGATGACGAGAGTTTGAAAGATTCTCTTGAAACAGTAGAGCACAGGCGTATGGTTGGTGACCTGTCTTTTTTCTACTAGTACTATCATGGAAGATGCTTGCAGAAACTAATAGGATGGATCCCCCCAAGGGCAAGATTCTTGAGGCATACAAGACAGTCGGAGACAGCAAATTCCTGTGCAGTCCAGCTTAACACAGTGAGGAAATCTGTCTACGGATATTTTTTTTTTATATAATTTCGAAGCTATGGAACTCGTTACCAAAAGAAATTTTCTCCAAAAATTACAACCTATTCCTAAACTTAAAAAAAAGTTGATACACAAACCTTGTCCCTTGAAACAAAGAAAGATCAAAAAATACATCTTCAGAGATATAGTATCCCTGAAGATGATAGCTTGGCTATAGAAACGCGTTAGAGCAATTGTTGTTGTATTTTTTAATCTTTTTTGATTTTAAGGTGACAAAATTTGTATACCAATTTATGATTTAGGTCCATAGAATAAAACTTAGAAAGCAATAATGCAGCCCTCTAAATATGTACCCAATTATATCTAATATTCCCAATTACTATAATAGGAAGATACACGAGGCCATTGAAATCCAAATATTCCCCAAAAACATCAACCGAGACGACGGTTACATGCTTTCCACCATCTGGAAACCAACCATCGGAAATCTTCGGAAGTGATCACGCAGACGAATGGTATATGAAGTTTCCATTTCCCTCTTTCTGCCCGAAGAGTTTCGCTTCTGGTATGGTGAACATACTAGGTTACCGTGCTCTTCTGTCTAAACTTTCTTATCCTTTGTACCAATTTTCAATTCAGAAGAGTTTCGCCTCTAGTACGGTGGACATACTGAGTTACCGTGCTCTGATGTTTTGAAATTGGCCTTTTCATTTTTGCATATTCCCTCATATTCCTCTTTTCATTTATTGTTTCTTTTCTTTGTTCCTAAAGAAGCACCCGTACGATGGTGGGCGAAACCTCAAACACTTTTAGTAGTTCTTTGACACGGTCCAATCCCGGAAGAAGTATATCCTGTACTGACTCTGGCCGTGGAAGCTTCCATTATCATGTACCTAAAGTATGCGAGTAGAATACAACCTAGACTGCAAGTTCATGCAGCCCTCTAGGTGTGTATCCGCAGCCCTCTAGGTGTCAATAGACAGTTGGACTACCAACAGTTAAAACACTGCCACCTAGCGACGCGGTTGCTCTCTAGGAAAGTCTCCAGAAGACAAAGATTCTAATGCACTGACCAATAGGTTTGAACATTTATTAAATTCAAAGTTTGGAAACCAAACACCGGTTTCGATCTTATTAGTCTCGTCTGTTTGGTATATAAAACAACACTTGTTAGCATTCAAGTTGGATATACCAAACTGACCAGATCTAACAAGATCGAAACCGGTCTTTAGTTTTCAAACTTCGAATGTATGTAATGAATGTTTAAACCTATTGGTCTGTGCTTTAGAGTACCTAAGGTATACCAAACTGACAAGATCTAATAAAATCGATACGGGTATTTGGTTGCCAAACTTCGAATCTGATAAATCTTCCGTGCTGTTGGTCTGTGCATCAGAACTATTTATACATTAAACAAACTTGGCAGACTCATCGTTATTAGGTAATGTTTTGTTCGACCAAATGGTTTGCAAAGGAAATCTAAAAGATCTTTAAGCTTATTAACTGTCATTATTACGAGTTTTTAGTATGATGTTTCGAAATTAGTACGAAGTTTTCAATCCTAACATATTACAGTGTTTTTTGCGTATACATTTCATAAGATAATTGCTAATAAAACGTAAATGCTATTAAGCTAGAAATGTATTTGATTGCTTTGTTTTTCATTTAATGATTAACTTGGTTGTATACGGATAAATGGATTAGAAGCAGTAATAAATTACATCTTCAGTATTCCAGCTAACTTAATCCGTGACCACAATCCATTAAAAAACTATGGGCTCAAATTCAATATCAATGATCTAACTAGATGGACTTTAATAAACGCTTTTGTAGCTGACACCTGTCTTAAGATAGTTCATTGACAATAGTCGTAGCTAAACATTTTTAGAACGTTTGGTCTACGCTACGTACAGCGAGACATAGTTTTTAGAACGTTTGGTCTACGCTACGTACAGCGAGACATAAGAGGCAGATTGCCACCACTACTCGATTTTTAGCATAGACTGTACGCGTGGATACAATACAAATCTCCAAGTCGCTTTGCATTAGATTTTCTGAGTTGACAATACTGCCCTGCTCATTCTGAAGGTTTACTAGAGAGCCTCAAGGAAGAGAATTGTGAACATAATACGCTAGCTTGCGGCTCTAATCCTCTTATAATTCAGGAAATAAGCCGGGCAAAAGCTAAAATAGATAAAAAAAATATAGCAAGTTAGATTTTGTAAGGGGGAGCTACTCGGCCTGTGAAAATAATAATTGAGTCTTCTAATAACCAAATTTATTCGCTCGAACACACCTCTTGTAACACCAACAGAGCAACTTGCATCGACTTGTCTGTCTGCCTAAAAGAAACGCGGGAGCTGTCAGTGACAGTCAGGCTGACATCTGTCATTGAGGTTGACCGCCAAAGTTAAATTTTATCGTCCTTCAGTTTTCAAAATTCTTTCTACATTCGATTTCTGATGACCCAAGAATCACTTACTGCTGCTAAGACAAAGTCGGTCGACTCTCCTTCGCCCCTTAATCTTGAAAACAACCCCCTAAATGAGACGTTTCGGTGAGAAATTCCTAAAGTCGAAAAAATTAACGCAAATTGCCTTGAAAATGCATCCTAGGAGGTTATCTGTGTCGCAGATCACAAGTCCTTAGTTGGTTTTACCGGAAAACTCATTGCTTGTATGTAGTAAAATGTTTACTCGAAACGGTGCCCCAAGGGTTTTCGGGGTCGCTGATTAAGAATCCGAGATCTGGTTTTCCAAAAACCCATTTTCCGGTCGGAAAATCATGAAAATTGTTTAATATCCTAGAAAGCTTGTTGGAGTTTTGAGACAACGATGATGAACATGATGAATGATGAACATTTTTTTGGAAATTGTGTCTCAGGGGTTTTTTGGGTCACTGATCAAGATCCGAGGTTTGCTTTTCTGTAAAAAGCTATCGCTAGACATCCTCATATTTTACTATTTTTATTAGCAACTAACTGATATGTCACTCGATCCCACTCTCTATTCACAGCAATTGCTTTAATTTATTGAAATAAATCGATATTTTAAATATCGCTTTTTTAGCAGTGTCTGCCTTTTTAAATTAGGTATTTTTCAAATTTTCGACTTTTAAAATTTCGACTTTTAAAATTTAGCCTCTTGTCAAACTTTCGATTTTTTTTACTGTTATTCAACGTATCGAACAGTTCACCTTTTTGAAAAATCTGACTTTTTAAACATTTCAATTTTTTCATTTAACTTCTCTTAAATTTCAATTTCTCTGGAAAAATCAAAATGTCGGGTTTTTTTAATGAATTTTTCCATAATTCGGATTTATTTCCAAATTTTGAATTTTTTATCAAAATTTTGACTTTTTCGAAACTTTAGCTTACACATTTTTTTTCATACAATTTTCGACTATCCAAAATCTCAACTCTCTTCAAAATTTTACTTTTTGGAATATTTCGACTTTTTTTTAAAACCTTTCTCTTTCAAAAATTGTAATTTTTTGAAAAGCTTGTAACCAAAGGTTTTTTAAAATGTCCATATTTTTGAAAAATTGTATTTTTCATAATTTGGACTTCTTGTCAAAATTTGGGATTTTAAGACTTTCGACTTTTTTTAAATCTCTCCTTTTAAAAAAAGTTGCTTTTTTTATTTTGCATTTTAAAAATGTAGATTTTATTTTTGATAATTTTGACACCTTTCGAAGATCTTGACTTTCTGACATTTTTTTCAAATGTTTACTTTATTTTTCAAAATTTTAACTTTTTTAAAGGTTTTTTAAAGAATTCTTCATTTTATCAAATTTCTTGAATTTTTTGAAAAGGTCGACCTTTAACAATATCTTTTCAAAATGTTGACATAATTCTTTAAAAGTTTGACTTGTTTTAAATCCTAATTTTGTAAGAAAATTTTGACATTTTTCAAAATTTTGTCGTTTTTGAAAATTTTCATTTTTGAAAATTTCCACTTTCTTCAAAATGTCGCGGTTATTTAAAAATATCGATTTTTTTTAATCGACTCGTTAAAATTTTGGCAAAAATTTCTTTGCATTTCAAACTTCTTGTTTTATTTCCAAAATTTGAACTTTTTTCAAAATGTCGATGTTTTTCAAAATTTTGACCTTTTTCGAAATCATACTTTTTTTTGAAAACTTCGATATTTTCCTAAATTGTTGTTTAAATTGTTTTTCTTTTTAAAATTTGCGACTGTTTAACTTTTTTCTCAAAGTTTTAATCACCAAAATTTCGGATTTTTTTATAATTTTGACCTTTTTTCGGAATTTAGGCTTTCGAAAAATTTAGTCGTTTAGAAGATTTCACTAAAGATTCTTCATTTTTTTAAATCTTGAAGTTTCTACATAAATTCTAATATTTTTTAAATTTCCGACTATTTCTTAAAATTTAATCCTTTTTTGTCGAAAATTTGGCCATTTTTATTGTTTTTTTTGTAATCTTTAACTTTCTTTAAAAACTTCGGACATTTTTCACAATTTTGACTTTTTTGGAAATTTTAACTGTGTGGAGAATTTCTACTTCCTTTCACAGGCAATTTAAAAATATCTAAATTTTTAAAAAGCAAAAGTCCGGAAAAATTTTCATCATTTTGAGAAATAGAGGCATTTCTAAGAAATTGCGCAATTTTTAAGAAAGCCAAATCTTTCAAAAAGATTTAAATTAAAAAAAAAAATTTTAAAGAAAATTTTGAAAAATGTCGAAATTTTCTTAAAAAATTAAAATTTTCAAAAAAAATCAGTCGAAATTATGATGAAAATTCTTAAAAATTTAAAAAATCAAAATATTGAAAATGGTCAAATATTCAAAGAAAGCGATTTTTGAAATAAGTCAAAATTTTCAAATAAAAACTGAAAAACTGAATAAACCTGAGAATTTTCAAAAATACTTGAAATTAACAAAATGTTTTAAGAAATATTTTAAAACAAGTTTCAAATTTTTGAAGAAGTCAAGATTTGGAAAACCGCGCAATTTAAAAGTATCTAAATTTTTAAAAGACAAAAAACCGGACAAATTTTCATCGATTTTGAGAAATATTTCTAAAAAATTTCGCAATTTTTGATAGCCAAATTTTCCAATAAAATTAAAATTTGAATAAAAAACAAATAATAAAGAAAAATTTTGAAAAATGTTAAAATTTTTATAAAAAATTAAAATTTTCAAAATAAATCAGTTGTAATTATGAAGAAATTTAAAAAATCAAAATATTCAAAATGGTCAGCAATTCAAAAAAAGCGATTTTCGAGATAAGTTAAAATTTTCAAAAAAAAAACTGAAAAACTGAATAAATCGGAGAATTTTCAAAAATACTCGAAATGTTTTAGGAAATATTTTGAAAAAAGTTTTAAATTTTCGAAGAAGTCAAGATTTGAACAATTACGCAATTTAAAAATATCTAAATTTTTAAAAAACAAAAAACCGGAAAAATGTTTATCATTTTGAGAAATAGATGCATTTCTAAAAATTTTCGCAATTATTAAGAAAGCCAAATTTTCCAAAAAGATTTAAATTTAAAAAAAAAATTTTAAAGAAAAATTTTGTAAAATGTCGAAATTTTCATAAAAAATTAAAATTTTCAAAAAAAAATCAGTCGAAATTATGAAGAAAATTCTTAGAAATTTAAAAAATCAAAGTATTGAAGATGGTCAAAAATTCAAAGAAAGCAATTTTTGAAATAGGTCAAAATTATCAAAAAAAAAAAACTAAAAAACTGAATAAATCGGAGAATTTTCTAAAATAATTGAAATTAAAAAAATGTTTTAAGAAATCTTTTGAAAAAAGTTTCAAATTTTTGAAGAAGTCAAGATTTGGAAAACCACGCAATTTAAAAATATCTAAATTTTTAAAAAACAAAAAACCGGACAAATTTTCATCATTTTGAGAAAAAGATGCATTTCTGAAAAATTTTTAGGAAAGTCAAATTTTCCAAAAAAGTTAAAATTTGAAGATGAAAAGAAATTTTAAAGAAAAAATTTGAAAAATGTTGAAATTTTTATAAAAAATTAAAATTTTCAAAATAAATCAGTCGAAATTATGAAGAAATTTAAAAAATCAAAATATTGAAAATGGTCAACAATTTAAAAAAAGCGATTTTCGAAAGAAGTCAAAATTTTCAGTAAAACTGAACAACTAAATAAATCGGAGAATTTTAGAAAATACTCGAAATTAAAAAAATGTTTCAAGAAATATTTTTTAAAAAGTTTCAAATTTTCGAAGAAGTCACGCAATTAAAAAATTACTAAATTTTTAAAAAACAAAAAAACGGAAAATTTTTTTATCATTATGAGAAAAACAGATGCAGTTCTAAAAAATTTCGCAATTTTTAAGAAAGCCAAATTTTCCAAAAAAGGTAAAATTTAAAAAAAAAGGAAATTTAAAAAAAAATTGAAAATTGTTGAAATTTTTATAAAAAATTAAAATTTTCAAAAAAAATCAATCGAAATTATTGAAGAAAATTCTTAAAAATTTAAAAAATCAAAATAGTGTAAATGGTCAACAATTCAAAAAAAGCGATTTTCGAAACAAGTCAAAATTTTCAAAAAAAGAACTAAAAAACTGAATAAATCGACGAATTTTCAAAAATACTTGAAATTAAAGAAATGTTTTAAGAAATGTTTTGAAAAAAGTTTCAAATTTTCGAAGAAGTCAAGATTTGGAAAACCACGCAATTTAAAAATATCTAAATTTTTAAAAAACAAAAAACCGGTAAAATTTTCATCATTTTAAGAAATAGACGCATTCTTAAAAAATTTCGCAATTTTTACGAAAGCTAAATTTTCCAAAAAAGTTAAAATTTGAAAACAAAAAGAAATTTTAAAGAAAAATGTTGAAATTTTTATAAAAAATAAAATTTTCAAAATAAGTCAGTCAAAATTATGAAGAAATTTAAAAAATCAAAATATTGAAAATGGTCAACAATTCAATAAAAGTGATTGTCGAAATAAGTTAAAATTTTCAAAAAACTGAAAAACTGAATAAATCGGGGAATTATCAAAAATACTCGAAATTAAAAAAATGTTTTCAGAAATATTTTGAAAAAAGTTTCAAATTTTCGAAGCAGTCAAGATTTGGGAACATAAATAAATTTTAAAAATTGAAATACAGAACTTGTCCCATGAAACCAAGAAAGATTAAGGTGAAAGATTAGGTGTTAGTTTCTTTTTGAAGATGACAGCTTGACTATTGAAACGCAACCTTTGTTGTGTTTTTTAATCTTTCTTGGTTTCAGGGGACAAGTTCTGTATTTCAATTTTTAAATATAACCAAGGACCAGTACGTTTCACCAACCAAAGAATAAATTTTAAAAAAGGTCTAAATTTGTAAAGGGAAATTTAAAAAAAAAAGTTAAAATTTCGGAAGTCCGAAAATTTGAAAACAAAAGTCAAAATATTTAAAAAATTCAAAATTTTAATAGAAACATTAATATTTTCTAATAGAATGAAGGTTTTCAAAAAAAAGTAGCAAGTTTCAAAAAAAATCGAAACAAAGTTTGAAAAAAATCGAAATTTGTCAAAAAGGTTGACATTTATTTTAAAGTTTAACCAAAAACTGGAATATTGAAAAATCAGGATTTCCAAAGAAATTCGATACTTGGAAAACGTCGGGAATTAAAATAAACAAATGAGAAAAATTTTGAAATTATCAATAAAGTTGATATTTTCAAAAAAAAAATTCGAAATTTTTGAAAAATATAATTTCTGAAATTTCAAAATTTTCCAAAAAGGTCGAAATTGTCGAAAAGATCAAACTTTCCAAAAATCAAAGTCGACATTTTAAAAAGTAAAAATTTTGAAAAATATCGAAATTTGAGGGAAAATTAAAAATTTGGTCGTTTTTGTAGGTGTAACCGGTAACACTGTTAATAACATTTGACAGAAATTTAAAAAAAATCTACAGAAAATCAATTGACTGGTGAAAGACTTTAAAAAGCAAACAAGTTTTAATTTAATTTCGGAGGCAGGTTGACATTCTTGAGATTGCCTCCAAAAACAGTTGTACAGTTTTCATTTGCTTAAAAAAAATTAAAACTGAGATAACATTAAAGCGAATTGAAGCAGAATGGAAAGAAAAGTGATTAAAAGTTACGACGATTCAATTGTTTTAGATCTCGCAACAAACAATTTTCAGACATCAGCAATAAACCACCGAGAAGATATTCAATTTACTTAGCCATCATCTCTATTATATACTATAATGTAATAACCTAATTGCCGCCTTTAATTAATTTTTCTTGTTTTCTTGATCGAGCTAATTAGTACGATGATTATTAATTATAGTATGGTTTCGGTTAATTACAATATTTAATTGATGAAATTGTCCTTTATAATCAATAGTTGGTATTTTTACGTTATTACGTCCAATTACGTCATATAGCTTTCAACGAAAAATTTGTCCTAAGGTGTGTATTTTTTTTTAAAAATTTGAACTTATTGCGAGAGCATTTAATTAAAAAATGCCTTAATGCTCCATTTTGTATCTTTCCTTCATGGTGGATTCTGTTATTTGTATCTTTTATGCTGATTTTTTCATGCAGAAGAACGCACGAATTTTTTTTTAAGCCAACTAACGTTTTGACAGTATTTTAATTACTTTTAAAGCTGAAGTAACGTTTGATGTCATTTCTGTATAACTAATTTTGAAAAGAGGCATTATTTCCGTGCAATGTTGAAAAACTACAACTTAATATGCGACAAATGCGACCATTCAAAAGTTTAGACATTGTCTCCCCAAAAATATTTTATTTTAGGAAAAAAATCGGCACTGAAAATATAATACCGGGTCACAGAATTATTTCCATATTGTTCAATAATTATACATAAAATTTACGAGGACAAGAGATTGGTCTAGTGCCTATTGTAACCCTATAAATGTAAAACAATTTTTTTTTAATAAAATTGACTTTTTTCAAAATTATTGTTGATAAATTTAGATTTTTTCGTATTTTTTTTTTCAGAAATATTTTTATACTCCTAAAAATGATGGCTTGTTCTTTTCGAAATTTAAATTTTAACACTTTGACGACGTGCCACACTAAGCTTTCGTTTAACAGCCGATATTTCAACCTAATAAAAAGAAATCAGATTTTTTTAAATTTTCAATATTTTTTTTTAATTGTATTTCAAAAAACCGACAAAAAAATGTTTTATTCTATATTTAATTTATTTTGATGAAAATTTTCACTTTTTTAATAACTGAAATTTCACCAAAATTCATTTTTTTTCTTTTTCTGAACTTTTCGACTTTTTTAAATATATTGATTTTTTTTTAATTTCGATCGACTGAGAATCTCAACCCTTTTTAAATTCGTTAGTTTTATTGAAAATTTTTACTGACTGAAAACCTCGACCTTTTTAAAATACTAACTTTATAAAAAAATGCAACTTTTTTGAAGAATTTCGATTCTTGAAAATTTCCAATAAAAAAAAACGATATTGTAGTGAATTTTCACCGTTTCTAATTTTTTCTTGAAAATTTCTACCTATTTTAAAACTTCGACATCTTAAAATGTCCCTTTGTTTTTCAAAATTTTCACTTCTTCGAAATTTCCATTTTTTTTTAAATGTTAATTTTCTCCAAAATTTCACTTATTTTGAGAATTTCTAAAATTTCTTCAAATTTTCAACTTTTTCACATTTTTTGACCTATTTTAAAAATGTTTACCTTTTTCAAAATTTCAGCTTTTTTGGAAAATTATATATATTTTGAAAATTTCCATTCGAGATTTTGACTTTTTTTTAAAGTTTTCACCTCAATTTTAAAAAATTCGACTTATTCTCTAATTTCGTACTTTATCTTGAAATTTTGACTTTTATGGTACCATCTGAAAACTTTTGAAATTTTTCGAATGAAAATTTCGACTTTTTTCAGAAAGTGGACTTTTTTAATTTTTTTTCGCAATGATGGCTTTCTGACACTAATTTTACTATTTACTCGCCATGGATAGATCTCTTTTTATCGCCATCTATGTCTTTTTATCGCCATCTATCTCTTTTTATCGCCATCTATCCTTGCTTCCGCATCCTACTCGCTGTGGTTTGATAATGGGGTTGCCTATTGCGAGAGGATTAAAAAATTAAAATACTGATCTTGTCCCCTGAAACCAAGAAAAATTAAAAAACACAACAGAGGTTGCTCTGTTGTGTTTTTAATCTTTCTTTGTTTCAGGGTACAAAATTTGTATTTCAATGTTTGAAGATAACCAAGGATAAGTCCGTTCCACCAAAAAAGGAGAATTGAACTTAGAAAGAACAAAAATAAAAAAAGGATTCAGTTTTTATGAAGGGTATGATTTTTTTTTAAATTTCGCCTTTTTGAAAACTCGACATTTCAAAATTTACATTATTTCTAAATTTTGATTTACTCTGTAAAAATGTCGATTTCAAATTTTTGCTTTTTTATCGGAATTTTGACCTTTTTACAAATATCGATTTATTTAAAAAATTCGATCTTCAAATTTCAAATAAAAGAACGATATTGTAGAGAATGTTTACCGTTTCCATTTTTTATCTAAAATTTCGACCTTTTTTAAAACCTTGATCTTGAAATTTTCCGTTTATTTCAAGTCTCCATTTTACCAACTTTTCGACTTTTTCTCAAAATCATGACTTCAAATTTTCTACTTTTTCTCGATACTTTTTTTCTAAACTTAGCTAAAAATATTGAAATTTCAAAATATTGAGTTTTTTGAATATTAAGACAGACAATTTTGATTTTTTTTTGTACTTTTGGCTTTCTCGAAACTAACTTTTTAAATTGTCGACTTAAAAATATTTACTAATTTCGACTTCTTTGTATTTTATTAATATATTTTTGGAAAATTCGGTTTTTTTTTTGAAAAGTTTAACTCTCAGATTTTGAGCATTTCTCAAATTTCAATTTTTCATAAAAATGTTGCCGTTTTGAAGATTTGTATCAGTTTGAAAATTTTGACTAATTTTAGAAATTTCGATTTTTTACCAAAATCCTACCTTTTTTAAAAATTGAAATACAAATCTTGTCCCTTGAAACCAAGAATGATTAAAAAATACAATAAAGGTTGCTCTAATGTGTTTCAATACCCAAGCTAGCATCTTAAGAGAAATACTGAAAAACTTTTTTTAAAAATGTGATTTGTATTGAGGATTTCCACTTTTTTTGAAATTCCCTTTTTTAAAAAGTAGATATTAATTTTTTGAAAATTTCAAATTTTGATATTTTTCTTAGACTTTCTGATTTAAACTCACAAAGATTGAATTTGAAATACTGAGAGAATTAGAACGATTATGGATTCACAATAAAAAAGTTGAAAGTTCACATTTAAGCTGGTATTTTGAGTATCTCTCTGAAGATGATACCTTGCCTGTCGAAACGCGTTAGAGCAACTTTTTTGTGTTTTTAACCTTCCTTGGTTTCAGGGGACAATATTTGTATTTCAATTTTTCGTATTCTGAAATTTTCATTTTTAAACAGAGATCGACATTTTTAATTAAAATGGAAATTTTGAGAGAAATGGAAAAAATTCTAAAAAAAAAAACTAATTATAACTTTTATTTCCTAAATTTCAAAAAAAATCCTTTCTATTTAAAGTCGATATCGTAGGATTAAAAAATTTTCAATTTTCACTAAAACTGTGCAAAAAAGCAATTTTATTAAATGGTGAGAAAAATTCTAACTAAAATTTGCTTTAGAAGAAAGACAAGTTTGAGTTTAGACCAGAAGTTTCGAAAAGTTTGTGTTGGAAAAAATGAAACAAAAACAACAAATAATCTGAAAAACAACCTTACGATTCCTATTTCTTGAGAAAAATGTTGAAATAAAAAAGAAACGATATTTTAGGTTAAACATCAACAATTAGAAGTTTGAATTCAAATTTTTTAGAAAAGTTTTATCATTTTATGTTTCCTCTCAAAAGTTTGACCTAATGTTCAAAATGTTCCACCTTGTTCTATCAATTTTGACTTCGGAATTCAAAATAGCAAGATTTCAACCGAAATTTTGAGAAAATAAAGTCTCTACGTCGAATTTTTAGAAAATAAAGTCTCTATCGTCAAATTTTTAGACAAACATAAAGAATTAAATCTACTCGAAAAAAATTCGGAAATGTACCGAAATTCTAAAAGAAACTCAGCATATGGTGAAAAAATCCTGTTTTATAATTAAATTAAATAAATTCAACTCGGAATTTCGAGGCATTTTGGAATGAAAGTCGAAATATTGAGGAAAGAAAATTGAAAATTTTAAAAAGAAAAGACGAAATTTTAACTTCGAACCTCAAAATGTGGTCGACTTTTTGAGAAGAAAAACGAAGTTCTAAGATAGTTAAAAAGTTAGTGGCTCACGACGGCAAAGCACAAAAATAACCGAGTCATTGCGTTTAATTCAAAAACTATTTTATTTCCTGGAAACTGTGAGTTTCCAGACAATATGTTTTAATGAAAACTATTTGAGTTTTCAAAGGAAATTTTGAGTTCCATCTCGAAAGGATATTTGCTTAGATTTTACTCTCACAATTTCGATCTTTATCTCGATTTAAAAAAAAATTACATCTGACTCCAGTCTTCTGTTTCTTTTTTTTTTTCAAAATGTTCAGATCTGAGTTGACATTTTTGGTCCAATAGCTACAAATTTTACTTGGAATTAGGATTTTCATTTTAAAATATTAAGACAAAATTCGACATTTGGTCTTTAACCACTTAATGTCGATTTATAAGCTTATAACATGTCGGCTTTAGACTCAGAATTTCTACTTTTTTTTCTTGCTTTGTTTTAGAAATTTTGGATTTGAAAATAAGCTCTAGTTTAATTTTGAACTTGTAGTACAACTTTTTTATGTATGATGCAACTAAAGCCGCAAAGCCCACTGGTAGTAAGGTAAATTTCTTCTATTATGGGCTAATTATTGGAAAAAGTCGCGTGTGTCAGTCTTTGTCTGTCGTCTATGAGGAGTTGATCCTGGTATCTCTGTCATAATACTTACAGAGCTATAAAAGAACATAAATAATCTCGAAAGAATATTTCTCAAAAATTCTTCACTACTCTCAAACGGCCCTACTCTCATTTCAAAAATAAAAAAGCTATATTCGCCTATAAACTCGAATGTTTTTCTCCAACTGTAGAAGTAAGTTCAAATTTTGAGTTCAGTCTCAATTTTATTTATTTACTTATTTTCAGAATTCTGATTTTAATTGTAGCATTATTTCTATGTTTACATCAGATTTTTTGTTGTAACCACCAAATGTCGACTTTAAATTAAGAATCTCTATTTTTGCTCTTGCTTTAGTTTGAAAATTTCGAGATTGACGTTGGAAGTTATAGTTTAATTTTGAATATAAAGATAGAAAAAAAATCGATCTATATGCTCGAAAACAGGTCATAATGAGTGTCGTGTTCAAAACATCTTAGCATATCGTTTTTGGCCTCCAAAGCATAAATTCGATTAGGCAAAAATTTCTTCTACAATATCCTCTCATAAATGTTGACGACCAAAAAAAAAAGGTTGATCGTTCAGAAATTCCTTCATGCCAAAGAAGACTAAAGTAGAAGAGGTCGATCGTTTCAAAATTTCCTAAGGTGCTCCAAATAATATTTGAAGGAACAAGCTCTAACAATTTTTGCAACTACACCATGAATCGTCGGTGGGGTGAGGGGGAGGAAGCAATCGCCTCTATTATTCCCCTGGATCCGCGCCTGGATACAAATAAGATCTCAGATATCGGCCAAGAGTTACGGCCTGTAGGATGATCACATACGCAGATCAATTGACGAAACTGCACGTCACTTTTCAATGGCTAATTTTGATGTTAATAGCAATTTCAAAAAAATTAAAAATGGTATCAGTTTCATTGTTTAAGAAAAACATCCTTTTTCCAACACGCTATAGAACAGTCTATTCATTGTTAAATTACTCGAGATATAATTAGATTAAATATATCGATGTTGGTGCTTTGGTTAATAAAAGAGCCCATCACAACCGTCGGTGAGGTATGCAATTGGAGAAACTTAGTGCTTCCTTCTATTTTGCGCAAGTTATACAATTTCCAGTTCCAAAAACTTAGCAATACAGCTTATAAGAATTGACATAGTCATCAAATCTATAATTGAAAATGTTGGGCAAACTTACCTATTCTTCGCAGCAGCCGCCCGATCTCTCTGTCGCCTATTTTTGAACCAGTTGCCAACTTGCGTCGGTGTCAAGCCGGTGGCTTGGGCCAACTCTCTTTTCTTGGTAGGATTGGGGTAAGGATCTTGCAGATACCACTCGCGGAGCAAACTTCGAGTCCGTTCTTTAAAACAATGAGTCTTTTGTTCACCATCCCAAATAGTCCTCGGTAATGGAAACTTCTTCCGCACTCTATACTTATCGACTGGTCCTAGAGCCCGACCTCTCAACTTCTCGGCTTCTTGATAGTGAGCCTCCAACCACATCGCTTGCAACTTGCCATGAGAGCTCTTAGTAAACTTATGACTTTCCAAAATTGTGTACAAGTCTCTAAAATTTCCACTGTGAAAAGACACTATCGCCCTAGCTCTGAGAACAGCCTCATTTTTATTCAATTCGCTTATATTTGGATGCGCCACTGGTAGTGACCAAAGAAACCTGGCCAATCTCTCGATGTCACCACTCTCTTCCAAGGTTTCGCAAACGGCGGCCACTTGGCTCACTGTAAAATTCAACGTTGGCAGTGCGAACAAAGGATTCGGAAGAATAGGCGCGGGAGCGATTGGAATAGGCACACTGATCCCCGGCGAGGAGGATGTATCCGAGTGACCTCCGGAGCCCGGTCCTGAGCTACCGGAACACAAACCGGAGCTCAAGCCCAAAGCCATGTGGGTTGCCAGGTTTGCGAACTAAACCAAACTCATCGTCGTCACTACCGTCGGATGCTGTTGCATCAGGAAAACAAAAGAAGGCTCGACACGGCCAGCTGCATATAACGCCCGTTGTTCAACTGACGTGCGATCGAATCTGATCCGGAGGGACCGGAATATTCAGGAGGCGCGGCCACCGGATTGTTACTACGGGTTACTTGTCGGAGCTACGACCAATGGAGCGACGTTTCAGGGGGGATCATAGCAGATGGGCGGGGACGGTGTCAATTTGAAATGTAAAGTTTAGAGACGACTTTTGTGTAGAATACACCTAACCTAACTAAAGGTGATGGATAAAGTGGCTGGTCTTCTCTCTTGCCAGGCTCTGTCACCGTAATCACTCGGATACGTGAAACGACGTCTTTTATATATTTGTTTTCCCGTAGCGTTGAAAATAATCATTACGACCTTTTTTAATCTTTTAGCTTCGTATAAAATAACTTGACGACTAAAATAAAATTATATTCCTACTCCTTTATTTACCTACTCTCTTGCAGATTTTAAAACATAATTTTTCACTATAAATAATAAATAAATAAATCTCTTTTAAAAAATCCTTAATCTACATTGACGAACATTTTAAAACTTTTTTTATGTCCCTGGGATGATGCCAGCTGGATTCTATGCATTTTGGTCTGCTGACTCCGGATCTGACCTCAGGGATGTCAACCTCCAATGATAAGGAAGGTCTGCTTTGATAACTATTAAAAGTCAAAAATTTGAATTAATAGTACAGATTTCGAGAAATGACTTTAAGATCAAAATTTTCAATATAGACTCAAAAATTTAATGGAAGCCTTGTTTCAGTTGTACAAGCGATTCTTCAACAGAAATTAAGAGAAAAAATAAAATTTTCCCCTTAAAAAAACGAAATTTCCATAATTATGTAAAAATTTCGGCACAAATATTCAAAAATTAAAAATTTCATTGTGGAGAAAATGGTTTTTTTTTAGAAACCCAGTCCTTGTACTGTGTTAACATTTTTTAATTGTACTCTGAACGTTCGAATTTAAATTGGAGTTCCGAAAAATGTTGAAATACTCATGTCGCCACGAGGGCGTCTAGAGTGTGGGCATACTCTTAGACATCTTAGGTGGGAATATCACGTGACTTCCTGCGCTCAAGCGAATTCCGCTCTGGCCATTCGTCAGTTGTAAATACAATGAGTCAGTAAGAGGTTCATCCGCACGTTGTGCAACGCATTATTATTAAATTTCTTGCCGTTGAAGGTATAAGGCCCGACGAAATTCTTCGTAGACTAGAAGAACAGTTTGGAGATACTTGTTTGAAGAAAACTCAAGTGTATGAATGGCATAAAAAAAGGACGAACCCAAGTTGAGAATGAACCCTATGCTCATCGTTCTCGGACTAGTGTGACAAAATTAACGATGTACAACGCCTTTTGGAAGATAATCGCCGTTTAACTGTTGGCGAAATTGCAGTTCAGATAGGAATAAGCTTTGGGAGTGCTTAATTCATCATTACAGATGAACTGGGGTTTCGAAAAATTTCTGCCAGATGTGTACCTCGCCTTTTGACTGAAGAACAGAAACAACAACGTCTGGAGGTTGGTCAACGCCATCTTGGACGTTTTCAACGTGAAGATGATAGTTTTTTGCAACGTATCGTTACGTGTGATGAGACTTGAGTCCACCATTACACCCCTAAATCTAAACGAGCAAACATGGAGGAGAGAAGAAAGGGGGAAGGTGCATCTGTCAAGGCAAAAACTTGCCTCTCAGCTGGGAAAATTCCTGAGACAGCGTTTTGGGATTTTAAAGGAGTTGTGCACGTCGATTTTCTACATGAACATCGTACGGTTAAGTCTGTCTATTTCTGCCAGGTATTGGATGAAGCAAAACGTGCATATCGGTGGAAGAGGTGTGAATTTTTGGTGTCAGAAATGTGATTTTGCTTCACGACAATGACCGTCCACACTCAGCCAATCTGACACATCAAAATTTAGAGGAAATGCATTAGGCACATTAGAACACCCTTGTTATAGTACCGACTTATCACCATGTGATTATCATATGTTTGGGACATTGAAAGAAGCTCTAGGAGGTGAGCAATTCCATGATGGTGTTGCTGTTGAGACATTTGTGTGCAAAGAAGTGCGCCCCAGAGTTGACTTCTGTCCTAAGCAAATTGTTCACACTCTCTTACAACAAAGGTGTATTCCCTAACATCTAGAAATCTGCTAGAGTGCAGCCTGTCCCTAGAAAGAAAAAAAGGAATCTGGCTAACAACTATCGCCGTATAAAGTGATGGAAAAGGTTATCAACATCAAGATTCTCAAATATCTGGAGGAAAATAGAATCACCTCCGACAGGCAAAACGATTTTAGACAACAACGCTCCACTGGCGATCTACTGGCATATTTTACTCATATCTGTAAGTCAGCTATGGAAAAACATAGTGAGGCTAGGATTGTGGCATTGGATATCTCAAAAGCTTTCGACAGAGTCTGGCACCGATCTCTTCTCGCCAAATTAGCATCTTATGGTCTTCCTCCTTGACTCTCATTTGATATTCAATTTTCAGATCTCTTCAGGTCGTCGTTGATGGCATCTCATCCGAGACTTTTGCTATTAACGCAGGGGTGCCTCATGGGTCTGTTCAGTCTCCTACTCTATTTCTGTTACACATAAACGATCTCTTAGCTTCAACTTCCAATCCTATATGCACGTATATTTACTGAAGATATTTTAACACTTCATATTGGGGGTTCCTACACATGCATACCCCCCTGTCCCTATGTAATACATAATAATCCCTACGGTTTGTAATGTCTTTTCCTGCTACCTAAGTGAATATAAATTCAAAGTCCCATATAACCTTCCTAAGTTTAGTCCCTATCCTAATTCTTATTCTAAGTAATACTCCCTCCACCTTCCCTAACCGAACCTAATCTATTCTATCCTATTTTCCTAATTTTCTTCTGTTTGTCTTCTTATCCTAATTTGTTTGCGTCTAGGGCCAGGTATCCAATCCCCCAGCTTGTGCCACGCCAAGCTACTCAATCCCCTCAGCTTCGGATGATTCCGGATTAGGATGATTGGAGTCTCGGAGTAGATTTCCTCTTGTACATTTGACTTCTCGTAGATTCTTTACCTAGGTACTCAGTTCCCCAATACTCTGAATCTACTGTTCCTCGAAAGAATTCTTGAGTTCTTCAAGTTTCCCCGCCGCAAGATTCAAGACCTCGAAGAAGTTTGGATTGCGAACTGCTTCCTCAATCTCCTCGGTCCTTCTCGGTCATAGGAAATTCTTTCCTTGTCGCCGTTTGCTCCGCTCTAATCCTCCATCCTTCCCGATTTCTGCAAATGAACATGATGTGATCAGCGTCCTCGGGTTCTCCGCATTCGCATAGTGGCGAATTCCTCTTTCCCATCCTGTACAGATATTCCCGAAATCTTCCGTGGCCTGTAAGCAGCTGCACGCATTGTTGCGATAGCTGCCTTCCTCCTAGACGCATGCAGCTTTTCACTCTTCCCAAGTAGCGATGTGTCCTTCTTCTCGTTGAGGCAGAATCCCACCGTTGTTGCCACCTGGAAAAAGAACAATGCGAATGAATCCTATATACAGCTTCGCAGATAATAGTAACCTTGTGTCATCTTTTTTCTCCGACAAACCATTATCTATCGCTGCTTCAGATCGACTAAGGGAACAGCAGATACAGACGATTAATCGGGATCTCGAGATTATTCTGGAATGGGGTAAGAACAATTTGGTCAACTTCAACGCTTCAAAAACTAAGGCCGCGGTTTTCTCTAAGAAAACATTACGGGATAATGCAACAAACATACTAATGGACGGTAAAATCCTTCCGATGGGATCCAATCTATATATCGTAGGAGTGAATGCGATCACTAACTTCTCTTGGGATGATCATATGTGCGCCATTGCCAAAACCACCTCTCAGAAGCGAGGCTTTCTTTTTAGAGCTAAAAAGTACTTCACATCTCATTAGCTATTAACACTATACAAGGCTCAGTTAGGCCAACACTAGCCAATACTGTTCTCATGTGTGGAGTTCAGCCCCAAAACACACTTTAGCTCTCTTGGATTCAATTCAAAGAAGAGCGATTCGCCTAATTAATGACGAAAGTCTGACCTATTCTCTCGAAACACTAGAGCACAGGCATATGGTTAGCTACTTGTCTCTTTTCTACAAGTACTATTATGCTCGCAGGAACTAATAGGATTGATCCCCTCAAGGGCAAGATTCTTGAGGCGTACTAGACAGTCGAAGACAACAAGTTTCTGTGCGCTCCAGCTTGACACAGTGAGGACTTCTGTCCACGGAGACTCTTTTTTCTATAGAACTTCTAAGTTATGGAACTTGTTACCGAAAGGAAGTTTCCCCAAAAATTACAAGCTATCCTTGTTTGAGAAGGCGGTTCATCGCCATCTATCCTTGTTTCCGCATCCAACTCGCAGTGCTTTGAAAGCATAATGGGGTTACCTTTTGCAAGTGGATTAAACTTTAAAAAAAATTGGCTGCAAATACGCGTCCCTTCTTTTTATGATGATGACATTAAAAAACTCCCAATCCGTTGAGAAAAATGCATAACAAAATCAGGAGATTATGTTAGAAAATAGTCAATAACTTTCAGATATGTATCTTATACCACTAAATTTTTAAAGACAAATTCCGGTTCATATTTGATTTTCTCTCGTAAATTGAAGCAATGACATTGTTAACAAGGACTCTATGCACATCGTTCGCTAAGGTTGCCGAATTACCTCGAGCCGGTCGTGTAAATATCGACTTTCAAATCTCGATTTTATTGTCAACATTTCAGCGTTCAAAAAATGTTTAGATTTAGAACGAAATTCGAGTTGACAGATCAAAATTTCCCGAAGGAACTGGAAGTTCTGGATTTACGTTAAGCTATCTGTAGCCCCCACCGTCTTGAGGACCCCTCAAAGAAATCATATTTGTTGTTGCTGCCCACAAAAAGTTGTAGGGGAAAATAGAGCTGAAAATAGATTTTTTAGTTTGGGAGAACGAACTGGTTAAAAAAAGGTTAAAAAACACAACAAACGTTGCGTTTTGTATCTCTCTGAAGATGACAGCTTGGCTGTCAAAACGCGTTAGAGCAACGTTGCTTGGTTTCAAGGAACAATATCTGTATTTCAATTTTTTTAGATTTTTTTAGGTCTCCAAAATTCTTGAACCCTGTGAAAAGTTAAGGAAAAACTTTTTTCTTAGGTCACCAGAAATTCTCGAGGCTATGTGAAAACCTTTTTTTTTTGCTGGCTAAAGACTTCCAGGTAAAGTAATAAATTTCCTTCGCAACACTGACTCCATATCTCAGATAGCTTAGAGCCTTTGCAACGCTAAAACCGACCATGGAAAGTCCTAAACTAAGCTAAACTAAATTAACCTAACCTAACCTAATCCAACCTAACCTAATCACACCTAAGCTAATCACACCTAACCTAACCTAACCCAACCTAACCTAACCCAACCTATCCTATCCAATCTAACCTAATCCAACCTAACCTAACCCAGTCCAACCTAACCTAACCTAATGCAACCTAACCTTACCCAATCCAACTTAACATAAGCTAACGTAACCAACAGAACCTAACCTAATCTTACAAATGCAATGCTGAAGTTTCCAGTTTAGTAAGGTTGGTAATGCAAATTTCGTTGACGAAACACGTATTCTTATTTTGGTCTTCATCCTCCTAACCCAACCTAACCTTACCCAACCTAACCTAATCCAACCTAACCTAATTCAACCTAACCTAACCTAACCTAACATAACCTAACCTAACCTAATCCAACCTAACCTAACCCAACCTTACCTAATCTAACCTAACCCAATCCAACCTAACCTAACCCAGTCCAACCTAACCTAATCCAGCCTAACCTAACCTAACCTAATGCAACCTAACCTAATGCAACTTTACCTAATACAACCCAACCTAATGCAACCTACCCTTACCCAATCCAACTTAACCTAACCTAACCAACAGAACCTAACCTAATCTTACAAATTCAATGCTGAAGTTTCCAGTTTAGTAAGGTTGGTAATGCCGGTTTCGCTGACGAAACACGTATTCTTATTTTGGTCTTCATCCTCCAGTTATCTTTAGTAGAAAAATGTGTTCACCCAAAACTCAGCTGAGCAAAATGAACCACTTGTCTATCAAAGTAGCGATTTTTACGCCGTATCACACGATAAATAAAGCATATTTTATTGGCAGCGGATTACAGAATGTAATCCATTTGTCATTTGAAATGTACATTGGTTTATTTACATCTGCCGCTCTAGTAATTGTAACAAAACATACACTATCAAATCCTATTAAATAACTGGGCGCCTAAAAAGCGGCGAGAGGTCCCCCTGAATTGTTTAGTTACACAGTATTATCAGCTTACAGTGATGCGTTAAATATGAGGGGGAGGTGGAAGCCTTTAAAAATATTAAGCTGATGGATAGTTTCAACTGCTTTATTATGTTTTAATGTAATCCTCGACATGAGGGGCCTTGATTTTTCACTCAGCATTTTAAATGGAAACGAGTTTTATTACGTTAACGATGTCGAAATTATTTTATGGTTTTAAAGTAAGAATGCAACAAACAAAATGTGAAGGCTTTAGCCCGCGGTGACCGCATAATACACGGATATATTCAAAAAGTTATATTTGCTCAAATTTAAAATTGGTGTTGACCACACTACCAAACATAATACAGTCGACTCCCACTAAAGTTACGCCCGTTAAAGTTGTCCGCTCGTTAAAGTTGTCAATATACGATCGTTAAAGTTGGGGGGATATTCCCCCACTCTAATTTTCAAACAACGGATTGGACTTCCGAGTTTTAGCGCCACTTTTGAAAAACCCGCGCAAGGAGCAGTAAAACGTATATATTTCGACAATGGTAGGGATGACGGGAAGTAGCAACTTTAACGGTCGATCCAGTACGGTGAGCGCAACTTTATAGCGGGAGTTTACTGTAGCAACGAGTGAGCAAGAGGTTCATCTGCACGTTGCGCAGCGCATTATTCTTTCTTGCCGTTGAAGATGTAAAACTCGCCGAAATGTTTCGCAGACTAGAAGTACAGTTTGGAGATACTTGTTTAAAGAAAACTCAAGTGTATGAATGAATGTGTATGAATATGTGACAACTGGCAAGTCACAGTTGACAACTTGTTGCATCATAAAAAGGCAGAATTTAATGTTACATTAAGTTTTTTGGCTTTGACAAAAAAGTTGCTTCTGTATTCTAAGATCAGGCTTTTTTGCTTTATGATCTTTTATCGCCTTTCTGGCAACTTCTTGATTGTGTACCAGGTCATTCAATAAGTCTGTAGGATAAGTAAGAAAAAAACAAAATTTTGACAAAATTCGATTTTATTATTCAACATAGTTGCCTTCGAGGGCGATACAACGAGTATGGCGATTTTCCAACTTTTCGATACCACTTTTATAGTACGATTCTTTCCAACAAGCATTCCCTTGACATCTGAAAACAGGAAAAAGTCACTAGGGGCTAAATCTGGAGAGTGCGGTGGGTGGGTAAGCAATTCAAAGCCCAATTCATTCAATTTTGCCATCGTTTTCATTGATTTTTGACACGGTGCATTGTCTTGGTGAAAGAACACTATTTTCTTTTGCAAATGTGGCCGTTTCTTTGCGATTTCAGCCTTCAATCGATCCAAAAGTACACAATAATAGTCACTGTTGATGGTGGTTCCTTTTTGGAGATAGTCGATGAATATTATTCCATTCGCATCCCAAAATACAGAAGCCATCACCTTACCAGCCAGCTCGCTTTGTATTCGGTTCGTCGACTGCTGTCCACTCAGCTGACTGTCTTTTGAATTCTGGTGTGTGATAGTGAAGCCATGTCTCATCTATTGTCAGATATCGACGATAGAATTCCATTTTATTGCGGTTTAACAGCGCCAAACACTCCTCTGAAGCATCGATTCGTTGTTGTTTTTGGTCGATTATGAGCTCACGCAGCACCCACTTTGGACAGAGCTTTCGCACACCCAAATGTTCGTGTAAAATGGTTAAAATACTACCATCTGATATCTTTACAATGTCAGCTAGATCGTGCACCTTTAATTTGTGATCGTTCATAACCAATGCGGATTTTTTTGACGTTTTCTGGAATAACAGCCTCATTTGGGCGCTCTGCATCATTTGTGCTGGTACGACCACGTTTAAATTCAGCAATCCACTTCTATACCATTTGTCTCGATAGAGGAGAGTTCGGATAATGTGTATCAAGCCATTGTTTGGTTTCCACTGTATTTTTTTTCATCAAAAAGCAACGCTTTATCAAAACTCGAAATTCACTTTTTTCCATTTTTTTTTCAATTATTAAAGTTCTTCACACAAAATGCCATAACTGACGAATCAAGAGTCAGATTGCTGTCAAATTTATACACGTTTGAAGGTTAGTACTAAATAAAAATCATATGGAAAAAATTCTAGTGACGCCATCTATGTGTCATCCTATGGACTTTTTGAATGGACTGGTATTTATGGAACCTTTGGTCCTTATCAAAATCTGAACCAAGTGCATTTTTGTCATCATCATTTTCTTGATTTTTCGAGTATAAAAGTTTCAAGCTTAATCTTTGAATTTAAAATAAAATTACCAGGGACGGGCTGGATCTACATTTTGTGGCGGACTACCTAAATCACTAACCTCTTACTGGGGTTTGTTATTTTATTGCTGTTATATAAAATTCAACCGTAAATTCAGTCTACGAATTGATCAAATACTTCAAGAATAGATCTGACAATCAGAAAAAAACATCAAAATCGTTAAATAATGTCAGAATTTCGAGTTTACAGTAAAAATTTCGGAAAAAAATTAAAAGCACAAATTTTTAGAAAATAGTTCATGCTTCCAAAAAATTTAAAATCTTCTAAAAATTTCCAAATAAAAACCAACATTTTGAGGTTTAATGAAAAATTTTGCAACAAAAAATTAAAATCATTGAAAAAAATGAAAATCTTGCATCTATGTCAATATTTTGAATAAATAGCTTGGGTTTTTAAAAAAAAAGTTAAAATTACACGCGAAATTTTAAAAATAAAAAACCAAAACTCTACAAATGGTTGAGATCTATATTCCTTTTGAGAATAAAAGTAAGAACTAACGATTCTGGAATTTGAATTTTCGAAGAAATTTTAATCTACAAAAAAATGTTCCAGAAATTTTAAGAAAGAAGTTTTAAAATTAACATGAAATGTTGAGAAAAAAACCTTCTTTTAGAGTCTTTATTCGTAATTTAAAACAAGCATTTTAAAGATTGTGTTCGTTTCGAAAAGAGGTCAAAAATTGTAGGAAAAATTTAAAATTTATTGTTTAAATTCGAAATTTTTAAAAAACTAGTAAAAACTGACAGTTTGAATCTTGAGAAAAATCGAAATTGCGAATTTTTTATTAAGTATAAGTAACATTTTAAGGAAAGTAAACCAAATTTGAAAGGTTAAACCCAAAATTTTGTAGAAAAATTACACTTTCGAAAAAATACTCCAAATTTATTTATTTATTTTTTTAATGCGATTTCTTGGGTTAAGCTCGAGACAATAATCTTTAAAAGATATAAACCAAGTGTTAGAGCTGAAATCAAAGTTTAAGTGAAAACAAAAATTACGATTTTAATGTCAAAATTTGGTAAAGTCGAAATTTTGCAAAAGAATTTAAATTATTAGAAAAATTTGAATATTGAGAAAAATTGTGGATTCAAAATAAAACAACGAAGGCTTATTCCACAGCCAAAGTCATCGAGTGTTCCTAAACTTAAGCAAAACTCAGTATTTTGATACTGTTTCAAGTACATAGCAAACTTAGTTTGTTTTTGACAGATATAAAGGTTAGACGTATTTTGTTGTGCTCGACGATTTTCTATTAATTTAAAAAATGGACCAAAGAATTTGCATCAAGTTTTGTGTAGAAAATGGAACCAAATGCTCTAAAACACTTGAAATGTTGGCAGTGGCGTACGATGAGTCTGGTTTAAGTAAAAAAATGTTTACAAGTGGTAAAAACTCTTCCAAGATGGCTGAGAAGAAACCGACGACAAACCTCGCTCTGGACGCCCCAGCACATCAACAACAGAAGATATCGTCAAAGCGGAAGCAAATTGTTTTTAAAAATCGTCGAATTGCCATAAGAGAAGTTGCTGAGGATGTTGGCATATCAGTCGACTCGTGTCATGCAATTTTTTCGGATGTTTTGGGCATGAGACCTGTGTCAGTGAAGTTTGTTCCGAGACTTCTGAATTTTGATCAGAAGAACCGTCGCATGAGCATCGCTCAGGAGCTCTTGAATGGCGTCGCTGATGATCCTGATTTGCTCAAAAGGGTCATAACTGGTGACGAATCATAGGTATATGGTTATGACGTCGAAACTAAAGTCCAATCGTCCCAATGGAAGCACCCAGGAGAGCCAAGACCGAAAAAGGCACGCCAAATCCGATCAAATGTTTTGCTCACTACTTTTCTCGAATACCATAGCGTAGTGCATCAGGAGTTTTTACCTCAAGGTCGTACGGACAATAAGGAATATTACCTTGAAATTATGCGTCGTTTGCGAGAAGCAATACGAAAAAAACGTCCGGAATTGTGGAAAAATAATTCATGGCTTTTGCATCACGATACTGCATCTGCTCATTCATCCTTGCTTGTGAGAGGTTTTTTTGGCCAAAAACAACACGACAATCATGCCTCAGCCGTCATATTCACCGGATTTGGCCCCCTGCAACTTTTTCCTGTTCCCAAAACTTAAAAGACTTATGAAAGGACGGAGATTTGTAACGATTGATGAAATAAAAACTGCATCGCTAGAGGAGCTCAAGGCTATACCAAAAAGTGCTTATGGAAGTGCTTTGAAGATTGGAAAAAGCGTTGGCACAAGTGCATTGTATTTGAGGGGGATTACTTTGAAGGGGACAGTATAAATATTGATGAATAAGTAAATATTTTTTTATAAAAATATTAAGTCACCTTATTTTTTGAGCAGACCTCATATTTAGAAACAGTCCAAATTATGAGTTATATAATTAAATTATTGAGCAAATAAAACAAAAACTAAAAGAAAAACCACATGATATTGTGAAGAAAAGTAAAAATTTGGAGAGTACATCTCTCTCGTAACAAACAAAAAAAGCGAAGGACATCGGCTCCGCAAACTGTCTGCAGACAGCGACGTAGAGGGCTAAACTCGGAGCCCGTTGGGCCAATCCGTCACTAAAGTTTAGATTTCTAGAAAAACTTAATATATGTAAAAGTTATATGAGTTTTAAGGCGAAATTTCTACAGAAAAGTTTAAATTTTTAGAAAAACTTTTTTTTTGAAATAAAAAGTAACATTTCAAGTTTCAATCCTGAATTCTAAAAAAATAGTGCAAACTTGGGGTTTATGTAAATGAAAAACTCAACATTTTCACATTAGTTACAATATTTTTGCTTTAACTTTGAATATACGACTTTTTCTGAAAATTTTCCACGAAAGTGATCTACGAAAGTTTGAAAAGTTAAAATTAATCGATATTTTTTTGAACAATTAACTTTTAAAAACCATTTTATATACCTGAAACAGAGCAACATTTATAGATACTATCGATGATTTTCGATAGTTAAAAATATCGATATACATACTCGATAGTTCCTATCGACGTTTTGTGATACTCAACTAGAATGAGATACCATCGTCATAAATACGAAACCACGGGGGATATATTTCGTATAACGGAAATTACAAAAAAAAACCACTGATTACGAATCATCTTCAAAATCTGCACATTCAAAATCGTGGGCGACCACTAATGTTTAATAAGAACCACGAAGTATATGAACAAATCATTCGTGGGTTGAAGATTAGTATCCGGCACCAGTGATTGATTTAACAACCTTCCTTATCTGTTTATCTCCTCTAATACATTCGTAGTTGGCGTTATTAAACAAATAAAAAATGAAAAGTTTTGACAGGCGAAAGACAAGAGTTGTTTGGACAAGCGAGACAATGGCGCCACAAGACGCCGCATTTGCCGGGGTAACAAGTGACGATCGAGAGTGCGTTGTGTCACCCAGGCCATCGCAGATCCGTACACAAAGCCAACAAACAGGCCATCCGAGTCGGCGGCGTCTTCATTAGTGCTGTTTTGACAGTTTTATTTTTAGACCGCTTTAAATGTGATTTCTATTAGTTCGTTAATTGCTTTGTGTCTGTCTGAAAGGCACTGTTGGAGTGGGTTCTTACTTCTTCCGCGCAATTATCAGCTTCCGAATTATGTACCTCTTCACTTCACTAGCTGTCAACGTAATTACTTTATTTTTGGTTTCGATCTTAAGGACAAACGTCAACCTTACAAATTGCCTATTCTGTTATGTTATTGTATATTATTTCGTTGTTTGAACCCTAACTAATAAATAAATGCGAAAATGTCTGTCTGTTGGTTTGGTTGCTTTCCTTGACTCAATCACTGAAGCGACTTTAACCAAAATTGACGTACCTTGCAAGGCTAATATGATGCGTTTTATCTCAAAAAACTGTTCTAGATACTTTCAAATTAATGTTATATCAAGAAAGAGGAAATAACCTTTCGCCATGTTGTATGTAAATAAACAACAACGACATCGTCATCTAACAATAGGGCACAACCTTACACGTTCAATTATTTTAATATAATAGTCCGACAACGTCATATAGTGTTGTAGGGCGCAAGTTTGCAACCCAATCTAAGCTGGAGACTCGTTGGACAGTAAAATATACACTTGATCATATCAAAGAATTTGAACAAAATATCATTTTGCAATCCGCACCAACCCTTATATAAAACTGTATATATAGCATAAGTTTACAATTCGAGCAAAAAATTACCCATTTCGCAATTGCTCCATTCAGTAAATTGCGTTGTTCGCACTTTCTAAATTAGATTTTTTGCAGAATGGAAGAACCAAGCCCAAAAAACAGTTATTAAGAAATCGATGGCTAAGGTTTAATACTAATTTATAAATTATCAGTACCTATAAATACATATTGACCAATGACATATTTTGACTTCAAATAAGAATGTACCTATTTACTTACATTTTATCAAAAATAATTTATCTACTAAAATTTTACGTTTTTGTGTGTTGGTTCCTCCATGAAAAATAAAACTTCGTACATTACCGTTTGGAAGAAAGAAAATTTCGACGAAAAAGTCAACATTTCTAAAAACATACGCATTTTGACATAAAAGTTGTAATTTCCGAAAGGTCGTCTTCTAGAAAAAGATCAATATAAAGAAAAATTGCGACATTTCGAAAAAAGAAGATTTCTGACATTTCTTTGCAGAAAGTCAAATTTTGAAAATCTATTCGAAAAAAGATAAATTTTCATAAAAAAGTCAAAATTTCTAGAAATATTGGATATCAAAATTTAAAACATTGAAAAAGAAACTTTAAATGAGGCGGTCAACTTTTGCAAAGGGGAATGTGGGACTGGTCATCATTGATATACTGACCGAATTTGGCTGACTGATGTACGCATTGTTGACAACCAAAAAAAAAGATGCTTCACGGTCCCTAAGACGACCAAAATAAAAAACAAAAAAAAAGTCATCAACTTCTATTTCTCTCATTTTTATACATCCGCTACACAAAACCTTACTTCTTCTTTGTATTTTGGATAATTTCTATCAAAATGCGGGACGTGGCGTTTTCCGGGGCAATTTGATCTTTGATCATTTATTTTTATACGGGATTATTTCTGCCATTCCAGGACAATCCTGCTGAATCCGGGACGGTTGGTCGACTTAACTTTAAAAAAAAGCCAAACCTTAAAAATTCAGTCAACATTTCTGCAAATTCAGATTATAAAGGGTCAAAACTTTCAAAAAAAAACCAGTGTTAAAAAAAGGATAAATCTCAACAAAAAAAACGATCAAAATTTCGAGAAAAACTTCGAAATCGAGAAAAAATTTGAAATTTTCCAGAGAAAGTCGATTTAAAAAAAACAAATTTGGTGAACAAAGTCGAAATGTAAAAAAAATAAGTTTTAAAAACTAGTCGAAATTCCAAAAAAAGAGTGTAATTTTTGCACAGAGATTTAGAGAGTCAATTATTCCGAATAAAGTCAAAATTAAAAGACAAATTTAATAAAAATATTGTCGAAATTCTGAAAAAATTAAGACGAATTTCGAGGGAAATACGAAGTTTTGAGAAAAAATGGATATTTGGCATTGAATAAAAAATTTTGAGAAATAGATTTGATTAGATTAGATTGGATTGGATTGCATTGGATTGGATTGGGTTGGGTTGGGTTGGGTTGGGTTGGGTTGGATTGGATTGGATTGGATTGGATTGGATTGGATTGGATTGGATTGGATTGGATTGGATTGGATTGGATTGGATTGGATTGGATTGGATTGGATTGGATTGGATTGGATTGGATTGGGTTGGGTTGGGTTGGATTGACTTGGATCGGATCGGATCGGATCGTATCGGATCGTATCGGACCGAATCGGATCGCATTAGATTAGATTAGATTAGATTATATATGGGTCGTTTCGTGTTTCTTTTCGTCCACCCCGCACCTCGACCTAAGGCGACCTTTTGTGCATACCCTTTGTTGTTAAAGTTTATTATGAATCTGAGATTGAGTTTTTCCATATCTGCAGTCTCCGCAGCTTCTGCGCAAAAGCGACATAGTTCTGTTCAGCTTGACCCATTTTCTGGAGGTGGTACCTCATAGGCCAATGTTCTTTTTAGAGGCCGGTTAGTATCCTCAATTCGGATTTCCTAAGTTTTAAGTAGACCCTTGTCTTTTCAAGCGTTCCAGATATAAATCTTTTTGTCTGTCGTCGCAGTCACGGATATGATCTCCAGTGGGTAATTCTTGACTTTGCTTCCCAGTTTTTGACCTCATTGTTTATTTGACTTTTAGAAAAACCAAAAGCCGGTTTAGGTCCAAGAAATGACGATGCAGATCCTTCTCTAGTGAGTTGGTCCGTAGCTTCATTCACTTGTATTCCTTTGTGCTCTGGCACCCGCTTAAGGTTGATCCTGTTGTGTTTAGCCAATTACTTTAGAGTTTGTCGACAGTTCCAAAATAGCTTGGATTTGACAATGGAGCTGCTGACAGCCTTTATTGTCACTTAATTGTCAGAGTTAATGTAGACCTTTGTGCCTTTCAGGTTTCTTCAAAGATACTCGTAGGCGCAGAATTCTATTGCATGTAATTCAATTTGAAAGATAGTTGGGTCTTTTCCTAAGGCTTTAGAGAACCTCTAGTTAGAACCATAAATTCTCAATCCGGTCCCATGTGCTGCCTTTGATCCATCAATAACCAGATGGATAATTTGAGCGTCAGTGAGACTATTTAGGTCCACTTCAAAGAAATGATCTGGGTTGCATATAATCAACCGATCTTGCTAAAATCGCAGGGCTACAATCCTTGAGAATTCCCATGTGACCAGCGAAGTCTTCTTTAAATTGTTTTAATTGCAGTAATCTTGATGCTCCTTTGATAGCCTCCCTCTTCACTAAAATGTGGAGAGGAGTCAGACCTAGCATTACCTCCATTGCTGCTGTTGGGCAGGTAGTCATTGCGCCTGTTAGGCCCAGACGTGCATACCTTTGAACTATGTTCAGTTGGTTTTGTGCTGTCTTTTTCGCTATTTTTGACCACTATTCTAAAGAAGGGTATGTAATTAGAGGTGTAATTATCATCCTATGTGACCAGTAGATCATTTTCGGTTTCAGACCCCAGGTTTTGCTGAATAGTTTGTGGGCACATCCAGAACGTTATGGTGGCTCGCTTGATTATTCGAGTCAAATGAGAATTCCAGGTGAACTTTTGGCCTAGGACTATTCCTAAATATTTAGTTTTACTTAAGGATTTAAGTTGAACTCCATTCATAGTAGGAGCTGTTAGATTTAGCTTGCTTCTCTTCGTTAAAAAAATTATTATTGTTTTATTTGGGTTTACACTTAAACCTTGTTTTGAACAGCAGTTGTCAATGGTGTTTAAGGCTTTCTGCATTAACCCCGACAATATTTTATCGTTTTTCCCCTGATAATGACAGTAATATCATCTACATAAACTATTGCTTCAAAGCCCGAGTAAGACAGTATATTTAGGAGGTCATTAACCACGTTGGACCACAAAACAGCTCCTTGGGAGGCTCGCTGTAACTGAATTACTGCCTAAGGTTGCTTAGATTCTCCTACCATCTAATAACATGGAGACGATCCAGTCTTAAGAAATAGTTAAATTTTGGGAATACTTGTTATGAAAAGGACAAATTCCTAAAACAATTTTAAAATCAATCTAAATTTTAAACAAGACGAATTTCAAGGGAAAAGTTGAAATAAAGCCGTAATTTCGAAGCAAAAAAAATCGAAATTTTAAAAACCAAAAACGAATTTGAAAAAGTAGCAAAATTTTGAGAAAAGAACCAAAAGAAAAGATCAAAATTACGACAAAAAGGTTAAAATAAAGCCGTAATTTCGAAGAAAAAAATCGTGATTTTAAAAACCAAAAACGAATTTTGAAAAAATAGCAAAATTTTGAGAAAAGAACCAAAAGGAAAGATCAAAATTACGACAAAAAGGTTGAAATAAAGCCGTAATTTCGAAGAAAAATATCGAAATTTTAAAAACCGAAAACGAATTTGAAAAAATAGCAAAATTTTAAGAAAAAAGAACTAAAAGAAAAGATCAAAATTACGACAAAAAGGTTAAAATAAAGCCGTAATTTCTAAGAAAAAAATCGAGACTTTAAAAACCAAAAACGAATTTGAAAAAATAGCGAAATTTTGAGAAAAAAGAACCAAAAGGAAAGATCAAAATTACGACAAAAAGGTTAAAATAAAACCGTAATTTCGAAGAAAAAAAATCGAGATTTTAAAAACCAAAAACGAATTTGAAAAAATAGCGAAATTTTGAGAAAAAAAACCAAAAAGAAAGATCAAAATTACGACGAAAACGTCAAATTCTCGAGAACAAATTTATCAAGATTTAGAGATATCTCAATCAAATTTTGTCAAAATTTCGAAAATTGGGTGAATTTTGGGAAAAAGTTGAAATTTGCTGACTGAATATTTATTTTCATTTTTAGTTTTTAAGCCAAAAGGATACAAACACTCCACCTTGTCCAGTATTGAGGTTCTTGTTAAAATTTTGAGCAATTAGTTGGAATTTCCAGAAAGTTGAATTTAAAAAAAATTGTTGAAATTACCAAAAATATGTCCCCAAAATTTTTGCCCTTATACAAATCTGAAAAGTTTCAAAAAAATGTTTTTGAAGGTTTTTACTTCTTTATTAAAAGATCCAAATTTTTAGAAAAGGTAAGTTTTGATAAACCAACCAAGGTTTATATCGGATTTTAAGAAAAGTCGAAATTTCTGAAAGTCGAAATCTGAGGAATAGTGAAATTTAGAATTTTGAGATTTATCTTTTTTTTTCTTAATCTTTGAAATTTTCTGAAAATTTCGACCGTTTAGAAGCCAATTTCCAGAAATTTTGACTGAATTCTTAAAGTTTGGCTTTTTTTAAAGTGTCTTTCTTAAAATTTCAAATTTTGATACTTAACATTTGTAGAAATTTTGACTTTTTTATCAAAATTTATCCATCTCGTTTCGAATTGATTGTCACAATTTGACTTTTTGAAAGAAAATCTTCTTTGAGGAATAGCGAAATTTCGGAAAAAAAAATAAGGAAAAATGTTCAGTTAACCTTTCAAAATTCAAAACACCAATTCGAAGTTGCAAAAAAAGACAAATTAAAAAAAAAAGACAAATTTTGAGAAAAAAAGACAAATTTTGAGGAAAAAAAGACAAATTTTGAGAGAAAAAGTCGATATTTAAAGGAAATGTTGAAATTTTAAATAACGAATTTTGAAGAAACTTCTGAAAAAAGTCCCCCAGGGTTGAATATAAATTTTTAATTGATTGCTCAATTCAGAGGCGGGTGAAGAAGCGTGCCCTGCCCTATTCTACCAACAACTATAAAAACATTAATATATCATAAATGTTTTGGTTTTGTTTTGCAGAAAGGAATCAAAACCCTTGGGTCTCTTCGGCAGATTTTTTTTTACCTACCCAGCTCGTGATTTTTTTATATGTTTAATCCACTCGCAAAGGATAGCCCTATTATGTCTTCAAAGCACTGCGAATAGAATGCGAAAAGGAGGATAGACAGCGATGAACCGTCATCTTTAACCCTCCTTTAATCCTTTAAGGATAGGTTTTAATTTTTGGGGAAAATTCAGTTCGGTAACGAGTTTCATAGCTTGGAAATTCTATAGAAAGAAGAGACTCAGGCGACAGAAGTCCCCACTGTGTCAAGCTGAACAGCACTGGAATTTGCTGCCTCCGACTGTCTTGTATGCCTCAAGAATCTCGCCATTAGGGGGATCCAATCCTATTAGTTCCTGTGAGCATCTCCCATGAAAGTACTTGCAGAAAAGAGTTAAATCACCAATCATCCGCCTGTGCTCTAGTGTTTCAAGAGAATTGGTCAAACTCTCGTCATCAATTAAGCGAATCGTTCTTCTTTGAATTGAATTCAAAAGAGCTAAAGTGTGCCAGCTCCAAAACACACTTTAGCTCTTTTTTTTTTGGATTCAATTCAAAGAAGAACGATTCGCTTAATTGATGACATAAGTTTAACTGATTCTCTCCAAACATGAGAACAGTATTCTAGTGTTGGCTTAATTTCAGCATTTTAGCTTTTAGTTCTAAAAAGAAATCCTAGCTTCTGAGAAGCGGATTTGGCAATGGCGCGCACATGATTCTCCCAAGAGAAGTTAGTGCTTGCATTCACTCCTAGGATAGACAGATGAAATTTCATCGGGAGTATTTTACCGACCATGAGTAGATTTGTTGCACTATCCCTTGATGTTTTCTTAGAGAAAACCACGACCTGAGTTTTTGAGGCTTTAAAGTCGACTAGATTTTTCTTACTTCATTCCAAAACTGATTTCGAGATCGCGTTAAATCATCTGTATCTGCTGTTCCCTTAGGCGATCTGAAGCAGCGACGGATAATGGTTTGTCGGATAAAAAGATGACACCAGGCTACTATCAGATGATAGTAGCCTGGTGTCATCTTTTTTCTACGCAGATGCGTAACTCTATATCGGATTGGAAGTTGAAGCTAAGAGATCGCTTATGTGCATTAGAAACAGACTAGGAGACAGGACAGGCCCCTGAGGCACCTCCGCATTAAAGGCAAATGTCTCGTATCAGATGCCATCGACAACGACCTGAAGAGATCTGTCTGCAAGAAAACTGGTGCATAGGTTTTAAAATGAGAGCTGATCCTTTTTTACAACAAAGATAATGACATATTTTGCTATGTGCTAAAAATCTGATTTTTAAGAATTTTTGGCTTGGTTTCCTTTCTCCAAAAAACCGTCGAATTGAGAACATAATTTAATGGAAGCTGCTGGCCAATTTACGTAACGATGAGTGACCAACTGATTACTAAAATTTGACTGTGGAATAATGAAAACGCCCTGTGGGTGCCTCAATGTTTTTGCTTAAAAACAACATGGCTTAGCGTTGTGATTGTAAGAGAATGAGGTGCAAATGGGGCGACTAAATGCAACTAAATGCATCCCAAAGCAACACCGGTGTCAATCATTCCACCAAATCCTCTTTAACATTGTGGTTGGGCATCAGGATTAGGTGATAACCTCCCTTTCCTTGCATCCCTCTCTTACGGCGTAATGTTAGCTGTTGTGTGTGTCGCGGCAAAGCTCCTTAGTGATGCGATTAAAAACGTACATCATAAACACCTTAGTTCTTGATGGTAAAGCAACTTCTGGACTCGAACAGAGCGGAAGTTGCATTTAATCTTCTTGAAACAGCTTGAAAGTAAGTTTAAATTTTGTTATACTTTTAGTTCATATAACTGTGCTCAATATGGCACTAGTAATCCGAGATGGACATTTTTTTAGTAGGAATAAATCCCTTTCATGAAGTTTTTATGCAGCCGGATTCCTATTACAAATTTTGTTACAATGAAGTGGTAAAAGACAGTATTTTTTATTGAGAATAGTGTTCAACGAATTTACTGCTCCATGTGAAAAATGGTTGTTTAATTTTTTACGGTAATGGCCTTAATGTAATGAGATCAACGTTATCGTACCGTTTTCGATTTCTTAGGAAATCAACTGTATTATTACATTTTAATTGTAAAAGGAAGTAATTATACTAATGTGTTTTAATATGGAAGAATAATGACACTATGCTCAATAGAGAGAGATGTTATCGCCATAAGTAATGTCCGCATTTGCTTAAAGGCATTTAAAATAATACTCCACATGTCGGGTGTCTAACTCGCCGATAAGGCGCAATTCTTTTGTGTTATTTATTCCCAAAGAAAAAAACTACAAGATAACGTTGTTTGTTTTTAATTTGGAAACTTTCAGTCATTAAACTAATGAATTTGATACTGTCGGTAAAATATTACAAATCAAAGTTTTTATATTTGATCTCAACTAATTATTGAAGTAAAAATATCCTCAAGGTCTATTTTACTAACAAAAGAAAAAAAACTCGAAGCCAGTTATTGTGCAGCAGACGTTTAACTTGTAAAACAAAGCTGAGCCAGAGGCAAGGCGAAATCGACATTTTTCGTAATCTGAGCATAAAATGATATTCGAATATCCAGATCCAAAGCCCGAGATATTCCCCAGTCTCATTTATCGAAACAATGAAAACGTAAATAACGAGGCTACAAAGACGAGATGGGAGGACTCGAAATGAAATCAAATCTGTGCCGAGGCAAATAAGTGTAAGAGATTGACGTCGGATGAAAATTGAAAAAGGAAATTTCTTTTTAGACTCAATTGTCTCGCCCGGCTGGGCCTCCCCACGGTCAGAACCGGCCAACTTGATTAGTAACTGTTTCGACTTATATTCCCAACTTTGCATCTTCTGTAGTCGCAGCAGATCGATGCTCTTATGCTAAATTGCTGTAGTGGTGTATTAAATCGTAATTTGTAAAGAATTGATATTTTTGAAACCAGTGAGTCATAGTGACCCGCGATAACCCATCACTTTATCCATTAATATTTAACATTATTGCTTAATATTTTAAGGATATTCAATCCTGCATATTCTTAAAAGCTCTCATCCCCAACTTCCATTATTTTCATCTCATCTTTGACCTAAATTAGAATACTCGTATTATATTGACTCAGTCATGTTGGTAAATAGACGAGAGGGGTCTATTCAATGGACGTAATGGAGCAATTTTTGATGAAAACTGTTAAAAGCGGTCTATACAAATCTAATATCACACAAAGAGGAACAAACATACAATAAGTTGGAAACGAAGCGTAGGAGTGAGTCTGGTATATTCGTGTATTATATCGACAACAGCCTTGGGCGATTATATCGGCTGTCAAGTGATGACAGTTGAAGCACGACGGGAGTCCGGATTAGAGTTGGCTATGAACTCGAGGGTTCCGATTTCACACGCCACTGTCCATATGGGACTCGGCTCCTTCGATTAAAAATGCATATTTACATCTTAATTAAACCGCGCACTATTCCGTGTAACGCTACATTTAAGAGGCCAACTCAGCAAAAATAAGCTGCTTAAAAAAATACACCACTAAAAAGTGTTCAAAATAACCTCAAAAGTCCTCAAACCATTGGCGTATATAGAGGGGGAGCCGGGTGGGCCGTGCCAACCCAGAATTGTTTGGTGCCCACCCCAGAATATTAGGTTACAAGAAAAGAAGAAAAAGTGGAAAAAGTAGAATTAAGAAAAAGTCGTAGTTTCGAGAAAAGGTCAAAATTTTCAGAAAATCAAATTTCCTTCTGGAAAAATTTGAAAACTGTCAAAAAATCAAAAGAAGACAAAATTTTCGAAGGTCGAATTTTGTAAAATAGCCGAATTCCAAAAAAAAATCGCTATTTGGCAAAGATGTTCTTTTCGAAATATTTACTTTTTATTTAAATGTTAACATAATATTTAAATTTCGATGAAGAAATTCAATTTTTTTCTCAAAATGCTAAAATATTTTCTCAACATGGCTGCTTTCCTATTAATATTCCGCTTGAATTTAGAGAAAATAAATGAATTTAGAGAAAGTAGAAATTTCAAAAGAAACAATTTCGAGGAAAAAGTCGAAATGTCGAAAATAAGGCATATTTTAAAATAGGTACAATTTGAAATTTCCGGGGAGTGTATTTAGAAAAAGTCGAAATATATAGAAAAAAAAAGAATATTAAGAAAAATAGCAGAATTTCGAAACATGACAGAAAAATGGCGAGATTTCGATAAAGATGATGAAAGAAAATCCCAATAATAAAGGAATTTTGAGAATAAAGGCGGAATTTCGAATTTTTGATGATAAGGAAACTTTTAAGAAAAAGACAGATTTGAAGAAGAAAAGTCAAGATTTCAAGCGAAGAGTCGAAACTTTTACAAATATTTAATATCAAATTTTGAGATATAAAATCAAGATTTCGAAAAAAAAAGCAAACTCTAAGAAACTAGTCAACATTTTTGGAAAATTAGATTCTATAAGGTTGAAATTTTCATAAAAATCTAAATGTTAAGAAAAATAAAGAAATTTGTAGAAATAAGCGATAATTTGAGAAATTAGTTTAAAATATTCAATTGAAACTTCAAAATTGAGAAATGTTTCAGAGACCGTCGAAAAAATTGGAAATGTTGCACAGAAAGTTGATTTGATGAAAGTTAAATTTTGATAAAATGGTTTGATTTTGAAAATGTTTGTTTATAAAAAGACAAATTTTGAAAAAAAATCAAAATTTTGGGATAAAAAGAAACTTGGACGAAAACATTGAGATTGTCAGGAACTTAAAGGATTCGATTCGAAATAGAATTAAAATTTCTAAAAAAAAACAATTTTAAGAAAACTATGGACATTTCGAAAAAAATTACAAAAGCAAAAATAGATTTTGAAAAAAATTTGAAATTTTGAAAAAAGGTTCAAAATTTCCAAAAAAATCAAAATTTCTAATAAAAATTCGAAATTTTCCACAAAAAGCCAACATGTGCCATAAATTAAAGAATTTTTTTTGAAAAATCACGAAATGTCAAAAAAATTGCAATTATCGACACTTTAAAGTAAAAAATTAACAAAAGTAACAGCTCAAACTGTAAAAAATTCAAAATTAAAAAACTCGAATACAAAATATTTCGAACTAAATCCTTAAAATATTGAGAATCAGTTGAAATTTTGAGGTTAAATTCAAAATATTTGAAAGAAAATGAATCTAGAAATATTTAGAAAAGTCAATTTTTAAAATAAATTTGAATTTATTTAATAATTTTCTCGACATTTTGATTTTTAAGTAGAAGTGGTAAAGAAAAATATTCTTTGCAGAAAAATCTGATAGAAAATATTTAACTAATTAAGTTTAAAATTAAAAATGATGTGACGAAAAAGAAATATGAAGAGGAAATCTAAATATAGCGTTTGCATTGAAAATTTAGTTTTACATGAAAGCGTAAAATAGAATACTATTAAAAAAAAAACTGAAATTAAATTTAAAGTTAATATTTTGAAAATAAAATGAAAATTGTTCTGAAATGACATTTTGAGCATAAGTCAAAATTTTGGGGGAAAAAAGTCAAAACTGCATTTCAAATAGCAATTTTAAAAAAATCACAATTTTGATTAAAAATGGGGCTCTAACAAATTTTCAGATTAAAAATTGAAACTTCGAAAAAAACTAGAGGCATCGAAAAAACTTATAATCTCTTGAAAAGGTCGAAACTTTTACTTACGTGAAAAATGTTTAGAAGAAATTGAAAGTGTAAAATTTATTAAATTTTAGAACTTTAATAAGAAAATCGAAATTTCGAGATTCACACTTGGAAAAAAAACTGACACAGAAGAAAATTCCCAATTTACAAATAATTTTCTAATTTAAATTAAAGTTATTTAATAATTAGCTAATTAACGCACCAATCAAAATGAACACTTCTCCCTGAAAATCTTAATTAATTTTATTTAAAGCAACATTCCACAAATGGATTGTCGAAATCGTCATTTCAAGTTTAAATTACCTTTATTTTGTACATTTATCCGTCATCATTTTTCAGGGGCCAGTTGATACGCCAATGCCTCAAACCCAAAAATTAACGACTGAATGATTTAATAAAAATGACATCAGTTAGATCTAGGGTCTAACGGTACGGTTGCAGTAGACCCTATTCCGTGCATTTTTCTCTGACATAAAATATATTAAGTATCAATCATTTTGAGAGAAGCTATCCGAAACTCAGTTGTTTAAATAAGTCTCGGAGAGCTTCTCCCAGAAAAATTGTCACTTATTTCAGAGATAAATGCAATGGTGTTTATTGCAAACCTTAAGAATTCCAGAACAACTAAGCAACAAAACGAGTAAAAAACAACCACTAAATGTATTTTTACAATTTCTTTATGTCCTAAAAACATTTGCTCCGAAAATGTCCCTAATAACGTTAAGCCTTTAAAAAAAAACCAAAATCCTTATATTTCCCCTAAATTTAATAAAAAACCCACAAGTTGGCACCAATGTTTTACTCAAAATACGCGTACTGCTAATGCAGTGTTGCAATATTTGCAAAATTTTTTTTAACATGGGGAGTTTTAGCCATTATAACTGTTAATAAAAAAGAAACAACAATTTTTTTAAAATGATTTGAATGTGAAAAATGTTTCTTCTTAAAATTGAATTAATTCCAAAAAAAATATTCGTAAATTATTAGAAACCAAAATTTCAAGCAAAAACTCGTTATTTATAAAAAGTAATTTAAGCTAAATCTTAAACATTTCGAGAGAGAGGTTAGGTTTTTCCGAAAATTTCGACTTCAAACTCGATCTTTTTGATAAAAATTAAGTAAGATCCCAATGGTACTTATTTCGTTTTAGAAAATTTGTCTCTTAATCTCGAAATTTAGACTTTTTTCGCAAACTGTCAAGTTAAGACTTTCAATATACAGTATTAATAAAAAGTATACAACTATGCAGACAAAATCGATTTGTAAGAAAATCCCCAAATGAGTTAATTTTGATTTTTAAAAAGGCATCTTTATTGATAATTGTCATCACTCAATAGTTTTGGAATTATGACCTCATGGGCAATTTTTTATCTGCATAGCTTCATACTTTTTACTTACACTATATACTTTTTTGTTTTGTCCGAATTATTGACTTGAAATCCAAAATTGTTTACTTCAATTTCGAAATTTTAACTTTTTTCTTGAGATTCTAAAATTACAGTTTTAGTTTTTACTTTTTTTATCCAATTTTTTAGACACCCAAAATTTCAACAATTTTTTACACACCCAAAATTTTAACAATTTTTTGTAAAGTTCAATCCACTCGCAAAGCGCAACCCCACAGAGCACCGCGTGTAGGATGCGAAAACAAGGATAGATGGCGATGAACCGCCTTCTTAAACAAGGATAGGTTTGTTTTTTTAAGTGATACATTTAGTTTAAACTTCGACTTTGAACTCGAAAATTTGAAAAAAATCCCTTGTCTCGATTTCTTTTAAATTTTCGAATTTAAACTTGCTATATTATGCATTTCAATTTTTTTCTAAAATTTGACGTTTTTCTTAGAATTCTGAATTTAAACTATCAAATTTCACTTTTTTCCTAAATTCCCCACTTTGGTACGAACATTTTAATTTGTGTTATTCAAAATTTTGTCATTCCTTCCAAAGTTTAAAAAACTTAAATTCTTTTTTTCTTTTTTGTTCGACTCAAAATTTTGTGGTGAAATTTTTTGATTTTCCCCAACAATTCAGGTTTAAACTTGATAATTTGATTTAGCAAATTTAGCTTTTGCTGTAAATCGGCACTATTATCGAAATTTCGTCTTTTGCTAGAAATTTGGAAAATAGAAACTTTGGAGTTTTGACCTAAAATAGGAAAAGAGACCAAATTTCGATGATGAATTCGCAAATTCAAAAGCTTTATTCAAACTTGAAGTTTCTTTTTCTATTCAAATTTTGTGACTTTTTTTAATTTTCTCAAAATTTCAGAGTTAAATTTGATATTTTTCTAATTTTCTTGAAATCGAAATACAAATCTTGTCCCCTGAAACCAAGAAAGATTAAAAAAACAACAAACGTTGCTCTAACGCGTTTCGATAGCCAAGCTATCATCTTCAGAGAAATACTTCTTGAAATGTCAACTTCATTCTTGAAATATTAACTTTTTCAAGAAATTTGATAATTTAAAATGAATCAATTCAAGCTTATAAGTAGATATTTCGAAGGAAAACTAATTTTCAGATTCTTTTTTATACAATGTTTACATTTTTTTTAAACTTGACTTTTTTAGGCTGTAGACTTAAACTCAGTTTTCATGTTTCTGTTATCTTTTTAAGAATTCATACAAAATTTCGAGAAGAAACTCGTTTTTTTAAAATTGAAAGTGGGTATTTTGCTACTAAAATCAAATTTTCGTGAGCAAACCTAAAATTTCGAGAACTTTTTTGTCACTTAAAATTTCGAATTTGTCCAAAATTTGAACTTCATTTCAAATGCAAGTAGAATGCAACCTAGACTACAAATTCATGCAGCCCTCCAGGCGTGTATATAGAATCATAGGTGGCTGAACTACCAACAGTTGAAACACTGCTACCTAGCGAAGCGGTTGCTCTCTAGGAAAAAGTTCCCAGAAGACAAGGATTCTAATGCACAGACCAATTGTTGGCGATGTCCATAGTTTCTCTATGGACCAATAGGTGACGGTAGTACTAGGAAGTTACACGCTTGACGTCCGGGAATTCTTTAGTCTTGTCGGAACATTTGTTAGCATTCGAGTTGGATATACCAAACTGACGAGATCTAACAAGATCAAAACCGGTATTTGGTTTCCAAATTTTGAATATAATAAATGTTCAAACCTATTGGTCTGTGCATTAGAATAGAATTCATTTCAAAATTCAGCTTTTCTTGAAATTTAATTTTCTTTGGTAAATTTCCATTTTTTCTTAATATTTGTATTTTTTTTAACTTTAGAGTTTAAATTTGGAATAAGTTGGAAATGTGTCTTCTTTTAAACTTTTGTCAAGCCTTGCTAAGTAAATATTCTTAAAATTTAATCTTGTTTTCGATTCTTCGTGTAAAATTCGATTTTTCTAATACATTTCGAAAAAAGTCATGCCCGAACCTAAGAAACTGAACTAAATATAAACTGGATACTTAACATTTCGCTTGAAATTCTAAAATTTCTAGCAAAAGGTTGGCAATTTAAAGTGGAAGCATTTGTTTCCAAGAAAGAATGTTAAAAAAACAATTTGTTCGTTGTTTATTTGGATAATTATTTATTTAAGTTGAAGGAGATATGTTTCAACTACTTTTTGAAGGTGATATCGCACAAGTGGCCATCTTTTGGCGTTGACAACCAAATGTGTTTTTTTTTTCGGCGTTTTCCATCACGTTTTATTGATTACACTTCTTATGTTGGTTTTTAATTAAGTGAAAGCCTTGGCTTGTTGGCGTATATCTTGGATTTAAAAAAAAACCTAAAAATGTGGTGGCTATAAATCGGGTGACCTGCGTGGCCAATCAAAATCGCCATTTGGCAAAAGCTCCAGCTTTGTTTAGTTTTTGAGCTATTTGAACTTTGTAAGAAAACATTTTCAAATTTTTACCAATTATACGTCTTGTTGCTTGTCTGGAAACGTAGCTGACACCATTAAGATTACCAAGGCCCATAAATTTCGAGTGTAAATGCTTTACAGTGTTATCACCTGGAGCATTTTTCATTTTGTTTTTTTTTACGAATGCACATTTCTTTTTATAATTAAGAAGTTATTTTGAATGTACAACTTAACAATTTCAGCGCGTTCTTTCGGAGTGTACTATTCCATGGTATAAATATCCTTTGACTAACGTTCTCAGAGCCGTGCGTCATTAGACGGTTTGACAACGCTGTCAAAAGTTATAGATTTTAATGGAACCTACTGATCCTTGGTTATCTTCAAAAACTGAAATACAAATCTTATCCCCTGAAACAAAGAAAGATTACAACCACAACGCGTTTCGATAGCAAAGCTGTCATCTTCAGAGAGATATATCTCTATCGAAACGCATTAGAGTTACCTTTGGTGTGTTCTTTAATTTTTCTTGGTTTCAGGGGACAAGATTTGTATTTCAGTTTTTAAAAGTTATAGATTTCTTCAATACTTCCACTTTAAATGGCCAAACGCACAATCGAGAAGTTTCAGTTTAGTTTTTTGAAGTTTTGACCGAAATTAAGACATTTGATTATTCAAAGATAATTGTGTTTCCGTGGCTTCAATGGAGAACACCACATTGGATCAAACATTAGTAGATTAGGTTTAGAATAGGAGCTTAATTTTGGGCCCTTTCTTCTGGGACTTTTTTATAAATCTGTCACTGGTTTCTTTAGAATTTAAATAAAGTAAACTCTTTAGGGTTCAATTATCTACAATCTCTTAGACCAGGGTTTTTTAACCTGGGATCCATATGGTATGGTCCTTCAAGGATCCATATACTATAAGTGCCGGGGGTCCAGGCTAGCCTACCTTACAACATGGCAACAATTGGTCCAGTCTTACGTAATAAAAACTATTTTTAGATTCCCTTGTTTTCATTTCCTACAATTCTTCGAAAGGGGCAATAGGCGCAACTAGAACAGGGCAAAATGGGGCCAGGGGATGTGTCATGTGAATCTAGTCATATTCTCAAATAAGGGGACATTTCCCATGCATTTCTATTTCTTTAAAATTTGGATATTTTCTTAAAAACTTTTTTTTTAAGTTTATCTCTTTTTTTTTGGTGGAACGGACTCGTCCTTGATTATCTTCATAAATTGACATATAAATCTTGAACCCTGAAACCAAGAAAGATTAAGAACAAGATCTGTATCACTTTTAATCTTTTTTTCTAAAAATTTGTCTTTTACTTTTGAAATTTTAAATTTATTTCCAAAAGTCGACCTCTTTCATCCAAATCAGATTTTTTCAAAGTTTTAAATGTATTTCAAAATTCACCGGTTTTTTTCGAAATTTCCCATTTTTCAGACTTATTTCTAAAAATGTCGATTTAATAAAATGCAAATTTCGACTTGTTTATCAAAATTGTCTCATACTCCAAATTTGGCTGATCCTTTAATAAACAATAAAACATTTTGAGAATAATATTTCTTTACAAATTCTGAATAATATATTTTTTGGAAATTTTGAAGTTGTGTAAAAGACGGAAGTTCGAGAAAAATTTCTTTGTTTTTTTTATCCAATTTTTTGGAAGTTCCAGCTTGTTTCTCAAATTTTCGACGTTTATTTCAATATTTAACATTTTCTGACTTCATGGTGACAGTTGTTGGGGAGCTTGTTCCCATCTTGGCTCTGGCAGGCATAAGAAAATAATCAGCCCAGAATTTTCAATGTTTTGCTTAAAAGTTCGAGTTATTCCCTGAAATTTCGAGTTTTTCCCAAAATTCCCAATAATTGTCGAAATTTCGAAAAATTTAGCCCCTCTGAGAAATTTTGAATTTTCAGCAAGTTTTTTTGACTCTTCTCAAAATTTCGATTTTTTTCCAATAATCTCCAAATTTGTCTCGAAATTTTGAATATTTTTTAAAATTCGTTTGGGTTTTTAGAGCTTTTAATTTTTAACTCTCAATTCTTCTTTCTAAAATTGAAATACAAATCTTGTCCTCTAAAACCAAGAAAGATTAAAAACACAACAAAGGTTGTCTTTTAGAGCAAACTTTGTTGTGTTTTCAATCTCCAAATTTGTCTCGAAATTTTGAATATTTTTTAAAATTCGTTTGGGTTTTTAGAGCTTTTAATTTTTAACTCTCAATTCTTCTTTCTAAAATTGAAATACAAATCTTGTCCCCTGAAACCAAGAAAGATTAAAAACACAACAAAGGTTGTCTTTTAGAGCAACCTTTGTTGTGTTTTTCAATCTTTCTTGGTTTCAGGGGACAAGATTTGTATTTCAATTTTTTTAAGATAACCAAGGACCAAAATTGCACCAAAATTCTTCTTTCTCTCGATATTCCAATATTTTTCTTAAAATCCGCCTTTTTTTTCGAAATTCCAATGTCAAAATCTAATCCCTAACGTGTTTAAAAATCAAAAGTTTTTCCTCAGAATATGACTTTTGTTCAAAATTTTAATTTTTCCTCGAAATTTTGTTTCCATTTTAAAATTTGTCCTTTTTTCGAAATTTAAACTATTTTTTTCAAATTTTGTCTTTTTAAATGAAGACTAGTTGAAAAATTCTACTTTTCTCCTAAAACTTGACTTTCTTTCAAGAACTTTGAATTTTTTCTTAACATTTCAAATGTTTTCTCGAAATTTCAGCTGTTTTTTCGTTATTTCTATGACATTAGGGTTTTTTTCTGAAAATAGTAACCCTTTTATAAAATGATGTCTAAAAAATTTTAACTGGTTTTTTAAATTTCTCGGAATTTTCATTCTTATCTCAAAAACTGACATTTAATATTTCTGGAAATTTCAATTTTTTTTAACGAATTTCGCCTTTTTCTCGAAATTTTGACACTTCCTCTTATTGGTATTTTTCCCATATCTTTCCTCAGAGTTATCTTTTTCAAAATTCCGACTTTATTTTAAAAATTCTCGTTTGCGGATTTTTCTTTCAAAAATAGTCTTTTTTGGGAATTCCGCCGTTTTTTAATGTTCGTCTTTTTCTGAAAACGTTGACTTCCTAAATTGACTTTCCGGAAATTTAAACTTGTATTTCAAATTTCGCCTTATTTTTCCAAATTTTGGGTTTTATCTTAAAATTCGATGTTTCGTGATTCTATGAATATCGACATTTCATTCAAAATTTCAACTTTTCCAAATTCGCTTATTTTTTCAAAATTTCTTGTAAATTCAACTTCTTTACGGAAATTCAAATATTATGACAAAATTGAAATTAAAATAATAATTTCTAAAAAAAAATTTTTCTAAATTGAGATTTTTTTCTCGATTTTCCACTCTCTGAAAATGTCTCATTTTTTTACGAATTTGAAGTTTTATAAATTTTGATTTTTTTTCGAATTTTCGACATCTTCTGGTTTTTTTAAAGATAACGTTATTTTAAATTTGAATTTCTGAAAATTCCAATTCTTTATAAATTGAATTTTTTTTCGAAATTCGTCTTTTCCTAAATTACAACTTTATACTCAAAATTCTACTTTTTCCTTTCAAAATGTTATCTCAAATTCGACTTTTTGCTTAACAGTTCGGACGGTATTTTCTAAGAAATCGGATTTATTTTAATGCATTTTTTCTGAAAATTTCTCTTTGTTAATTTAACTTTCCGAAAATGTTAATCTACTTCTCAAAATTTGTCTTATTTTCGAAATTTTGACTTGTACCTCAAAACTCGATGTCTTTCGTTTCTAGAAATTTCTATTTAAAATTGGGCTTTTCTTCCAAGTTTCGACTTTTTTTTTAAATTCAAAAATCTGAAAATAACTTTTTTAGGAAATTTCGTGAAAAAGATTTTCTTGTAGTAAGCTTCAAGATTCTTTTGGTGAAACGGACTGGTCCTTGGTTATCTTCAACAGTATCTCTCTGAAGATGACAGCTTGTCTGTCGAAACGCGTTAGGGCAACCTTTGTTGTGTTTTTTAATATTTCTTGGTTTCAGGGGACAAGTTCTGTATTTCAATTTTTCAAGATTCTGTCAGAATTTAAATAAAGTAAAAGCGAGAGAAATATTTTTAGAAATTGCATTTTTCCCCAAATTCGACTTCTTCTGTAAACAGCGATTTTTTTCAAAAAATTCTATTTTTGGACATTTTGCTATTTTTGAAAGTTGTTTAAAAGATTTGGTTTACATTTTAAATTCGAATTCCTGTTTTTTCTCAAAGTTGGGCTCTTTTTCAAAATTTCGACTTTAATCTAGAAATCTAATCTCTCGAGTTCATTTACTGAGATAATAAGCCTTGTATATACGAATATATACAAGTTTATTGCGATGCAATTAAAATATAATTTTATTAGAATCCAATTAAAACTAGATTGCAATTGCAAAAATCGCGTAGATGAGGCAAAGCTTGTATCACGGGTTGCATAGCAACATCCATTGATATAAATGTCCTAGGCGTGACTTTACTTTCATCTAGTTCGACAAATGACCAATCAAATGTTCTGTAATTAAACAGTTAAACGTGCTTAAAATTGAAAATATTGCAACGCAATGTAAATAATAGAATAGAATTATAGAATTTAGTAGGTAAGAAAAGTTTCTGGAAAGATCTGATAAGGGGAAAGCGGCCGCGATAACGAAACAAACGCCAGATAAACGTTCCAGAAATTTCGGCAAATGATAAACCTTATCTGCCAGAAAGTTCTAGAAGCCGGAAGCCAAAACTGTATAAGGCGGTCAGCTTTCCCTCAAGTTAGTGAGTCAGTTTGAGTCGGAGTAGTTAAGTAGTGAGTTAGCAGTTGGAAGTCAATAAGTGAGTTAATTGTTCAGTTGTAGTGATCCGAGTTGAGTTTGAAAATAAAGTGGGTATTATTCAATTCATGTGTTAATCAATTCGAACCGATAAAGCCCGTAACAATATGTAAAACGCAACCATAGAGTAGTTTCGCCTCATCAGTATGGTACGATGCTTGTAAACACTTCCATCTTAAAGCTGCTGGTCAGTCGTATGTATCCAAGAGAGTAAACCCCTATTAGGTGACTTGTAATTGATTTTTAACTTTTTATTACGCAAACCTTTTCGCTGCATGCTAACTGAAGCATTCTTCTTTACTGAGAAGGCCGAAACTAGTCTATGGTTGCGGTTGTACATATTTTCAATTTTAAGCACGTTTAACTGTTTAATTACAGAACATTTGCTTGGTAATTTGTCGAGTTCATTTAGTTAAGACGCAAGATTTTCTGGCTTTTTTCTACCTATCAGTTTTCCAAATTAATTATTGGCCTCCCCTTGAACGAAAACCTACCTACGCCCGTGGAAAAGGGACCATGGTGTTTCTGAAACTTTGAAAGTGTTCCTCAATTACAAAAGCTTAAAAACCCTGTCTTAGAGAATTGTTTAAGGTTCAAGTTTATGAAGTTTTTTCAACACGTTGAGGCAAATTGAATTTATACCCCAATGGTACGTGAAGGAGCATCAAATGGAAATGAAACTTCAATATAAAATAGTTATGAATTATTTTTCGCTCTGTTGAGTAATGTGTGCATAGACAGAAACCGGTGGTGCAGAAAAATACAATAGGGAAGGGTGGTTGGCTTGAAAGGTAATAGCCATTCGCCATTGTCCCATTTATATTCAAAGCGATTGACCCGAACTTGCGATACGTCAACAGAATTACATATTACTCCTTCAACTTTTTCTCTATCTTTTATTACTGCCATTAGAATGTAGAAGCCCCTTATTGAAATATTAACATTAAAAAAAATTAAATTAAGACCTATCGGTATTTATTCGTTTAGTTCTTTGTTTGAAACATTTACAAGAGAATGATTATCATTATGGAAGCTTTCAGGCAGATGACAAAATTATCTCTAACCGCCTACCAAAGCGAACAGATCTCAGATAGGATTGTAACCATCTTATCAACCAGGGGCGTCATTTTGCAGGCAATTGTCACCAGAAGCACGTTTTAATTGATGAACATGAAATTCATGGCGCGCTCACGGCCTATCTTTCAGAAGCATCTCGTCAAATGAGGGGTTGGACAAAACGACAACACATTAGGGACACCTTTTCCTCTGCTTTTTTTCATAGGAAGTGGATTGTTATTCTTTCTATTGCGGTGAGAATTAAAAAGACGAGGACTGTTTATCTTCCAGGTAGTAGAACAAAAGACCTTACGAGATCTTATCTGCTTGTGTAGGATTTTAAACTGACAAAATCAAGTATATTGTTGAAATTTCTCGAGAAGAATAATTAATGTTGTTATTTTGTTTAATAAGGTGCCTTGGAAAGATGACTTATCTTTACAAAAAAGTAGTTTGCTCTGGAAATGTTTACTTAATAATTACAGCTTGTTTCCTGATTATTACTAAAGATTATTTCACGCTATTCACATTCGTTGTAGAAGAAAATGTTCAAGCAAGTTATTATGGAAAGTGTTGGCGAGAAGTACGTTCTGTCAGCATGGAGATACAATTGACAACTTGATGTCGATCTCTGATACAAGAATTTGTGTATCATGATGTCTACCTAGGATACTGACACACGCAGCGGTTATTACTTCTTTCAGAATCTCAGAGATGTTAATGAAGAGATTTTTATAGTAATGTCGTAAAGTATTGAGACTGGCTCGCAAAATCACTTAAATTAACCAAACTTACCCAACGTAATACATATTTGTGTTGTCGAGATAATAGGAGGTGCTTTTTGTAGACAGTAAGTAATCTCTGGTGGTTTCTGGTTCGTGCTTATCTTAAATCTCTGAAACCCTTTTCATATTATATTGATGCAGATGCGAGGCGCTCGACAAAGCAAGTTATGAATGCATGAATTTCGAGTATAACTAAATATTTTCGATAACTATCGGTGTTAGGTTTCCCCAATGGTTTTTGTTGGGTCGCTCGAACATCAACGAAACACAATATTGATTATGAAAGAGTAGTTCTGTCGTATTTTATTCCCTAAGTTTGAGTCTTAACACTTTGGTGTTCAAAGATCGAAATCTTGCTTATGTTGGGAGCTTACGCGAAGTTTGTATTATCGACCATCCTGTGAATTATTAAGGCAAAGGCTTAGCTTTGAACACATTATCTTGGTGCCGGAGGCACCACAAGCTGGGGAGAGTCCTTCGGGAACATCCACCCAACTATAATTCGCAGGAGGTCTGACCTCTTAAGCATTAGTAGTGTCTACTGAATTTGCCAACGGCTGAATCGCCTTACCCCTTTCTTCTTTTAAATTAATTACTAGTTTTTCCACCATCTGATGCTAAACCATCCGGATTTGCGCTACGTGTTTTTGTTGAACTAAGGTAGTTCAGCGGTCAATTTTTCCACATTTTTTTTTAATTTCTGTCAGACGTTACTAATAGTCTTACCTGTACACCTGCAAAATTAAAAGACTCGAAGTTACGAGGGTAAATCAAATATGAACCGCAATTTTTATCATGTCGCCATGAGGGCATCGGAGTGTGCGCGTACTCTTAGACATAGGTAGGGATATCATGTGATTTCCTGCGCCCAAGCGAATGCCACTCTCGCTAAGGATCCAACATCGTTCCAAAAAATATCGATGTTTAAATATCGATATTTTTTTAATGAAACATTGACGTCTAAAACATCGGTATTCAGAAACGATACATCGATGTTTTTCCGTTGCTTTTTAAATACTTAATTGCTAGTTTAAGAAGCCACAATTATGAAGACGTAGAAACGACATCAATTTAAAAAGATTTTTTTTTAAATTTCTAGTTTCAAGTTGAAATTTTGACTTTTTTTCAGATTTTCGACTTTTTCCTTAAAATTTCGACTTTTTTTGCAAAATTTTGACTTAAGTCTTGAAAATTCGATATTTTTTCTTAAAACTTTGCCTTTAATCTTAAAATGTTGACTTTTCTCGAAATTCCTAGATTAAACTCAAAATTGCTACCTTGATCTCGAAATGTTGACTATAAACTCAAAATCTCGACTTTTTTGTAGAAATTTGGAGAAAAAAGTCGAAATTTCGATGTTTATCTCAAAATTTCCATGCTCTATGGTTAGACCCCTGATCGTATAATATTCACAATTGGCAATAGGGTAATAACCAAAATTTTGACTTCTTCTCGAAATGGGTTAAAATCAAAATTTGAAATTACAGTCAAAATTTCGGGAAAAAAGTCAAAATTTTGTCGAAATTTTGATTTTAATCTTGGAATTTCAAGAAAAAAAGTTTAAATTTCGATATAAAATTGAAATGTCTCCTCTTAACTCGAAGTTTCTAAAATATTTTTATTTAATTGACATTTCTAAGACTAATTTTTTAAATTATTATTTGTTATGAAGTGATAATTATTTTCCTTCCTAACTGAAACCCATATTTTTATTTATTTATTTATGTTTGTAAGTTTTGACTTAAAGTTCAAAATTTATATTTTTAAAGTTTTCAAAAAAAGTATACATTTGGAGATTACAGCTGTATATTGAAGAAATACTGAAGCATTCAAAAGTTAAACAGGTAATTTTAATAATTTTTACTTTACCTCAAAAACTTATAAAAAATACTCGAATTGTTAATAAAAATTCAGGATTAAACTCCAGATTTGACGAAGATATTCAGAATTTGGAAATTAAGTTCAAAATTATGATGATTCTGTTTTGGTTTTATTTGAAAACTTTTACTTTCGATTGAAAAATTAGGCTTTTTTAAGAATGTTTATTTTTTTCTCCGAAAATATAGATAAAAAAAGTTGACATTGACATAAAACAAAATTTTTAATGAAACTGAAAATTTTAAGTGTGAATTAGAAATTTTGATAAAAACTAGAATTTTTTATTTTCTTTTTGCCTGGAAATTTCGTTTGGAGCTCAAGATTGTCAAAAAAATCGATATCTCGAGATAAGAGTCGTATACATTCAAGGAAAACGTCAATATTTGAAAGTCAAACTTAAAATAAAAAAAAATTCTACCGTCACTTATCTCAAATAATTATAAAAAATTCTCGAATTACCGAGGTTAAAAATATTCAAGATTACGCTCGAAATTTTGTGAAGAAACTAATACAAAAATAAAATTTGGAAATTTGGTTTAATACACAATTTTATGATATTTTTTCAAAATTTTGAGGAAAAGTAGATATTACAAAAATTTACAACTTTCAAGTAAAAAAACATGGAATACGTATTAAAACTTTTTACTTAAAAATTGGAAACTTATAGAAATTTTGCAATTTAGAAACTCGTATCGAAATTTTGCAATTTAGGAACTCGTATCGAAATTTTGAGATTTTTGTTTTGGTTTTTATTTGGAATTTTTTATTTTTGATTCAAAAATTGGTCTTTTTCTAAAAATCTTTAACTTTTTCCCAAAAATTTCAACTTTTTTCTAGAGGTTTTGAATTAAAATATAAAGAAAAAAAATAAAAGTTTGAAAAAACAAATTTATTTAAAATAAGTTGTTTTAAAGGAACTGAAAATTTAAAGTTTAAACTGGAAATCTTGATTAAAATAAGAATTTCAATCTTTTCTTTTTGTCCAAAGATTTAAAATATCTCAAATTGAATTTTTTAAAGAACTTAAATTTATTTTAAAGAAATTCGGATTTTCAAATTTCAAGTTAAACTTTAAATCTTATTTCTTTAATGTTCAACTTGGCTTTTCGACTATTTTATTTTTCGAATTTTTCTCTTTAAATTTGTATCTTTATCAAAATTTCGAATCAAAATTCTAAATTAGAAGAGACCAAAAATCCCAAGATTAAAATCAAAGGTTATGTTAACAAATTACAAAAACCATTTTAATCGCAATGGAGGCAAGAATATACCTTTTTTCCTGAGATTTTTTTAAAACTCTAAACTCTAAAAAAAATCTAAATTTTAGGAAAATGTAAATCGAAATGTTTAAAAAAGTTCAAATTATCAACAAGGTGAATTTTCTAAAAATAACCGAAATTCCGAAATAAATCAAAATTTTCAAAAAATTCAAAATTTTAAAATAAGTCCAAATTTTTAAGAGTTTAAATTTTTTAAACTAATTTAAAAGTTCAAAAAAAAACGTGAAATATTGAAGAAAGATCGAAACTTTCAAGTCACAGTTTTGAAAAGTCCAAATTATCAAAAAGTTGAAATTTCTAAAAAAATTTGAAAATAAAACATTGAAAAAACATCAAAACTTTCAAGTCACAATTTTGAAAAGGCAAAATTATCAAAAAGTTTGAATTTTTAAAAAAGGTTAAAATTCCAAATGACTATGAAAGTCCAAATTTGAAATTTTGAAAAACCGTCGAATCTTTCAAGTCTTAATTTTAAAAAGTTCAAATTATCAAAAGTCGAATTTTCTAAAAATAATCGAAATTCCGAAATAAATCAAAAAATTTAAAATTTTACAATAAGTCCAAATTTTTAAGAGTTTAAATTTTTTAAACAAATTTAAAATTTCAAAAAAAAAGGTGAAATATTGAAGAAATATCAAAACTTTCAAGTCACAGTTTTGAAAAGTCGAAATTATCAAAAAGTTGAAATTTCTAAAAAAAGTTGAAAATAAAACATTGAAAAAACATAAAAACTTTCCAGTCACAATTTTGAAAAGGCGAAATTATCAAAAAGTTTGAATTTCTAAAAAAAGTTTAAATTACGAAATGATTCAGAATTTTCAAAAAATTCAAAACTTTTAAATAAGTCCAAATTTGAAATTTTAAAAAACCGTCGAATCTTTCAAGTCTTAATTTTAAAAAGTCCAAATTATCAAAAAGTCAAAATTTCTAAAAATAATCGAAATTCCGAAATAAATCAAAAAATTCAAAATTTTACAATAAGTCCAAATTTTTAAGGGTTCAAATTTTTTAAACAAATTTGAAATTTAAAAAAAAAGGTGAATTATTGAAGAAATATCGAAACTTTCAAGTCACAGTTTTGAAAAGTCCAAATTATCAAAAAGTTGAAATTTCTAAAAAAAGTTGAAAATAAAACATTGAAAAAACATCAACACCAATCACAATTTTGAAAAGGCAAAATTATCAAAAAGTTTGAATTTTTAAAAAAAGTTAAAATTTCGAAATGACTCAGAATCTTCAAAAATTCAAAATTTTTAAATTAGTCCAAATTTTTAAAAATTCAATTTTTCAAAAGACTTCAAAATTTGCAAAACAAGTTGAAATTTTGAAAAACCGTCGAATCTTTCAAGTCTTGATTTTGAAAAGTCCAAATTATTAAAATGTTGGAATTTCTAAAAAAAAAGTGGAAATTCCGAAATAAGTTAACATTTTTAAAAAACTCAAAATTTTTAAAATAGGTACAAATTTTTAAAAATTGAAATTTTGTAAGAGAATCCAACATTTTCAAAAAAAATTGAAATGTTGAAAAAACGTCGAAATTTTCAAGTCACAATTCTGAAAGGTCCAAATGTTTAAAAACGTGTGAAAATGCAGATATTTTCAAAAAAAATTATAAAAATTTAAATTTTGAGAAAAAGTTGAAATTTCAAAAATTTAAAATTTTTCAAAATAGGTTCAATTTTTCAAAAAGATCGAAATTTTTAAGTTAATATCTCAAAAAATTTGAAATTTCTAGCAAAAGTTGAAAATTGTTTTTTTTTAAATAGTCAAAATTTTGGGAAAAATTATTAAATAGTAGAAAAAACCAAATTTTCAAAATAGTCAAAATTTTCATCATAATTAAAAATTTTGCGTAACACTTCAAGATTTTTAAAAAGGTCAAAATCTTCAAAATAATCAAATGTTTTAATCAGAAAATTCGACTTTAAGAGAAAAAGTTAAAGTTTTGAAAAAAGAAAGTTTACCTAAGTCTACCTAAATTAAAATACAAAACTTGTCCCCTGAAACCAAGAAAGATTTAAAAACAGAACAAACCTTGCTCTAAGAGCGAGAGAGTGTTTTTTAATCTTTCTTGGTTTCAGGGGACAAGTTAGAGCAACGTTTGCTGTGTTTTTTAATCTTTCTTGGTTTCAGGGGACAAGTTCTGTATTTTAATTTCTGAAGATAACCAAGGACCAGTCCGTTCCACCAAAAAAAGTCTATATGTTAAAATGTCTACATTGTTAAAAAAGTCGAAAGTTACAATAATAAATCGAAATTTAAAAGAATCTAATTTTTTTTAAATATTCAAATTTTCAACAAACGTGAGGTTTTTCAAAAAGTTAAAAATTACAAAGAAATCCAAAATTCGAGAAAACGTCTAATTTTTCAAAAAAAGCCCAATTTTCAAAATATTTTCGAAGTATTTAAATTGAAAAATAATTCAAAATTCCAGAAAAAGTTAAATTTTAGAAAAACTTAGACATTTTTAAAAAGTGGTCAATAATTTATGAAAAAAGCCTGATTTTAGAAAAAATTAAATTTTTAAAAAGTCGAAATTTTCAACATAACAAAAAATGTTAAACAAAAGTGTAAATTTTATAAAAAGTCAAGATTTTTTAAACAACTGAAATTTTTGCACAAATTTTCTGTCAGAATTTCAAAAAGAGGTCAAAATTTTAAAAAAAAATGTTCAACAAAACTTATTTTTGTATATTTTTGAGAAAAAATTAATATTTTTAATTGAATATACTTCTGCAGGAATTGGACTGTGTCAAAGAACTACTAAAAGTGTTTGACGTTTCGCCCACCATAGTAGGGGGCTTCTTCAGGAAGAAAGAAAAGAAACAATAAATAAAAAGAGAAATATAAGGAAAATGAAAGAATGAAAAAAGCCAATTTCAATTCATTCTTTCATTTTTGCCTATTCCCTTATGTTTCTCTTTTTATTTATTGTTTCTTTTCTTTATTCCTGAAGAAGCCCCCTACGATGGTATAGAAGTATATCCTGTACTGACTCTGGTCGTGGAAACCTTCGTTATTATTTTTAATTGAAATTTGAATTGCATTTGCAAAAATCAAATAAATAGCTCAAATTTTCAACAAAAAGTCTTTAAAGTTTTAATTCACAATAAGTCGAATTTGGAGGAAAAGTCGAAAATTGAAAAAGAGTCAATATTTCTAAAAAATACAAATTTTCAGTCAGAATTTCAAGGAAAGTCTAAATTTTGATAAAGGTGTCAATTTTGTTATCTAAATTTGCAAAAACGTCGAAATTTAAAAAAAAATTCATAATTGTCAAAATATTCAAAAATTTCAAAGAAGTCGGATTTTTCAAAAATAGTAATTTACAAGAAAAGTCCCGTTTCAACAAAGTAGGAATCTTGAGAAATTTTTAAAGAAAAGATCGAAAAGTGTTCATAAAAATCACAATTTTGAAAAGAATAACTTTTTTTAAATCTATTTAAAAGGTTCTTTTTAAAAAGATCGAAATTATACAGTAGATTGGAATTTCGAGAAAAAGTCAAAGATTTCGAAAAAATTACAACCTATCCTTGTTTAAGAAGGGGGTTCATCGCCATCTATCCTTGTTTCTGCATCCTACTCGCAGTGCTTTGAAGACATAATGGGGTTATCCTTTGCGAGTGAATTAAACTCAAAAAAAAGAAACAAAAAGCATATTTTTAAAATATTGAAGCTAAACTAAGTAAGAGTCCGATCTAAAAAAGAAATTTCATAAAAAATCGAATTTTTAAAATGAGTCAAGATTTTTTAAAAAGTTTAAATTTCGAGAAGAAAGGTTGACTTTTAAGAAAAAGTTAAATTGTTGAAGAAAGGAAAGTTGAGAAAAAGATAAAATTTTGTAATGTCAAAATTTTGAAGAGTCAATGATAAATTGAATTTTAAAAGCTAAATTTTTCAAAAAAAGTTAAAATTTTGAAAACATTCTACATTACAGTTTTTTGAAAATAGTCAATATTTTTAATTAAATTTAAAATGTTCATGCTCTCCCGCGCCTTAAAAATTTGAACACAAATAAATTTTGTTTAACTATGTCAAATATAAGTTAATCTTGTTACTTTACAGACACAATTGTTAAATTTCGATCATAAGCGTTACTAATATCAACAAATATTGGTTGCAGCTGTTGCCTAAAAAAAAAGATATTTTAAAATAAAATGAAAATAGACATTTTCACTTTGAAAGAAGAACACGCCACTGGATGATGGTGCTCTTGAGACATTTGTGAGCAATTGGCTGCAAACACGTCTCCCTTCTTTTTATGATGATGGCATTAAAAACACTCCCAATCCATTGAGACAAAAGCATAACAAAATCAGGAGATTATGTAGAAAAATAGTTATTAACTTTCATATATGTATCTTGTACTAATATATTTTTAAAAACAACTTCTGGTTCATATTTGATTTACCCTCGTACAATTCCAAACTATGAAAAACGGTCACAGTTTAAATAAAGTAAAGAAATGGAAAGTTACCATAGCAGGAGGTCGCTAATATTATTGAAGTATTTTTGAGGTGAATCTGTATCTTAACCGCGGCTCCACGGGGGCGCCACAGCGCTCAGTTTGCTAACCACTGCATATAAAGATTATTTCGTACAAAAGTTCTCAGTTACTTTATATTTGATAGGTAGTTAACATTTTTTTTTAATAATGGGAATGAAGCTTTAATCAACCATTAAAATTGATAAAAGTTAAACGGGAACTAGTTAATTATACCATTTGAAATTCGAAACGATATTCAAAGGTATAATTTGCGAAGGCAGTTGATTATAAAGTTATCCCCGCTTCTCAAGGAGTTGTTCACACGTGGCGAAAGGAGATCATCCACCCGTTCGTTGATTGAATAAACTCTAATTGCTCCGATACATTATTGATGTCGTTTAAGCGTTTCACAATAGTGCCAACGAGGTCTGAATTCTCACAAAAGCCGATCGCTCTAAATGACATCATAAATATTGTAATTTCCCCCGCGGGACGTTCCGTCAACTGGAAAATTGTCTCCGGGTCTCTTGTCGACTGATTTCGAACACTATCCCCTTTCGAAGCGGTTCCAGTTACAAGACGATGGGCTGATGCCACCCCACTGGCAATTTCGAAGGCCTACTATTATTTGCATAGTTGTCATTTTGATTCGCCGCTTCTTGTTACAATCTATACCTGTTCTTTATGCACTTGTTTTTCAGAATAAGAATTACTGATCTAGAGGGAGTCGCCTTTTCATTGAGGAACGAAATTCCTTGTTTTTTTTTAAGGTTTTTTAAACATTAAATATAGGGAACAATGAAACACTTTTAAAGTCCCACAAGATGGAAGACTGCATTCCTAAGCCAGGTAAGGATGGGAAATTTTCCCAAAATTACAAGCCAATCAGCCTCTTATCCAACTTGGGTAAGGTGGCGGAAAGGATTTTGGGTTCCAACCTATGCACTCTACCTCATACCAGCTGCTGAGAGTGGTTGAAACAATTACTCAACCCATGAACTGGAACCAGGTAGTTGGAGCTATTTTCTTCGATATCTCCAAGGCATTTGACACAGTTTGGTACCAAGGACTAGTCTACAAGATGCACCAGTTTAAAATACCTCTAACAATGGTTCAAATGGTAAGCTCGTTCCTGGATCAACGCTCATTCAGAGCAAAGGTGGGACAGGAACTAACAAAACAGTTTAGGGTACAGTATGGGGTGCCTCAAGGCTCTGCCTTGTCACCTCTGGTGTATTCTCTATTCACAGCGGACATCCCAAGAACCAATCCAACAATCGGCCACACCTTATTGGCAACTTATGCAGACGACACAGCTTTGGTGGTGTACTCTTTCAATCCAGAGTTGGTCACCAGACGACTTCAGGAGGCAACAGATAGCCTATTAGATTACTTCGGTCAATGGAGAATCCAAGTCAACACAGACAAGACCCAAGCAGTCTACTTCACCCGAAGAAGACTCCAACCATATGGACATGTTAATATTCATGGGCAAAGCGTCAGCTGGAGACTGCAGGCAAAGTATCTAGGTGTAATTCTGGATAAAAGACTTACATTTCAGGCACACATCGATTATGCAGTGTCTAAAGCTAAAATGCTGAAGGGACTGCTGCAAGCGATGATTGGTAGAAATAGTAACCTGTCCACTGGACTTAAGGTGTTCCTATACAAATCAATCATAAGACCAGCGATGACCCACGCATCTGTAGCTTGGTCACAGGCGACGGATAATCAGATGAAGAAACTCCAGGTGTTTCAGAACGTCTTTCTAAGACAAGCCATGGACGCTCCATGGTTTGTGAAAAACAATCAATTCCACAGGGAAGCTGAACTACCCCTGGTAAGAGACTTTCTTAGGGAAACTAATTCCAGGGCGATGGTAAGAGCGAAAACGCATCCCAACAAGCTACTTCGACAGGCAGTGGATTACGAACCAAACATCCCAACCAGGATTAGGAGACCAAGGATGGTCCTCTAGGCTACGATTTCCATTTCAGAAATTTTTGTTTTGTTTGTTTTGTTTGTTTTTTTTGTTTCAGGCAAAACAGCTTACAATAGTGCTCCAGCACTATTGTACTGTTCCGATGGAATGATTGGGGGGCCCGTCCCGAAGAAGTAGGGGTTTTTAGTCGGTACCCGTAGTTTGAACGAAAGTCCAACACTATCTGGGTATCTTCCCAGATGTCCTTAACAGATTTTCGCCTTCTTTAAAAAAAACAAAAAATAAACACTTTTAAAGTTCCTCGCTGGGGGACTTTTGGCCTATCAGAGCTAATAGTTTGAGAGAGAGAGAGAGAGGGGGAAGGAGGGAGAGAGGGAGGGAGGGAGGGAAGGAGAGACATCCAAGACACGTTCTTCGATCTTTTACCGAAGAAACTGGGATAGTGCAAAGAGCTAAAGGGATAACACATGAAGATATTTGAAAAAACAGATGATACAATTATTAGATGCTGTGTTGCCAGTTGATTAATAACACATTGTTGATTTTAACACTTTTTACCAAGCCTAAGAAACTTCTTTGTATATCATCAAAATTCTATATTCTTGGGATAGCTCGCGTCTGTTAATTTAAGTAACTTTCTGAATATTCGACTTCTAGAAAAGGTCAAAATGAACACTTGCTTATGAGTTATATTATTCAGGGGCCTCCAAGTCTCCCATAATGCTCTTATACAACATAATTGCTCAATTGATCAAAATACTTTCTATATCATCTATGTGCATTCTGCCTTACTTACTGGAAGCATCAATATCTATGCATGGGGTAGACAGGATTTCGTTAAGAGAAAGACATTAATTATTTTGAGAATTGGCTGACAAAAAAACAAAACTAGCAAATCTTCCTGCTCAGTATATTGTACGCTAGCTATTACATAGAACTTCGTCTCCGGATTTAAGTGAATAATTAAAATTTAAAAGAAAAACTCAAAAATTAAAGAAAGATTTTAAATTTTGTGAATTGACAGATCAATTTATTTGTTTTATTGTTTTTCTTTGTCTCTGCAATAAATGGTGCTCTTATTTCTGAAATTTGAATTACTTTTGCACTCTTTGAAATAAGGGAGATTTCTTTCCAAATACGGTTTTACCAAAATATGGAAAAACCCGTAAAATACGGGAGATCTGGCAACGATCACCGCAGAGAAGCCAGCAAGAGAGGGAGTTGACGCTGACAAACTTCTTCCAAAAGAAACCGGCTTTCAAAGTTCATTAAGTTTGGAGCCTACTCGTTAGATGACGCCGTCGTCGTGTTGTCATTACCAAGTTCTGCATTTATTGACATAAAAAAATGAGTCATGACATGCGCGAGAGTAGAAGATCGAGAAACACACTTTTCGCATTTATATATTAGAAAGGATTTTCACTGAAACTGAACTGCACGAACTTGGGGGATCGAATTTCCAAATTAAAGTCTAAATTTCAAAAAAAAGCGAAATTTTTGGAAAAAAGTCAGAACATTGTATTTGAAAGAAAACCCAAACTTTTGGAATATTTCGAAAAATGCTGGGATTTCTAAAAAGGGTCGAATTTTGGAAATATGAATTTTGTAAAAAAAAATTAAAATATTCAAAAATATTTCTCTCAAAATATTATTTTATTTAAATTTTAACTAATCGACATTTACAAGAAAGAAAGAAGAAAGCTGTTTCTTGAAATATTCTAAAAATTTTATTCTCAGAATTATAACATTTTATTAAAATTTCGCTTTAATTTTGAAAAAATAAATGAATTTTGAGAAAAAGCCGAAGTTAGGAAGAAGACAGAAATTTTTAGGAAAAAAAAACCATCGAATTTTGAGATTAATGTTGTTCCGAAAATAAGATGAATTTGGAGAAACAAGTGGAAATCCAGAAAGTCAAATAAAAAAAATTTAGTAAAAGACGAACCTTAAAAAAAATGAATTTCGAAAAATACCGTCAAAATTTCGAGAAAATAATCAAAATTTCCAGATAATATCCAAATTTCCAACAGAAGAAAGTTGAAAACATGGGATAATTAAGTCTTACTTTCGAAGAAGACGAATTTAGAGAAAAAGTCAGAGTTTTCGGAAAATCAAATTTCATTTTGGAAAATGTAAAATGTCGAAAAATCGAAAAAAGTCTAAATTGTCAAGGGTCGAACTTTGTGAAAAACAGTCGCAGTTTTCGAAAAAAAAGCCGAGGTTAAAAAAATCCCAATTTACCAAAAATGGTTTTTTTCGGAATTTTTACTTTTTTATTTAAATTTTGACATTTAAATTTCGATAAAGAACTTCAATTTTTTTCTCTAAAAACAGCAATATTTTTCCAACATTTTTGCTCTTTTATTCATAACTTTTAAACTTTATTAACGATTAAAAAGCAACAGATATTAAAAATCCCGAAATGTTTCGATAAATATTTAACTATTTCGATCGAATTTAGAGAACATAAACGAATTTTGAGAAGGTAGAAGTTTCAAGGAAAAGTTAATTTCAAGGAAAAAGTTCAGAAATATAAATATTACAAGGATCAAAGTCGAAATTTCGAAAATAAGGAGAATTTTGAGATGCAAGTTGAATTTCTGGAAAGTTTAACTTAAAAAAGTCTAAATATTCAGAAAAAGACGACTATTAAGAAAATAGCAGAATTTTAAAAAACAACGAATATTAAGAAATATATTGAACTTTTGAAAAAAAAAAGGTTTTTTAAAAAACACTCCAAAAAAAGAATTTTTGAGAATAAAGACTAAAATTTCGAATTTTCGATAAAGGAAACTTTTGAGGAAAAGGACTAATTTTAAGAATTAAAGTCAAGATTTCGTTAAAAAGATGGATTTCAAGCAAAAAGTAGAAACTTCCAGAAATATTAAATATCGAATTTTCAAATAAAAATTAAGATTTAAAGAAAAAGCAAACTACATCACGTACTCACACTTCAAAAAATATTTTAGAATATTGTCAACATTCATTAATAAAACTTTAAATATTTCCAAACTGGGTCGCAGAAATGTTAAATAAAACTTAATAAACATAATGTTTCCGACTAATAAGGGTCCACCATGGAAAATATAAGAAACCAGTTAAAACTTTTCGAAGGTTTGATTCTAGAGGACTGAAATTTTAAGAAAAATTCCAGCATTAGGAAAAATAAAGAAATTTGGAGAAATCGGTTTGAAATTTCAAATGAAACTTCGAAATTAAGAGGAGATTCGAAATCTTTCAAAGAATAATATCTAACAAGGTTGAATTTTGCGAAAAAATTAAAATTAACAAAGAAATACTTTTTACAAAAGTAGTCATGAAAATATAAAGAAAAAGAATGAATGTCGAGAAGTAAGGTCAAACCTCGAGGAAAAAATGAAAATTGTTTATAAAAGACAAATTTTTTTTAAAAAATTGAAATATTGAGGTAGAGGAACTTCGACAAACGAAAAAATTAAGATTGTATGGAACATAAAGGATTGGATTTTAAATGAAGTCAAAATTTCTAAGAAAAAACTCAATTTTGAGAAAACTAGCGCATGTCGAAAAAAGTTTAATCCAAAAAAAAATCGCAAAATCAAAAAGGAATTTTGGAAAAACTTGAAATTTCGAGCAAAAGATCCAAATTTCAGAAAAATCTAAATTTGGAGATAAAATTCGAAATTTTCCAGAGAAAGCCAACATTTGCGATCCATAAATTGAAAAGGCTTTGTAAAAAATCACGAAATGTGAAAAAAATTGAGCTTACCAAAAGATGTCAAAATTTCAAGAAAAGCACGAATTTTGAAAAAACTGGAAAATTGAATGTAAATTTTTGGCGGCTTCGAGAACCAAGAGAGGGGCCCTGCTCTGTTCTAGGTGCGCCGATGTATATATGTAATAAATCTCTAAGCACTGACTGACAGACAACGCACAGCCTGAACGGATGGGACCCGGAGAGATTTCATAGAGGTGATACCCCTAATAGGAAAGTGAGTACTAGAGAAGATTTTCCAAAATTCAACTCCCTAAGTTAGTAAAAACGGCCAATAATGGATAGGCGATTTTTATATAACGAATAATACACAAGATTGTATTTAAAGTTGCCTATAAGCGACATCGTTGATCTGAATCAATGTGTCTCTATAAGATTTTATCCAAATTTTTGCAAATAATCACTTCATATTTTATGTTTTTACGAATTCTTTTCTTTTAACTTCTAAAAATTTAATTTGTGAACTTGAAATTTTGGCTTTAATTTGGCACTTCCGATGTTTGGTGGAACGGACTGCTCCTTGGTTATCTTCAAAAATTGAAATACAGAACTTGTCCCCTGAAACCAAGAAAGATTAAAAATCGCAGCAAACGTTGCTCGTCCGATGTTTAAATCGAAATGCGAAGAAACATTTTCTTTTTAGAAACTTCTAAATTTCTTCTCGAAGTTTCGAGTTTATAGTCAACATTTTTTGCACACAATCGAAAATTTTAGTGAATTTGTTTTCGAAGCTTTTTCAAAAAAATTTAACTTGAAATGTGAATTTTTAATTTGCTGAAATAAAGCAATTTTTCCAAATTCCCAATATTCACTGAAGTTACCAGAAATAGATGGAAATTTCGCCTTCAATTTTAAAATATTGAATTCTAAGGTTCCAAAATAAAAGACCAAAATTTAAACAAAAAAAAGGGAAGATTATTTTTTAAAATGTTTGGGATTTTTTTCAGAAATTTCTGTAGTTTCCCAATTTTAAAAATTCCGGCGATTTCTAATGCTTATTTTTTTTTAATTTCGACTTTAAAAACGTCCACACCTAAAGAAAATTTTAAGAAACAATTTAAAATTTTCTTTCATTCATTATTTATTAAAACGTTGAGGAAATTCACAAAATTGTATAACTAAAAAAAAATCGAAAACATTTCAAAGAAATTTTTTCTTAAAACTTTAGCAAAGACTACTTCAAAATTTCTATTTTTTTTTATTGAAAATTTCGACCCTCTTCGAATTTTTATATTTCGATTTTCAAAATTGCAAACTTTTGTTATGAATCAAAAATTTTTGGAAAAAGTCATCATCGTAATATTATTTTTACAAATCTCGACTTTTTCTCAGAATAACAAGCTCAAATTTGGTTTTTTCAATTATTTTCTTAAAATTGCAACTCTACAATTTTTTAAATGTTAGGATGAACGTGAAATTGCCAAAATAAACATTGAAGAAAAATTATATAATAAAAGGATCATTATTTTCGAAACTTAAGGTTCAAATTTGACATCTTCAGTTAAAATGTCTACACTAAAGTAGAAATGTAGCTATCAGATCAACAAAAAACTTGTAAATTTCTGCAAAACTGCTGTTCCAAATTTTTAACTCAAAGGTATAATTTGGAAGTGAATATACAACAAATTTGGTTTTTTTAATTATTTTCTTAAGATTGTAACTTTACAATTTTTTTAAATTTTGGGATGAACGTGAAAATGCCAGATTAAACATTGAAGAAAAATTACATAATAAAAAAAATATTATTTTCGAAATTTAAGGTTCAAATTTGACATCTTCAGTTAAAATTTCTACACTAAAGTCTAAATGTAGCTATCACATCAACAAAAAACTTGTAAATTTCTGCTAAACTGTTTTTCCAGATTTTTAGTTCAAAGGTAAAACGTGGAAATCATGTCAAAATTTCGAAAACTGTTTCTCCAAATTTTTAACTCAAAGGTAAAATTTGGAAATGAATAACAACAAATTAGGTTTTTTTTATTTTTTTCTTAAGATTGCAAATTTATAATCTTTTTTAATTTTGGGATGAACGTGAAAATGCCGGATTAAACATTGAAAAAAAATTACATAATAAAAAGAGCATTATTTTAGAAATTTAAGATTCAAATTTGACATCTTCAGTTAAAATTTCTACACTAAAGTCGAAATGTAGCTATCAGATCAACAAAAAACTTGTAAATTTCTGCAAAACTGTTTTTCCAACATTTTAGATCAAAGGTAAAATGTGGAAATCATGTCAAAATTTCGAAAACTGTTTCTCCAACTTTTTAATTCAAAGGTAAAATTTGTAAATGAATAACAATAAATCCGGTTTTTTTAATTATTTTCTTAAGATTGCAACTTTACAAACTTTTTTAATTTTGGGATGAACGTGAAAATGCCAGATTAAACGTTGAAGAAAAATTATATAATAAAGGAAACATTATTTTCGAAATTTAAGGTTCAAATTTGACATCTCAACTCAAAATGTTTACACTGAAGTCGAAATGTAGCGACAAGATCAACAAAAAGCTTGTAAATTTCTACAAAACTGTTTCCTCAAATTTTTAGTTGAAAGGTAAAGTTTGGAAATGATATCAAAATTTCGAAAACTGTTTCTCCAAATTTTTAACTCAAAGGTAAAATTTGGAAATGAATATACAACAAATTTGGTTTTTTTAATTATTTTCTTAAGATTGCAACTTTACAATTTTTTTAAATTTTGGGATGAACGTCAAAATGTCAGATTAAACATTGAAGAGAAATTATATAATAAAAAAAATATTATTTTCGAAATTTAAGGTTCAAATTTAACATCTTCAGTTAAAATTTCTACACTAAAGTCGAAATGTAGCGACAAGGTCAACAAAAAGCTTGTAAATTTCCACAAAACTGTTTGTCCAAATTTTTAGTTTAAAGATAAAGTTTGGATATGATGTCAAAATTTCGAAAACTGTTTCTCCAAATTTTTAACTCTAGGGTAAAATTTGGAAATGAATAACAACAAATTTGGTTTTTTTAATTATTTTCTTAAGATTGCAACTTCACAGTTTTTTTTATTTGAGGGATGAACGTGAAAATGCCAGATTAAACATTGAAAAAAACTGTATAATAAAAAATATATTATTTTTGAAATTTAAGGTTCAAATTTGACATCTTCAGTTAAAATGTCTACACTAAAGTCGAAATATAGCGACAAGGTCAACAAAAAGCTTGTAAATGTCTACAAAACTGTTTCCTTAAATTTTTAGTTCAAAGGTAAAGTTTGGAAATGATGTCAAAATTTCGAAAATTGTTTCTACAAATTTTTAACTCAAAGGAAAAATTTATAAATGAATAATAACAACAAATTTGGCTTTTTAAATTATTTTCCTAAGATTGCCACTGTACAATTTTTTTTAATTTTGGGGATGGACGTGTAATTGCCAGATTAAACGTTGAAGAAAAATTATATATTAAAAAAAATATTATTTTCGAAATTTACGGTTCAAATTTCGCATCTTTAGTTAAAATGTCTACACTAAAGTCGAAATGTAGCGACAAGGTCAACAAAAGGCTTGTAAATTTCTACAAAACTGTTTCCCCAAATTTTTAGTTCAAAGGTAAAATTTGGAAATGATATCAAAATTTAAAAAACTGTTTCTACAAATTTTTAACTCAAAGGTAAAATTTGGAGATGAATAACAATAAATTTGGTTTTTTAAATTATTTTCTTAAGAATGTAACTTTACGGTTTTTTAGATTTTGGGATGAACGTGAAAATGCCAAATTAAACATTGAAAAAAAATTATGTAATAAAAAAATTATTATTTTCGAAATTTGAAGTTCAAATTTCACATCTTAAGTTAAAACTTTTACACTAAAGTCGAAATGTAGCGATAAGGTCAACAAAAAACTTGTAAATTTCTGGAACACGATTTCTTAAAATTTTTTAGTTCAAAGGTAAAATTTGGAAATGATGTCGAAATTTCGAGAACAAACTTCAAACTGTTTAAAAAAAAACTTTCCTCCACATTTAGATTTAAACATCGTAATTTCTAAATTGAAGCTAAAATTTCGCTTTGAGCTCTTTTTTTTTAATTCTTATTTGATTTTAAACTCTAAAATTCTTCTAAATTTCGACTTTTTAGCTAAAACTTTTTCGAAATTACATCTTTAAAATCGAAATGTAATCAAGTCTGGAATTCGTTTTATAAAATCCATTCAAAATTTAAAAACTCACAATTTGGAAAGTCAAATTCTTCAAAAAAGATTAAAAATTTTCAGAAACACGCAAATTTTGCAAATAGTCGAAGTCGCAGGAATTTAGAGTTTCGAAGACCAACATTTTTTTAAAAAGGGGACATTTAAAAAAAAACTGGAAAATTTGAATAATTTTAAAAAAATCAGATTACGAAAGAAGTTATAAATTCGAGAAAAAGTCGAAATTTTGATAATTAAAAGTCGAAATGTTCAAAAAAAATGTGAAAATTGTGAAAAAAGTTTTAGAAATTTTTTTTTTTTTTGGTAGAACGGAGTGGTTCTTGGTTATCTTCGAAAATTGAAATACAAATCTTGTCCCCTGAAACCAAGAACGATTAGCTTTCGTGGTTTCAGGGGACAAGATTTGTATTTCAATTTTTTAAGTTTTAGAAAAATTAGAAATTTTGAGAAATATCCATTTTTTTATGGAATTGACTGATCCTTGGTTATCTTCAAAAATTGGAATACTCCTTAAACCAAGAAGATTAAAAAACACAACAAAGGTTGCTTTGATGTGTTTCGATAGCGAAGCTTTCATCTTCAGAGAGATACTCCAATATCCAATTTTTCAAAAAAATCATTATTAAAATAAAAGTGATTTTCTGTAAACAAAAATTCATTTTACTGCATAAAAGTCAAATTTCGATAAAAAGTCGAAATTTTTAAAAAAGAACTTGAAATTTTCAATAAAAGTTAAAATTTCGAAAAACTGTTGAAACTTTGAACAAAGGTGAATATTTTGGAAAAAAAAAAGGCAAACGTTTTAAAAAATCAATATTTTTACATAATCAAATTTATAGAAAAAATAAAAATTCTAAAGAAGGATAAAATTTTGAGAAAATATCTAAATTTTATGTCAACATTTTTAGCAAATTTGAAAATAAATCAAAATCTTAAAGAAAAACGAAATCATTAAAGTGTTGAAAATTTTAAAATAACTTAGTATTTGAAAAAACGCGAAATTAACAAAAAATTACATAATTTGAAATTTGAAGTTTTCAAAATTTGATGATTAAAGGTCGAAACTTTAAAAAGTCGAAATTTTAAAAAGTCGAAATGTTAAAAAATCGAAATGTTCAAGAAAGACGATATTTTCAACAACAATCGAAGTCAGACTTTTCAAAATGGTCGTCATTTTCGGAAAGTCAAAATTTTGAGAAAAAGACAAAATTTTGAAAAAAGTCAAATTTAGAAAATCAAACACTTTAAGAGAATCAATGTTTTCAAAAATCGAAACTTGCAAAAAAATCAAATTTTTAAAAAGAATTGAAAGGTTTAAAAAATCTAATTTAAAAACAGTCGAATTTACAAAAAGTTGTTATTTCTAGTAAAAATTTCAAAATAGGTTCAACATTTTCAAAAATAAGGTCACACATTTGAAAAGTGTCAACATTTCGAGATGAGTCAAAATATTTAAAAAAATTTGAAATCTTAAAAAGGAAGTCTATAAAAAATTTGAAATTTCCAAAGAAGCAAATTATTAATAGACAAATTTTTTTAAAAAAGTAAGAAGTTTTCAAAAAAATCAAAATATATTCAATTGAGTCAACATTTTAAAAAAGTTCGAATTTGAAAGAAGTTGGAATTTTCAAAAAGGTGAAAATGTTGGAACAATGGAAATTTTCAAAATTAAGTCAAAACTTCGAGAAAAATTTGAAATTTTGGGAATCGAACGAGAAAAGATCGATATTGTAGAGAAAGTGGATATTTTAAAATGTCCAAATTTTCGCATTAGGGCGAAATTTTTAATAAAATAGAACTCTTTAAAAAAATGTGGTAATTTGCAAGGAGGTGGCCCAAGAACCATTTCTCTTCTTTCATGTAGACGAAGACGCTCGTATCAGCTAATGTTTCTATAAATTCTGTCTACGATACCATTTGTTGTGTCCTTGAAGTGACTTTTTCGTTTTCATAAGTATACTTTTCGTTTGGATTTAGGAGGTAAGCCAATACCTCTTAAAATCCCCAAGCGTTCACGGGATTAGTTTAATTAGAGGGAAAGACAGAGTTAAATTAGTTGACAAGCGGTGGCGATTGTGGATTGTTCGCCGTTTTAAGTATTGCCAGGGCAAAGGTTGATTTACCGACACTTAAATACCTTAACTGTCATTCAAAGAAACCGCCTTGCGGTTTTGCAATATTTTCTCAAAGACCGCAACGTCCAATTCATCTAAGAAAGGCATTATTCTATTGTGCATCAAATATGTCATTAATATCCCCGATGAAGGCTAATTTGCTTGCAATAGCTCACACTCGCATGTAGCAATAATCAACTATAAATGATAATAAATCATTATTATGTTGCCCAATGACGGAAGTTTGGATGTTAATTTTATTCAAAGATTTACCTTTAACCGATAACGATAATATCTGTTTTACTGCAACTAAATTGTACAATTTTTATAACAATATTATCACTAGGTGCAGTCCTTACTTAAAAGGAGTAAAATATCACTGATATTTTGGTATTTTTAATCACAAACCCCAAAAACTGGTTTTTCTGAACTCATTTCGACAAATCAGTTCCTATTAAATAAAATTGCTTTTTACTCTCATTTTATTGGAGGGTGCCTCGCTTATACGTATAATAGCTTAATTAACTATCCACGGCTTTAAAGAGTTCGTGCAGATTGCAGATGTTTTGTTCAAATTCGATGATAGAGTCTTGTGACACTTTCAACTTTGTCCAAGTTTCATACTCAGATTGCAGTTGTGTCTCTTCTTCACTTGTTGTTCAAACGTTAATTTAAGAAAATTAATGGAATACTGTCTTCTTCCTGTATATATTGGGTAGCAAAGTTGCGCGCTATCGCATTAGATGGCGCTGTCAGAACATTATAATAAAAGAATCCCACGTGCAAAGTTACAATAAGGTTGAGCGCAAGAGCCCGCGCACCTCGTGAAATAAGTGATTAATTTTTTTTCTGTTTAATGTAAAAGACAAGGATTTATCACATTTTTAAGTGCTAAATAATGATCTCTTAATTAACTAGTACTTGTGCATTACTTGGAATAAAGTGCGCATATGTTTTATTCCATTATGAGGAAATTTAAATAAGTTGGTGCGCTCAGAACTAAGCACTTGCGTGGCTGCTATACGATTCCTATCAACGGCATCCTCGCGTTACGTAGAAATAATAAACTACGGAGCGCGCATTAAAGTTAGCGCAGTACGCCGCTCCCCCACGGGATGTTGTCGGATGATGAGTACGAGACAGAATTTGATGTGAAATATTTATGGTTTATGTGATAAGATTTCTGTTACAACTTTTGTGTCTTAATTTTGTTTCGAAATGGAGGATAGATTTTTCTATCGTCAATCAATTATATTTCGATTATCTAATTATTAACATAAAAAGAAATCACATGAGTTACAGATTTTATTACGTGTAATACATCTGCAATCAATCTGGCAGTAGCATATCTTGTTACATCTGACTGCGTTGCCTGTTACTGTTATGATTGGCTGATTTATATGATTTAAATATTTAAACAAATTTTAAAATGAGTGACACAGACTGAACACTTTGAAGGTTTAAAACTATAAATGTTCAATCATTTAAATTATAATGAAAGTTACGAGAATGTTTTGTGTATTATTATTATGCATTACTACTTAACGAGGAAAAACAAGTAGGGATGCAAACGATAGTTTGATGTTTTCAAAACATCGATATATCGTTTGTAAACATCAATGTTTCAACATCGATTCTAAAACATAAAAAATATCGATACATCGTTCAGTTTACAAACGATGTTTGAAAAATCGATGTATCGTATCGCAATGGAATTAGCGCCATCTGTTGCATAGAATTAATATTGATGGTACAAATGACCACACAATTTTGTAACTAGTCGCTTGATGGCAGCAGTGCATATTTAACAAATTGATACTGAAGCTTAGCGGCAGGCATACAAAGAGTACAATTATCTGACAATTCATAGTTTAGATATTTTTATTTGGCAACCTATAAAAAAACGCAAATTTTCAAAGAAAAATGAGAATTTTTAGAAAAGTATTTATTTGAAAACTCGAAACTATAAACAGAATTTTCACAATTATTTACTATTTATTTAATATTTCAAAATAATGCTTACCTATCAAGATTTCTAGTTTGAACTTCAAATATTCAGTTCCTTTAAGACAACTTACTTTACATAAATTTCCTTTTTTTGAAATTTTCATAAAATAGATAAACACTTCTAGAAATAGACCAATTTTCAAGTTAGAAATAAAAATGTCCAAATTAAAACCTAAACAGAATTCTCAATTGTCAGTTGTCAATTTTTAAATAAATAAATCTTCATATTTAATACAAGAAATTATAAATTTTTATCAAAATTCTTTGTTTAAATTTGAAAATTGCATACTTTAAAATCTCAAATTTTCTTAGAAATCTCGAACCTTTCCTGAAATTGTGTATGAAATTTTTATTTTTATAAATTTTGGTTTTTTCCGAATTGTTTTACCCAAATCCGGACTTTAATATAATAGTTTTATCGAAATTTTGAACATTTTTTTTAAATATTTAAAATTAAAGTGGAAAATTTTAGAACTTTCAGTTTAGATTTTAAATGTTAAAGTTTCTTCCCATGTATTTCTATAATTTCGAAATGTCTGCTTTGTTTGAAAAACTTAAACTTCAAATGTACTCTTCGGCTCAAAAATTTTTTTTACAAAATTCGACTTTTTCAAAATATCCAATTTTCTGGAAATCTTGCCTATTTATTGAACATTTTAACTTTTTTATGAAAATGTCTACATTTTTCAAAATTTCAACTAATTAAAATTTTTTTGTATGTTTTTCCGTTTTTTAAAATTTCTAGTTTTTCGAAAATTTGGAACTTTTTGAAAATTTCGATTTTCAAAAAATTTCGGATTCTTCCAAAAATTTTGAATTTTTAAATGTTTGATTCTTTTTTGAAAATTACTTAGACTTAAAGCATGGCTTTTTAAAGAGTTTGGCATTTTCACAAATTGCTTTGACATTTATAAAAAGTTTGAGTTTATATAAAAATTTCGAATTGTTTTCGAAAATCTGGAATTTTTTCTGAAAATTTTAATTTTTTATGAAAATTCAACATTTTTCATAATTTCAACTTTTAATTTCTTCAGAATGTTAATTTATTTTTCACAATTGTGGCTTTTTAAAAAATTTCGACATTTTTTAGATATTTTTATTTTTTTAAATTCCTTGGATTTTTCTAAACATTTCACTTTCGATTTTTTTTTAAATTTCAATGTTTTTTAAATTGTCGATTATTTTTTTTAATTCTGACGTTGTTTTAAAATTTCAACTATTTTGAAAAATTCAGATTTTTTCAAGTCACATTTTTCAAAATTTCGCCTATTTTTAAAATTTTTGACTATTTCTCAAAATTTCGAATTTTTCGTTAAATCTTTACTTTTCCAAAATTACATTTTTTTAAGTTAAATTAGAACCACTTCTAAAAAAGTTTGGCATTTTTGAAAATTTCATTTTTTCATAAAAAAATTTGAAATTTTCTTGAAAGGCATCTTTTGAAATTTTCCAGTTGTCTTCAAAATTTTGATTTTCTTTTTAAACATTTGGATATTTTTCATTCTCAACAGTATTTAAAAATTTTGTCCTCTTTGAAATTTTGACTATTTCACAAAATTTCGACCTTTTTTGAAAATCTTTACTTTGGTCAAAATTACAATTTATCTTCAAATGAAATTAGTAAAAAAAATTTCGCTTTTTTTGAAAATCGGATATTTTCAAATTTTTTTTTAAATGTTTTGCTATTTCTTTCAGAATTTCCACATTTTTGGAAATTTTGACTTTTATGAAAATGTCGATATTTTTCTAAATTTTAACTTGAAATTTCGATTTAAAATTCGTCTGTTAAAATTCCGACTTTCTCGAAAATTTGAAATGTTTTCAAATATTTCGTTTTTTAAAAATTTTCGAATTCTTTTTTTTTTTAATTAGTGCGACTCAAAAATTTTCAAAATTTGATATTTTCTCAAGACTTCGCTTTTTTTAAATTCCGATTTTTATAAAGTTTGGCATTTTTACGAAATTTTGCCTGACGTTTTAAAAAAGTTTTATCGAAATTCAGACTTTTTTTGAAAAACCTGAATACTTATGAACATTGTAACGTTTCAAAATTTAGCTTTTTCTTTTAAATTACCGAAGTTCCTCAAAGTTTTAAGTGCTTTTTCAAAATTTTGGGTATTTTAAAAATTCGTTTATTTTTCAAAATTCCAAAATTTGTAATAAACCAGATTTTATTTTTATAAATTTTAGTTTTTTCCCGAAATTTAAGTTTTTTTTTTGATATTTCATAAAAAATAATCAAAGAAATTAGGCGAGGAAAGACCATCAACCAATAAACAGTGTTAGAAACTTCGAGTTTAAAGGCGAATTGTCGAGTTTTCCTCGAAATTTCGACTTCAATCTCGAAATATCAATTTTTTCTGGAAAATCCAGGAGTAAAGTCAAAATTTGGACTTTAATCTCAAATTTCGACTTTAACCTGAAAATTTCAAGAAAAAAGTCGAAATTTTGGTTGTTAAAAATTAAAGTAACTGAACTCATCCTACATTAGAGTCAAAATTTTGACGAAATTTCGAGAAAAAAGTGGAAATTTCAATTAAACTCCGAATTAAAAAAAGTTCTTTTTAAATTGATGTCCTTTTCTACACTTTCCGAATTTTGACTTCTTAAACTCGCAATTAAATATTTAAAAAACATCCGAAAAACATCGATGTATCGATACCGAATACCGATGTTTAAGACATCGATGTTTCATTGAAAAAAATATCGATGTTCAAACGTCGATGCTTTTTTAAACGATGTTGCAGTGTTAAAATTGGAATAAAAATGTGAAAAATAAATAAATAAATAAAATACTATTAAATACCACGCCTTACAAAAAGCGTTTGTTTCTCCTAAATTTAATACCTTGCTACGGCATCGGAGTCACCTAAACTCTTTAACTATTAATATTTTTTGCATCTGCGCACCCCCTGTCAAAAAGTCACCAGCCGCCACTGCCTATCGTGACGCTGTCGTCGCAGTCACATAATTTATTTACATTGAAAATGGTTACTCTTTCTGGATATGCAGAGAGTATCTGGAACAGTTGTCCGGGATAAAGCGTACTAACGATCCCGCTTTGCATATATCAATTTTCGTCAAAATCGCTTCAGGATCAGCCGTGGAAAGCGAATAAACCCACAAATACACTTTCGACTTTAATATATTAGTTAGGAATTGCGTAGAGCTGCAGATTACATCCTGCCAAGGAGTGGATCTCTGACACCAAAAATAACGAAACCCGATACGTTTAAAAATAATAAAACCATAAGTAAACGGCGGTAAACAAAATTGCCACAAAAATTAGAACGCATCTTTGAGTGCAGTATGTTTGCGAACCAAATGTTGCAATACGGCTATCGAATTACCTGCGATAATTCGGTAACAAAGGAGTATCGCAGGCTGGGTCCTATGCGCTCAGACAGGCGCGCCTGAAATTAGAGTAAGCTGTGGAAAATGAGCTGCTTGCTAATAAGGTGGCCGATTACAGGCTGAATTTGATCTTCGATGCGAATAATATCGATTTTATACCCTGTTGCTTGTTTTATGCGCCTTCCGACAGGATTAACCCGATGTTGCGGGACTACAGATAGTTTCATTACATCATTACTCGTCTGCTGCAAAGCTACCGGTGTTATATTCACCCTAATTATCTTAAATATCGTTATTAGGAGCGTCTAGACCTTTGGTGTTGTCCAAGGAAAAACAAATAAAGATCACATTGACGCCACGAAATAATTCTTAATTCAATATCCGTTTCTTAATTAAGTTGAATAATTGTACTTGTTTAAGAAAAAAAAAATAAAATTAATATAACAGTCAGTAATGAATCCATAGAGGGAGGAAAGATTGAAGATTTTAAATAGTTTATTGGGTCCTTTGAGCTCAAGAGAGAACTTGGAATCCTTACTAATACCTATATAAATTACGAAAGCGTATTTGTCTGCTTTTTGCCCGCTTTCCACCGCTCTATTACTAAAATGATTTTGACAAAAATCTGTATCCTTAGGATACAGAATAGTTAATAGGCTACTTTTTATCCTAAACTTTGAAAAAACCTAAATAACGTTTTTATATGATATAAGCAATTATAGTGCAGATTCTGGAGAAAATTCCACTGTGATCCATTGCCAAACCCACTGATCAAATACCTACAAACCTGGACTTTGCTGTTCCATACGAAGTTGAAATACAAAACTTGTCCCCTGAAATCAAGAAAGATTAAAAAACACAACAAAGGTTGGTCTAACGCGTTTTGATAGCCAAGCTATCATCTTCAGAGAGGTACTTTTTTTGAGTATATCTCTGAAGATGATAGCTTGGCTGTCGAAATGCGTTAGTGCAACCTTTGTTGTGTTTTTTAATCTTTCTTGGTTTCAAGGGACAAGTTTTGTATTTCAATTTTTGAAGATAACCAAGGACCAGTCCGTTCCACCAAAACCATACGAAGTGGTTATCGGGGACCGCCAGACGTAGAATGGACACAGTGAAGGGCTAGCAAACAATGCATCTGTGTGGTACACAGACGGATCCAAATAAACAGGAGCAGGACTAGGAATATGAGGTCCTAATTTAGGACTCGCTGAACCCCTAGGAAACGTTTCCATAATTTTTCAAACAGAACTGCTTGCTATAATTCTGTGCGCAAAAAAGTGCCTTCAAAAAGGACCCAGAACTCGTTTTGGATAGCCAGGCTGCATTAAAGACTCTAAAGTCGTTCAGAACCGAGTTAAAAATGGCCTAGGAATGCAAACAATTCCTGAAGCAACTGACTACAAACAACAAAGTAACCCTGATGTAGGTTCCAGGGCATCAAGACATAGAAGGGAACGAAGAGGCAGATAGACTTGCAAAAGAGGACTCAATCACGCCTCTCTTTGGCCCAGAACCATACTGGGGTCTTACAAAAAACCATGTAAAAATTGATACTTGGGAGACAAACCAAATGCTGTCATACTGGAGGAAAACTCCAGGCCTAAGCCAGTCAAAAAAGTTCATCACTATCTCAAAAAAAAAAAACGTCTGAGCAGCTTCTCAAACTGAACAAGAACGACTTAAGAATAATAACGGAACTTTTCACAGGACATTTTCCAGTAAAGTATCACCTTAAGAAGATGGGAAACGTGGATGATGAAAACTGCAGATTCTGTAACACAGCAACAGAAACAACAGAACGCCTGCTATGCGAATGTATGGCTCAGTTCTGTAAAAAGCTCAAATTTTTTGAAAGGGCGACTCTGACATCCCAAGAAATAAGAGAAATAGCTTCTAAAAAGAACACCTGCTATGCCAGTGCATGGCTCAGTTCTGTAAAAGGTTCAAATTTCTCGAGAGGGTCACTCCGACACCCCAGGAAATAAGAGAAACAGCTCCTAAAAAGATTACTATGTAAAAGTCTGTAGAGTGGCGTGTGGAGGAATCTACTACTATCAGTGAAGACCAAAAGTTATTTTGGAAGTGTGTCTGCCAGGAACTTATATTGATACCCCCAAGGGCAAGATTCTTGAGGCATACAAGACCGCTTCTCTCGAAACACTAGAGCACAGGCGTATGGTTGGTGACTTGTCTCTTTTCTACAAGTACTATCAAGGGAGATGCTCGCAGGAACTAATAAGATTGGTCCCCCAAGGGCAAGATTTTTGAGGCATACAAGACAGTCGGATACAGCAAATTCCTGTCCGGTCCACCTTGAAACAGTGAGGACTTCTGTCTACAGAGATTCTTTTTTCTATAGAACTTCCAAGCTATGGAACTCGTTACCGAAAGAAATGTTCCCCAAAAATTACAACCTATACTTATTTAAGAAGGCGGTTCATCGCCATCTATCCTTGTTTCCGCATCCTACTCGCAGTGCTTTGCGGCAAAATGGCGTTATCCTCTGCGAGTGGATTAAACTTTAAAAAAAATAAAAGTGTAAACATCTTGGACAATCATTAAAAAAAATAGAGTCCGCAAAAAGATCCTAAAGGGTCGCAGTGCTGAGAGGTGTACAAGCACATATTTCAAAACTGTAACTGTAAGCAATTCTAGGGAAAGGAAAAGCATCAACTCTGAACTTAATGATCTTTATCTCATCAGCGTCCCTCTCTCTTAGCTTCTCTAACTATTACCATAAACGTAGGCATCTATATTATCGATTTCAGTAATATTACGTTATCGCTTTACCATTTAAGCTGAAAATGAATCCCAAATTTCATTTAAATGTAAAATTGTTCTGAAAGTTTCGAAGGTTCCATAGCATTGCAGTTATTTTTGCAAGTTTGGTGGTAACAGTTCTAAATATTTGATGCCTTAATAGTCCTCTTTTTCTTTATTTAAAAGTTTCAAGATTAAGTAATTGGAAAATTTTTATTTGACTTTTCATTTAACTCATCACATCTACGACAACTGGAATTTCAAGTTTAAATTCAGAGTTTTAGAAAAAATAATAAATATAGTTTTTCTCTTGAAGTTTCCATTCTTTTAGAGTTTTTATAAATTTTTTGAATTTTTTCTGAAATTTAGACTTTTTCTCCAAGATTGAAATAGACACAACAAAGGTTTAGAGCAACCTTTGTTGTGTTTTTTAATCTTTGTTGGTTTCAGAGGACAAGAATTGTATTTCAGTTTTGAAGGTAACCAAGGACCAGTCCGTTTCACAAAATTGTTCTCCAAGCTTTTAGTTAGTAAGTGGAAAATTTTTATTTGACTTTTCATTTAACTCATCCCCTCTCTGACAACTGGAATTTCAAGTTTAAATTCAGAGTTTAAAAAAAAATAATAAAATTAGGTTCTCTCTTAAAGTTTCCTTTCTTTTAGACTTTTTATAAAATTTTTGAATTTTTCCTGAATATTAGACTTTTTCTCCAAGATTGAAATACAAATCTTGTCCCCTGAAACCAAGAAAAATTAAAAAACACAACAAAGGTTTAGAGCAACCTTTGTTGAATTTTTTAATCTTTCTTGGTTTCAGGGGACAAGATTTGTATTTCAGTTTTGAAGGAACCAAGGACCAGACCGTTTCACAAAATTGTTCTTCAAGCTTCTAGTTAGTAAGTGGAAAATTTTTATTTGACTTTTTATTTAACTCATCACTTCTATGACACCTGGAATTTTCAAGTTTAAATTCAGAGTTTTGAAAAAAATAATAAATATAGTTTTTTTCTTGGAGTTTCTATTCTTTTAGACTTCTTATAAATTTTTTTAATTTTTCCTGAAATTTAGACTTTTTTTTCAAGATTGAAATACAAATCTCGTCTCCTGAAACCAAGAAAGATTAAAAAACACAACAAAGGTTTGGAGCAAACTTTGATGTGTTTTTTAATCTTTCTTGTTTCAGGGGACAAGATTTGTATTTCAGTTTTGAAGGTAACCAAGGACCAGTTCGTTTCACAAAATTGTTTTCCAGGCTTTTAGATAGTAAGTGGAAAATTTTTATTTGCCTTTTCATTTAACTCATCACGTCTCTGACAACTGGAATTTCAAGTTTAAATTCAGAAAAATAATAAATTTAATTTTTCTCTTGAAGTTTCCATTCTTTTAGATTTATTCTAAAATTTTTGAATTTTTCCTGCAATTTAGACTTTTTCTCCAAGATTAAAATACAAATCTTGTCCCCTGAAATCAAGAAAGATTAAAATACACAACAAAAGTTTAGAGCAAACTTCGTTGTGTTTTTTAATCTTTCTTGGTTTCAGAGGATAAGATTTTTATTTCAGTTTTGAAGGTAACCGAGGACCAGTCCGTTTCATAAAATTGTTCTCCAAGCTTCTAGTTAGTAAGTGGAAAATTTTTATTTGACTTTTCATTTAACTCGTCCCGTCTCTGACAACTGGAATTTCAAGTTTAAATTCAGAGTTTTGAAAAAATAATAAATATGGTTTTTCTCTTCGAGTTTCCATTCTTTTAGAATTTTTCTCCAAGATTGAAATACAAATCTTGTCCCCTTAAACCAAGGACGATTAAAAAACACAACAAAGGTTTAGAGCAACCTTTGTTGTGTTTTTTAATCTTTCTTGGTTTCAGAGGACAAGATTTGTATTTCAATTTTAAAGGTAACCAGGGACCACTCCGTTGCACAAAATTGTTCTCCAAGCTTCTAATTCAAATGTGAAATTAAATACGGAGCGGAAATTTTGAAAAAGAGTTCGAAAATTAGAAAAAAGTCAAAACTCTAAGGAAAAATATAAATTTTGATAATAAAATGTCAAATTTATTTAAAAAATGGTAATTCTGAAAAAAGATCAAAGTTTTAAATAATCCAACTTTTCAAAGAAATCAAATTTTAAAAAAATTGAATTTTTCAAATAGATTCAAATTGAAATACGTCAATTCTTGAAGAAAATAGACATTTTCTGGACAAGACGAATTTTCCAAACAATCAAATTTACGAAAGCTCGAAGATTCGAAAAGTCGAAATTCGAAAGTGAAAGTTATAAAAAAAGCTCGAAACTTAAAATATTTCAATGTTTAAAAAAGTTTAAATTTTGATAATAAAATGTTGAAATATTATAAAAAGTGGAAATCGTGAAAAAAGATTTAAAATTTCAAAAAAATCAAATTTTGAATAATATAGCTTATCAAAATTAGCGAAAAAAATTAAAATTTCAAAAAAAATCAAATTTTAAATAATCCAGCTTGTAAAAATATCGAATTAAAAAAAAAAGTAGAATGTTTCAAATGGATTCAGACTTAAATATATCAATTCTTAAAAAAAATGATATTTTTTGAAAAGGCGAATTTTCCAATTAATAGAATTTACGAAAGCTCGAAGATTCAAAAAGTCGAAATTTTGAAAATGATCAAAACTTCGAAAAAAAGTTGAAATTTTGACGATCAAATGACGAAATTTCCAAAGAAAGTGGAAGTTATAAAAAAAGCTCGAAGTTTAAAATATCTGAATTTTTAGAAGAGTTTAAATTTTGATAATAAAATGTCGAAATTTTATAAAAAGTTGAAATTCTGAAAAAAGATCTAAAATTTCAAAAAAAAAACCGAATTTTGAATCCAGCTTGCCAAAAAATTTGATATTAAAAAAAGAGTGGAGTTTTTCAAATGGATTTAAACTTAAATAGGTAAATTCTTCAAAAAAATTGAAATTTTTTTGAAAGGCAATTTTTCCAATTAATCGAATTTACGAAAGCTCGAAGATTCGAAAAGTCGAAATTTTGAAAATGATCAAAACTTCGAAGAAAAGTTGAAATTTTGGCGATAAAGTGACGAAATTTCCAAATAAAATGGAAGTTATAAAAAAAGCTCGAAATTTAAAATATCTGAATTTAAAAACAGTTCGAAATTGTGTTAAGTCGAAATACTGAAAAAAGATCCAAACTTCCAAAAATGAATTTTGGACAATATAGCTTGTCGAAAATATCGAATTTTTAAAAAAAGTAGAATTTTTTAAATGGATTCAAACTTAAATACGTCAATTCTTAAAAAAAAAATAGAAAATTTTTGAAAAGGCGAATTTTCCAATTAATAGAATTTACGAAAGCTCGAAGATTCGAAAAGTCAAAATTTTGAAAATGATCAAAACTTCGAAGAAAAATTTAAATGTTGGCGATAAAATGACGAAATTTCCAAATAAAATGGAAGTTATAAAAAAAGCTCAAAATTTAAAATATCTAAATTTAAAAAAGTTCCAAATTGTGTTAAGTCGAAATACTGAAAAAAGATCTAAACTTCCAAAAAAAAATTGAATTTTGAACAATATAGCTTGTCGAAAATATCGAATTTTAAAAAAAGGTAGAATTTTTCAAATGGATTCAAGCTTAAATACGTCATTCTTAAAAAAAAATGAAATTTTTTAAAAAGGGGAATTTTCCAATTAGAATTTACGAAAGCTCGAAGATTCGAAAAGTCGAAATTTTGAAAATGATCAAAACTTCGAAGAAAAGTTGAAATTTTGGCGATAAAATGACCAAATTTCCAAAGAAAGGGGAAGTTATAAAAAAAGCTCGAAATTTAAAATATCTGAATTTTTAAAAAAGTTTAAATTTTGATAATAAAATGTCGAAATTTTATAAAAAGTGGAAATTCTGAAAAAAGATCTAATATTCCAAAAACAAATCGAATTTTGAATTATATAGCTTTTAGTGGAACGGACTGGTCCTTGGTTATCTTTAAAAATTAAAATACAAATCTTGTCCCCTGAAACAATAAAGATCTAAGAACACAACAAAGGTTGCTCTACCTTTGTTGTGTTTTTTAATCTTTCTTGGTTTAAGGAGACAAGATTGCTATTTCAATAATATAGCCTGTCAAAAAAATCGAATTTAAAAAAAAAGGTGAATTTTTCAAATGAATTCAAAGTTAAATACGTCAAATTCTTAAAAAAATAGAATTTTTCTGAAAAAACGAAATTCCAATTAATCAAATTTATGAAAGTTTGATGATACGAGAAGCCAAAATTTTAAAAATAGCCAAAACTTCGAAAAAAAAGGAAAAATGTTGGTGATAAAATGACGAAATTCCCAAAGAAAGTGGACATTCCCAAAGAAATAGCAAGTTCTAAAAAAAAGCTCCAAATGTGCTTAAATTTTGAAAAAAGTTGAAATTTTCAAAAAAATCAAACTTGGTTTTTTTTCTTTCATCTAAACGTAAATTATGAATTAACCCCTTTTTTTATTTTTTCTCGTTGTCTGCACAGGGTATTGTATGGGTTAGCGGACACCTAAATTCTCTCTCGGCGGGCCTCGATGTTTAATATGCTCTGAAATTTAATAATCTGGCTGTTTGAGTATTGCACATTAATTTTGTGAAGCGTTATTATTTATGCTTTATTTGTTTTTGTCAGATCGGTTAATTATTTTCGTACACCTTTCACATCATTGGTAATTTCTAGAAATTCTGTTTGTTTTTTTTGTCAGTTAATTTAATTTTAAAAGTCAAACTCATGATTTAAGTAAATAGCAAAAACTTTGAAATAAAAATCGTAATTTATTATTAAAAAATTTTAAACATTTTTACTATAATTTTGAAATATCAATTTTGGTGGAACAGACTGGTCCTCGGTTATCTTCAAAAATTAAAATACAAATCTTGTCTCCTGAAACTAAGAAAGATTAAAAAACAAAACAAAGGTTACTCTAACGCATTTCGATAACAAAGCTATCATCTTCAGAAAGTTACTGAGTATATCTGGTTTTTAATCTTTCTTGGTTTCACGAGACAAGATTTTTATTTCAATTTTCAAAATATCAAATAAAATTCAAATATTCAACTTTTTCTTCGAAATGTCTCTTAAAAATTCAAAATATCTATAAGAAGTTAAAATGTTGAGAATTCTTTTTATAAATTTGATAATTTTTTTTTATTTCAACTTTTTTATAAAATTAATTAAAATTTGTTTCGACTTCAACTCAAAATTTAGACTTGATGAGTTCGTTTTCTGCGAAATTTCATTAACAGATTTAATTTTTTTTTAAGACTTTTTCAAAATATATCCAAATTTCTCTAGAAATTTGAACTCTCTTTTACGTAACGTAAAAAGTTCAAACTAAATATCAGGTTTTTAAAATCTATGATGAAATGAAAGTTGAAATTCTGAGCCAAAATTTTTAAATTAAAATGGAAATTTTGAAAGAAATGGTGAAAAATTATATAAAAATGAAAGTTCAGTTTCTAAATTCAAAATTTCTAGAAGAATAGTGAAATTGTAAGGCTCATCCACATTAATAAAAATTTATGTTGTGCGTTGTATGTTGTATTTGACAATAATAGTGAGGCTATGTTCATGGCTGAATCCACATCAATAAAAATTTGTGTTGTGCTAAAAGTTGGCTTATAATAACGATTTTTCCACCGTATATGAAGAATTTAACATATACACAAACGGCATCGGGCAGTATGACGCAAAATAACTATTTACATCACAAAATGACCTTGCTTGAAAAGAATGTTTTTTAAATTTCAAAATACAACCCACACTACGCATTTTTATTGACAAGGCCCCAGTTCAACATTTTTGACTTATTATCAAAGGTTTTTGCACTGCATTTGAAGAGTTTGCAATATAAAATTTATTGCTGTAGATCCAACTATAGAATTAGTGACGAAATTTCGAAAAAAAGTTATAAAAGTCCAGTTTAAATTGCAATTTTTGATAAAAATTGAGAAAATCATGAGCTTTATAAAAAGAATCGAGTTTTAACACAAAAATATTATAAAAAAATCAACATTTTCAAATTAAAATCGACATTTTGACTTTCAAACTCAATATAAAATCTGAAAAATGTCGATATTTCTAGAAAAAGATAATAAGGGATTTATTTGTGAAAAATTGATATACAAATCTTGTCCCCTAAAACCAAGAAAGATTTTAAAACACAACACTTGGTTTAACGCATTTTGATAGCCAAGTTATCATCGTCAGAGAAATAGTCGACTCGACTCGCCTCAACACAACTCGACTCTACTCGACACGACTCGACTCGATATATCTCTGAAAGTTTAAAAATAATTGAACTAACCAAAAATTTAAAATAAAATTTAAAGGGGTCAAAAATAATAAAATTATAAATTTGAAGTTCTCTCCCAAAATGTAAAATAAATTTGAAAGTTTCAACTTAAAATTAGGACATTCTACTTGTTTTCTTGAAACTTCGACTTTAAAGCTATGAATTTTTCCACCTACTATAAGCTAAAATTTTGGGAAAATACTGGAACTTTTCGTTTTAACGTAGAAATTTTAGTAAATTAAATGCAAACGTGAAAGTTCGTGATAATACACGAAATTTCGAAACAAATGAGAGCATTGTAGAAAAATTGAGTTTCGAGAAATAGGTCGAAATTCAAATCAAAACTCAAGACTCCGAGAAAATGGTCTTAGGTTTGAGAAAATACAAACTTCGACTTTAAAACTATGAATTTTTCCACCTACTATAAGCTAAAATTTTGGGAAAATACTCAACCTTTTCGTTTTAACCTAGATATTTTAGGAAATTATAGACAAACGTAAAAGTTCGTGAAAATAGTCGAAATTTCGAAACAAATGCGAACATTGTAGAAAAATTCGAGTTTCGAAAAATAGGTCGAAATTCAAATCAAAACCCAAGACTCCGAGAAAACGGTCTTAGGTTTGAGAAAATACAAACTTCGACTTTAAAACTATGAATTTTTTCACCTACTATAAGCTTACATTTTGGGAAAATACTCGAACTTTTCGTTTTAACGTAGAAATTTTAGTAAATTAAATGCAAACGTAAAAGTTCGTGAAAATAGTCGAAATTTCGAAACAAATGCGAGCATTGTAGAAAAAATCGAGTTTCGAGAAAGAGGTCGAAATTCAAATTAAAACTTAAGACTCCGAGAAAATGGTCTTAGATTGGAGAAAATACAAACTTCGACTTTAAAACTATGAATTTTTCCACCTACTATAAGCTAAAATTTTGGGAAAATACTCGAACTTTTCGTTTTAACGTAGAAATTTTAGAAAATTAAATGCAAACGTAAAAGTTCGTGAAAATAGTCGAAATTTCGAAACAAATGCGAGCATTTGAGAGAAAAAATCGAGTTTCGAGAAATGGGTCGAAATTCAAATCAAAACCCAAGACTCCGAGAAAATGGTCTTAGGTTTGAGAAAATACAAACTTCGACTTTAAAACTTGAATTTTTCCACCTACTATAAGCTAACATTTTGGGAAAATACTCGAACTTTTCGTTTTAACGTAGAAATTTTAGGAAATTAAATGCAAACGTAAAAGTTCGTGAAAATAGTCGAAATTTCGAAACATGAAACTCAAGACTCCGAGAAATGGTCTTAGGTTTGAGAAAATACAAAAATTTCTATAAAAGAGCTTCATTTGAGCTTTTCAAATTCTTTAGCAAAATTGAAACTTACAAATTATGATCGATATTTTAAAAAGTGAATTGTAATTTTGGATAAGACAATTATATTATATTATACAATAGACAATTTCAGTTGAAACTGGGAAGTTTCATAAATTTCGAGAATAGCGAGAAAAAGACAAGTTATTGAGAGAGAAACGTAAAAAATTGTAGAAAAATATGTTGGTAGTAGAAGTTGAAAGACAAATATTGTCCCCTGAAACCAAGAAAGATCAAAATTTTTCAATCTTCTTGGTTTCAGGGTGCAAGATTTGTATCTCAATTTTTGAAGATAACTAAGGACCAGTCCATTTGACTAAAATTAAGGTCGTAGGAGTGCCAAAAGCGTCCTTATCGTTGACTGTGCCACAACGTGCACATTTTTTTTTTTTGAAAGAAAGCTCCCCTTCCCTGCATTCCATAGAGACCACGCCAATGAATCAACCTCTAAATTAAAAATTCTTACAAATTAAGTTTAATAAAAGTTATTACTCAAATACAAAATATCACAACAAAAACAAAGGACGAATGTTACGCCTCATCTTGAACAGTTAAAGAATCCGTATTGTAGGGTGAATTGGGTCCTAATTTGGTCCTTCTCAAGACGTTTTGCCAGCCTGGTGCGTAACATAACAAATACAAAATCATACCCATCAAACAAATCACTAAAACGCTTAAAATAACAAGGAGGATCTTATGTGACATTTTCCCATAGATTTCCGGGTAACATTGGGGCACCTGATTCGGTGTAATTTCCGTCAGCAGATTCCTGGCCAAATTTATCGGCCTAAAACACCTAAAAGAACACATTACTAGTGGTAAACAAATAAGAACTAATTTACCGGATGCTGTCGTTCCTGTATAATTTGTCTTTGAATTGTTGGAGCCATAGCAAGTCGCAGGAACATATCCATGGGTTATCGCTTATGTCAATGAATTCCAATCGCTCAAATAAATCTTTGTAGAACACTGATAACGTTTCTAAGCTATTGCGAGCCAGTGATAATCTGCGAAGTGAAAATATGACGTTTTTGAATGTCTTCCCGAAAATGGAACCGTTCAAATGCTTTAATTTGTGGCAATCGCTAATAGAAAGATCTTCCAAGGCTTCCAGTTTGCTGAAGGCGTATTTTTCTATAGTTTTCAATTTGTCCAACCGATTGAGCTTTAGGTTTTCCAAGGAAATATAGTCCAAGTAATCCATGCTTAATCTTTCTATGGGATTCCCAGACATATCTAAATTTTCCACGGCTTGTGTCAAACGTGGTATATTTGTTAAGTTGTTATCGGCCAAATGTACGGTAATTAGATGGGCGTAATCATGGAAGTAACCAGCGGGAGGTTGTTGGAGACCAACCGAGCTTAACTTCAGGGTCATGATAGTAGTTGCTAGTCCAAGTTTATCTTTTAGCACGTTTGGTGTATCCAAAAATTCCCCTAGAGCATTGTAACTCAAGTCCAAATACTTCAAATTGGTTAAGGACTCGAACATTTTGTCTGGTAAACTCGTTAAATAATTAAAGCTCAAATCCAACTTGTGAATATACTTGTTATCGAAGAAGACATCAGAGTTATCCATAGCTTTAATTTTGTTGTGACTCAAATCTAATCTTTGAAGGTTGGGATAGTCGGAGAAAAATTCGTCATCGATTACATCAATTTGGTTGTACCTTAGAATTAGAGTTCGCAACTCATCAGTTTTGTTGATGGTTTTATATCGATATTCTAACGCTGTGATGCCGTTAAAAGACAAATCGATGTAGTTAACTGAGCGAGTTAATATAAAATCTGCGGGAAACTGATTTAGATTTTTGTTTTTACAATTCGCAGCCATCACCGGAAAATTGTCTAAACCGTCTGTTTTGGTCACGCACACACAACTGTTTTTCTCATGTCTGTTGATTGAACACACCAGATCTGGCTGAACGGTTTGGAAGCACAAAAGCACAAATAACGCGATTTTCCACATTTTTCGCGTTGGTAAGTGAAAAAATGGAAGGCGCTTACGGTGATTACGTACGACTAAGTTTTACTTGCATTTTATCGATATAATTGATAGGGTATAAGTAATTTCGTTATCTAAAGCAAATACTGAGTTCATTAAGTGAAACGAAACACAATAATACTGCTTGAAGGATGTAAGTCAGATGATTTATAAATATAAATATCAGTTTTATCATTTAACAAATAAAAATAATCTAGATCCTTTAGATTAAGATGCTAGAGACTAGTTGTCAAATTTTATACCACACAATATACCTATATTTAGGAGAGAAAGACATTAATAATAAATACATTTTTTTTGTATTGGTTGGACTATTCGGCGCAAGTAATGTGTGGCGATGACATTGGAGCAAGTCTCAAGTTTATCAAAAACTCTAAACACAAATGTTATGTATAAGCAGTCTTGAAAGATAACATCCCAACCATATTTAGGTAAAAGTTTGTTTTAAGATAAATTTATTTGTTTCAATTTTGTACCCTCTACTAAGAATGATAACCAATTTAGTTCTTGACAGAGAGAGGTGGATTGAGGGCTTCAGCTTAAGACGAACATTTGGGTTCGAAATCAACATTTGGACAAAACGACCTAATTTCAACTGAAAGTCGAAATTCCGAGAAAAAAGTCGAAAGTTTGAACTTACACTCGAATTTTCGAAATGAAAGAACTTTGAGGGTATTTAGGTTCAACGGGAACGTTTCGAGAAAAAAATTTAAAGGCCTCAGAGTCTAATTTCAAGCTGAAAGTCGACCTTCCAAGAAAGATATGGACACTTTGGATTTAACTCAAAATTCTGAAATGAAAGAACTTTGAGAACATTTGGATTGAAAATGAATTTTCCGAAAAAAAAATGTAAACGACTTCAAAGTCCTAATTTCAAATTAAGGTCGAAAATTCTAGAGAAATATCGAAAGTTTGAATCTACACTGGAAATTTCAAAATAAACGACTTTTGAGAGCATTTGAGATTAAAATGAATATTTCGAGAAAAACATTTAAAAAATTTGAGTCCTAATTTCAAACTGAAAGTCAAAATTCCGAGAAAAGTGGAAAGTTTGAACTTACACTCAAATTTTCGAAATGGTAAAACTTTGAGGGTATTTAGGTTCAGCAGAAACGTTTCGAGAAAAAAATTAAAGACCTCAGAATTCCAGGCTAAAAGCCGACATTTCAAAAAAATATGGAAAGTTCGAATTTAACTCAACATTCTGAAATGAAAGACCTCTGAGAATATTTGGGTTTAGAATGAACATTTCGAGAAAAAAGTTTAAAGACCTCTAAGTCCTAATTTCAAGCTGAAAGTAGAAATGTCAAGAAAAAAAAACTTTAAATTTCACTCAAAGTTTCCAAATAAAAAACTCTAAGATGTGACTACAAAATGAACATTTCGAGAAAAATGTTAAAGACTTAAAAGCCCTTTTATTTATTATTTTATTATTTATTTTAAGTTGAAAATCGAAATTTATACAAAGAAGTAAAATTTAAGTCTAAACTAAAAATTTCAAGATGAAAGAACTTTGAGAACATTTGAATTGAAAATAACTTTTCCAAAAAAATGTAAACAACTTCAGAGTCCTAATTTCAAATTGAAGGTTGAAAATTCTAGAGAAAAGTCGAAAGTTTGAATCTACACCCGAAATTTCAAGATAAACAACTTTTGAGAGCATTTGAGTTTAAAATGAACATTTCGAGAAAAAATTTTTTAAAAATTGAGTTCTAATTTCAAATTGGAAGTTGAAATTTCTAGAGAAAAGTCGAAAGTTTGAATCTACATTCGAAATTTCGAAACGAACGACATTTGAGAGCTCTGAGTTCAAAATGAAGATTTGAAGAAAAAAATTTAAAGGCTTTGAGTCCTAATTTCAAATTTAAAGTCGAAATTTCTAGAGAAAAGTCGAAAGTTTAAATCTACATTCGAAATTTCGAAACGAACGATATTCGAGAGCTTTGAGTTCAAAATGAACATTTGAAGAAAAAAAATTAAAGGCTTTGAGTCCTAGTTTCAAATTGAAAGTCGAAATTTCTAGAGAAAAGTCAAAAGTTTCAATCTACATTCGAAATTTCGAAACGAACGACATTTGAGAGCTTTGAGTTCAAAATGAACATTTGGAGAAAAAAAATTTAAGGCTTTGAGTCCTAATTTCAAATTTAAAGTCGAAATTTCTAGAGAAAAATCGAAAGTTTGAATCTACATTCGAAATTTCGAAACGAACAATATTTGAGAGCTTTGAGTTCAAAATGAACATTTGGAGAAAAAACATTAAAGGCTTTGAGTCCTAGTTTCAAACTGAAAGTCGAAATTTTTAGAGAAAAGTCGAAAGTTTGAATCTACATTCGAAATTTCGAAGCGAACGACATTTGATAGGTTTGAGTTCAAAATGAACATTTGAAGAAAAAAAATTAAAGGCTTTGAGTCCTAATTTCAAATTGGAAGTCGAAATTTCTATAAATAAGATTTAAGTTAAACTCAAAATTTCGAGTTGAAAGAACTCTAAGAGTAATTGGGTTATAAATAAACATTTCAAAAAAAAAAAAAATGTTCACAACGTTACGAGTCTTCATTTCAAATTGAAAGCGTAAATTTCCAACAAAAAAATTAAATTGGGGTTGAAACTCGAAAATTTGAAATTACAAATTAAGGCTTATCTAAGATTTCTCTCTAAATGTAGTCTTTATTTTTTAATTTCACTTTAACCTCGAAATGTAGGCTTTAAAATCAAAATTTTAACAGAAAATTAAAACTTGGCAACTTTATAACTTCATTTAAAAAATAATTTTAATAATAAATCTTTTTTCAAAACTTAAATTTAAATATCAAAACATTGACTTAAATTAAATTGTTAAATAAAATTGTCTCGCATTTGAAAAGACTTTGGAATTAAAAAAATGTTTTCTCCAAATTCGTGCTCCAAAATCGAAAATTCAAATTGAGACCAAAAATAAAAAAAAAAAAGATTTCGTAATAAAGTAGTCTCTAACCTTTTAATTCAAATTGAAACTTTCAAAACTAAAATTCAAATTTCTAGAAAAAATGTCCATACTTCAATTTAAGAAAAACCATTATTTAAATTATAGTTTTTTTATGACTTTAAAATTTCGACTTTAAACTCGAAGTTTTAAACAAGCCTCTTTCAGTTAAAATCGAACCTCCATGAAGCAGAAATTACGAGAAAAAAACTTAAATATTCGAAATTTCAATAGTAAAGTCAAAATTTCTTCAAAAACCTCCATGAAGCAGAAATTACCAAAAAAAAAAACTTAAATATTAGAAATGTCAATAGTAAAGTCAAAATTTCGAAAAGAATATTTAAAATTACAATACAATTAAGATCACTTTTTAGAAATCCATATTTTCTCAAAATTTTTAAGCTTTACTACCGAAATACAACTTTATGGTTGAAATTCCTGGAAAGAGTTTAAATTTAGAGAAAAATGTCTGCATCAAACTAGAAAATTTTAGACAAACAATTTCTCCAAATTTCGCCAAAGTCGAAAAAAATTCCAAATTATAAAAAACCATTTAAATATTCCCTTGACTGTCTTTGCCCTTTATAACCATGTTCCTTTAACCTGAAGTATTTTTGAAAACAGTTTTTGTTATTTCGATTTCACAAAATTGGTTTATATGTCTTTCTACTGAAAATTTTAAATTATTTGGTTCTGTCCTGAAGGCTGGTTTTGTTTTCTTCCTGAAGAATTTCGGGAAAAAAAATCTCGACTCCATCATTTAGAGATTAAAAAATTTCGAATAAAATCAAAATTTATAAGAAAACTTATTTCAAAACCTCGAACAAAAAAGTCTCGTCTTTGAATGGTCAAATTTTGACAAAAACATTGAGAAAATGAATCTATAAGGTTTGATTTATTTTAGAAGTTACGATAATTTGCGGAATTTGCTCGAAATTTGGAGATAAATTTTTGTCATATGAACTTCGATTGTTTTTTTTTAATTTAAGCTTTATATTATTTTTTAAATTCTATACTCATAAAAAATTTTTGAAAAATATCGAAATTTCTGTAAAAATGTTTATTTTTTTTGAACAGTTGCAATTTGACTTAATAAAATGGTGAAAGAAAAATCAAAAATTCGCGAAGAAAGTCGAAATTTCCGAAAGGACTCTTTTTTTAAAAAAAAGTTTGTAGGAAAATTATTAAATTTCGCGAAAAAAGTGGAAGTTTCTAGCAATAATGTCAACATTTCGAAATTTCTACAGAAAGTTTTTCTTAGAGAAATATCAAAATAATGAAAAAAAGGCAAAATTTTGGAAAAAAACTGGAAATTTATTTAAAGAAACGTTTTAAAGGAAAATCGAAACTTCGTAAAAAAAATTGAATTGATAAGCTACTGTATAACATTTTGATGTTTTTTTTGAAAAGTTGGCTTTTTTACAAATATTTCAACTTTGTCCAATATTTTGGCTTCTTCATTGAAATTTGGACTTTTTTCTAAAAAAAATATAATTTGTAAAATTTCAACATTTTTTCAAAATTTCTACTTTAAATTCAAAATACCCAAAATAATTCAAAAACGACGGTTTTAGAAAAAGTCAACCAGGCCAGAAAATCTTGAAAAAAGATCGATATTTCCAAAAAAAAATACCTCGAGCTTACATAAAAGAAGTCAATAAAAGGAAGTCAAGATTTCTGAGAAACGTAGATATTTCTGGTTTAAAGACAAAATATGTTTTAAGAAAAATATTTGAAATTTTGTAAAAAAAATAATTTATAAAAAAATTCTGGAAATTTTGACAAAAGCGGTCTTAATCTGAAATTAGAGTTGAAATTTTAAAAAAGTTGAATTTTCCATTTAATTTAAAAAAATCAGAATTACTAGGAATTATCGAAATTTAAACCCAAAACTCTGACATTTTCTCGACTTTATCTAATTCCAAATGTAATATCTGAATATCAACTATTTTGTTTGAAATTTCTAAAAATAAATATCTAGTTGAAATATTGACTTGATTTCACTAAAAAGTTAATTTCAAAATGTATAAAAAATTCTAATAAATACAGATTTATAAAAAATCAAAGTCATATTCTTTGGAAGTCAAAAAGTGAAAAGAGGTCAACATTTAAAAAATCTGAATTTTGAGGAAATTTTTCGAATTATATAAAAAATAGCTTTTGTGGCAGACAGTATATAAAAGAAATAATTAATTCAAAATCTATTAAAAACAGATAATTTAGTTTAATAAGTAATATTTGTTAGTTCAAAGATAAAATATGTATTAGAAAAAAAAGAATTTTGAGAAAAGCTTCAATTTTCTAAAACACTTATAATAAAGGGAAATCCTCAAAATTTCCAGAAGAGCAGTCAACCTGAAGATTTGAAATTTGAAAAAACAAAATTGAAAATTTTAAAAAAACAACTAAACGGTAGAAGAGTTTATTGAAAAAAAACATTACACATTTTTTGAGTGAAATGGTTTACAAAAAAATGTTTTACAAAATAAATAAAGCCAAACTTTGTAAAATCTTGATTCGATATTATGAAACTAACACATTGCCTCTGCTTTCCGGGGATGTAACTTGTTCCTCTTGCTTAGGATTATCGAGCCCTCTAAACCTAATATTATATTTCTCTCTATACTCGTTAATTTCTTGTCCTTTCTTTGCTATATTTTCATTAATTTTTTCTATCAAACCTTTGAGCCGTTCCTCATTAGATATTAATACAGGCAAAACGTCTTTTACTTTACGTTCGGTTAAAACGCCCCCTATGAGACGAAAACAGCGCCTATCTTCGTTTACGTTCTTCAGAGTCTCAATGACCATTCTAAAAAAGTAGGGTTAAAAAAATTCAAAACCAAATCAAAAACGTTTATATGAAAAATTGGTAGTTTCTTGAATGAAGTGCTACTTATTTGGACTAGTAAAGAAGTAATAATACGAATTTTAAGCAGATGTTACTCACTTGTGTTCATTTAAGTCTAATTCAACTTCCGATAGCTTTGATGAAAAATTGCGTTGTTCTGTCCGTAGAGTTTGAAAACCATTTAGAATTTCTTCGGGTGATGGTCCTTTGCCGGCCTTTTTGTCTAGTTTTTTCGCATCTGTTGCCATATTAGGAGATTTTACAAAATCAAATTTATAACAAATCAGCGGCGACACCAAAATGAGGTTGACAACTGACAGGTAAATTTGACAGATCGCAATAAAGAACCCTGCTTTATTTTCAGCATGCATCATTTTGAAAATTTTAAAAATTGTAATATTTTGCTGCGTAAGACCTACATAAACTATATATCTTTATTTGCAGATTATGTGAGCCAGTTAGAGTTATAAATTAAGGACAATATTGTTATTTTGAATTCTGAAGCATGTGTGCATGAATACATTTGACTTACAACCTTTAGATGACTCTGTACTTTAATATTAAGCATAGGCGTAGTAATATATTGTAATCATAGATGCAATAATCGATAACTTTATGAAGCCTTATTTGCCATTAACTATGTATTTAAAAGGGGCAATTATTTTATATTAAGTTTAGATTAAAGAATTTGTTTTAAATTTTATAATATTCTTGAAATAGCTATACGTAATTTCTTCTTTATTTTAATGCGAGCTACGCCAGTGAAATTAAATTAGGGCGACATCTTACCACGAATCATCATAGTTTTTATTTCAAAGCCAGTTTTCATTATTTAAATATTTGACGACATCTGTAGCTGACAGAGACAACTCAAGTCTAATACTGGGAAATTGAAAATAATAAATAACACCGTAAACGGTAGCCATGTTGCCTTTCAAATAGAAATTTATTTGAAATATTACATATCGCATTGCATTACCTCGCCCTAATTCAATAAAAACGAAATTCTCTATGCATATACGGTAAGTATTTTCTATGTTTTTCATACATATTGTCGTAATTCTATATTTTTTAGCTTCTCATCCCGGTAATTACAGCGAAAAAATACCCATTAAATTCGAAAGGAATGCAGTTTATGGTCCCAAGCTTAATTAAAAATACATTTCAAGGCCCCTGCATTATCCCAAACATAAAGTACTCATTTTATAGCTTAATTTCACCGTTCGGAAAACTATTTTGTTTACTAGTCATGTAAGTCATTGAACTACTAAATATTCCACTTTGCGAAGATTTGTATATACAAGAAACACCCATGCACGAGATTCGCAGTGTATTTGAAGCAATAAATAGGCGTACATGGGTAATGAAACAGCCAGAGATATGGAGACTGAGTCCATAAAATCCGAAAATAGTTCAAGATCGAGAAGATCGAGAGGACAAAGAGACAGAAGCAATTACAGGCAGCATTCCCACTCTCATAGGAGCACAAGGTAAGTAAATTTGCTTTTAAAATAGAATAATTTCAATAATTTATTAACCGTAGTAGACTTCAAAAGTTTGACAAGATGTTCCAGTTATCAAATCTTACAGATTATTGTGCAAATGACAAGTAGGCTCTGTTTATTAAAAGATTTCCCGAACCAATAAATTTTCAAAGTGAAAACTACTTTAAGGGCATTAAGCGACTAAAGGTAGGCGATAAACGCCTGGATTTACCATATATGTAATACACATATATGGGTTTTGTGTTACCAAAAATCGCTATTTGAACTACTAGTTGATTGCTCTACCACTCCGGACATTTAATGACATTGCTTAAAACCTATCTGACACCGCATAATCCGACAACAGGATAATCCGACACCCGGTTTATCCGGCATCCGCATAATCCGAGAAATTAGTACATTGAAAACATATTTTTTTAAATTTCTCGAAGTTTATTACATCATAGTTTCCAGTTTTCACTTCTGTCGGTACTCCCCATAACTTCCTAAATTTTTTGTACTATTTGTACATATTTGGCCCTTTATTGTCTGCCTTTTTTTTAAAATAAGTCAAAATCAAAAAAAATTAAATATTTCTACATAAATATTTCATGTTCATAAAGATGTTCAAAATTAAAAAGAAATCGAAATTTAAAAAATAAAGTTGAATTTATCAACAAATCTAAAATTTGGAAAAAAACCGAAAGTTTAAAAAGAATCGAAATTTTGAAACAAATCGATATTTGATGAAGAGGAAACCAAAGTGTTGGTAAAAACTCTAAATTGAAAAAAAGTAGAAATTTTTGAAGAAGTCGAAAATTTCAATAAAAGGCTAATAATTCGAAAAAAAAATCTACATTTAGAGAGAAGCTCAAAATTTTGTAAAAATAAGCCAAGATTTAAAAACAGTCAAAATTTTTAATTTGAATCGAAATCACGAGTAGTCAAAAATTTCAAAAAATTCGGAAATTTAAAGAATGCTGAAATTTTCAACAAAATTTAAAACATTAAAAAAAAAGTTTTCAAATGCAGTCTAAACCGAATATAACGACATCGTTTACAACGACGCATCGGTTATTACAACTAAATGGCAAGGTCCCGGCGATTATTTTAAAAGCTAACCGTACTGCCTGTTATATTGCTTATTACAACTACCGGTTACAGCGTCCGTAATTTATGGTCCCTTCAATGTTGTTATATCCGGTTTCAACTGTATTTCCAAATTTTTGAAAAAGTCTACTTTGTAAAAAAATTAATATTTTAATGTACGTTGTTGCAAAAGCAACAATAAATCGAAATTGTCATAAAAATTAATTTTGTTTGATGGAACGGACTGGTTATAAAAATTAATATTTCAATGTATGTTGTTGCAGAAGTAACAAATCGAGAAAAAACGAAGACATGGCGCCATTTCAGACCGCGGTAACCATAACACCTGATAACAGAGACGGGCAAGAAGTCATAGAAGTACAAATACTACCTCAAGACGACAACTGGGGGGAGAACACAACCGCCATCACCGGTAACACATCCGAACAATCACAGTCCACTGAAGATGTGAGCAACTGGCCAGGGGAACCCGACACAGGTCTAACCTTCGTATGTCAACGGTATATGGGGGCCGTGTTAACTTACGTACTATCAGCTGTGGCGTTTTTGAGTCCGATCGCCATGGTGGTCCTTCCCAAATTGGGCTTTTTCCCCGCTTTGTCCTCTAATGTCGGCCTGGCCGATAGTACGAAGTTATTAGCTTGTGGGGCGGAGTGCAAAGGGCAATTGGTGTCGCTTACGTTTAAGTTGGTGATACTCGCGTTGGGCGCTTGGGGCGTCTTTTTGCGCAAACCGAACGCGACGTTGCCGCGATTTTATTTGTTCCGAGCCGCTATTTTGATGTTGGTCTTGCTTTGTACGTTCGCGTATTGGTTGTTTTATATTGTACAAGTGACCGAGACGGCTAGAGCCGCCACAACGCAGGAAGAGATCGTTGACTACAAAGCTTTGGTGGCGTACGCTTCCAGCTTGACTGATACGTTGCTCTTCATTCACTTTCTAGCGGTGATTTTGATGGAAATACGACACTTGCAGCCTGTTTATTATATTAAAGTCGTTAGAAGTCCAGATGGTGCTAGTAAAGCGTACGGAATTGGCCAATTAAGCATACAGAGAACCGCCGTCTGGGTACTGGAAAAGTACTACACGGAATTCCCAATTTACAATCCGTACTTGGAGCGTATTCCCGTTTCGAAGTCGCGAAAGACTTCTTCGAGTTTCAAGTTTTATGAAGTTGACGGTATTAATAATACGTCGGTGCAGCAATCGCAATCGCGCGCTATGTTGGCTGCGCACGCGCGTAGACGTGACAGCAGTCATAACGAGCGATTTTACGAGGAACACGAATACGAGAGAAGAGTAAAAAAGAGACGAGCAAGACTGATAACGGCCGCCGAAGAGGCGTTTACTCATATCAAAAGACTTCACAACGATCAGGTATCCGCCATTCCGATGGATCCACACGAGGCCGCTCAAGCTATTTTCCCTTCGATGGCTAGAGCCCTTCAGAAATACCTAAGAGTAACTAGGCAGCAACCCAGGCATTCCGTAGAAAGCATCCTTGTACATTTAGCCAATTGTTTAAGCAACGACTTGACGCCAAAAGCATTCCTCGAGCAATATATTATCAGTGAACCAGTATTACAAAATGAAAAAGAGCAGAAAGACATACAAACCTGGGCGTTGATTTGTGACGAACTTCTCACTAGACCCATTGAAAATGACACCATCTTCCAACTGAGGCAGAATGATGTCTCGTTAATTTGCACAATAAAGAAGTTGCCCCATTTCAATATCACTGAAGAAGTCGTTGATCCAAAGAGCAATAAGTTTGTTCTGAGATTGAACTCAGAGACGTCAGTATGACCCATAGTTTATGATCGACTGATTTAATTCCTGAATTACATATCTTTCTTTAAAGGTGCGTTAATTATGGTGTGACTGCAATTTTGACGCTTATGTTTGCCAATGAACGCATTCTTATTTTTAACCAACTCACTGGTTCTATCATATCTTTGATATTTTTGTGAGACAAAAATAGCAATCATTATGATGTTTGTTGGTTTTTCCAAAACTTAAATACCTCAGCTTTAATGAGAGCTGCTAATATCCAAGTGTTTTTGGAATCTGCACTTTGGAAATACCTTAAACTGGCACCAAGACAGAAAATTCACTTTGTTGGGATACATTAATCAAATAATAATGTTGTTTCTCATGATATGGCTGGAGAGCTTTTAAAGTTCAATTATTTATTATTTAAATCACATAATAATCTCGTAACATTAATAATTATTATCTATCTTAATGCAGATAGAATAAAAATAAGACTGGTGCCGTCTTCTATGAGCTAAAAGTTTTGGAGTTTTCACTTTAATAACCTGAATAATTCATAATGCTCTCATAAAACTATTGGCAAGCATTTAAGCAAATAAAAGCACTATTTTAAAATAATCTTTATTTATATAATGTAATGTATTGTATAATTGTTGAATTTGTCTCGTACTATTTATATATAACTTAACATAAGATTGCCTGCAATATCATGCCTTAATTTAAGATTTTTATATGAACTATTAAAGTATTTTTCATCAATAATTGATGCCTTCTTATGATGTACTTGTGGTAGCTTAAATTTGTATGTTATTCATGGAAAAATGCATCATTTTTACCATGAAACTTTCTTTTAAGATTTGACTAGCAGCTTTCCAAATCATAATTTTTGTCAAACTAATAACAAAATGTGATAATTCCCATGTCTCAGAAAATTTGATTTAGTATACATGCTCAATTTTTGTACTTTTTTAGTGGTACTTTTTTTACTTTTATACATTTATAAAAAAATCGCACAAAATTGTACATTATCGCACAAATTTTACGTACTTAATGAAATTATATTTTTATGAAACTTCCAAAATACTCTTATTATTAGTGCAATTTTATAAATATACACATTTTTATATAAAAAAAGGCAAATTGTACATTAGCTTTTATCAATGTAAACATGTAAAGGTGTGTTTGAATAAATGTACTTCTTTTGGAATCGTGTCATTTGTTTCATCGTGAATTGAGTAGAGTCCACAACCTCTGAGGAATAACCTTACCATCTTCCAAACCAAAGTGTTGTATATATGTGCATTCGTAAATGCCTCAAGAGATGTGTTAGAAGGGCAAGATTATTTATATTACCTGACAAGCACGCAGCTCTTACACTTTTGATTCTAAGATCATTTAGGAGTTCAAACAATACCTAAAGTAACTAGGAATAGAAAACATATTGACCTTGATGTGAGTACCAAGCCTTAGGGGAATAAAAGGATACATGCTAAGGACCACTGCATAGATTAAAAAGTTGTTGGGTACAAATACTGCAGTTACAATTCAAATTTGAAACAGGGATCCATTTCAGTGTTTCCAGATCTAGGGATATATGTATGCAAATTTTTATTATCAGCCCTACTGCATGGTCCTTCTCAAAATTTCAAAATTTTTAGAGAACTTTAAAGATTAAATTTGACATTTCTGAAATGAAATGTAAAATTTATAAAAAATACTCAGGTTAAACTTGAAATCTTAAGAAAAAGTGTCCTAATCAAAATTGAAATTTCTAAAAGAAATTCTTGTTTATAAGAGAACTTTCGGATAATCAGAAAAAATTGAAAGGGCCAATTCGGAATTATGCAGAAAGTCAAAATTGTGATTACCCAGAATTTATTTTAAAAAACAAGTTTTAACTCAAATTTTAGAGAAAAAAGAAAAAATTTTGTTAATTAGGATTAAGATTTCTTAATTACAATCGAAATTTACAAAAAATTTAATTTCTTTACGAAATGAAGTTTTGGGATTCTGATCAGACTTTTAGGTAGTAAGTGAATATAAAAGAACAACTCGCAATTTTCAAAAGAAAATATAGAAAAATAATCCATAATGTATGCAAACCTGTCTTTTATCAACATTTTCCAGAAAGAATCGACTTTGTGTGTGGAAACAAAGCTTCCAAGAAAAAACCAAGTTATTCACATAAGACATTTTTAATCATATAAATTTTCATAAAAACTCCAAATTAAACAAATTTATTTGCAATTTTCAAATTCACAACTAAAATTTTAGCAAATTATTTGAAAATATTTGAACAATTATTATTTTGTTAATGCCCTTTCCTGAATCTTCATAAACTTTTTGGAAAATACATCTTTGTATTAAAATCTGGTGAAAAATTTTTCATAAAAGTTAAATTGTAGGTCCTAAGCATGTATCTAGAAAAGGAACACCCAAAAGTACCAAAAATTTAGGGAAACTATTAGGAAATAAAAGTAATGGGCCAGCAGGATCTTGGAGCATTAAAAATGTAAGAAAAAACGTGCAAATTAGTTTTAATAAACTTTATTCCAAAACATATTCATCATCGCTATTATCTGAATCTTTGGTTACTTCCATAGCTTCCTCCCGTTTATGTTTTTTTGCCATAACTTTCCCCAAATTCAAAATATATTGCATTGTGTATTTATTGTAATCACATCTGAAAAGCATTAAATTATAAATTTACTTAAAACACAGTGGATATATTAATCTCACATTTTAGAAAGTTGCTCATATTTTTTTACTAAAGCTTTCTCCATAGCTAGAATCGCGGGCATATTATTTTGCGCCCTAATCTTCGGGCCATGCTGCGTTAAAATCTGTTCCGTCCACAGCAAGTAAAATTCAAGGTGTCGCGAGTTGTCCAAGGCACTTGCTATAATCACCAGAAGTCGTTCTATATAACGCTGGGTAAGCCCTGCTATCGTCAACTCAACTAAAAGAGAATTATGATTACATTTTTTTTTGAAACTGATAGTAATGTGACACACGTAATTATTCAAATAGTGCATTAACAGTGAAAATGAAATCAATGTTTCCAACAAGATAACTACACCAAAGAAAAAACGATACAATTAATGAAACTTCAGATTGCAAAATACTTTAAAAACAGAAAATGTTTTTTCGAAACCACCAATAGCCCCAAAGAGAAAATCATTGAATTTAAGGCTGCATATAGCTAGAAAAAGTAAGATGTCGCCATCAATTATGGTATAAAAATATGTAAAATCCTGGGTTAGATAAAAAAAATTCTAACATCTATAAGTCTTTAATTCCACATTAACCACCTGACTGAATATAGGGCAAAATGATACCTGCTACTGTAATACATTTTGAAACAAGTTCTTCCTATTAATTATAAAGTTAAGAAAACCTACCATCCTTGATAGGGATACTTTCCAGAACCTCCTCGATCAAATTTGCTTCATTTAATTTCATAGCCATCATCAAACCTAAAAAACTCAGAATCTAAACCTGATATAATTAAAAAATGAAAAATACGAACTGTTAACGTAATCTTGTTCAGCAAGCATTTGTCTTATAGACGCTGGTGTGATGCCAAGCTGCAACTCCCATGGGTCAAAATCTAGTCCATCCAGCAGGGAATAAATCAGCAAGCCTTCTGTAGTAGCTGCAGCCCATTGTTGGCCAGTGGGGGAAAATTGCAAAGAAAAAACTCGAACCTGATGAAACATTATTAAAGTATAAAAAATCAATTATGCAAGAAAGTTAGGTACCTCTGGTTTGTGAACTCTACTGGCCATGTCACCCTTCCTGACACCCGGCAGTTTGATAGAAACATTTCCACCCTCGCGTTCTTCCCTTTCTTCCACCAAGGCAACATTGCCGAATTCTGTTAATTTTCTCCTGTTTACATAGTCCTAAAAGAGGATTTAAAAATGGTGATTACCCTTAACAGTTTTTTTTTATGCATGGAGATTGTAACGTAAAAAATGGATTTGTTTGAATTTGTAAATTGTGTACTAAATTTTTTATTTCTTATTGAGTTGCTGTTTTTATATGTGGTTGATGGAATTATTATTTTGGGTAATTTTTTGTCAACAGAACTTCTATATAAAAATAAATGAAATCCTAGAAGTATTTTTTTTAGTTATCAGCAGCGTTTTATTTTTTTGAAGATTTGTTTTGTGAAATACTTACATCAACAGCATCGAGTGACCTATTTTGTGTAATTTCAAACTTTCGTATCAAAAGTCCCTCCTTCACATTATATATGCAAACGTTCTTCGATTGTCCGCCTGCAAGAATACATTCTCCATCCGCGGAATAACATAAACTTGTGAACGCCCTAAAATTAGGGAATATTAGGTGATGGTAACACAAGATGAATAGCAATTTTACTTCGCTTGAAGGGATTTTTTCGCTGTTATCAAATCAGTATCACTTCTACCACTACCTAAATCATTCCTTCCCTCTATGCTACTGACTTGAATGGCATTTTTTACCCCAAAAAACGTTATTTGCCCATCAAGTGTAGCTACAGCAACTTCCTCCCCATCAGGCTTGAAAGCAACACAAACCCCATCCGAAGTTAATTCAATGGTTTCATGAGCCGATCCCTTCTCAATAGCATCCCAAATTCGCAACGTTTTATCCCAAGATACCGAAGCCAGCGTACTACTGGTGGGATTGGTAGTGAACGCCAAGCTGGTCTAAAATACCAAACTCAATTTCGCCTACAGTAAAAATCTAACCAACTTACCACTGGACCTTCATGCCCGCTTAAAATCTCCAAAAGTCTTCCAGTTTTAACTGACCAGAGGAAAATTTCGAAAACGTCTTGGCCACCAGCGGCGACAAATTCCCCGCTTATGTCGACACCAACTGAGGCGAACTGCATAGGTCTTGGTGTTGTGAAGGTACGGAAGTTGCGGTACCTGATAACGTCGTACGCACGGACTGTTCCGTCGAGAGACGCCGAAACGACGAACTTTTTGTTACCGCTGAAAGTAATTGCGGTGATTGCGTTGGAGTGCTCACTAAAAGTTACGAAACAGAATCCGGATTGGATGTTCCACAACTTGACTTTTCCGTCTTCGCCACCAGTGGCTAAAAGTTGGCCGTCAGCGGAGTAAGCAACGCAGGACATATCATTGGTGTGACCTTGTTGCTTCATAACGTAGGTTTCACCTATTAATTAGTTTTTTTAATATCAGGTTCCCTAAATGCAATATTTGAACTTACTTTGCCATTCCCATACCAACAATTGACCCAAACCTCCACAACCTAAGGCAATCCAATCACCAGTTGAGTTCAAGGCTATGGAAGTGATCTGTTGCTCGGATATACTCAGGGAATGAATTAAATTTACATCGGGCATCTCATGAATGAAAAATGCACCACTAGAAAATCCTGCAATGATTTCAATCAATAAAAATAATAATTATAGATTTGTGTGGGGTCGTTTACATAAAAATAAAATTAAATGAAACTTACCAGTAACCAAAATTTTTAATTTTCGATGGTAAGCAGCTGATGTTAATACTGCGTCTTTGTCATCCTTCCTCGCTTCATCAGCTAAATAATGTTTCGCTAGCCTTTTATAGAAAAATTTATTTACTTCTTTATTTTCCACCTCATCTATAGTTATATCATCTAATGCTCTAGATAACTCTTCTTCAGATTTTTCAACAGCTTTCGTTATGTCTATATCATCTTCTTCAGAATCGCTACCCTTGCGCTGCAATCACAATTCTAAAGATATCTCCAAAGTAACAACAACAAAAATAATACCTGTTTTTTCTTAGGTGGTGCTTTATCTAATGGAACTAAATCATTGGGATTAAGTGTACATTCCCAGACACAAGTCATGCCATTTTTACTTATAGTCGTTATATCATAAGTGTGTTCTTCAAAAAAGCAGCCTACAATACCGTCAGTGTGACTTCCCAGAGAAAATATCCTAAAGTTGGCCCACCTAACAATACACAATTAATTTCGCACAAGCAAGTTTTATTAAACAATCATACTTATCTATCGGGTAGAGTTTGGTGGCCATATCTTTAGAACCAACCGCTAGAATTCTAGAGTCTGGTGACCAATCCAAACACGTCGTTTCGTCATAGGCGCCGTGGAAGACCCGCTCCATAACAAACGCGTTGAACTCGCCAGAACATGGTCCGGGTGCTTTGAATACAAAAACATTGTTTTCTTTGCATACGGCAAAATGCTTCCCATCTGGACTAAATTTGACAGCTCTACACTTCCTTTTGAATCTGTACTTGTGGACAATCGTTTGTGATATAAGACTGATGAAATGAGCTTCACCTTCCTCATTGATTGCGATGAGGGTGCAGCCATTTGGACTTAAATCTAACGTATTATAGTTAAATCTGCTTTCTACTGGTAGTGTAGTTGCCTTATTACTGAAACGCAAAGGTCAGACAATTTCAAACATATTCAGTAATACTCACTGTTTTAAATCGAAAATGCTAATTCGATTACCAACTGTGCTAATTACAGAATTGCCATCGGGAGTAAATATTAGATCTCCCTTTCTGTAGACAGTTCCAAGCAGGTTACTAAACTGTAACAAATCATTTTAGACGAACCATTAATAAAAGTTTTATAATTTAATAAAAAGTACCAAAAACTTTTACTAAGACTAGTAAACTTATTGAACTGGTGACACAACTAATACATTTAATTGAATGAATGAAGAAATTAAGAAAACAAAACTTTTTAGTAATTAATTAAACTGTAAACACTAACCCTGTAGCCAAATTTCATATTTTTATTTTAAACAATATTACCACCAAATTTTAAACTTTATAATACCGCACGTTTTTGTATTATTTTTGACGTTCCAATAACAAAAACCTAACCTTACTTCGTCACATGTTTACTTATGAAATATTCAATGATACCAATCTGAAACCTAAAAATAATTTGTGCATTTTACCTACTACCAATATTTCTATTTCTTATAGGGAACCACGGACCCTAGTTACAGTAAGTATAAGTAAACTAGCCATGCACGAAAGAGTTTTTAATCGGCCAATCATTGTTACGATAATGATGTCTAGCAGAAACTATATGACATCGTGCCCCAATCTTGGGGCAGTATTTGTAGGGGCGTAGCCAGTTTGTGTAGCCTAAGCCTAAACTTTAAACTTCTAATTTTGTTCAGTTTCTAATTTTGTTCAATGAAATTTCGGCTTCAAGTTTTGAAAAATACAGTTTCTGAGTTTTCTAAAGCAATAACTTTTTATATATTTTTTAAACTTTGACTGTTTTAAATTCGATTTTTGTCTCGAGTTTCAATAATAGTAAACGTCTTTATTAAATATAAATAATATTTCTTTACAAAACATAGATTATACACTTGTGCATAGCATCTTTTAATGAAGATAAATCAATTTGTGACCCCACTATACTATATTATATTGTAATATTGTATGGGTACTTATGAAATAGACAAAGCAATATTGTGAATTGCGATATTTGTTGCTTGAAAAGATAATTTTTGTATCTTATTTTAAATTGCTTTAGGGCTAGGGTAAGTAATCCTTTGGGAAGTAAATTATCAAGCTTTATAAAATTGAATGTACAACGCGGACTGAACATGGCTGTTCGATGGACATACTGTAATATGTGGTGCAACATGTTAGGTGCCACTGATATATTTTTAAAAATTATCTTCATGCCTACATCGGCAACGTTGCAATGCGTTCAATAGTACAAAGATCAAAGTGACATTTCCGCCCGGATAGTTTATTTTCGATTTACATATTCTGTGGCTGTTAGGTGACCCAGATTGTCAAGTCTGTCAAAAATCAATTTATTTAACAATTTCGTAATTATTTTTTATTTAAGAAATATTGAATAATTTTAATTAATAGCATTTAAGATTAATTAACTTTGACGCATTACAACATTAATAAACGATGGCATTTGCCTTAAGGTGTGAATTAAATAGGTTATACTCAGCAAGGAGGTGTATCAGAAGTTTGCGATTTTGTTCAACAGAAAAAGTAATCTTGCGGCTAATTTTTATTGTAAGTCGTGTATTAAGATTGTAATCTTTTGTAGAAAGGACTTGTCTTGGGCGTTTATTCTGACGAGGAGGCATGTGGCGTGACCCTAACTAAAAGTGCTGCTTTATACAACCAAGCGACTCAGGGAAAATTGTTGCAACATATTCAGCTGTAAGTTAATATTTTTCTTATTTTGCAGCTAGCTCTTTTTTATTGTTTCTATTGAAAAGAACCCGACCTGAAATTGTTTTATTTCCTGTAGTTCATTTCTTACAAATGATGTTACATGTGTTTTGGTTTCTAAGACATTTATTTTTTACTTTCTCACTGATAATAGAGCGAACAAATTATTAGGTACTGATTAAAAAGATAATGAAAACATCATTTATGATAAAAAAAAGCGTTTCAAATTATCGCCCCATTTTTATTTTAAAGTGTAATTGAGGTCGGAGATCGAAAAGTGATCTTCTGTATTTAATAATTTAAATATTTACTAGTTTACTTGATTAAAAATAAGAAATAGTTTTTGAAAATATGTGGCACTAGGAACAAAATTTATTTTAAAGAATTTATTTAGATTTTAAAGATTTCTTCTTTGATTTATTAAAAAAAGTGAAATTTTCAGTTTAAAATCGAAGTGTTGGGATTAAGTTTGAAATTTTAAGTTAATAAAAATCTTTCTGTTAAGCCTAAAATGGTGCAAAAAATGTACAAGTTGAAAAATTTAACCCATTTAATACAGTAATATAAAAATGCATAACCCTATTGTTATTATTATTGTTTGTATTATTCTATTAATTAAAACTTCTCCAATATAGATCTCATTTAAGAAAAATAAATTTCGCCAATTTTTTCTCCCGTAATTAATAATAAATTAAATTACCTTTCTTTATATTAAGAAATTGCATCATCTTGAAGTTTATCCCAAACTGTGTATTCATGGGCATAATTAGGATTTATTTCAGCAAGAGCAACATTCATTTTGAAAAATTGTCGTAAAAAAAATATAATTTGTAGAAAATCCCTCTGAATATTCATTTCATTCCATCATGAGTCGAAATTTGCAAAGACTCGAAAAAAAATTGAAGTTTCTAAAAGTATTTTTCTCTAAATTATTTTTTATTGAAATTTGATTTTCTTAAGCGAGTTTTTCTCGAAATATCGACTTTTTATCAAAATTTCAAACTCCCTGGTTTGCCTGAAAAAATTGCTGTACTTTAGCATTTATTAAAAAAAAACAATTACGGACATCTAGGCATGAATTCAGAATTTGGCATGCTCTGAATGGCGCTAATTAGTCAATTCTGCCTAAGTTTTAGGTTCTAAAATTTAGAAGAATATATCCTAAAGTATTGATTTCACATAATTAACTTCTAAAGGAAAATTGCTATATTTATTTAAGGGACACAGTTCCCTGTTTTGTTACACACAATTGTAGTTATAACTAAATGTGCCCCAAACTTGTTGCCTGTAAATAGACCAACTAGTAAGAAGTTATAACTGTTTCAGGTCGGTGTTCTCATAACCAACTCAACCTCCCCACGTAAACTGCAATGGCTGCGTCGCGCGACGGCCGTAGTAGCTCTGCCTCCTCCCACAGCGGTTCCAACATTCCCACGAACCGCTCGTCGATCCGCACGCCCAAACGCCAAAGATCGACGACCGGCGGCGTGGCTGTCGCCGGTTCATCGTCGAGCACGCCATTCGACGAGAAAAATTCGGATTTTCAGTGCCCCGTCTGTTTCAATTTAATCGAAGAAGCGCACATAACGAAATGCGGCCACACTTTCTGCTACAGCTGCATTTCGAAATCCATAGAAACCTTCCAAGGTTGCCCCAAGTGCAACACGGCGATAACGAGCGAGGAGATGATTTTTCCGAACTTTCTCCTCAACGATCTCGTTAAGAAACACAAAATGAAATTGATGGGGATGGAATCTTTAGGGTTAACGAGGGATAGTTCCGGGGAATTCGGGAGCGGCGCCGACGGTTTGAGAGATTTCGTCGCGGCGGAATCGCAAAATTTGTCGTTACCGGACGTGAATGTCATGTTGGAGGTTTTAACGCAGAGGAAGCAACTGCTAGAGGCTGAATCCTGCGCCGCTCAGAACAGGTTACTGTTGGAATTTTTGAAGCATTTGCTGAAGCAAAAGAAGGAGCAGCAGGCGCAAATTAGCAAGGAAATCTCCATTATTGAGCACGATGTTGGTGAGGTTGTTAATAAGTTGAAGGAGGTTCACAACAGGTGCCCGACTTTGGAGGACGTTGAGAGGACTATTGCTGGAGCTTCCGAGAATGCGGCTACCGTTTCGGCGATGAAGAAAGAAATGTTGGAGATGATTGACAATATTGGAACCAGTACAGGGACTAAAGAAGAGGTTGCTGGATCGGATTCCGCTAAATCCAGCTCTGCTTCTTTGGCGATCAGAAGGAGGAGAATGCACGCTCATTTTGACGATTTCGTCGACTGTTACTTCACGATACGTTCTAAAGACTTATTTTTTGGGAAAGATAGCGATAAAACCACTAGGAGTAGCGAGGAACGAGGGCAAAGTTTAGACGACTTTCGGGAGAATTTAATCAAATTTTCTAGATATAATTCGTTACATTTATTGGCCACTTTGAATTACTCTACAGATTTGTTTAATAATTCAACGATAGTGTCGAGTATCGAATTTGATAAAGATAATGAATTTTTCGCCATTGCTGGGGTTACAAAACGCATTAAAGTTTTTGATTATGGGGCCGTTATGAAAGACACCGTTGACATCCATTATCCAGTTATCGAGATGGTATCAAAATCTAAAATCTCCTGCGTGAGTTGGAATAGTTACCATAAGAGTACCTTAGCTTCTAGTGACTACGAGGGTACTGTGACTATCTGGGATGCTTCAACGGGACAAAGAACAAAAACTTATCAAGAGCACGAAAAGCGGTGTTGGAGTGTCGATTTTAATGAGGTTGACACGCGACTTATCGCCTCAGGTTCTGATGATGCCAAAGTTAAATTGTATTCGCTCAATGGTGAACATTCTATAGCGACTTTAGAAGCCAAAGCGAACGTTTGTTGTGTCAAATTTAATCCTAAAAGTTCGAGACATCTAGCGTTTGGTAGTGCCGATCATTGTGTACATTATTATGACCTTAGAAATATGAAAGAGGCGGTTGCTGTGTTTCGAGGTCATAAAAAGGCTGTTAGTTACGTTAAATTTTTGAATAACGAGGAAATTGTTTCGGCTTCGACGGATTCACAATTGAAAATGTGGAGCATTAATACGCCGTATTGCTTGAGGTCGTTTGTAGGTCATATAAATGAGAAAAATTTTGTAGGGTTGGCCACAGATGGCGATTATGTCGCCTGTGGTTCGGAGAATAACGCCCTCTATATTTACTATAAGGGGTTGAGTAAAATGCTTTTCAAGTATAAATTTGAGGCCATTCAAGGGGTTTTAGATCAGGAGAAACGAGAGGATGATATGAATGAGTTTGTTTCGGCTGTTTGTTGGAAACAGAATTCGAACGTTTTGGTGGCTGCTAACAGTCAAGGTATTATTAACATACTGGAGCTGGTTTAAAAAATATTGAACGTGGGGGTAGGAATATCATTTAAGACAATCAAAAAAAAAAATAACTTCACAATCGATCTAATAAGATTGCTTGTTTTCGTATTATTTCGATGTGTTTTCTTACAAAAATCAAAACTTCTTTTACTCCTATTTTACGTTTTTATATTAAAGTATTTAAAGTAAAAAAAATAAGAAGGAAAAATAGTTTTTTGGGAAAAAGGTAAAATTTCTAAAAATCTACAACTAAATAGGTCATAGTTCTGAATTGTTTATAATTTTTTTTTTTTGGTGGAACGGTCTGGTCCTTGGTTATCTTCAAAAATTGAAATACAAAACTTGTCCCCTGAAATTAAGAAAGATTGAAAAACACAACAAAGGTTTCGACAGCCAAGCTATCATCTTCAGAGAGGTACTGTGATACTGTGAGAGGCACTATCTCTAAAGATCATAACTTGGCTGTCGAAACGCGTTAGAGCATTGTTGTATTTTTTAATCTTTCATGGTTTCAGGGGACAAGTTTTGTATTTCAATTATTATAAGTTTAACCTAAATTACTTGGGAGGGAATCAATCGCGCGACCTTCGCGTTAGCATGAGAGCATAAAGCCGTAAAACTTTTCTGAGTTAAAGTCAGTCCGGCTTTGTTTCCTATGTAATCGTCAATAAGACCGTAATTTCGTTATTTGATTTCGTTGTTGCTATAACCTCGATCTAAAGTACAATTTAGCGGAATCAATTCGTGTACTCCCTTCCCCCCGCTCTATCTGTGGTTGTGATGAAATATGTGTTATTCAGAGGTTAGGTCTACCGCTGAATTATTCCTGAGCGTGCCAAATGAGAAATGGATGTATCTACACGCACAAATTTAGTATATTACCAATTCGTATTATAAGACGTAGTTCAATAGAAACCGAATAGGTTTGGGTACATTTAGGACTAATTACCCAACAGTTCGATTTCCAGTTTTTGCGTCATTGAGGCTGCTGGTGCCCCAATGGTGTAAAAACATCATAGTTCGGTGTCTGACGCACAGTTCAATGAATATAATATTGCTCATATTTAGATACGTTTTAGAGCAATATACGTATGTGCCAATGTTTTATGCAGTCTGTTCAACACAAAATCCCTAGAAATATAGAGCCCGTTCAGATAAAGATGTCGCTTTGTACGCTTTTCCAAATGGAACAATTTTTTGGTAATTATCTAATAGTGTTCTGGCTTATAAATTGATATTTATTATTTGTTTCTCAAATGTCTATTCATTACTCATAAATTTTAAACTGTCCTCAATATAATCATAACAGGATAATTATAAAATTACGATCCAATGCTTGAAATTGCTCTTAAAACGTAGAAGTTTTAATATTCGTGCAGAAGTTATCAATTTTTTTGCTTATTAACAATTCAATCAACTATATTTTTTAACAACACTCTGTACAAATATCTATTTATTCAAAAACAAGACTGAGAACAAATGAGTTTCTGGCACGATTTTGTGTTGCAGCAGATATTTCCACAGTTAAATGTCATTGGGTGCAAAAATATATTTTTTAAACATTCAGGCGAATTGATTTTTTAATTGTTTTGTATATATGTAAAATTAAAAATAGCAAGTAATTTTGTTAGTTTCGAATTTTGAAAATGAGATGGGCAGTTTAAATATGTTTTACCTGATTAAAAATTTAGCTAGTAGGTTTATGTTTTATTGTGATTTTATGCAGTAAAGGGATTGATTGTTTATATTAAATCGGTGAACTATTTTGTGATTCCATTATGTAAAATCAATGTTTTTATTGATGTAAGTAGCTGTATTATATAGCAATAAATTTCCCAACTAATTTCGTTTTTATTTATCCCGAGCTTTAAAAATATAAATCTAATGCAGAGTATTCGTTTTTCAATTCTTATTGAAATTTGGCTTATTTGAAGAACTGCGATGGTGGTTAAATGACAAAGTTCCCTATTTTAGCGCTGAATTAAATGCAGAACAAAAATCTGAAATAAAGTTAATACTTTTTGTTAAACATATCTTGAAAAACTAAATAAATATATTTTCTTCTGCATCTTTCTCGAAAACTTAATCGAAGCAATTTTAAATAAAAACTACTAAAGCATGCACAGCGCCATGTTAAAATTTTGCAAATTTGATAGGAGCTCCTTTTCTATTGTGACCAGGGCTTCGAACCGGAACAACCGAAAAAAACCGTTATTTTTGTAGGAACGAAAACCGGAAAAAAATAACGGTTTATTTCGGTTCGTTGAATTTGTATGTTCTTAAAATAATTTTTACTTTACTCTACAGTTTGGGATTCTTTTAGAAATTTCCTTTTCAAAATTTTACACAAATCCATGCAACTTTCAACTCAAAATTACGAGTTAACTTTAAAGAGCATTTTTTTGAAAGTTCAATTATAAACTTACAATTTCCACTCTTTCTAAGAAAATGCTGATTTTATTCTCAAAATTTCAAGCCAAATTGAATTTTAAGTTGTATAACTTGAATATTCCTTTTTCAAAAATTTTGACTCTTGTGAAATTTGGACCTTTTTCTCGAAATATTTCTTTTCTTTTCCCAAAATTTCGAGTTTAAAATAAAAATTTTATGTGCTATTGTAAATATGGACTCAAGCAGTGGAGTCTTTTTCATTAAAGCCCAGTTTCCCGGCAATTTTATTTGCAAATTCGAATTTTTCGGTTAAACTCCAACTTTTTTTCAGAACAAACACTCAAAATTTGTTTTTTTTTCTCAAACTTGGATTTTCCGTTTTATAATCTGATATTTCTAATTTTTGAAGTGATTAATAAAAATTTCCAATGTTCTTGAATTTTTTCCTTCAAATTTCAGTTTAATTTAAAAAAAATTTTTCTTGAAATTTCAAATTTTCATGATTTCTTTACGATGCCGACTACATAGAACTTCCCAACATTCCTGGATTTGGCTTTTTTTTTCTTAAAATTTGCGATAAAATCCTTCTATTTATAATTTTTCCTTGAAGTTGGGAATTTCAGTGAAAATTTTAAGAGAAAAATACAACATTTATATTCCAATTTAAAGCCGGGATCTTGAAATTGAAGTGGAAATTTAGAGGGTAAACTTGAAACGATGACATGTTAGAAAATGTCTAATTTAGGCTTTGAATTTTTATCTGGTTTTGTTTACGCTGTATTTGACTTTTTTCTTAAAATTTCGACTTTAGCCTCGAAGCTGCAATTTTTTTTTCAGATTGTTTTGAATTTAGACAGCTTTAAATTCGAAATTTAGTTAAGTCTTAAATTAGATTTGTAGAATTCGTTCAAAATTTAAAAATTGATAATTTGGAAAATTAGATTCTTCAGCAAAATTAAAAAATTTCTGGAACGGGCGGGGCGAATTTTGAAAAAATGTCGAAGTTATCACAAAAACTCGAACTTTTGAAAAAAAAGGAAATTTCGAAAAAAATTTTGAATGAAGCTATATTTAAGTTCGAAAAAAAATCCCAATTGTGCTGATAAAAGTTGAAAATTTTCAAAAAAGGATTAAAATCCTGAAAAAATTCAAATATTTCAAAAAGTTACAATTTTGAAAAAAGTGAAAATTTTCGGGAAAAAAGTCGGAATTGTCAAAAAAAAGAAGTTAAAACTTCGAGAAATAGTAAAAAGTTTGAGCTAAAGTGGAAATTTTCAGAAAAACGTAAAGCTTTAAATAAAATATTTCAACATAATCATATTATAAAAAATTCAAAATTAAAAAATAAATTGAAATTTTGAGAAAAAAAACTTTGTGTTGTCAAATTTTTTATAGAAAGTCACAATTTTGAAAAAAAGGAATTTTTTTTAAATGGAACAAATTCCGAAAAAGTTACAGCTTCAAGAAAAAGTCGAAATTTTGATGATAAAAGGTCGAAATTTTCAAAAAAAGTCTAAATTCGAAAATGGTTCGAAAATATTAAAAATGTCGAAATTTTGAGAAAAACTTAATTTTTCAAAAAAAATGTAAGGAAAATCTAATTTTTCAATTAAAAGTTCAGTTTACTACATAAAAATCGAAATTTTAAAAAAAATCTCAGTTTTCCAAAAAAATCAAAACTGAGATATTGTCAATCAAAAGTTGAATCAATGTGAAAATTTAAAAAAACAGGATAGAAATTTTTAAAAGTCAATTTTCCAACACCATTAAATTTACAGAAAAAAATCAAAATTTTGAAAACAATATAACAATTTGGAGAAAAGATCGAATTTATGAGTAAAGATTTTCAAAAAATCAGCTTTTGGAAAATAAATTAATATCCTAAAGAAAGGCCAAACTGAAAAAGTCTTGCGATTAATAAAATAAATAAACATTTAAAAAAAGTAGAAGCTAAAAAAAGAAAATTTGAATTTCAAAATTTTTAAAATATAAAGACGAAATGCTTTAAAGAAATCGAAAAATGTTTAAGAATTTTGAATAAAAATCGAAGGCAGACTTTTCAAAAAGTAATCAATTTTAAAAAGTCAGAATTTTGCGAAAAAGTGAAAATCGAAAAAAAGTTGAATAAAAAAAAAACACTCGAGAGAGTCGATATTTGCAAAAAGTTAAAATTTTGAAACATTTTTAAACAGAATTGAAATGTTTTAAAAAAATCGAATTGAAAATTAATTAGATTTGTAAAAAAAGATGAAATTTCGAGTCTGAAGTTTCTGATATTTACAAAAATAAGGTCAAACATTCAAACTTCGCGATCAATTCCAAAGATTCAAAAAAAAATGTCAAAAAATAAAATCTTTAACAAGAACAACAGTTATAAAAGTAAAATATTCAAAAAAATCAAAACCAACCAAATAGGACAGAATTTTGAGGAATTTGGAATATTCAATAAATCAAAATTTTAAAAAAAGTCGAAATTTTCAAAATCAAGTTAAGATTTCGAAAATTTGGAAGTCAAACGAGAAAAGATCGACTTTGTGAAAAAGTGGCTTTTTATTGTCGAAATTTTCGAAATAAGTCAAAACTGAATTCTTCAGAAAAGTCGAAATTTTCAAAAAGTATATAACCATAGAATCCTTTCTCTTTTTTCATCTAGGCGAAAGCGCGGGTATCAGATTATTTTTTTTATAAAGTTCGAGGTTTTTTTAAAGTTTGAAATCAAAATGAATCCAAAATCCAGAGTTTCAGCGTGAAATTTTTATACTCGAAAAATCGGAAAATATTTTCTTCAAATTTTAAGCATTACCAGAGTAGTTATATGCTGTAATATTTAAAAAAAAGAGAGACCATTTCCTGAATTATATTATCAAATCAATTCAAATAAAAACTTTTAAAAAATGAGTCACCCGGAACTGAACCGAAAACCGGAAAAAACGCTATTTTTATCGGAACGAAAACCGCAACGGAACGGATATGATTTTCTTTCCGGAACGAAAACCGAAACGAAAAAAATAGTGGTTCGATGCCCTGATTGTGACATAAGGTTTACTGGTTAATTAAGCCGAGAACCTCATATGGTAGTTTTTGGCAAAAAAAAAACTTTACCTCATTCACCTTACTCGCCTAATTTGGTTCCTTGGTACTTTTTTCCTTTCCAAAAATTAAAATCCAATTGCGGCGGCACAGATTAGACTATATTGTTAGATTCTCTTAAAAATATTTGGGCTTGGCGGCTGATCTGTTAATGGAGCAGAGTTGCGCATGAGCGGTTTGAAGGGTTTTACATCTAGCTCTCGTACACGCAGTCGATGCGTAAGACCCACGCATCAATGACTGATTGTTCGATGCTCCTATTTGCTTTAATGCGCCAAATTCAAAAGATATATAAAGTTGCTAACAATATACATGCTAATGAAGCTGATTCATGATCCGTATTGAACACATCAATAAAACAACGCGTTCCTTTCGTAATAGAGTAGAACCACTGGTATTGACGATTGCAGTCCCAGTGGAGCTACTTGAAGGGATGTAGCAGTGAGTAAGAGTCGGCTATAAAAATAATTTAATATAAGTCCTTGAATTGCTCGATTATAATTATTTTCTATTAATTCATTTTCATTAACTTTTCAACAACTCATTTTGGAACAACGCTGAAAAGTTAAATAAAAATCAGTTGATTATTATGTCTCATTGAATGGAGTTTAAATGGGAGAATTTTGTTCGTTGTTACATTTCACATTATTTGTGGTATGGGTTTTTTTGGGTTAATTTGCCTTTCTTTGTTTCGACCAAATTAGTTACTCTGTGAATAATAGTAATACTTTTGAAAGCACTTCATAACTACCAAATTAACTAGCTTATTAGAAAACAATTTTAAGGCAACATTGCGTAAAATTTAAACTTCTGTCGCACTAAATCACTTTCTGTAAAAACTATTGGGGGGCACACCTCCAATTTTTTTAAATTAATTTCATAAAGTACATAATCATTTACAAATATTCCAGGGCAGGTAATAAAGTGAAGCCGGGCAAATCATTTGTATTTTGGGGACTCGACAGCAACTATGATTCAGTGGCAGTAGTAGGATTGGGCAAGCAGAACAAAGAGTTTGATGAACTCGAAGGAATTTGTGAAGAAAGAGAAGCAGTACGAACTGCAGCATCAGGTAAGTACATATTTGAAAATGTTAAAACACTAATGAGATCCATTTGCAATTAATATTCGAGAAAATGATGGACAAATTGAGCAACAACGCATCCGATTTTCTCCTTTAAATAAACAATTCAAAAGAAGTGATTTAAAAAAAATCAGTTTCTGTGGGTGAAACTTAGCTTAGAGTGCAACTAGCACATAAAGTGCCCCGCATATTAAGGAGTCTTCACGAGGAAACGACACACACCCGGTTCTTAGGAATTAGTGGGTGTAGCTTTACTTTCATAGAACTTTGGGAGACATAGACTTTTTTTTTTAACTTAGATTTGTGTGGCGTAGAAAGCACGCTTGGTATATTATTGTATTTCAATTGAAATGTGAATTACGAAAACGAATATCAATTAAAAAATAAATTTTGCGTTGAAATTTTAAAGCAACTTCTAAATTTCGAGATTAGTGTCCAAAAAACCTAAATCGAAATTCTTAATTTAGACAAATTAATCAAAAATGTCACGAATATGTTTTCCCAATAATTGAATTTATCATTAATATAAAACAAAAAAGTTTCACCCATAGTAAGTAATCACTTTAACAAAATATCTTATTTTTAAAACCAGTTTCAAAAAGAAACGAATACAATCATCTGCTAAAAGGCAATAATTGTTTTTTTTTACTTTCAGCCGGTTGCAAAGCTTTGCAAGCCGCAGGCATAAAGCGAATTTGCGTCGAAAGCCTTGAAGACCCCGAATCTGCAGCCGAAGGTAGCACCTTGGGCACGTGGCTATTCCAAGAATATAAAACAAAAAAAGAGCCGCTACCTGAAATTCAACTCTATGACACCGACCAAGCAACAAAAGACTGTTGGAACAGAGGTCTTATTAAAGCTCAAGCACAGAACGTGGCTAGGAAATTAGCTGATACGCCCGCAAACCTTCTAACACCAACAATTTTCGCCCAAGAGGTACAAAATATCTTAGCCTCGGATAAGATTCAGATCAACGTATATGATAAAGAATGGGCGAAAAAGCAGAAAATGAACGCCTTTTTGGCCGTGGCGCAAGGATCCGTAGAAGCCCCGAAATTCGTTGAAATCATCTATAAAAATGGAAACAACCCTAATCCGTTTGTACTCGTAGGTAAAGGTGTAACATTTGACGCTGGCGGCATCAGCTTGAAACCTGCCAGTAATATGGATCAGATGAGAGCTGATATGGGGGGCGCGGCCTCAGTAATAGGAACTCTCTACGCTCTCAGTAAATTAAACGTAGCAGCAAACGTCACAGCTTTGATACCTTTGGTGGAAAATCTCCCTTCTGGTTCAGCTATCAAACCTGGAGATGTAATAACCGCTCGGAATGGGAAAACAATTTGCGTGGACAATACTGATGCTGAAGGGCGGTTGATACTCGCCGATGCTTTAGATTACAGCGCCACGCACAATCCCCATTTCGTTTTGGACATAGCCACACTTACGGGGGCCATGAGTGTTGCACTAGGAAGCTCCGCGACCGGGGTCTTTTCGAATTCTGATTCTTTATTTGCCTGTCTTCAACAAGCTGGTGCTTACACAGGTGACAGAATGTGGAGATTTCCGCTTTGGAAGCATTACACCAAGCAAATGACAGATAATGCCGCGTATGATCTCAATAATATTTCAAGAACTAAAGGGGGAGGAGCATGCACTGCTGCTGCATTTTTAAGAGAGTTTGTTCCAGAAAAAGTTGACTGGTTACATCTGGATATGGCTGGAGTGATGGGGCCAGATCCCAACTCTAGCACGCCCTATTTAGGCAAGGGAATGACCGGTAGACCTACTAGGACTTTAGTCCAATTTATCGAATCTTTATTATAAATATATAGAAGCTAAGAATAAATTTTTATATTTTATTTTGTCGTGTTTTGTTTATTAGATTTACCAATTTATAAGAAGAATTTAAATTAGGAAATAGAAAATTTTGAAATAAGACCGGCCAGTATTCAGATTAGGTTTCCGAATCAGAAATTCAGAATTCAGCGCCATACACACTTGATGTTTTGTAAAAATTAGTTCATTTCAGTGTTCGAATCTAAATTTCTTATCCAGAAAGCAAACCAGAAATTTATATGTATGCGGCCGATCTTGGGTCAAAATTTAAAGAACAGACGAACTTTGAGAAAAAGGTTGAAATCTGCAAAAATTGTATTTTTTAACTTTTCTTTAGTTTCTTATTAAAAGATTAACTACCTACCAAAAAAAGATGAATTTTGGAAAACAAACCGAAACTTAGACTTTTTAATTTGTTTGATTCAATTTTCTAGAGAAAAGGGACTACTTAAAATTTTTGAAAAATCGAATTTTGTGAATGGTAGCATTTCCAAAATAAACTAATTTTGAAACAGAATTAGAAAAAAAGTTATAATTTCTTAGAGAAAATAAAATGCTGAGAAGATGTCGATGATAAAGTCCCATTTTACCCTTCCATAGTTGGGATATTAATAGATTTGAAGAGGGATTAATTATATGAATAATCCTGCACTGTCAAATGTTCATTTATTTCCAAGATTGTTTTTTTTATATTAATGTTCGTTTTACACCTTCGTAGCGGAACTAAACAAATTTTTGATTCATTTTCTTCCGTAAAAAATATTAAGAGATATTTTAAACATCTGGCAACAGCACAAATAATCAACCTACTAACTGGTTCATTTGAACTACAAGGAGTGGAATAACCTTTCATTGTAAAGTCTTGTAACTTTGATGGACATATTTGTCTTTGAATATAACCTCTAAGCACATGTCAAATTGACCTAACCTCAAAATAATTTTATGTTGATTTTCGATTATTTTGTAACAAATGGACGTAGAAGTACGCTTTACTGATTTAAGCAAGGTATAATTACATATCAGAGTTATTACTTTATATGTTATTTTCAATTTTTTTAGGGCAAAGCTCTTTTTGCTAAAAGAGACTTTAAAAGTGGCTCTGTTATCTTTGAAGAAGATCCGTTGGTTTGCTGCCAGTTTTCGTGGAATTCTGCATGCCATTACAGAGCGTGTGATCATTGTTTGAGGTAATATGGAAATGTGTAGCTTACCCCTAATTTTTTTCCTTTTGTTTATTATTGATATTTTGACTGTTTCAATGTTATCATGGCTTAAGCGAAGAACGGCGCTCGCAAATTAACTACAGATATTTAAAGGGATTGAAAACAGTATATTATGGCTCTCTACCAACTAGAATCCATTTAACTCTTATTTATTATTCCAGGCCTTTGGAAACAGCCGAAGAAAATGGGAGACGCTTGACAGGCTTACAAGATTTACAACTGCCTTATATGGAATGTTGTACAACTGATAAAAGCAAAATTACCTGGTGTAATTCCTGTGGGGTTGAGTACTGTTCACCAGAGTGTTTAAATACAGCTTATGTACAATATCACAGGACGATTTGCCTGCAAACACATGAAAGAAATGTCGTTCATCCTTTGGAACTACTTGAAGACACTTGGAAGAAATGTCATTATCCTCCAGAAACAAATAGCATAATGCTGGTAGTGAGGTTACTGGCTCGAATTATTCAAGCACCTAATCCAGAAGCTGCAGTGGCTGAAACCTTATCATTTTGTCACCGAACTGTCAATGAAGATGCCCAATTGGCACACAAATTATTAGGAGAGAAATTTTCAAACCAGATTTCTGTTCTACTGGGGTTGCTGACACAGTCTCTGTCAAATGAAAGAATTCAACAGTTTTTAACACCTGAAGGGTTTCAGAGCTTATTGGCCCTCATCGGCACCAATGGTCAAGGGGTTGGCACTAGCGCCATCAGCCAGTGGGTTACTAGGACCTCAGATCTTCCATTAAGCGACAACGAAAGGGAGAATTTGGACAAATTTATTGACAAACTTTATGATGATATGGATAAGCATACAGGGAATTTTTTAAATAATGAAGGAGTGGCTTTATATAGCTTACAAAGCACCTGCAATCATAGTTGCACACCAAATGCAGAACCTGCGTTCTTACATAATAACAGTAAATTGTCACTAGTGGCAGTTAGAGATATTCAAGCAGGAGAAGAAATATTTATCAGTTACTTGGATGAATGTAATTTGCAAAGATCGAGACATTCTAGGAGGAAAGAACTTATGGAAAATTATCTGTTTGCTTGCAATTGTCAGAAATGTCAAGAGCAGGCTGAAGATCCAGATGTCACCAGTGAAGAAGAAGATGAAGAAATGAGCGAATAATTAGGTCCCAAATGTTCATTAATGTACATACTTTTTAATAGATTTAACATAACTATTTATTTTACAGTTATTTGAATTATCTCGCTTCTTTCTTGAAGTAGTTTGCTTCATTAGCCTTCCCAAATCATAGCAGAATTATATAATGCTATGTCATTCTAATTTTAAAAAATATTAAATAAAAATAATTATGTAACCTTCTTCAGCAAATAATTATGGTTTTTATTAAAGAAGCTTAAAATGTACATTATTTACAGCTGAGTTAAATGTTATAATATTACATCCTTAAAAGTTGATTGCTGTGTTCCACTAATTCTTCAATGGAAACTCTACCTCTTTGTCTTATAAACTTGGCAAATGCTTCCATTTCTTCTTGTGATACGTATATATATTTACCCCTGTCATCAATAACTCCCGTCAAAATAGCATCATTCTGTAAATCTTTAATGCGATCTATAGCCGCTTGCGTTTTTAATTTGAATTTTGCCGCTAAATCTTCAATAACAACAACTTTGCTAGTTTTGATGTAATTTACAAACTCTTGCAGCATATTCTGATTTTCTTCCTCCCCTTCTTCATATCCTTCTGCTTCAACCATAAATGCTTCTTTCATTTTCAAGTATTCCTCATGTTCACGCTTTTCCTTTTCATCCTTCGCCCTCTTTTCTTCTTCCACCCGCTTCCTCTCTTCAGCCTTTTCCTTCTCTTCAGCTCTTTTCCTCTCTTCTTCAGCCACCTGTTCCCGTTTTTTTCTCTCAGCCCTACTCTGTTCCTCTGCTTCACGTTGAGCCTTCTTCTCAGCTTTGGCCTCCAACTTCGCCCGTTTCTTAGCTCCTATTTTGCCTTCTGGGAATTCAACTGCCGGTTCTGGTGCACCTTCGTCATCATCTTCTTCTTCTTGGTTGACAGCTACAAATAAAAATATTGAGTGAATTTGTGTCTAATTGTTGCCTGGAAATTACCGTTGGCTCGCAACCGGATGCCTCTGTTTCTGGCGAGTTGCGCCCTTCTTGGTGCACCGTCCCTAGGCCTCGGGGCAGCTCTTTGTCTTTGCTGGTTTCCTATAAAGGTCAATAACGTTTTTGAAAATCAATAAATGAAATGTGCGCCGTTCAAAAAGAACAGCAGCATTAAAGCATGATAACAGAAAAAATAGTTCTTAACACATTATTCTAATCGAATTTTTTCTGCGCCTTTTTTGAAAAATATCCAAATTGTTGAACAAAATGAAATCTATGGACAAATACTTTTCAACAATTTGGATATTTTTTAAAAAAGCAATACAATGAAAAACTAAGCCAACAATACCCAGATATTCTTTTTATCTTCTTTGCCAAGTTGTTTAGTTTGGTTTATTTTTATTTGGAGCAATATTAAAGAGATTTTCAATTCTTAGCAAAAAGGTTACCTTAGGATCTGGATTTGTGACGGAAGGAACCGACAAAGAAAGAGCCAATAAAAAGGAGGCAATTAATATTTCCCAACAAAGGGTCCTTTTTTTTTTTTTGGTGGAATGGAGTGATCCTTGGTTATCTTTAAAAATTGAAATGCAAATCTTGTCCCCTGAAACCAAGAAAGATTAAAAAACACAAGAGAGGTTGCTCTAACGCGTTTTAATAGCCAAGCTATCATTTTCAGAGAGATACTCTACTGATACAGTATCTCTCTAAAGACGATAGCTTGGCTATCGAAACGCGTTAGAACAACCTCTGTTGTGTTTTTTAATCTTTCTTGATTTAAGGGGACAAGATTTGTATTTCAACAAAGGGTCCAACAAAACAAAACATGTAATTCAAGTGGAACTGTTCCTCAGTAGCAAATTAGCTTCAGTGCAATTATTCTCGTTTGTTGTAAGGTCGTAAAAATAACTAATATTATATTTATGTAAAAGATCAAACATCAAATGTTGAAATATTAGATTAATGCTTTGTCGAGGAGGACAATTCCAGTCAGGAATATTTAGAAGGAAAAATAAGCCAATTTAATTGACACTACTAAAACTGACGCTCACGAAATTTATCAAAAACACCATATGTTCCAATGAATACACAAAGCAAGACATTGCGAATTTTTTCAAAACATGTATTGTCTACGGATTAGTGACAACAAAAATTTAAACAAAAGTCGGTTTCCCCGCCCTAAAGGGGCATTTTAAAGCGCAATCAAATTGAATAAAAAAAAAAATAGGCTCAACTCATGACAACTAAAATTACCTTCTGGTTTCTTTGTTCCTTTATAAAAGAAATACGTAACGCCTATTAGACATATTTTCACTAAAGCTAAAATGACTAAATAAGTTACAGATATTTCCATTTTAAACTAAATACAGTTCTAAATCACGAAAAATATTTTTCATTTCTATTTTGACAACTGTACATCTTCTGTCATGGCACAGCACAAACATGTCGAATTTGTCTACGCAGCGAATGATCTACAGCGCAAGGGTACCACTCAAAGAATAATAATTAGATAATGCGGAGATGCCAAACCAACGCTAAACAATAAATAATTAAATTATAGGATAAATATAATGTTAAATGACAAAAATTGAAGAATCCAGTCTTTAAAAAATTCCGTATGAATCATTTTCATTTGAGTGTGTTTAATAATTTAGGCAATTGCGAAACAGCTAGTTGGCAACAGACATTTCTAAAATAGTTTGAGAAACTACCAGTAATTAGAAATAATACAGTAGAACCCCGTTTATCCGACCTCGCCTCGTCCGACTCTGCGGATAATCCGACCCTTACCTTGCTCCTCAAACATCCCTAAATTCAAAAAGTGACGTTTAGATGATTAAAAAATGGACACAATAACTTGTGCGACTCAAGGTTTACGAAATAACAGAAAACAACAACCGTTTCAACTCACGTAAACTCAAATTTATCCCAAAAATGTTTAACAACTCAAAATCTCATTTCATATATTTGCCCCTATCTTTAAGGCAAGAAACCCCGATCTGACAATCCTGCTCTAAATATCTTCTGTAACATCACGTAAGATGACACTGAATTTAGTTTGATTGGAACTACACCAAAAAGTATCTAGACTTCATATAATATTCGATGGTGCGAAGTTTACCGGGAAAAGAAAAAAAAAACGAAAGAGAAATAGAAACCTAGAAGAATTTGGTTTTTTGATACTAAAATATTACTTAATCGAGAATATTTCCATTTTCAGTTCAAAATTAAACTAATGGTCAAAGGCAAAGTTTCGAAAATGTACTTAGGTTTAAGTCTAAATTTCGGGATGAAGTCCTAATTACGGTAGCTCAATTTTTTCTCAAATTTAATTTTTTTTAAAAGGTTGACAAAACTGTATTTAGTTATTAGATTTAAAAATCTGGTATTTCAAAAATTGAATTAAATGTTTGAAATAGGATTCTCAACAGCACAAATTGCTAGAAAACTTTCAATAACATAAATGAAATTATACTCCATTCTTAATTAAACATGAATATAATTTACACAAACATTTCAAATAAAATAGTAAAATATTTAGGTCATTAAAAATATTGCCCAGTTATGTCTTTAGTAATTTTTAGAACTGCTCCATCGGAAATCATCTTTCTTGCAAGATATGCTGTATTTCGAGCATCATGTAGTCCACAGTGTTGTCTACCTTCAAATCTTAAACCAACCTCTTCGAGCGCTCCACCCAAATTTGTGGGTTTTCTATAATAGAATTCCTAGAATATTTCAAATTAATACCAATTCAATTTGACTTAATTCCACCAACCATATACACGGCTCTTAAATCGATCCACTTTGAAAAAGCTTCGTTTTTATTTATACCTTTCCTTTTACACTCCTTCGAAAGACAAGTTTTCAAATCCCAATCGGACCAAGTCACAAACACACATTTCTTCCTTCCAGGCATCATTAACCCGCTTGGAAAAGACATATTATACTTTTTTATTTGGTTGCTGAGCCATTTATTAAAAAACATAAGGCACGTTCCTAGTGGAACCCCGTTGTTTACTTGCGTTTGAGTTATTCCAGTTAAATTGATGCAAAACTCGCTCAGCACGGGATGTTCTGTAGGCGCTACGTATTGTTGAAACTCTTCAACGATTTCTGCCTTCTTTACATCATACATTACAACAGGAAACTCAATAATTTCATTTTCATGCGTTTTTCCCTTCAGGGTAAGGAAAGCAAGTAGCTTCAAAATCTAACACTAGTAAATAGTCAAATGGTTGCGAATTTTGTTGATTTGTGGCATCTCTATTAGCATAAATGTTTTCAATTGCTCCCAGTTTTCTAGAACAATAGAAGACAAAATTAATTGAATTTTGAATTAATGTGTATTTCCCCTGCTTTTATCATAGACAATTTTTAGTAATTTAAATGTTAATAGGGGCAGTAAATAGGTTTGTACTTACTGAGCAAGTTCTCTGGTAGACGAATAGGCCATTCTTTAAATATAATTCACATTACTGGTTTTTAGAGATTGTGTTATTTTTTGTTACATTTTTGTATCTTTATAAAAACGGACGCTCAATTTTAGGTTAGGATGCGATGTTGAACTCTATGGTTTCTCAAGTTCGCAAGTAGTTCAAATGAATAACTTGTTTACTGTCGCCAACTTTATTGTTTTAATTGTAGCCCTAGAAAAACAGTCTCTGATTCTAGCTCTGTAGGTCTACAGTTTTTTACAAAGTTTTTTTATCTAGATTATCTACAATCTACACTTTTTCTACAACTATGCATGTTACCTCCTTGGTAAACCTTCGTCTCTGTTCGCTCATTTTATCATGGGAGCGCTTCTTTTTAATCATCGGGTTGATGGGTCAGGCAAAAATAGTAAATTCTGGTCAATTTGCTTTATAATCGTGTATTGAAGAGCCTTTTATTAGTCATCAATTTTATTTTATTGAGAAAATATAATTTCGGTGTTTTTCGGCATGCGGTTTTAATCTGTGGCAGGGTTGCTAACACCAACGCTGATTCCGTTGTTTTGATGTGAAACACAAATAGGTTCGGTTTAAATTGTCGGCGTGAAATAATTGATTATTATGGGTTGTCTTCTTGGAAAAATTTTCACATTTTTATGCTTTTTTTACTTTAGTGTGGAATTAAACTGGTAGATTATACTGTGAATAGTTCAAACGCACTAAGGTCTATTTGTTGCTTATCCTCCATTTTCACGCTTGTTTGGTATCCAAAAGAGGCCGAATTTTCCCACATCGGTTAAAATCGCTCCAAATTGATGAATTAGCCCGCACGGCTAATGAATCTCGTTTACAGACGTGTAGTGACTGTGTGAATGTATCTGCCGAGAATCACTATAAATCGGGTATAACAGTTGGGTATTTTAGATGTTTTTTAGTTATTTGCCAAAGTGCATAAGATGGAAGGCGAACAATTTTCTTTGTGTTGGAACAATTTCCACAGTAATTTAAGCACCGGTTTTCACAATTTATTCAAAGATGAAGATCTGGTGGACGTAACTTTGGCCGCTGAAGGCAAATACTTAAAAGCACACAAGACTGTATTGTCTGTGTGCAGCCCTTACTTTAAAGAGTTGTTCAGGGTTAACCCGTGCAAGCACCCGATTGTCATTCTGCAAGATGTTAATTATGGAGCGTTGTGTAATTTATTACAATTCATGTATCAGGGTGAGGTTAGTGTTAGTCAAGAAGAAATACCAACTTTTATGAGAGTGGCAGAGACTTTAAAAGTTAAAGGACTGACTGATAACGCGACAGCTTCGGTGAGTCTCATGGGTTCAATTTTATGTTATTTTTCACAAGTATTCACATAAGTAGGTTAATGAGATGTTTGAGTGGGAAATGCCTTTTAATTGTAGACAAATGTGAGTTTTGGTTCACAACTTCATAGAACGTCACAGCAAACTCTAGAATACAAACTATGCAACCAAAATATTTGTTTACTTAGTCTAACCTAATGATCGAAATACAAAATGTGAATGAAATAAAATTTGATTTTTTTATGGCAACTTACTAATTCTTATACGCTATTAAAAGACGATCATGAAATATCTCATATGCTTTATGCTCTTTTTTTTTTATTACAGTTATAGAAAAATTTCAAATTAAGTATAGCATTTTCATTTGATAATAATATGAATTATCACTAAACATACAAATTTTAATTCTTGTTGTAAATTGTTACTCATTTTGAAGTGAAAGCTTCTTTTGATGTAGTCTGATCAGTCGTTGCAGGTGGATCAGTTGCAACAATGGACCGTCGTTAAGTTTAAAGACGTCGAAACGAAATAACGTACGTTTAAACGTTATTTAACAACGGCCCATTGTTGCAACTGATCCACCTACAACGACTGATCATACTAGGACACGCCAAAAGAAACTTTGTTGGTTGTTAGGACCAGTGTTGCCAGATTTATTTATTATGTGTCACCAATTTTTTGGTACTAGAAATATCGCCAAAATAATCTAAAATCGGCCGTAAAATTTCATTTAATAAGTATATTTTACCATGAATAAAATAGAAACTGGTCAAAAAGAAACAGAAAATCTTTTGTAGATTTCGTGGACAAATTGGTTCAAATTAAAATGTTGTATTCTCTTGTTTGCGTTTAAACATTATTCCTCCTTTATTTTTCATACTATAAAATAAAAAATTGTAAGTACATGTGGCGAAAAACATATTTTGTGAATTAATTATTAATAATTATAGAATTGTTTTTACTTGTTATGAAATGATGTTATGTGTTCTAATTTTGAATGTCATTATCTTTAGTTAGTTTAGTTTTATTGTTTTAATTAATCGTTATTATTGTATTTCATTAGGATTCTAATGGATACGAACACTCAAATCGTGGTTCCTACAATTTTCAAGAGCATAGGAACATAATGAAACGCCCCAGGATCCCAATGAAGAAGCCCATTAGACCAATGCCCCACCCAATGAGACAAATCGAAACGCCTTCCCCAAAGCCAGCTAGATCACCGCAGCCCCAGCCTCAACCTCAGCAACCTCCAGCAAAAAAACCGCACATAGAAGAACAACCAAAATCATCGAACAGTACTCAATTGACCACTAACCAACAAGCGCAGTCTTCCCGCTCTGCGACGCCGCATCAGCAATCGGAAAGTCCTGAGTATGCGGAGCCATTGATCAAACCCAAAGAAGAACCTGTTGATCCTCCTTCGGATGAAAACACTGCCCAATCGTTTGAAGATAATGAACATTTTGATCCTACAACTTTGATGGAAGCAACGATGGATAAAAAACCTCCCGGAGCACCACCAAATTGGAACCCAGAACTGAATAAAATGGATTCATCGAGTCCAGGTAATTGCTTTTAAAAGTTCATGTTTGCTTGTGGTAGTTTGGTGACGGATTTATTAGTAGTTTTAGTTATTAAGAAGGTAATAATTGTAACTACTAAAATTATTGAAATTCCCTACAACTAGATATTTTTTTCTTAAAATTTTCATTTAAATTATATTAGGATTTTTTCAAAAATAATAAATAAATTTAGGCTCGAATATTTGGGGTATTAACTATTTTTGTTAGTTTTTAATTTTGGGGCCCACTAAACTCGACATCTTGGTGGTCATATATGACAAATTTCAATTCATTGGTAGAGTGAGCTTACAAATATTATAATACTAAAATAACTTTTAAGTACCAGTTTAATTTCATATAAATTATATGGCTTGGTCTCTGATTCTTTTAACTTTTCTTCTGTTAAGTCGTAATTTATATGATATAAGTTTAAAAGCTATTTTAATTTAATTTGATGATTAATTTATTGTAACCTAATTTTAATTCTTCATTAACTAGAAAAATTTCGTTTACTCACTCAACTATAAATGTAGATATATGTAGTATTATGTACATAGTTGGTATTGCATGTAAAATGCCATATAAATTTTGGTATTTTCAAGTTACAGTATTATTTTATCTGTAGGCACTCTCCAATGTATTCTCGGCCGAAGAGGTAACCCACGTCTAATTGTTGATGGGCATGTATTCTATAAGAAAAGCACATACAAAGGTAAGGCTTTCTGGTACTGCAAAAACAGCAGAACACCAGACAAATGCCAGGCTGTATGTTGGACAATGAATGGCAACATCGTCAAGTGGCCCTACATGCATACGCATATGGTAGTCCCAGACGTTTTTAATCCCGAAGAAGACACAGAAGTTCCTATCGAAAATTTACAAGAAGTTCTATGGCAAACATCTCTGAGTTAAATTGTATACGACCATTTTATTATGTTTTAGTAGATCGCAGATGATTTATTTTAGGAATTTAAGAATCAAGGCACTTAGTTAATGTCAGTATTTAACGCTATTTTAAGTTATGTTTCCCAACAAATGACGAGACAAAATTATTAAGTTTTAATTATGTAGGTGGAACATTTTTGACTGATCTTTTCAGCTTAGGTTTTTAGAACAATTATACTGTTTTTTTCTTTGTCGCAGAAAGTGAAATAATTTTTACATTATTATTTATTTGACTTATTTAGGGTTAAAGCTCTCTATACAGACTGATTAAAAAAGGAGGGAGAAAAATCTTTTTTTTTTTAAATGCAGCGCGTTTATCATTACAAGAAGAATACGTAAAATCTCTGTGTTATGATCTTATCATAGAATTTACACTTTATTTTATCTATTTTCATTACTTATTGTAGAATTTGTTTTATTATTCTAGTTGATTGAACTGATCTTTATACAAGACATCAACTATTCTTATATAATGTAGTTTATGTTTACTTATTCTTTAAATAAAATCAGAATTAATTGTGTTTTTAACTATACCTTATTACTTAAGTAAGCTTATAAATTGTGAATAAAAGGTAGATACTTTTACTACTGACATGATAACCAATAGTCGCCCGCAATCGGTCCATAAGAATTTATATTTATTTGATCGACCAGGGAAGCATATTCAACTATTGAGATCTGGAGTAATCGTGGTCCTGTCAAATGATTGGTTAGTTTTCTAGTCTAGAGTAGGTAAACAGCAGTACCAGGAAATTACATGGCACTGTTTCATTGGAATTGCCTGCTGCCCCCATTTTTTCTTTCAGAGGGCTGCGAAGTTTAGTTATTTCACTGCGCCTCATGAGCTCTTGTATTGTCTCTTTCTTTTGAAGCTGTGGAATTTAGTGAAGTAAATTATCACTGGGGTTATGAAACCCAACCTGTAACAGAATCTCGTGGAACACCATTCCTCCTTGCTAACCGGAGGTTCTAGAGACTTTTCAACGCTTTTTGGTGTCACCTAGAATTATTTATCATTTTTTAATACTTTTTACCACCATCATTCTCTACTGGGAAAAATGGGATAGCAGTTCAGTTGCTGCATTTAAGGATTAGGTGTTAGTATCTCTCTGAAGATAATAGCTTGGCTGTTGAAACGCGTTAGAGCAACCTTTGTTGCATTTTTTAATCTTTTTTGGTTTCAGGGGACAAGTTTTGTATTTAAATTTTTGAAGATATCCAAGAACCAGTCCGTTCCACCAAAAAAAAAAATGGAGGTTTTAGCTTCGTTCTTGCAATCTTAAGCACAATGTTTAGATAATGTTTTCTAGGAAATGCACTCCTGTATGTTAAGAAACTGTTCAAAATAATAGTATAGATTTTTGCTTTAAAAATATAACATGTTTAAAATATGAAAGATTACTAACTTTGTGTTTTGAGGAACAATTTCTTCGAAAGCAAGATTCATGGGAACTGCCCATTCATTAAAAAATATTCCCAGAGTAACTTTCTAAAAAGATGAAAAATCATATTTCACTCTATAATAACGAATTGAAAGTGCAAATTTGGATTAATGAGAAAAAAGTTGATATTTTGAAAACAACCCTTAATTTTATTAAAAAAACCTTAAACTTTCAATTCAAAATTGTGAAGAAAATTCGAAATTTTGAGTTTCTAATGGAACATTTAAAGTAAAATTCGGTTGTAAATCTATCAGCTAGGAAAGTTTGACTTAAAAACATTGCATTTACATTACCATTTTGTTATAGTTTTAATTTCCAGGTGCTGGTTTCGTTTTAATAGAAAATGGCAAAGAGTTTTTTTTTTCCTATGTTTGTCTAATTTCTGCGTATAGTTATCAAAAAGTTGGATTTAGAAAAAAGCATTTACATTAATACATTGAAGCTCTATTTGCAGGTGCTGGTTTGGTTTTAGTAAAAAGTGGCAAAGGTCAACTCGTTTCTATCTACAACGGGCACATCTACACAATAAGTGAAATGACGGACGCGAGGACAGTTTGGGTTTGTGTTAAAAAGAAAATGTTCAGTTGTAGCGGTTGCATAGTCACGAAAAACGGTCCCAACGTGGTTTCTTACTCGAGCCACAATCATCCTCAACTTCACGACGTAATCAAACGGTTGCAAGTGCCTAGGAATAGTTTTTCGCCAGATCTTTTTTAAATTGTTGCCATTAGCAATAAAGTCACAAATCTAGTCAAAATAAAACTCAATGACTGCCTTGAAATGCAACTAAATTATTACGAATATTTTATGGTTTTACTCGATTTAATTCTAGTGGTGACCAATGTATCATTAAATAGTTGAATAAACTGACTAAAGTAGGTTTTTTTTTCAATGTTTTAAGTTCAATATTGTTTTATTCATCTGTCCCCATATGCAGGGGGATTGAACCTGCTCGAGACCCTTGGTGGGGACCCCTAAGTATTTTTATACTTCTAAAATGTGTCCAAAATATGATTGGTGATCAAGTAATAAAAAAATAAAGCCATCCAATTTGTTGGTGGCCTTTGTGCTATAGCACTTGTTGCCTACCCATAAATCCCCCTCTGTAACTTAATTGAATTCCCAAAACTCGTTTTTAATTTGTAATGATTCTAAAGTAATACTGCAAGAAATCTTTCTATATTATGGCTTTAAATTTCGCCACAAAAATATGGCGGATGTTTCGGTTTTGTATCAAAATATTTGCTTGTGCCGCAAAGGTTAAATAACTGAAACACGTGCATATTATCACTATTGACGGAAATGAAAGCATTTGACTTAATTTTTATTGCGTTTACTTTCTTAATAAATGCGAATTTTGACTTTTTTCATGTTTAATATTATATCATGTGCGATAAAATCCATTGTCTTTTATACGAAGCAATATTTATTTTTGCACCGTTTCGTAAAAACCATAATTTAAGTACAATTTTGCTAAGTTGTGGCAGCAGAAATATTTTATTCAAAGCTCGAAATTGTAATTGTTGTATTTATACTACCGTATTAAATAAAAAATTCATTTTAACGTAAAGGGAAACAAATAAAGAATATGCCAGTTATTTTCATCTAGTCATTTATTATATTAGGGCAAAATAGCATAATTTTATTTATGTATATAGACCAGTTAAACCAAATTCGTTATTTTAAGATATTAGGTTATTGTTATTAAATTGGAAAATAAATGATTGATTTTTAAATTGTTTGGTTCTCGTCCGAATAGTTTTTAATTTCAGTTTTTGTAATAATTTTTATTTTTATATTTAGATTTATTCGGATGTTCTGTTCCTTAAATTAAAGATTTTTTTCAAAATATTCCTCTTTTATTTCTGAACGTCTACGCCCTGATTCAATATAAGAGATTGGACCGTATTAAAGAACTATTAAAAGTTTTTTTTTAAGTTTAATCCACTCACAAAGGGTAACCCCATTATGCTTTCAAAACACTGCGAATAGGATGCGGAAACAAGGATAGATGGCGATCAACCGCATTCTTAAACAAGGATAAGGTTGTAATTTTTGGGGAAAATTCCTTTCGGTAACAAGTTCCATAAGTTGGAAGTTCTATAGAAAAAAAGAGTCTCCGTAGACACGAGTCCTCACTATGTCAAGCTGGACCGCACAGAAATTTGCTGTCTCCGATGGTCGAGTACGCCTCAAGAATCTTGCCCTTGGGGGATTAATCCTATTAGTTCCTGCGAGCATCTTCCATGATAGTACTTGTAGAAAAGAGACAAGTCACCGACCATACGCCTGTGCTCTAGTGTTTCGAGAGAATCGGTCAAACTTTTGTCATCAATTAGGCGAATCGCTCTTCTTTGAATTAAATCCAAGAGAGCTAAGGTGTGTTTTGGGGCTGAACTCCAAACATGAGAACAGTATTCTAATGTTGGCCTAACTTGAGCATTGTATGGTGTTAATAGCTGATGAGATGTGAAGTACTTTTTAGTTCTAAAAAGAAAGCCTAGCTTCTGAGAGGCGGATTTGGCAATGGCGCGCACGTGATCATCCCAAGAGAAGTTAGGGCTCGCATTCGCTCCTAGGATAGATAGATTAGATCCCATCGGAAGCATTTCACCGTCCATTAGTATGTTGCATTATCCCTTGATGTTTTCTTAGAGAAAACCGCGGCCTGAGTTTTTGAAGCGTTGAAGTCGACCAAATTGTTCTTACCCCATTCCAGAATAATCTCGAGATCCCAATTAATCGTCTGTATCTGCTGTTCCCTTAGTCGATCTGAAGCAGCGATAGATAATGATTTGTCGGAAAAAAAGATGACACAAGGTTACTATCATCTGCGTAGCTGTATATAGGATTGGAAGTTGAAACTAAGAGATCGTTTATGTGTAACAGAAATAGAGTACGAGACAGAACAGACCCTTGAGGCACCCCTGCGTTAACCGCAAATGTCTCGGATGAGATGCCATTGACGACGACCTGAAGAGATCTGTCAGCGAGAAAATTTGATATTAAATGACAGAGTCCAGAAGGAAGACCATAAGATGTTAATTTGGCGCAAAGAAATCGGTGCCAGACTCTGTCGAAAGCCTTTGAGATATCCAATGCCACAATCCTAGCCTCACCATGTTTTTCCATAGCTGAGATACAGATATGAGTAACATGTGCCAGTAGATCGCCAGTGGAACGTTGTTGTCTAAAACCGTATTGCCTGTCGGAGATGATTCTATTTTCCTCCAGATATTTGAAAATCTCGATGTTGATAACCTTTTCCATCACTTTAGATATAATGGGTAACAAAGATATAGGGCGATAATTGTTAGCCAGATTCCTTTTTCCCTTTTTAGGGACAGGCTGCACTCTAGCAGATTTCCAGATGTTAGGGAATACACCTTTGTTGTAAGAGAGTGTGAACAATTTGCTTAGGTCAGGAGCCAACTCTGGGGCGCACTTCTTAAGAACAATAGCGGGAATACCATCAAGACCAGAAGCTTTCGAGGTGTCGAGCTCAAGGAAAATCTTCCTGATTGTGCGTTGTCCGAAAACTGCTTCAGGCATCGAAGTGCCAACCTTAGGAAGAATAGAAGGTTCTGCGTTTCGAGAATCAAGATTGGAATTTTCGGCAAACATTAAGGCTAACATGTCAGCCTTTTCCTTGGAGGTAGTAGCAATATTGCTATTTTCATCGAGTAAAGGTGGAAAATTTGAAGATGTAAAATTCTTTCCAATCGACTTTGCAAATACCCAAAAGGACCTGGAACCGTTCAGACAGTTGAAAAGTCTCTGGCGCATTTTACGATCGAAATCACCTTTTGCCTCGTCAATAACCTGTTTACAAGAATTTCGTGCATCTACAAATATGGTCCAAGTCTCGACTGAGGGATTATTTCGCCAACGACGATATGCGCGATTTTTGCAGGAGACAGCCCGAGCACATTTTTTACTGAACCAAGATTTACTGGAGGCAGACTTCTTTTGGGAGTGGGGAATTGAGCATTCTATACCAATCAGGATAGTTTCCGTGATGGATTCGGCGACTAAGCAAGGGTTGTGTGAGTTAAAGTAGACTTCCTGCCATGGGAAAGATGCAAAGAAGTCTCTTAATTCTTTCCAGTTTGCAGAGTTAAAGTGCCAAACCCTACGGGACTGCTTCTGGGAAGGAGGTGGTATATGAAGCAAGCGAGAGGCTGCTACAAGCTTGTGATGCGAATTTCCAAGCGGTGATGTCATAGAGATTTTATACGAATTTGATGAATTTGTAAGGAAAAGGTCGAGTAGATTAGGTTAATGGGTATCTACATCAGGAATTCTTGAAGAAACTTAAAATGTATATCAAAAGTTTTTAGAACTTCCACTTTAATTTTAAAACATGTCTGTAAAACCAAATATTCCAGTTTTTTTTGGTTATTTCGCTTAAAACTTCAAAGTTTCTAGAACTTTGGGAAGATTATATTAACAGATTAGGCTGTTTTTCGAAATTTTTACTGCTTACTAAAAATTCATAATTTAAACTTACATTTTTTATGTTTCCTAAAATTTCAACTTTAAACGAAGTTTAAACTTTATCAAGGAATGTCCTTTTCGATTAAGATTAATTTTTTGCAATTTTCATAAAAACTCCAATATTGAACATTCGATTATTTGCTCTAAAGCTCAAAATTTCTAGATAAATTGTGAGATTTAAGTTGAAAAATATTATTTATCTGTTTTTCGAAGTTTTAATTCATTCGAAATTTAAAATTTTTTAAAATGCTGACTTTTCTGTAAATGTAGACTACTTTCTTAAAATGTTGAATTCAAAATCGAAATAAAAAAATGAAATTTTTATGTTTTAATTAGCAATTTTGAAATTATAAATTTCTAGTTTGAGATATTTTGAATAGGAATTTGAAATTTAATTAAGGTGGACATCTTGACATAAAAGTGAAAAATTCTAGACAAAACTTCAATTCTTAAACTTAAATTTTCTAAAGAAAACTTGAAAGTTCAGCATTTACGGCCAATCAAGAAAAACGTGGAAATTTCACTTTAGAGTCGAAATTTTACAAAAAAAATTAAAAAATAAAAAAACACCCAATTCGATTGATTTCTAAAAAAAAGTTGCAATTTTGGGAAAAATCTAAAGTTTCAATAAAAAAGTTGAAATGTCTAAATCAAAGTAAACATATTTTGATAAAATGTGTAGTAAAATATTTTATAAAAAAGAAAAATTTTGTCATTTAAATCCAAAAAGATCTAAAAAAAATCGCGGCGAAATGGAAATGTTGAGAAAAAATTTTAGAGTAAACATGGCAAAACGGGAAGTTTGAATTGAAAATTTCCTTAAACAAATTACCATTTCAAATCTACTCTAAAAATTTCGAATTTAATTTCCAAATCTTGGTTTTAAATCTAAATATTCCACTTTTTTCCTGAAATTGAGAAATACTGAGATATCAGAAATTTTGAAAAAAAATTTAAAACTTTAATTTTAATAAAAATTGAAATACTTAAATTGGGTCGCGCAAATGTTAAACAAAATTAATAAAAATTTGATTTTAACTTCGGATTTTTAAGACAAAAATTTAACTACACGAGAAATTCTTAGGAAAGTGTATACATTTCGAGAGAAATTCAAGCAGCGTAAAAAACTGAATTGTAAGATAACAGCTCGAGAAATAGATCAAATTTGATAATGTTAACTTGGGATTTCAAGAAAATTTTGGAGAAAAAATATGAATAATTCTATATGGTCGAAATTTTAAAATTTTTAGGGTAGAAGTAAACATTTTCAGGTCGATTAGGATTATGAAAAAAAGTTGAGAGTTCTAGATTTTTACAGTTTTTTATAGGCGAAGCTATGCTTTTTTAATCAAATTTCTTTACTAATTTCTTTTAATCAAAAACTAATAATGATGACTTATAGAAGGTGATTTGCAGCTTTCAAAACTCTATTGTCATTTTCTGTACGATCATTTTTCCCTTAGCATTTGATTACCAAAGTCAAAAATGACTTTTTTGCTTTGACCGACAATAACTTAACGAAAAATCATTCTACAGGTCTCGGAAAAAAGACGATTATTAATTATCTGGAGGAGTTTCATGATGGAAGCACTGTAAAAAATGTTAAGATCCGCTTTTTAGAGGCAACAAAAAATTTGGAATTTTTATTCCTTGTAGTTTCCTTAAGATTACTCAGAAAATGCCAACGCTAAAAAATTTTGAACTTAGGTTTTAAAAACCAGAAACTTAGAGCTTTGATATGCTATTTTCATTTCTTTTCTGCACCACAATTTTTCTTCAAATTGCAGACTTTTAAAGTTAGGTATACCTTTAGGATTTTTTTATATCTCTTAATACCGATTTAACGATTTGAATTTAAAATTTATTTTCTGGTAGTTAATGGGGAGCAAAAACGCAGTTACTGGAATGCATACATTTAAAATGCTTCGAAAGCAAAGTGCATGACCCTATTACCTTGACCAAAAAATGCCACTCAAAGGGCGAATTCCACGTATTTCCAATAACTTGAAACATCGTCTGATTTCCTCATGAATTTTTAACATGACATTTCACTAACCCGCTAACCTCATCTGCTGGCACTAATAAATTTTGCCGAACAGAACACCTGTTCTCTAATTCTTTAATGAACGATACCGCTATGATATTGTTTTTGAATTTTGCCTTATTAAATCATTTTTTCCCTCTATATTTATGTCATGATTTTATCGAGAGCGTTTTTTGTGAAATGCTGTGTTGCGGCGCGTTGGTTGCGATTTTTCTGTTGGGGTTTGCGAAAGCTGACAATTTTCCATCGCTCATCACGACTAATGCAACTTTAGGTAAGAATTTAACTAAATTCGCATCGTATCAACGAATTTTTTTCAGCGATTGTTATCGACAAGGATTTTATGGCTGAAGATTATGAGAATATTAAAAATGTTATTGAAAATTACATCGTTTTCGCCAAAAGAGAAATTTTGAAACACGGCGGAGTAAACGTTCAGTATTACTCTTGGGCATCTATAAATGTAAAAAGAGGTAATTTTTTATTTTTCAATTGTAAATTAGATTCATTAAAATTTTCCTTAGATATTAGTGCGATTGTGAGTATTGCATCTTGTTCTGATACATGGAGATTATTTAAAGCTGCTAATGATGAGTCTATTTTTCATATGGCGATTTCAGGTACATTTTCATTAATATTAAATTTTCCCGTTTATCTGTTAGTTGATTTTAGAGTCCGATTGTCCACGTTTACCTCCAAACCATGCGATCACGATTCCTCTTGTTAAAAAGGGAGAAGAAATGCCTCAATTATTATTAGACCTTCGAACTTCCAACATATACCGATGGAAGTCTGCCGCTATTATTTACGACAATACTTTAAGTAAGTGCGATAGCAATACTGAAGAAAAATTAGAAAGTAGAAGTTGTTCACTTTTTCGAAGTCACTTTAAATCAACAGTTTATACCAAAATAATCACAGGTAAATTAATGGCAAAAGTGGCAAAAAAAGAAATGTAATTATAATTTGTTCTAGTATCGTACTTTTCAATTTTTGCCACCTAGTGCAGTCCCTCATTTGCTACTTCTGTCACTGTGTCAGTCAAAATGTCCCTTGCTCCTCTTTAAGTACGCTACTGGTTTGTTGAGGAGCCAGTCTAATGATTATGCTAAACCAAAGTATGGAAGCTTCATTATGTGGTAGCAAATCACTAGCGCTACTTTCACATATCCATACCATTCTTAAGTTCAAAATTGTTCTCTTTTTCTTCTTAATTTTAGTTTTAAGGCTTCACCATTTACGTATTTTTTTCCACACTAGATAGAGATATGACCACCAGAATATTAACTGCCATAACGAAGGAAGGAGTCGGTATAACTACTGGTGCTGCCGCTGTCTCCCTTATTCATATAAATACTGACGTTCGAGTGAAAGAGCAGAGACAAGCCATTCAAGATGTACTGTCGACCATTTCGACGAAAGTCGTAGGAAAATATTTTGCTGTTCTTGTCAATTCAGATGTTATAGAATTAGTAATGGAGTATGCCAAAACTTACAACCTAGCAAATATAAGAAACCAATGGCTTTACGTCATATCTGACAACAATTTTAGAAAAGATGACTTCAAGAAACTCAAGAGGTTTATTAAAGAAGGAGATAATATTGCCTTCCTGTATAACAACACGGTCACTGGCGATCTTTGCGAGGTAACGTACTGTGTTGCTAACTGAGATCTAATCATCATAATTCAATTTAAGGGAGGACTAGAATGCCACGTCAAGGAAGTCCTCAAACATTTCACGTCTGCTTTGGATGATGCGATTCAAGAGGAATACGAATTAGCCTCGCAAGTCTCCGATGAAGAATGGGAAGCCATCAGACCCACTAAAATAGACAGAAGAGACTTCCTCCTTAGAAAAGTTAAAATGTTTCTCCTGAAGCACGGTTCCTGCGACAACTGCACCATGTGGAGCATGAAAACCGCCGAAACATGGGGAAGAGAATACCAATCGAATATATCCAGTGATTTCACCGTGAAGCTACTATCGATCGGTAACTGGAGGGCCATTGATGGCCCATCAATGACTGATGAACTCTTCATTCACGTGTCCCATGGTTTCAGAGGAAAAAATCTCCCTATGGTTTCCTTCCACGTAAGAAGTGATATTGCCCGTTTTTATTTTAATTTAATTATTTTTTGACATCAATTTATCTGTGAATTTTTAGAATCCTCCATGGCAAATATTGCGTGTGAATGAATCAGGGGCAGTCATTGAAGAAAAAGGTCTAGTATTTGAAATCATCAAAGAGTTGGCCAACACCCTCAATTTCACTTATAAAGTTGAAATTCAGAAAATTATTCCGGCTGTGGTGGCAAACAGAACTAGTAATGGTACAAATTCAATGGATATAACTGATTTGGTTACAAATCATATACCCGATGCCATACTCGATATGGTACGAAACAAAACCGTGGCTATTGGGGCAGCTGCGTTTACCGTTACAGATCAAGCTAAGAAATTTGTTAATTTTACCGGACCTATAAGTACCCAGCCGTATACTTTTTTAGTCACCAGGCCAAGAGAGTTAAGCAGAGCTTTGTTATTTATGTCGCCATTCACTGGAGATGTAAGTTTTTTTTTAAGTTATCCAGAGGTGTCGCTAGCTAACGTTCCCTCTCAATCGATTTAGTTGGGCAAAATTTTTTTATAGTAAAAGAAAATTCGAAGCAAAGTTTTTTGGCAGTCCCCTCTGGGAATTATTTAAGTTTGATTCTGAGAGGAGACATGTCGATCTGAAATCGATTAATCGAAAAATCGATTTTTTCAAGTCTCAAGGTCGATTTTTTAGATCGATATCAAATATAGATGAATGAACGATTCAAAAATCGTAAGAATCGGATCGATTTACCTTAAATGCAGGTCACTGTAAATTTAATGAGAATTTTTTTTTATTTGTTATGTAAGTGTATTTATGTTGTTATGTTATTATCTACTTCCATCTACTAGTAATAGTTGCATTAATAAGCCAACAGATGGGAGCATGAACATTTCCTTTCATTCATTATGTCGTTGACTGAATAGAAAAGATAACTGTGGTTTAGTGTTGCCATATATTTGAAGGTAAAATTCCGTACATACGCAGTTAAAATTACCATATAAAAGGGTGTACCGAGGCGGGGGTGTTGGGGGTGTGACAACCCCCTAAACTTTTGTTTTTTATAGGTAAAATCAATTTGTATTTCACAGTCGGCAAATTTTTCTAATCGAGTCGACATTTTTAACTTGACCCAAAAGTATCAGGCTCGGTACGCCCCTGACCATATATTCAAAAAAATTACTCTTCCTTATTTTATTACCTATTACCGGTCTTAAAACTTTTAATTTAGTGGTTGAAAACGTTACACGCGTATTAATAAATACACTACAAAACTTGAAAAAAGTTTATTTACTTTTTTTGAAGTAAAAATTACAAGAGCGTAGAAAGGACATCAATTTGAAAAAAAATTATCACGGAATGTTGACTTTTTCTCCTCTAAAACCCGAGATTAATGTCAAAATTTCGACTTTAATATCAAAATTTCGATAAAAAGTCAAAATCTTGAGTTTAGAATCGACACTTCTAAAAAAAAAGTAGAAATTTCGATTTTTAAATCGAAATTTAACAAAATGTTACAAAGGCGCAGAAAAGACATCGATTTAAAAAAAATTATTTTAAAAATTTCGACTCCTTTCCCAAACTTCGACTTTTATTTCAAGATTTGACTTTTTTCTCAAACTTCGACTCATTTCTCAAAATTTCGAATTTTTTCTGGACATTTCGACTTTTTTCTGAAAATTTGAACTTTTTCGAAATGTTACAAAGGCGCAAATGCTATATTTAGAAATTTCAATTTTTTTTCTCAGATTTCGAAGGTAACCTCGAAATTTCGACTTTTTTTCTCGAAATTTCGATTTTTTTCTCAAATTTTGACTTTTTTTCTCAAAACTTTGACTTTTTTTTCGAAATTTTGACTTTTTTCTCAAATTCTGATTTTTTCTCGAAATTTTGAAATTTTTCTCGAAACTTCGTTTTTTGTTTCTCAAATTTCGACTTTTTCCTCGACATTTTGACCTTAATATCGAAATTTCGATTTTTTTTTCGAAATTTCAACTTTTTTTCTGGAAATCTCGACTTTTTTCTCAAATTTCGACCCTTTTCTCGAAATTTTGACCTTAATATAGAAATTTCGAAATTTTTCTGGAAATTTCGTCTTTAAACTTACTTTTGACCTTAATATCGAAATATCGACTTTTTTTCTGGAAATTTCGGCTTCTCTCGCAAATTTCGATATTTTTCTCAAAATTTCGACTTTTTTCTCTCGAAATCTCAACTTTTTTCTTAAATTTCGACTTTTTTCTCGAAATATTTCGAAATTTTGTCTTTTTTGTCGAAATTTTGAAGTTTTTCTCAAATTTCGCCTTTTTTTTCGAAATTTTGACCTTAGTATCGAAATTTCGAGATTTTTCTCGAAATTTCGACTTTAAACTCAACATTTCGACTTTTTTTCCCAAAATTTCTACATTTTTCTTAAATTTCGACTTTCTTCTCAAAATTCGACTTTTTTCTGAAAATTTCAACTTTTTCGAAATGGTACAAAGGCGTAGAAAGGACATCTATTAAAAAAAATATCTTATTTTTTAGAGATTTCGACCTTTTTTTCAAACTTCGATTTTAAGCTCAACATTTCGACTTTTTTCTCGAAATTTCGACTCTTTTCTTCAATTTCGACATTTTTTTCAAAATTTTGACTTTTTTCTTGACATTTCGACCTCTTTCGCGAAATTTCGTTTTTTTTTCTCAAATTTCACCTTTTTTCTCGAAATTATGACCTTAATATAAAAATTTGGACATTTTTCTGGAAATTTCGACTTTAAAGTCAAAATTTCGACTTTTTTTCGAAATTTCAACTTTTCTTCCTCAAAATTTCGACTTTTTTCTCGAAATCTCCACTTTTTATCAAATTTCGACTTTTTCTCGAAATTTCGACTTTAAACTCAACATTTCGACTTTCTTTTCTCAAAATTTCGACATTTTCCTTAAATTTCGACTTTTTTCTCAAAATTTGACTTTTTTCTGAAAATTATTTCAACTTTGTTCTGAAAATTTCAACTTTTTCGAAATGTTACAAAGGCGTAGAAAGGACATCGATTAAAAAAATGTTATTTTTAGCAATTTCGACCTTTTTTTCCAAACTTTGATTTTGAGCTCAAAATTTCGACTTTTTTCTCGAAATTTTGACTTTTTTCTTAAATTTTGACCTTTTTCCCCTAAATTGTGACTTTTTTCTTGACATTTCGATCTTTTTTGTGAAATTTCGTTTTTTTTTCTCAAATTTCACCTTTTTGCTCGAAATTTTGAACTTAATCTAGAAATTTCGACATTTTTCTGGAAATTTTGACTTTAAACTCAAAATTTCGACTTATTTTTTGAAATTTCAACTTTTTTTTCTAAAAATTTCGATTTTTTTCTCGAAATCTCCACTTTTTATCAAATTTCGACTTTTTCTCGAAATTTCGACGTTTTTCTACAAATTTTGACTTTTTTCTCAAATTTATACTTTTTTCTCGGAATTTCGACTTACGTTTTTCTCAAATTTCGACTCTTCTTCTCGAAATTTCGACTCTAATATCAAAATTTCGAATAAAAGTCGAAAGTTCAACTTTAATTTCGAAATTTCTAAGAAAAAGACCAAAATTTGCTAATTAAAAATAGCAATTATTGGTCGTACCCTACTACCAACTGTCAAGATTGTTGGGAAGGAGTAGTGGTGAAACGTAACTGTCGTCTGCCTAATTTAACCATACCACTCGAAATTTCGAGAAAAAATTCGGTATCAAAGTTGAAATTCTGATACTAAAGTCGAAATTTCGAGATTAATCTCGGAATTTTAGGAAAAAAAGTAGAAATTTCAACAACAAAATCGACATTTCGAGAAAAAGTCCAAATCTCTTAAAATATTTTTTTAAATCTATGTCTTTTTTACGCCTTTGTAAAATGTCGAAATTTCAAAATATAATTAATCAATGCCTTTCTACGCTTTTATAAAATGTGGGCTTTGAACTCGAAATTTCGAATTTTTTCTCGAAAATTCTTCTTTAACCTTGAAATGTCAAGAAAAAGTCGAAATTTTGGGTAATAAAAAATTGAATTTACTGAAAGTATCCTACTGTTAAGGGTCAATATTAAATTGTAAAAGAGTTGGTGCTTAGAATATACTCTTATATTCTAAGGATTGGTGGGGCTTAACTGTCATCTGCCCAACTTAATCATAGAATAAGAAGTATGGACTTATCTTGAAATTTTGTGAAAAAAGTTGAAATTTCGAGATTAAAGCTGACATTTCCTCAAAACAAGTCGAAATTTGGAGAATAAGGCAGAAATTTCCACCTTAATTTCCAGTTTAAACTTCATATTTCTAAATATATTTTTATAAATAAATGCCCTTTCTACATCTTCGTAAGAAAACAAAAATGCATAAATAAAAAACAAAGCAGAAAATGAATATGTTTAGGATTTTTCTAATTAGGAATAAATATTTAAAATATCAATATTAGTGTTTAAAATCCAAGAAAAAACTTTCAAAATTAAACTACGCCAATTCATTATTATCATTCACTTTTTCTATTATTAGAAATGTTTAATAATTTCACCAACAACAGGCGATTAATCGGAAATCGATCTTTCAGCATCCAATTTTATCGGGAATCGATACTTTTGCTCACGATTCCAATCGATCCAAAAATCAATTATCTTAAAAAGGAATCGACATCCCTATCTGAGAGTCTTGAAGCCGGAGGTATTAAAAATATTATCTTAATGAATTCTCAAAAATATTTGCTCCCGCCCACAAATTAGGCGAGACACGAACAAAGTAATATTCAAAGTCAGGACAATTCAGCTCAAATCACTCTAGCCTCAACTTTAGTCTCGACTTTTCAATTTTAAAATTTTCGATATCACATTTCGAAATTTATGGAAGTATCTAGTTTAAAGTGGAAATATCAAGTTCGAACTCGATATCGTTATTGCCTTTACGATTCCAAGTATCTGCACGGAGATGCCTTCAAGTGAAGGTGATGTTGTTTAGATGTACAGAAAGTTTCTTAATTATAAAGAAAAATCATCTTTTCTAAGAATTCGACATAATCAACACGAAAATAATTAGTTGACCATATTTTATACAACTTGCGAAAAGCGTCGATCCGGTTCATGAATAATTCTTTCAATTAAATTTACATAATATAATATTTGAATTCGACTTCTCTACTTTTCCATCTGTAACATGTTGGAAGTCACGTTTTTTGGATAAAAAAGTAAACTTGTGTACGTGACAGATCTTGGCATTTTAAATGCAATTAGATCTCCAAGACATCAATGACTTTCCTAAGGTTGAGACGTATGACGTAGATATTTATTTCTAAACCTGTGTTTTTTAATTATCATATTTAATTAAGATCAAACTGAAAGTTTCCTTCTTTATTCCTTTTAGACTTGGTTGTGTCTAACAGCGGCGATCATATCAATGGGACCAATCTTGTATTACATAGATAGATACAGCCCTATGTACGAATACAAAGGGATCAGAAACAAAGGGGGCCTTTCGTCCGTACAAAATTGCATATGGTATATGTATGGGGCTCTTCTACAACAAGGCACGTGATGCTAGCATGATATTTTATTATTCATACATAAACATTAAGGTGTTCGTGGACTTGATTACGATGCGGATATTTCTCGATCTGACTTGTTATGCTAATTCTTACTGGTTACTAGTAATGAAGAAATACAAAATAATATTTTACAGGTGGTATGCATCTACCCCAGGCCGACAGTGCCAGATTAGTCGTTGGAGCATGGTGGTTGGTTGTCCTAGTTATGGCGACAACCTATTGTGGTAATCTTGTCGCCTTTTTAACTTTTCCCAAAATTGATATCCCCATAACAAATTTGGATGCACTTCTTACAAAAAAAGATTTGGTATCTTGGAGTTTTAATAAAGGCAACTATTTAGAAGACCAGTTGAAAGTAAATCTGGTTGTTTTTTTATAATTAAATGTTGTTGTCACCTGAATTTCAGTTAGCAACGGATTGGAAATATAAAACTTTATTTGAAGAGAGGGTTACGATTAACGACAATAAGGAGATGATTAGAATGATCAAAGAGGGAAAACATGTGTTTATTGATTGGGAAATACGTTTGCATTATATTATGAAAACTCAATATCTGGAAACGGATCGTTGCGATTTTGCTTTGGGTATGTACAAGATATAACAAATTATCTCCCGCATATGTCTGGTTAGGAAAAAATATATATTTTTTTTATTCTATTATCTATGATACTCAGAAACAGCGAACTATTCGTTCTCACCAGCATTATGGTACATAATGAAACGATTTTCATGGAGTAAGTAATCTACAAGCTTTTCTGGCAAAGCTTTACTTTGCGATTATTTTCTTCATACCAACTTTACCGTAAAACATGTTTGCGAGGAAGAAACGGTCAAGATTTAAATGCTTTAATTCCAAATACGGAGGACATTCACCAAAACTAAAATCATATTATGACTAAACGAATTCCATGAAATCATTTTTGGATTTTTAATTTTTTATGACCGTTAACTTGTGCTGTTGAATAGCTAGATCAATAAATTAACGTTTTTCATACTTAAGATATTTTTGTCTAGGAAGAACTATTTCATAAATTTCAATAAGTAACTTCGGACTAAAAGTAAAGCATGACTAAACGTTTTCCATGATGTTGACCTTTCTAATTTTGAATAATCGCTAACATTTTGTCATAGATAATCAGCTTTGTATCAACTCTTTTTTAATTTGATGCATATTACGTTCTGTCAGGTTTGGAAAAAGAAAGATTTTTTTAAATTCAAATAATTTCTTTTTTTTTAAGTTTAATCCACTCGCAAAAGGTAACCCCATTACGCTTCCAAAGCATTGCGAGTAGGATGCGGAAACAAGGATAGATGGCGATGAACGCCTTCGAGAATAGATTGTAATTTTTGGGAAAAATTCCTTTCGGTAACAAGTTCCATAACTTGGAAATTCTATAGAAAAAAGAGTCTCCGTAGACAAAAGTCCTCACTGTGTCAAGCTGGATCGCACAGGGATTTGCTCCGACTGTCTAGTACGCCTCAAGAATCTTGCCCTTGGGGGGATCAATCCTATTAGTTCCTGCGAGCATCTTCCATGATAGTACTTGTACAAAAGAGACAAGTCACCAACCATACGCCTATGCTCTAGTGTTTTGAGACAATCGGTCAGACTCTCGTCATCGATTAGGCGAATCGTTCTTCTTTGAATTGAATCCAAGAAAGCTAAAGTGTGTTTTGGGGCTGAACTCCAAAATGAGAACCGTATTGGCTAGTGTTGGCCTAACTTGAGCTTTGTATAGTGTTAATTGCTGAAGAGATGTGAAGTACTTTTTAGCTCTAAAAAGAAAGTCCAGCTTCTGAGAGGCGGATTTGACAATGGCACGCATATGATCGTCCCAAGAGAAGTTAGTGCTCGCATTCACTCCTAGGATAGATAGATTAGATCCAATCGGAAGGATGTTACCATCCATTAGTATGTTTGTTGCATTATCCCTTGATGTTTTCCTAGAGAAAACCACGGCCTGAGTTTTTGAAGCGTTGAAGTCGATCAAATTGTTTTTACCCCATTCCAGAATAATCTCCAGATCCCGATTAATCGTCTGTATCTGCTGTTCCCTTAGTCGATCTGAAGCAGCGATAGATACTGGTTTGTCGGAGAAAAAAGATGACACAAGGTTACTATCGTCTGCGTAGCTGTATATAGGATTGGAAGTTGAAGCTAAGAGATCGTTTGTGTAACAGAAATAGAGTAGGAGGCAGAACAGACCCCCGAGGCACCCCTGCGTTAATCGAAAATGTCTTGGATGAGATGCCATCGACGACGACCTGAAGAGATCTGTCAGCGAGAAAATTTGATATCAAATGACAGAGTCCAATGTCACAATCCTAGCCTCACCATGTTTTTACTTAGCTGAATTACAGATATGAGTAACATATGCCAGTAGATCGCCAGTGGAACGTTGTTGTCTAAAACCGTATTGCCTGTCGGAGATGATTATATTTTCCTCCAGATATTTGAGAATCTCGATGTTAATAACCTTTTCCATCACTTTAGATATAACGGGTAACAAAGATATAGGGCGATAGTTGTTAGTCAGATTCCTTTTTCTCTTTTTAGGGACAGGCTGCACTCTAGGAGATTTCCAGATGTTAGGGAATATACCTTTGTTGTAAGAGAGTGTGAACAATTTTCTTAGGACAGGAGTCAACTCTGGGGCGCACTTCTTAAGAACAATAACGCGAATACCATCAAGGCCAGAAGCTTTCGAGGTGTCGAGCTCAAGGAGAATCTTCCTGATTGTGCGTTGTCTGAAAACAACTTGAGGCATCGAAGTGCCAACCTTAAGAAGAATAGGAAGTTCTGCGTTTCGAGAATCAAGATTGGAATTTTCAGCAAACATTAAGGGTAACATGTCAGCCTTTTCCTTGGAGGTAGTAGCAATATTGCTATTTTCATCGAGTAAAGGTGGAAAATTTGAAAGGGTAAAATTCTTTCCAATCGACTTTGCAAATCCCCAAAAGGACATGGAACCGTTCGGACAGTTGATAAGCCTCTGGCGCATTTTACGATCGAAATCACCTTTTGCCTCGTCAATAATCTGTTTACAAAAATTTCGTGCATCTACAAATATGGTCCGAGTCTCGACTAAGGGATTATTTCGCCAACGACGATATGCGCGATTTTTGCAGGAGACAGCCCGAGCACATTTTTTACTGAACCAAGATTTACTGGAGGCAGACTTCTTTTGGGAGTGGGGAATTGAGCATTCCATACCAATCAGGATAGTTTCCGTGATGGATTCGGCCACTAAGGAAGGGTTGTTTGAGTTAAAGCAGACTTCTTGCCATGGGAAAGATGCAAAGAAGTCTCTTTTCTTCCCAGTTTGCAGAGTTAAAGTGCCAAACCCTACGAGACTGCGTCTGGGAAGAAGGTGGTATATAAAGCGAGCGAGAGGCTGCTACAAGCTTGTGATCCGAATTTCCAAGTGGTGACGTCACAGAGATTTTATACTAATTTGGTGAATTTGTAAGGAAAAGGTCAAGAAGATTAGGTTGATGGGTATCTACATCAGGAATTCTTGTGGGTTCCTCAACTAATTGCGATAGTCTACAAGTGATGGCGAAAGCCTCTGCCACCCTTCCCGCTTCGTCAGTTCAGGAAGAAAACCTTAACCAGGGGATGTTGTGTACGTTGAAGTCACCTAGAAAGACAATCTCAACTTTTGGATAATTCGTCTGTAGGTGATCAAAGGTTACGGAGAGATAAGAGAAGAGCTGTCTGTATGAGGGATCGTTTGGAGACAAATAAAGTGAACATACTTGCTTTAACAGAACGTGGAGCAGCATGGAAATTGGACTAATTTACATTAAGCAATTAACAGATGTCATCTTCATAAAGCATATCATTAAATCATCAAATTTATATATCTGAAATTATTAAATTAAAATTAGTTAAAAACCTTAGCTACTAACAGCCCAATCGCAAATTTTTTACAACTGTTGTATTATAAATTCGAAATTTCGAACAAAATATCAGAATTTATCAAAATAAATCCAGTTTAAACTCAAAATTTCGGGATGGAACTTTGAATTTTACAAAAATTGTCTCCATTTTTAGAAGTGGTAACAATTTTATGTTTGTAGTCAAACATTTTTGAAAAAATGGAAGATATAAACTTTTTCCCAAACTTTATGAAAAAAGAACTATTTTTGAAATTATGAAAATTAAAAAAAAATTGAGATAATTGCGAAAAACCAAAATTTTGAATTTAAAGTAGCATTTTCGAATTTACGCTCGAAATGTTGAAAATTTTTGACAGGGTAGGGCGCTCTGGTAGTTTATATAGGCAAACACGTGTATATTCGTCCAAGAGAAATTTTTGGTTTTTTTTCAGTTTTATTGTAAACATAAAGCGACAATGACCTTGACCTGGATCAGGACAACTTCCTATTATCATATGAGTAGATATAAACAAAACAAACACAAATAAAAATTTATATTGACGCTGGTATTGTAATATAGTGAATACCACTTTCAAGTAAAAACAAATTTAGTCGTAAAGCTTTATTTTTATGTGCAAAACAAACTATGTTTTGCTCATTATGCACTTTATTTTCAAAGATTTGTTTCATCTACTTCAGGAGACGAGAGGAGGGAATACATTTTATAATCGTTTCTTTTTTTGGAAAACTATCCAAAAGAAAGAACGAATTTGACACCTCACGCGATGACCTCAGTAAACTTATGCAACCACCAAGAAGTAACCCTCAGACTCAAAATGTATCGCTCCTATTTGAACCATCTGCTACTGTACATTTCAATTGTCTAAATAATCTGATAAAAATAGTCTGTGACAGAGGAAGCTGCTGGAAATGATTCCATAAACGTTCCATTTTGTCAATAGACTGCTGAACTTTCTCCCGAAGCCAAAGTGGCTACGAAAATTAAATTTAAGTTCGATTCGTAGAATAAATCTCATGATTTACTAGTTCATAGCAGAAAAAGATAGCTACGCAATCATGATAACAGTAACTGTTGTTTTAAGGTCAAGACCATTTTTTTGAAGAAGAACTGGCTCTAATTGTAGCTCACGATACACCTTACCTGCCAATAATCAACGAACAGTAAGAAATGCAAACAACAGCTTCCACCTCGTTTCAAAACTGTCTGTTGCAGAATAAAAAACTTGCATCAAGTTGGTTTGATCCAAAAGTGGCTCAAGGATTATCTACCGAAAAGAGACCGATGTTGGAAAAATAGACACTTGGTTGAAGTGAACAATCACACGGTGAACATGGACGATATGCAGGGCAGCTTTTTCGTTCTGTTCTTCGGTATTTGGTGGTATTTCCCTCTAGGCGTTGTAATTTCGTAAAATATTTCAGGTTTCGTGTTATCTTTGATTGTCATTTTCGGGGAAAAACTACTCCATAGGTACGCTTCGAGGGCAAGAAAAAAAATAATACAACCATTTACTAGATAACATGGGGCTTTCTTATTGCAGTCAACACCAGTACAAAGTATAATAATATTAAGAATATCACATCTACATTATTTTTATCATAATTACTACAAACTACTTAATTGTCAATGTTAATATATTGTTAATAAACTATAAAACTAAATTAACAATGGTGCATGCTGGCAAAATGGTCTTTGTTTTTGAATATCGGACCCCATGCGCCGTATTTATCTTTGTCTGAAGCTTTAGTATCGCCCTTTTGTTTACCAGAATCGTTAGAAGTTTTCCTAGAACAAATTATAAATCATTAATAAAAGCATTCCATTGACGTCACTAAAATTAATGAAAGTGACGAACTATCTTCATATTATACAAATCTGTAATTTAGTGCAATTGAAAGTATACCTCTTGTTGAACATCTTGATTACAAATTGCGTATAAAAATATTTCCCTGCTTAAATTGTATAAACCAGAGAGTTGAGAAGTAAATGAACTTTTATCAGCATAAAAACAAGAGAAAGTTCATGCTAATAAATAATAAAAATAGCAACATTTATAAACGTCTGGTCTGGAATCTCATCGAGTATAATTATCTCGAAATCTTACTTTAATTCAACTTTTTATTTTATTGTTGTACTACTCAAATTCAATTGGAGATTCCATTAACAGTAAAATTAATTCTTACTTTGATCCCGAATCCCAATCGTGAGCGTAAACCTTTTCATAGGTTGGTTTGGTGTTGGAGATGAAGTCGAAATTCGCGCTTTGGACCATTTTGCCAAACGTTGCACTCTTTTCAAAGGTCGAAGATCTAAGGTACGTGGTGTATTTGGGTGAGAACTTGAAGTTCTAGAACGTTACCCGAATTTCCTCTACGACTGCCTTTCCGAGTTCGTAAATTTTTTTCTAGTCTGAAAAAGAATAACATTATTAATTTCTGTTACGATAAGGAATTTGCTAACATAAAGAAAAAAATCTTTAAATGCGCCTTCAGCAACAAATACACAGTGGCGTGTCACGTCTTTCGTAAATGGGTAGCCAAACAAGGGCAGACTTTTTTTTAGATTTAATCCATTTTAAATAAATAATTATTATTCTGACTTTGGCTGTCATGCTTTTAAAAATGTTTTTTTTTTATTATTTTTTATATTATATAAGTTAAAAAAATGCACTAATTGTTCAAAATTAAGGAAACAGTTTTTGGTTTTATAGTCATGTCGAAATTTCCGAGTCGACTTTTTGTTCGAAATTTCCGAAAAAAAGTCGATTAGCAATCAATATATTGAGTAAAATTTCCACGTTACAGAGTTTCGACTTTTTGTACGAATTTTCCAAAAAAAAAATCGAAATTTCGTTTAGAAATCAAAATTTCCGAAAAAAAGTCGAAATTTCGATTAGTAATCAATATATTGAGCGAAATTTCCACGTTACAGAATTTCGATTTTTTGTAGAAATTTTCTGAAAAAAGAATCGAAATTCCGATTAGAAATCAAAATAGTGAGAAAAATTTAAAACAAAATTTAAAAGTACCAAAATTAACACAAAGTTTATTTAAAAAATTCTAACTTTTAAATGTCAAGCAAAAATTTTGTGGAAAAAACCTCGATAATAAAATGATTTATTCGAAATTTCGATTTTAGAGTTCAAATTTTAGGGATGTATAACTCTCAGATGTATATTAAATTGGGAAGTTTCAGAAAAAAGTCTGAAATTTCGAGAATGAGCTGGAAATGTACGAACGAATTTAAAAATTTCCGAAAAAGATCGAAATTTCGATTAGCAATCAAAATATTGAGCAAAATTTCCACGTTACAGAGTTTCGACTTTTTGCAGAAATTTTCTGAAAAAAGAATCGAAATTTCGATTAGAAATCAAAATAGTGAGAAAAATTAAAAACAAAATTTAAAACTACCAAAATTTACACGAAGTTTATTTAAAAAATTTAAACTTTCAAATTTTAAGCAAAAATTTTGTGAAAAAAACTCGATTATAAAATGATTTATTCGAAATTTCGATTTTAGAGTTCAAATTTTAGGGATGGCTAACTCTCAGATGTATATTAAATTGGGAAGTTTCAGAAAAAAGTTGAAATTTCGAGAATGAACTGGAAATGTACAACCGAATTTAAAAATTTCTGTTTTAAAACAGAAATTTCCTGCTTAACTCTTAGCAGGAAATTTTGAGAGAAAAACGCAAAGTTCATGAAAAACTTTAAGGTTGTCTGAATCATCAAGTTTTAATATGCAATTTTCTTAGAAAACTCAAACTTTTTTAGTTTAAATTCGAGAAGTTAAAAGAAAGTTAAAATTTTGGAATTAAAATTGAGATATTGGGAAAATATGACAAAATTACCAAAAGAGAGCTGTTATTTTGTTTCTTAAAACCAAAACTTGGAGAAAGATTTAAACATTATAAATTTAAATTCTGAATTTTGCGAAATTTAACAAAAAAAGTAAGAATTTCAAGAAAAAATCGAATTTTCCATTTTGATTCATTTTACAAAGGAACTACGCTTCCATGAAGGACACATCACTGTTTCTTTGGCTCAAGATTTTTGACTTCAAAATCTGGAAACTAGAAACTTTGAGCTTCAATTTGCTGTTTTTGTTTTTCGCTGTGATTATTTTTCTGTGAGTTGCAGACTTTTGAAAATCACCAAAATTTTTGGTTGCTTCATATCCTCTAATTTCTTTGCCTGGTGTAATTTGGTGTCAATTGTAATCTCCTTTGGTTTGAAGCATTCAGGTCTCTTCATATTCCAGACTTAGGTCCATTGGGTTATGTTTGGAACGAAGTGGAAATATCAACATTTTAATCTTCTGAGGTCCTTAAGGATTGTTGTTGAGTCATAGTTCGCAGATATGTTCGCTTTAGGCCGCAGATTTCGAATTAATGGAGATAATTGAAGAAAATTTATTTATGGGTAACAGACAAATGGAGGTTTTTTTTTTTAGAATATTTCAGTTTTTATTAAATAACGATGATAATTTATCAGTATTTAGCTGAAGTGCCCGGTATATTCAGCTAACTGAAGATACAAATATATTTTTAAGTAGACTTGAAGTATTAAAATCTTTTACAAAATGCAGAACTTGCGTAGGCTGCCCTCCAATTTCGTTTTATTTATTTTCAGGGTATTTTATCACTGAATCCTTTCTCTTTTGTTTTGATCTCTATTATTTTTATTTATTTATTTTTACAGTGAGCCATTAAAAATAATAAAATAAAATTGCCTAATAACATAAAGCTGTTTATATACTTTAATTGACTTCCTTTACTGACCATACATAATATAAAAAATTATCTACTCTTTTAGTTTCTTTTGTAAGCTTAATGCAACAGCTGGTACATGTTGGTAATAATTTTTGGACTTACTTGACCGCTTGATGGTATTTGGAAGTTAATACAAATTCAATAACTCTCATTGACACACAAAGTTCATCAGAAGGATAAAAATAAAAATAATCCTTTGTAACACTAAAACGAGCGAATGATGTCGAATGACTGAGCGTCTTTATCCTTTCTCTGCTTTTATAAAACTTGAAACTGTGACGTAGCACGGTGTTTTTTACCATACACGTTTGAATATTATATCTATTTAAATTTATAATGTATCTGAATCATATTCGTTGTAAATTAAAATCTGCCACAATCGACTTTACTTGTCTTTTTATTGCCACTGGGTGTAATTTAAATGTGATTTTTTTTTCTGTTGTTGGGTGGAAAATTTTGAAACAAATAGCCTTTTCAGACTTCAGTCTGACTAGTAAAAACAAAACGTAAGACAGACGTTCGTTGACAGATAAAAAGTAATAATATACCACTAAATGTAGACTTTCATCAGAGAAAATATACATCATCAGTAATCAGAACCTAGATTTCAAAAAATGTCGTTATCGCTTATCCCAAATTATCAAACGTTCTGTCTTCTGAAGTTCCATTAGATTTAACAAGTAGACTTTACATAATTTAAGAGTGGAATAAATATGTTTAGAATTCTGCATTATTTGAAGACCTGTTTCCTTTCTGATGTTATGTGTAAAACTATTGCATCAGATTGTTGTTTGTAATTAAATATTCAAGAAAATGTCCACGGTTAAAGATTATTGCAAAGGTAATATGCAAAATCGTATTTTATAAGAGCCAGGAATTTACGATCGTCGACGGAAAGTTGTAAGTTAACGAAAAAACAACGAATTTCTACATCAAAAAAGTTAGCTATCAGAAAAAGTCTAAAATTTAAGTGTAGGAACGTTATGATTTGTTAGTCATCGTTTGCATATAACAGAGTCAACAGATTTTAAGTATATATCTCTTAAGTGGAAAATAAGAGATTTTTGATTTTTGCTGCTCATGGCATTTTTATTAAGGTTTCAATTCAGTTCACTTTCATTTCAAAAGAGATGAATAATAGCCTGATTCGGAAACCTAATAAGAAAACTTTACGTGCGCGGCCAGCCTTCATCCCGAAATTTCGAGTGTAAACTCGAAACTAAAATTTTTTTCTACATTTCGATTTTAAACTCAAAATTTGAATTTTTTCTAATAATTTTAAATCTTTCGAAGTTTTTTTATACGTATGTGTAAGCTTTTTTTTTTCAAAGATTCGATTTTGAACTCGAATTTTCTAGTTTAAACTCGAATTTTCTAGTTTGAACTTGAATTTTCGGGTTTTTATAGAAATGCTGCCTTTTTTATCATTTCATTTAATTTTTCGACTTTAATTTTAAAGTGCATTCATTTTTTTGGAATTTTGTAAACATTTCTGTGGTATTGAGTACCTCCTTGAGAACTTCGAAGATTCACACGGACAATTTTCCACTTTTTTAAATAAATAAAAAGTTTTTTTCGTATTACCAATAAGATTTTCGATTTTTACTTTTTCCTAAATAGTGGTCTAAGGGTTTTGACCTAGGATTTCAGTTACAGTGAGTGAAATTAAATAAAAATATGTGGAATGTTTAGCTAATAGTATTTGTAAAAAAGTTTACCTATTAAAAAATTGTGATCTTTATTAAAAATAATAATAATAATAATAATAATCCAGGTGGTTCAAAATAAGATGCTCAGTGGCGTGCATACAATGAAGGCAAAAAGGCATTACCTATCCTAGCAAAATCAGAAAAAAAAATATAATTACTCCTAAATAAAATTAATTTTTCAGCAGACACAGTATTTCGCTTTATTAATACTTTGTTTCCCTTTTCGATCATGAAAAAACAATTTTTTCCTTCAAATTCCACTTTGATTTTAGTAATCCATTTTTTTTTTCGAAATTACAAATTTAAATTCTTATGATATTTTACGCTGCCGCCTTCCTAAATCTTTCTATAATTCCAAGATATGATTATTTCTCAAAATTTTCGCTGAAATCTCGCAATTTCAAATTTAACCCAGAAATTTTTAAATTTCAAGTTATGATTTCATAAAAAAAATACAAAATTATATTCCAATTTAAAGCTAAGATCTTAAAGTTGCGGTCCGAATTTTTAGAGTAAACTTGAAATGGTGACATCTTAGAAAATGTCTAATTTGAACTTCCAATGAGTTTGTTTACGCTAAAATAGTAATTTTTGTTCTGAAAATTTTGATTTCTTTCTCAAGATTTCGGCTTCAGCCTTGAAATTGCGATATTTTTTCAAACTCTTTAGAATTTAGGAGTCAAAATTGTGTTTTTTAAATATTTATTGTTTTCGCGAAACTTCTAATATAAACTCGAAAGTTTGGCCCTTTTCTCCTTGAACTGTTTTGTCAAAAATCGATTCTCAGAATATTAAATTTCTTTACAAACTTTGGAGCTACTGTTGAAATTTTTCCTTAAATTTCTCCTTTAAAATTGAAATTGACGTTTTTTTTTCGGGAAATTTGTCGTTAATCTTAAAAATTTAATTTTTTTCTAGAACATTTATTTTTAGAAATAATTGAAATTGCATTTTTTGTAGATTTTTTTACTTTTAAAATATAGATTACAAATTTCAAATTTTTGCCCAAAATGCTAGCAGAAGTTAAATTTCAAATGCAAAACTGCTAATTTAAGTTTGAATATTTTACGTTATTTTTTATTTTCAATTTTAATTCAAAATATCGAAAGAATATCCAAATTTCAAGAAAAAAGTCAACATTTTTGAAAAAAATCTAAATTTTGAACAAAAATAGACTAAATTTATGAATAACTTTTTTTCAAAATTAATCTCATAATTTCGAATTCTGCAAATTAAAAGCTTTCGAGCTAAGTCGAATGTTCAAAAATTTCAAAAAATTATAATTGTCAACTCATAATTTCGAGAAAAATGTCTAGAATTAAAGAATAAAAGTCAACCTGTCGATAAAAAGGGTTATACTTGCTAGGAAAAGGCTAAATTTTGTTTAAAGTCGATATTATAGAAAAATAATAATAAAAAAAACTTCAAAATAAAAAGTTAAAATATCGAAAAAAGGTTAACCAAAACTTTCAGAAATTTTGAAATTTTCAGCAACATTTCCAGAAAAAAATTAAATAGTTGGGTTAAGTTCAATATTTCTAAATTAAGGTAGAAAGTCTAAAAACTCTTCTGTTAAATTTTGAACTTCTTTTTTCGAAATTTTATCGAAATCTTAATTTAAAACTTGAACTGAACTAGAAGTGGTCTTTTGGGTATATAATTTAAGGTTTTTATGAATATTTCAAGTTTAAATTTGAAATTTCTAAACCCGACATTAATATTTACTTTTTCATAAAGTTCAGATTTTTCTTGAAATTTGAGCCCAAATTGAACCAAGAATGCAAAGTTTCATCTAGAAATTTTTAAACCTGAAAAATAGAAAATATTTTCCTTGAATTTTAGGCAAGGTCTCAGTAGTTATGTGTTGTAATACGAAGAAAAAAAGAACATAACATTTTCTAAATTATGTTCGAAAATCAATTTTTAATTCGAAAAACTTTTGAGAAATCACAAATTGAGTCACCCGGAACTGAACCGAAAACCGGAAAAAACCGTTATTTTTGTCAGAACGAAAACCGGAACTGAAACGATATAATTTTTTTGCCGGAACAAAAATCGAAAACAGAAACGAAAAAAATAGCGGTTCGAAGCCTTGAGTTAATTGGACTGTTAGTGACGAAAATGCAGTGAAAATGCGATCATGTTAAAAACTGCTTACAGTGGCCAAAAAACTTTTATTGGTGTTCATAAAGACGACATTACCGCGACAGGACGTCTTATTCCTCTACTTAAACTTGTGTTTGGATATTTTTGTAAAAAAAAATGTATGACAGTTACAAATAGATTATTATTTTCAAAAGAAAAAATTACGTGGACTGAAAAGTTTAATAATTCATAAAGTTTAGTTCCACTTTCAAACAAACGAATAAGATTCTTGCTCTGTAAGTACATGATAATTTACTCCAGCGTTTACTTTTGTCTGTATCGGAATCATCGGATATCTATTTGCCTACCCTATCTCAAATGGCACTGCATGCCACTGAAGATGCTCATACTTAAGGAGCATAATCTTCTAGCTATTTTAAGAAAAAAGTTCATATCAACATAGGTCCGGAACCGTTATATTTTTCCAACCGTTTTATTTTTAAGTTACAAGGTCTTGAAAATTAAGAAAAAATTTGGTTTTTCCTTAAATACTATGAAACCACTCAAAATATTTTTTCAAATTTTGGTAGTTACTAACTAGGATTAAAGACGCACCTTTTGCTGGAAAAATATTTGCTTTCCTTCCATCAGTGGCGTTCATGCTAATTTGTCTTTGAGTATTCTTAACAAAAAAACTGATACGTCACTGCTTTTTTACAAATTAAGTACCAATTTCATAAACAAACTTTATTTCTTAGTAAAAATGCTCCCTAGAATTTTTTTCGCCTGACGAACGGTTTTCGGTTAAAAGAATTATTTAACTTTAAAAACTATGTTTACTTATTTCGTAGTATGGGTTTATTAATTTATTAAAAATAGTTATATCCCAAAAACATATAAATCCATCTTAGATATTAACATAAATTTTCATAAAGAAACACTAATGAAAAAGGTGCCTTAAAATAAGGCATTATTTTTGTAGAAAAGAATATAAAACGCCCATTGGAATGAAAAGAAGTGTATTTTATTTTTTTACTTAGAAAGCGTTGGTCGGTTGAAAAAAGTTAAGGAAGACTTTTTACTAAAAATAAACAGCCTTACTTAAAGCCATATTTGTTTTGAATTAAGAAAAACAGTGGCGCGATTTTTTTTTATTAAAAGTATTCAAAGATATGTTAATCGAAAACCGTTCGTCACACAAAAAAAAAAAAGTTGAGGGGACATTTTTACCAACAAGTGAAGGATGTTTATACAATTGATACTTATTTTAAAAAAGTAGTGGCGTAACATTTTAATTTAGCTATTTTATACAGATAGAAAAGTTTAAGAATTTGGGTAAATAGCCCGAAGTGTTCCACTTCCTAAATTGGCAGTAAACGTGGGGGGAAGCAAAGGACATGTGGAGCTGCAATATAGGGTTAGGTAGCCCAAAATAAACCGCCTCCTAAATTAAACCGCTTAATTTTTTCTATTTTCCTAAATTTTTAAAACAATTTAAACGGATCAATTTAAGCTAACTAACTCCACTAGGTGCACCTTATCCAACCTTTTTACCAAGAAATAAAGGTTCTTTATAAAATTGGTACTTCATTTGAAAAAAAGCAGTGACGCACCAATTTTTTCGTTAAGAATATTCGATAAAATATTAGCACGGACGCCACTGATGGAAGAATAGCAAAATAATTTCCAGCAAAAAGTGCGTCTTTGTGCTTAGTTAGTATCTACCAAAATAAAAAAAATATAATATGAGAGGTGTTATAGTATTTAAGGAACAATCAATTTTTTTCTTTATTTTCAAGACCCTGTAACTTAAAAATAAAGCGGTTCCGCATCTATGTTGATGAAAACTTTTTTTCTTTAAATCGCTCGAGGATTATGCTCCTTAAGTATGAGCATCTTATTTTGAAACTCCTGGATTATTATTATTATTACTATTGTTAATAAAGATCACAATTTTTTAATAGGTAAACTTTTTTACAAACACTCTTAGCTAAACCTTCCATATATTTTTAATTTCGCTCACTGTTACTGAAATAGTAGGTTTTTAGATTTTTAATGCTCCAGGCACTCCACTAAAACGATCGATGCAAATTGCAACATTAGTTATTTTTTTATATTTTCAAAAATTTTTTGGATCTTTTCATTCGAATTAAGCTCTAGTCTCAAATTCTTTACTTTAACGAAATCTCAATGAAAACCGGAATTAAAAGTTCTTGAGATTTCAAGAAAAAATTCAAAATGTCTAAAACAAATTTCCATTTTTAACCTTGAAATTTTGATTTTAATCTCGAAAAACCAATTTTGAATAGTTTGAAGACAAGATTAAAGTCGAAATTTCCATTTCTAACTCAAAATTTCGAAATTTTTCATAAATTTCGATTGTTTAAACCAAGTTTTTTTTCATGAGCGGCACAAAGGTAGAGAACCCGTGGGTGACGATAAAGGATCGTTCTAAAAGAAAGTAAAATAAAACATCGGTTTAATAGACAGATCAATATATTTTCTAAAACAATACAATAGATCGAAAGCATTTTAAAAATATACAACATCGAAAAATTGTTCAGTCCCCTACACTAATAGAAGCGTTTTACAGTATTCAAATTTTTCGGGAATAATACAAAGATACTAGTGTGTTCAAATACGATTTAATAATACCGAAGACGGTTTTTTGGCAGATGACCAGGCTACCAGAATTTAAAAAGTCTTAATAACCCCTTGATACCTTGATTGATAAAAATTAACCTTGAACCCTGAAAATATTCTACCATAATAATTTGAACTAAAGACAAGATGCTTTTTTTCCAACGAGTGTAAATACGATTGCACGGTTTGAGAAAGATGTAACAAGCGAAATAATGTCATCATTTGAGCTCTCTTTGGCCTTCCGACGGACACGACAATTGGTACAATAGCTGTATAAGACACCTCGTAGGTCTACCCGTCATTCTACCTTTCGTCAAATAAGTGTAGATTTTGTTTTCGCTACGATAACCGACACCAGTCGAATCGAAATGTATCCAGTCGACACACTGGATGAATTCGTTGAGGAAGGCGGCAGCAAGACAAGGCTCGCCGTACCCCCTGCCCATGTTATTGACGTCGTGAGAAGTAAACCAAGTTATCTTCTCCGTGTAGAATCTCCACAACGGCAACCTCCAAACTCTATCACCGGTGATGACTCCAGCCTTCCTCACTTGAGACCACATGGTCTGCGAATTGCTGAAGACACCACAAGCGGCAGAGCCGAAAGCCGCTCGCACTCCGGACGTCATAGACCCAACGTCTATTACCAATCGAGGCTTATACGTCGATTGGCCGTAGACCAAAGCGTCAGCCAAACAAAGTCTACCTTCATTATCAGTGTCCGAAATCATGATGGACTTTCCGTTTAAACTACAAACCACATCGCCACACTTCATTGCCATACCACTAGGCATATTTTCGCACAAGGGTAAACAACATTCAATATTGATCGGAAGACTCAAAGCGGATGCCGCCCTTATGGCCGAAATAACAGCAGCAGCACCAGTCATATCGGCCTTAAATCGATCCATATTCGCAGGTTGTTTCAAACAAATACCACCGCTATCGTAAGTAATACCCTTAGCAGAAAACAAAATCGGCTTCTGGTCCAATGGACCGCCGCAATACGAAATTTCTAGAAACAACGGGGGCTCGCACGAACCCCTAGCAACGGCTAAAAAGGCGTTCATCTTCCTCTGCTCGATCCAATCCCTATCGTGCACTTGCACCTTAATTCCGCACGAACACAGCTCGTTCACAGTTTCTTGGGCAAAATGCAACGGCGTCATCTGATTGGCCGGCGTATCGCTCAATCTTCTGGCCAAATTTTGACTTTCGGCCTTGAACAAACCTCTTTGGAACGCGTCGCAATCGTTATCGTCGAACAGCTCTAGCGTAGGGATCACTTTCCAATTTTCTCGAGATTTATTTTCTTGATATCTCCACAGGGCCAATGCGCTTCCTTCGGCCGCTTGTTCCGGATAACCCATCCCTTCGATCAGTATTCTGGTCGAACCGAAATCCGCCAATTTCTGGGCCCCCAAACCGGCGGCTATCCTCACCGCCTCGAGACCTTCATCTATGGCCTCCATTTCGTTGTATCCAAGCTTTTCGCAGCCTAACCCGCACACGGTCACGGCCCAAAATTCCTTATCCAAGTTGGTAAATGTGATGCCTCTTCCACGGGAGTAGGCATCTGGGCCAGCACTGAAACAATCTTTTCAGTCAGATTCTTCAAAAATTTTTGCTGCGAATATAACTTTGGTGGAACGGACTGGTCCTTGGTTATCTTCAAGAATTAAAATACACAACTTGTAGCCTGAAATCAAGAAAGGTTTAAAAACACAACAAAGGTTGCTCTAACGCGTTTCGACAGCCAAGCCAAGATGACTTTGGATGTCGAAACGCGTTAGAGCAACCTTTGTTGTGTTTTTAAATCTTTCTTGGTTTCAGGGGACAAGTTTTGTATTTCAATTTACTAATATAACTGACTAGAGCAGTTACGATTGCTGAAGATTTAATCAGACATATATAAATTTTTATTGAGTAAAAAAAAACGAGCAATTAATTGCGAACAATATTTTTGACGTTTTCAAAATAAAACTTAAAAATTGAAGCTATTCTCAAAAATCGTTGCATCTTAAAATCAGAAAAGTCATGCTTAAGTTTGCATAATAGTAGATTTGAATCAGGGAGCAATTGTAAAATATTAGATAGTGTTCCCTGATAATTCCGTTAAAAAAATTCTACGTACATTTTCAACATTTCCATCAACTTTCCGCATACATGTTCGTTATATCTGCAGGCTGCTTTAGTTAGAATGGGTTCGTCCGTTTCGCCTTCGTAAACGCCCAATATGAGTCCTTTCTGCAATTCAAAAATAAAAACACATGAAAGAAGCGAACTCGTTTATTTTGGAACTTACTCTTTCGCTGGAGACAGCTACGCATGATGAATCTTCTGAGCAAAATTTTCTGAATGGCGCAAACCCGATGAAATTATACTTTTGATAAATTCTATGTGCGTTCTTAAATGACGGGATAATTTTAAGCATAGCGTCTTAGAATTTTAACATTTTACCTAAAATTTGGACTGAACATAAAAATTTTTTTGAATGTTTATTTGGTAACTAGCCGTCAAATAAAAATAACAATCTGACCATAACAACTTCGATATTTTAGTCAGGCGCTAAAATGACGTTTTGAAATTTCATTACTGAGAAAACTTGACGCGCAAGGAAAAAATATTTGAGAGAAGTGTCATAGAATAAAAAATCTACTTTGGAGATCAAATAAGTATCATCACCATAAGTTAGACAAGATATTTACTATTTAATATTAATAAAGTTTGGGTCGTCAATTTGCAAAATTAGTTAAAAATAAATTTATTGATACTCCTTTATTTTAAAACTTGATAACTTTTTCTCCCTCGTTTTTTCGATTTCTCCTTCGACTTTTTGTTTGAAGATTTTGATTTTTTTTTTAATTTAACCTTCACCAGGCAATTTTGACATTTTTCTTAAAATTTTTAACGCAACTCTACACTGGCATCAATGGCTTTTAATTCGAAAAAGTGAAATTACCAGTAATTTTAAATTAAAAAAAAAACAAACTGAATTCATTAATAATCATTTCTCAAAATATCTCACTGTTTAAATTCGAAATTTTCAGTTCTGTTCCAGTTTCCAGTTTAACTCGTAATTGTAGAAAAAAGCTGAAATTTGAAATTACTGTCTTTATTCTTTAAAAAATATAAAGCACCATCTACCGGGCCATATAAAAGGAGCTTTTACAAGACCGAACATTCAAATCTATTTGCTAATTGATTAATACCTCAAATCTATATTTCCAAATAGAATATTTTCACATAAATCGTTTGATTTTAATTTATATTTTGCGTCATGGCGTATTATTTTTTCCTTCATTACGAATTATAGAAGACATATGTGGACATATTTAAAGAAATTCTCCCAAAAAAAAAGAGAACCTGGCAACACTGCCTTAGCCGTTGATTGATATTCTATGGCTAAACGACAACTGTCAAACGTCACACAAAGTGAGGTTATTGTTTATCTCCAGTTTTTATAAACGACAATGTTTTAATAAAAGTATCGTTTTTTACTCATTGGAGATTGGTGATATTGCGTAGTTCTTAAATTATGGCAAGTGCGGCTCAAAGCCTCCCGGTATCTCAAATACTGAAGACAAAAGAAGAGGCGGAAGATGATGAACCCAAGAAAAAATCTAGAGAGGACTGGCGTAAAGCTAAAGAGTTGGAAGAAGCTCGAAAAGCCGGTACAGCGCCAGCCGCTGTCGACGAGGAAGGCAAAGACATAAATCCCCACATTCCGCAATATATTTCCACCGCGCCATGGTATTATGGAACTTCGGGGCCAACATTGAAACACCAGAGACCCCAAGCTGACAAGGAAGCTGGCTATAGCAAAATCGACGAATGGTATAAAAGAGGTGTCGACACGGTAAGTACATTTGGGTCTTTAAACAGATTATATTTATATTTCGACATTCGCTTTATCTTCTTTGCAAAGTGGTCCTAATTTTTTATTGGCTTGCTAATTGCTTCTTCCACAAATCCAGATATTTATCAATACTCAACAAAAATTAACTGAAAATCGGGATTTATGGAAGAAAGGACATCATGAAGAGAAAATCAATAAAAAATAAACGAAAATACTTCTTACTTCTTACAGTCCAAGGTTGTTATGAAATACCGAAAGGGTGCATGTGAAAATTGTGGCGCAATGACTCATAAAAAGAAAGATTGTATGGACAGACCGAGGAAAGTAGGTGCTAGATTTTCAGGAGCCAATATACACGCTGATGAGTTTGTTCAAAAAAATTTAAACCTCAGTTACGATGGGAAACGTGATAGGTGGAGCGGATATGAACCATCAGAGCACAAAAGCGTTATCGAAGAGTTCCAGAAAGTCGAAGAGGCTAAAAGACATTTGAAGGCTGAAAAATTGAATGCCGACGAGAGCGCCGAAGAGGACAATGAGGAAGATGAGGATAAATATGTTGATGAAGTTGACATGCCCGGTACAAAAGTGGACAGCAAACAGAGGATTACAGTGAGAAATCTGCGAATTAGAGAAGATACTGCCAAATATCTTCGAAATTTGGATCCCAATTCCGCTTATTATGATCCGAAAACAAGATCCATGAGGGAAAATCCAAACCCTGGCAACGAAGACCAGTAAGCAACATTTTGCCTTGTTTACTTTTTGTTTTGTTTAGCATGCTTTGAAATTGAAAATTCTAATCATGTATATGCATAGATAAGTTAGGTTCGGTTTATTAATTTTTGTGTTATACAGTTCCCTTCTAACTAATGTGACCATACGTAGTATTCTCAAAATTGAGTTTGTTTTATGAATCAGTCCTACTAATTAAGTTAAATAAAGCGATGTCCCGTTTTGAGTCAAAAAGTAAATGGTCGCGTTACTTATAACAAACTTTCATTTAAATTAAATCATTGTGTAAGGTATGGATTAAAGTGCTCCGAGGGTAAATCAAATATGAACCGGAATTTGTTTTTAAAAATTTATTGGTACAAGATACATATATGAAAATTAACTATTTTGCTACATAATCTCCTGATTTTGTTATGCATTTTTCCCATTGGATTGGGAATTTTTTAATGCCATCATCATAAAAAGAAGGGAGGCGTGTTTACAGCAAATTGCGCACAAATGTCTCAACATCAACATCATAATGGAGTCGCTCACCTCCTAGAGCTTCTTTCAGTGGCCCAAACATATGATAATCGCATGGTGATAAGTCGGGACTATAAGGACAATGCATTTCCTCCAATTTTTGATGTGACAGATTGGTTGAGTGGAGGCGGACATTGTCGTGAAGCAAAATCACATTTCTGACCAAAAATTCGCTTCTCTTACGCCGATATGCCGTTCTGCTTCATCTAATAGCTGGCAGTAGTAGGCAACATTAACCGTACGACGTTTATGCAGAAAATCGACGTGCACAACTCCTTTAAAATCCGAAAACACTGTCGTAAGAACCTTTCCGTTGAGAGGTGAGTTTTTGCCTTGACGGGTGCACCTTCCCCCATTTTTCTTCACTCCATGCTTGCTTGTTTAGATTCAGAGGTGTAATGGTTCCAAGTCTCGTCACACGTAACGATACATTGCAAAGAACCATCACTTTCACGTTAAAAACGTCCAAGATGGCGCTGACAAATCTCCAGACGTTGTAGTTTCGAGGTACCCACCTGGTAGAAATTTTTCGAATCCCAAGCGCATCTGTAATGATGGATTGAGCACTCCCAAAACCTATCCCTATCTGAGCTGCAATTTCACCAACAGTTAAACTGCGATCACCTTCCAAAAGGCGTTGAACAGCGTTAATCTTTTCCGCAGTCACACTGGTCCAAGGATGGCGGACATGGGGTTCATTTTTGACTTGAGTTCGACCTTTCAAAAATTTGTTGTGCCGTTCCTATACTTGAGTTTTCTTCAAACAAGTATCCCCAAACTGTGCTTCTGCTCTACGAAGAATTTGGGTGGGCTGTACACCTTCAACGACAAGAAATTGAATAATAATGCGCTGCGCAACGTGCGGATGAACCTCTTGCTCATTCATTGTATTTACAACTAACGAACGGCGAGAACGGAATTCGCTTGAGCGCAGGAAGTCACGTGATATTCCCACCTAACATGACTAAGAGTATGCGTACACTCCCGACGCCCTTATGGCGACATGATAGAAATTGCGGTTCATATTTGATTTACCTTCGTATTATGCGTGTGTTTATCATTTATTCAAAACTTACAATAAACCAATTTCTTCATTTCATTAAGATTCATTGTAGCAAATATCACTTTATTTCAATAATTCACGTTATCTTTATCATTGTTTTTACTTTAGACTTATTACACATTAAAGAATTTTCATAAAGACTGAATAACGGTTGTAAATAAAATAAAAATGATCTCTATATGCAGTTCGATTGTACAAATTCAAATCTTCTTTTTTTTACAGATATTCAGGTGAAAATTTCGTTCGCTTTAGTGGGGACACAAGGAAACATGCCACAGCACAATTATTTGCGTGGGAAGCTTATGAAAAGGGTGTGGATGTTCATCTTTTGGCCGAACCAACCAAGTTGGAGCTTCTACAAAAGGAGTATGATAAGAAAAAAGAGCAATTTAAATCACAAGTTCAAGATAGCGTGTTGGAAAAATATGGTGGAGCAGAACATTTGGAAGCTCCCCCGAAAACTTTACTTCTTGCTCAAACTGAGGACTATGTTGAATATTCAAGATCAGGGAAAATCATAAAAGGACAAGAAAAAGAAGTAATTAGGTCCAAATATGAAGAAGATGTTTACATTAACAATCATACATTTGTCTGGGGGTCCTACTGGAAAGGAGGTCAATGGGGTTACAAATGTTGTCATTCTTTCATTAAGGTTTGTTATCATTTTGAACATTATTAACTCTAATAATATTATGATCATCTAAGATTAAAATCAACTTTCAGAATTCCTACTGTTTGGGTGAAGCTGGTATAATTGAAGAACAAACCAAAGTTCAGGAGATTCAAAATAATGAAAAAACCGAGCTAAGAAAAGCCTCATCAAACGAGAGTTCTGAATCAGAAGAAGAGACAAAGAGTGAGAGATCAAAAAGTGATAGGAAAAAAAAGAAAAGGAAGAAAAATAAAGAAAAGAAAAAAGAGAAGATGAAAGAAGAGAAGGATAAGCTGAAAGAAGCGCTAAAAGCTGAAGATGAAAATAGAGATAGAGCTGAAAAGTTGCTGGCATTGGATGAAAGAAAGCGACCTTATAACAGCATGTTTGAAGTTAAGAAGCCCACTGATGAAGAAATGGAAGCTTACTATATGAAGAGAAGAAGAGAAGATGATCCTATGAACCAGTTTCTGTAATATGTTTTAAACATGTAAATAAAATGTAGATTTATTTAAGAATAAACTTTTTATGTTTTAATAAATATACAAAAATATCATGTGTACAAAAAGTTTTCTAATCTAATGTGCTATGTCATTTTTTGACTTTTTCACTATGTTCTTTACTTGATTCATACTCGCCAAATTGACATTTAACCTTGACTTAAAAATTCTACAGTACTATCAGGAATAGAAGAGATCCATTCACAATTGCTTTTTTGGGCTTTTTGGAAGTAGGGTTCAACAATAAAAGATTTTTCTTCCATTGTAACATCAAATCAATAAAATATTTGTTAAGGTTAATATTTGTTCACCTGTCTGTCGAGTAAGGAACATACGTAAACATGACAAAAAATGACTGCAGCACACTAGATTAGAAAACTTTTTGTACACACGATATAATTAGCATTTAAAATAAAAAATATAAGAAATACTTAGGTTTGGGATACCAACTTTTATTCAGATTGTGATAAACCACAAATTCAAAAGTTTGTGAAAAGAGGTAACAAAATATTGAAACCTATTTCTTAGAAATGCTAGTTATTTTATAAGACCATTAAGTTATACAAGTAACATTTTTAAATGAAACTAAATACAATCTAAATTAAATTATTGATTTATTTTTACTAAGATGTAGTGGTAGCAGATCTGAAATTTAAATAGACTTTATTAATGTATGTACAAAGACATTTTAAAATTCCAACAAGATTTTCATAATTGTCCTGTAGGTTCTACCATTAATATAATCCGAAGCCTATTTACAGATTCAATCAATGTAACACCTAGTGAAATGGTCTCTAAAGTTGTTTCTAAATAAATTGTTCATTTAATTTGCAAATAAAATATATACAGTATATTCTAAATTGTGCTGAATATGATTTGTGTGACATCTTCACCATTAATATGTGACGTCACATAAATATTCAAGTGGCTCAACCTTCCATCCAACTACTTGGCAAAGGTAGTTCAAAATTCTGACGTTGACATATGATTGAATGCGGGAAATTGAAAGTATTTGATACTAAATGCCTCTCTTCGAATTAGTTTTAATGGTGGTTTTTGCTGCTTGCTTGCTTACAGTTCTTAAAATGTATCTAAGCATGTAATACAATTTGTTACATACCCAACAATGATTTTGACAAATGTAACTCTCAATTCTATGGTTCACGTTGTTTACAGAACGTAATCAGAAATTTTGACATATCGCCGCGGTGACGTGTAGTGTGTGTAGGATAAAATTTTAAAAAAAGAGAAAATGTTAAATAAATTTCACTGTATATATTTACTTATATTCGCAGTGTTGCATTCGTGCAGTGGTTTATATTTTCACATTGGTGAAACGGAAAGAAAATGTTTCATAGAAGAAATTCCAGACGAAACAAACGTTGTTGGTAAGTCTATTTTTAAACCTCCAATTTTTCCATATTTCACCTCTACATCGTTTCCAGTTAACTACAAAGTCGAATTGTATGATCCGCGAAGCGGGGGTTTTATGCCTTCCACTCCAGGAATTGGAATGCATGTGGAAGTAAGAGACCCTGATGATAAAACAATTTTGTCTCGGGTGTACAGCTCTGAAGGAAAAATCTCTTTTACTTCTCACACGCCCGGCGAGCACGTTATTTGCATGTACTCAAATAGCTCAGCTTGGTTTAGTGGTTCCCAACTTCGAGTGCATTTGGACATCCAAGTTGGAGAACATGCAGTAAATTACGGGGAAGTTGTTAAAAAGGAAAAACTGTCTGAACTGCAGTTGAGAATTAAGCAGTTGATGGATCAAGTGGACCAAATAACCAAAGAGCAAAGTTATCAAAGAGTAGGTGCAATAATTTAAAAAAATTTTAACTAACTCGTTTGGTTTTAGTATCGTGAGGAACGATTTAGACAAACCAGTGAAAGTACAAATGCACGAGTTCTCTGGTGGTCTGTTACCCAGCTGGCAGTACTTTTAGCGATGGGAGCGTGGCAAATGAAGCATCTTAAGAGTTTCTTTGAAGCTAAAAAATTAGTATAATATTGTTTTTGTATTATTTATAAATAAAAATCGAGACTTTGTAAATAGTTTATTCAAATCCCATGCATTTATCCAGATATTTACTGAACAACGTTTGATCTGGGGTTGGGTATGATTTAAGTGAATTAAAGTCTTTTAAAAGGGTGTCTTTTAAGCTGTCACAGTTGCAAAAATATAAGTAACCACTATTTTGTAAATGTTCTGCTAATTCTTCTTGATGATTATCCATTAAATCTTCATTGATGACAACAATTAAAGGTTTCTTTTTCCTAAGTACTTCTAAACAACTTCCTGCGCCAGCATGACTAATAATTAAATCGCTTTTTTCTATTTCTTCCCAGAAGTTTTCAAAATACTTTTCGTATTTAAGAACGACTTTTTCATGCTTTTCCTCTTTACATGTACCCGTGCCTATTTGAAACTGTACGGAATTAAAGCCTAATGAAGATAGAACATCTAAGACTTCTTTTGAAGATGCAGCTGCGATTAATTTTTCGAATTTAGTTGTTCCAACTGTTACGAATACGTGTTTTCCCTTCATATTTGACGCAGACATAACCTAAATTCAAGATAACTGTCATTAGAAATCAAATGATCTGTGGTGGACATATATTAATATCTGTGATCCCCAAGATATAAAGACAAACAGGTTTATAGAAATTTCATGATGACGCATGTTGATTATCAACATGACGCTTTAGCAAGAAAAATATTTTTAAACAGAAAATTAAATATACTCATTAATGCAATAGTTATTTGTTTATAAATGGTCTTAATTACATATTGGAAGTATTTGTAAGCAAATTTTATTTTCTGTTTTATCACTCTCACGATAATCCTCGACATCTGAGGCATCCACAAATTCAGATTAAGGTGGTACTGTCGATACTTTAGAATATAAAACCCCTAAGGTCAATACTGTTAAGAGTCAAAACCACATCAAAAGCATATATGTAATACTCCTATATGGCCAGTTCTTCGTTTCTTATGGAAAAGACTTCTCTTTCTCGCTGACCTTCACACGCATTAATGAGTCGCAATGCGCAGGTGTTACAAATCATCTGTGCATGGCCAAAGTCAGCTGTGCACGGCCAAACATAAACACCCGTTTAACCCGCGCGTAGCGATTGGTTCATTTTGTTCAATTCATGCGCAATACTCGCCATTTATCCATGTTCCATCTTTATCGGATTTGGTTGGAACAAACTTGTGAAGAGAATAGGGAGCTGGTCATATAGAAGTATTACATATATGATCAAAAGTATACATTGTCTCGTTTGATTAACGTAGTATTTATACTAGACAACGTCGCGATGAAATGAAACACAAAGGAAGTTCTATGACCGAACAATGTCATCGTCAAAATCATTTTGTCCCTATATACATTTTATTGAAAAAAATTAAAAAGTTACTTAAAAAGACATTCGAGAACAAGCTACAGTAGATTGAATTGGCAAATTAATTAACGGACAATTCTGAAATGTGTGTCACATAACCTTAAAACGGAAGTAAACAATGGTGATTCATTCGATGGAGGATCGTCGATGGTCGTCTAATTGTTTACATAAAAACGACGTTGCCACATCTAATAAATTACGGAAAAATTTCGATAAAAAATACTTTTTTGGTATTTCTTCACCACTTTTATCACACTCTTTAAAGCTCAAATTCCAAATTTTTAAAATGTTTTATCGTTTTTTCCCTTTTTACTTTAAGTAGCACAGTTTGGGAACTACGAGCAATTTAACGTTTTTTTTTTTCAAATGTTTAAAGCTTGTAGCATACAAATAAAATGTTGTAGACCAATTTTCTCAGTACCTGCAAATTTTATATGTTGAAATTTATAAGACACAAGCTTTTAAATACAATTTCATGACTAATTTCAGAATTTTCGAAATCGTAAATTTTTTAATTCTTGCAGCGCCAAAGCAAAAATTTGGTTGTTAATTGTTTTGCAGAATTAAATTTTTCATTGAAAGGGCTATAAAAGATAGTGTTTAAAATAACAGAAGATTTGAAAAATTGATATATGATTGACTAATAAATGGGAAATAGAACACTATTGTGTAATAGCACTGAAAAAAAACTAAATTATCCGTATGTGTAACGATTAAAAAAAGATCCTTATCTTAGTCTTTAAACATATGGGAGATTTCTTTAGAATTACAGATTCTGCGGAAGATAGCTAAACACCTAAAATAGGGAGATCTGGCAATGCTCCGTTGACGTCATATTTTGTGTGTTGCCAGGTATAATAGTGAACCTTCCATTTTAAAACCCTTGGATTGATATAATTTACATATACTTATTTCAAGATCGCTTGTTTGCTAAATTATAATTCCACTCATTTTCAACGAATGAACAAAACTTAACATATTGTAAAGACAAATAAAATTGTTATTTTCGGTCATTACTATTAAATAACTTAATGAGTTGTTGATTTCTGTGGTGCGCAGTCAAATTTACCGCCATTTTGTAGTATTTATCGATTAGTCAGATTTCTAGTATTTTCTACTTTGGACGCCATCTTATTAATTTTGCTATTCAGAAAAAGATTATTATTATCGATTAAATAGGTCTAATTAGATTAATTTAGTGTACTAGAAAATGATGACGAGCTATCAGCAGGAACACTTAGTTTTAAACGGAAGTTCAAATACAATGGTGAGTATTACGAAGTTCTTTGTTGTGATTGAGCTTACACAATTTGGCGCAGCCCCAAGAGGTGCAAGAGGATGAAGCGGAGCCTCCGGCGCCCGGAACAGAAGAACCGGAACCACCGGCTAAAATGCAGAAGACTGACAGTAAGTATTTACTCCTTTTTGCACGTCTAGTTAAGGTAATAATAGCCTCAAGTGCGGGACACCCATACTAATGTGTGATGTCTGCTTGAGATGTTCCAGAAAAGAGATCAGCCAGCTCGATACCGATCGTGGACTAGAATGCGTTGCTGTAGTAGCCTACATGGTTACATGGTAGGAAATACATCTAGAAATACTTTTATGTGTTTGAGTATGGGTTCGGTTGTTAAAGGTTGCAGTTGGTCAGATTATGGACCCATATTCACTCGACATATCGTAAAATCCGTTACTAAAGGGCACAGTCCAGTCAAAGACTGGTTGTTAAGACATCTCTATTTCTCTTTGTGTTTCCAGATACAAATAGGTGCCTACCAGTTCTGACTTGCAAAGAGTTGGCCATCTACAACAAACAGCCACAAGAGTTGCAGATGTGTGCAAAAAGTATTGAATTCCTTTCATAATTTTCGTATTCCCTTTCAATTTGTATCAAGTTTGTACGAGCGACCCCCATTTTAACAAATCGTCATATATTTTACTCGAGTGTTGAAAATGTCTAAGTTGGAACTGATTATGTATACTCAAAAGCGGTTCACTTTTTGTTTCAGTTTTGCAAAGCTCTGTCTTCGACAGTAATAACGTGATGCAGTATTGAACTTTGGTGTAACATAAGTATTTAATAACTTTTCTGTTATCTCTACCTTCAATTTTTGTTGTTTTTTTATTAGTAGGAACATATTTAACAACTGGAATATCAATCAGAACGTTACTGAAGAAACGTAAAACTCTTGTTGTGTTGAATAATAAATCTAAAAAAAAAAACATTATGACTCCTTTTTGGAATTGTGAAATTTGATTTTAAAACTTTAAATTGAAGTAAAAATTTTGCTTTTCCTTAAAATTTTAAAAAGTGTCGAAGTTTCCAATAGATTAAATTTCTCAAAAACAGAAATTTTCACTTTTCTGTTTTTGAAATGTTGAGAAAAAAACTGAATTTTAATGTTAATGTTGATATTCCAGAAAATTTTTAGATTAATGTCCAAATTTCATTTTTTTTTTTTAATTTAGAACGAAGTTTTCCGCAAAATCATTATGAAAATTTACAGTTTTTAGTTTTTTATCAAAACTACACCAAATTTCGAGGAAAAAGGTAAATCATGATAAGACAAAATTTGCATAAACTTAAATTTTAAAGAAAAGTTGAAATGTTCGAGAAAAAAAAAACGTTTTTTGAGAAATGGTAAATTTCGAAAGAAAAATGAATTTTTAATAAAAATTCGAAATTTTGAGCAAGTCGGATTCTGATAAGAGAAGTTCAATTTTAAGAATAAAGATATTTAAAAAGAAAAGGACAAATTTTGTAAAAAAAGACGAATTTTGAATAAAAGAATATTTTTTAGAAAAAGCATTCCCAGTTGAATAAAAATTTTTGTTTAGCTGCATGAGCTAAGGGGTGGGGGGACAAGTGCCCTATTCTAGCTATGTCTATGAGATTTAACATGATTAATGATCATCCTGACTTGCGGATAATTTATAAAAAGCTTTTAAGTCAGATTTAAATATAATTGACTTATGCACAAGTATTTCGATTTACTCCTTTTTTTGTTTTGTTTCCAGGTTTTATTAATTTGTCGTAAGTTAAAATAATGCAAGATGAAGATTTGAATTTGCTAGAAGTATATGCCACTGGTGTTTGCAAAAAAATATTAAATGGCCCTCACATAGTACACATTTGGTCTCTAAAATGATTGTAATAGACCCCCTAAAATATCCTAAATTTTTCCAAATAAGTAAAATTCTCAAACTATATTGGGTGTTTGGTTTCGTTATGTTTTAGGTTGCTTAAAGTAGAGGTTGCGTCATGGAAAATATGGTTGAGTTGAGGCAGACCCGATGTTTTTATTTTTATTTAAAAAGTATATACAATTTCTACACTTCTATAAACATTTTATTTAAAACACACTTTTATAACCAACACTGAGGTTCAAGTAAGAGTGTGTTTTAAATATTTAGTCGAACATTTTTCGTATTTGCTTTTAGGCGTTTTTAAATTAGTTGAACTTGTACACAAGAAATTTAAAAGAGCCAGAGTTCTAGGTTTGATTGAATAAAACAGATTATTTTATGAAATTCTCAAATTATCTGAATTGGGTTATGACCTATGGCACTTTCCTTCAGTAAGTCGAACTAAGTTAAATCCTAGTGATTAGTGGTCAATTCTATATTTGCTGCTTTTGGACAACTTTTATTATTTTTAAAGGTCATAACTCGATTTTTACAGAGGAACAAAAAAATGAAGTTTATATTGCAACTGGTATTTTGACTTCACACTTGATATTATTCAAATATAAATAACTATTAGTTTCTCGATTAAATGTTCTGTAATAAAACAGTTCAAAATATTTCCAATCTTAGTCCTGTAAACATTTTTAACTTATTAGTAGTAGATAAGTAATAAGTACTCAAGAGATGTGAATCCCACTGCGTGACTTGTAACTGACTTTACTATCTTACGTTCTTAGTTAAGTTTACGTAGTTAATATACATAAAAGTAATGTTTAATAATTTAAATCGGAAGTCATTCCCGAAATAGAATTTTATTTTTAAAAAATTGCAAGATTTACTTCATTTTTTGAAAGCATCTTCTCAAGTACTGCCCACATATGTTCCACAACTCACTGACAGAATACCACTTAAAGACGAGTGAAACCCTGAAGTCTTATTGCTTATTTTCAATTTATAACCAAAAGTTTTTTGTTTTAGATGTGGAAATCGATTATATTTATGAACTTGAACAGACTGGTGAAGTAGTCACAGGTAAAAGCTGCATCCCCTTTTCCATTTCGAATGATTGTGCTAAAATTTATCTTATTCAGGGCCTGGTGCTAGGTGCAATAGCATTGCCGGAATTTTGGGAGGTGCCTTACCAAAACTGACCTCGGATCAAAGCGATACCGTCAGCAAAGCAAAGAAATACGCAATGGAACAGAGCATTCGGATGGTGCTTATGAAGCAAACGTTAGCTCATCAACAGCAGGTACATTTTGTATTTCAGTTGTTTTCGTTTTTAATTGATGTACTAAAATGACTTATTTGTTTGGTTTTTCAGAATGTATTTTTGATTTCATTTCGTTGAATATTTTAGGTTAGCTTCTTTTGATTCTAAAGATTTTTAATTGAATAAGCTTCTTTTGTTCAGAAATATAAAAAGCTTTACAATTTTTAAGAATGCATACAATCAAAATTTGGTTACAAAGGGCACTTCATTTATAATATGAATTTTATGGGATAATTAAAACTACTTGCATTTCAAGAACTCGACATTTAAACTGAGAGTTCTAATTTCCACTACACGAGGGGAAATGAAATCTAAACTGAAATTTTTAAATTTATTTTTACAAGAAGTAAAAAATCAGATAAACTTGCAACTAAAAATATTTTTTTAGAATCATCGAAGATTCTAGTTTTGGTTTCAAAAAAAATTGAAAGACGTAGCTTTTTGATGGGAAAGTGTTGATAAAAAATTTAAAATTTCTAATTTAAAATTAAAAATACAAGATTCAAATTGACATTTTTCAAAAATATCAGAGGTTCAAGTGAAGTTGAAACCTTTTAACAGTAACGTTAACAAAAACGACTTAACTTTAATTTTCGTCAAAAATCTAATAAAAACCGATTTTTTTCTGTTAAAAATTTCAGTTTGACAATCACAGTTGAAAAGTTTTATGGCGAAATAAAATTTTTCTTGTTAAAAAATTATAAGAATAATTTAAATTCCAATTAAATTTTTATTCTCCATCAGTGAAACGTCAATTTTTCATTGCGATCTATAGTTGTAAAATCAATATGCATTCTTAATCGTATTTAGTTTCGTTTGCAAGCTGTTTTGGAACGAATGATGTTTCGCATAACCACTCGTTTTACTCCACAGAAAAATAAGACCTTCCAGCGGCATCAGGTTTTAGTTTTAATGTGCAGGTTAGTGCGTGTAGTTAATTCCGCACGCGCCCGCCCAGGGGGCGAGAGCTCGCCCCCATCAACGAAACAGTATTAATATTTAAGCGGCTTTAATCTATCTTATGTTAAGTATGTGAACGTGGCACTATTGTCCTATGTTGTTGCAGCAAATGGCTAGTCAGAGGACTCAGGTCCAGCGGCAGCAGGCTCTCGCCCTTATGTGCAGGTTAGCACGCTTCCTTTTGTTATTTTACTAGTTGTGTAGACTAACGACTAGATGGCCTATGGTCTAAGTATGTTTGTGGCCATCGCAGTCGTGCGAACTAATCATTGTAAGATTCATTTATTTTTTCATTATCGCGCTTATTTTGAAACATTTGTTGCTAATATGACACAGTTTTATGTAGTCATACATCATTTTATATACTTTGACCATAGGTATTTCTAGATAGAAACGTAGATGTAGTTTTTTTATTCTAACACAATTTACCAAATTTATGCCAATTTTTTTTTTCAATTTTTGTTATGTTTTAAATAAGGTTGTTAGGGAAATAATATTTCAGATCTGGATACGGATAATATTCTGAGTATTATTTCGGTTAGGGATTCGGATATATTTTTTTATTTTGGATATTCAAAGGTTTCGGTTACGGTTACGGAGCTCCATAACATCCCTAAGTTTTAATCGTAAATTTTAAATGAATATACGATTACGTGAATTTTTGTTGATTTATTTATGCAGATAATGGCTTCTTACACTTTGGATTAATTTGTGGTGTGTTGAGATTCATAAAGAATTTTTGCGCTTATTTATCGAATGAATGTTTTAAAATTTGCTCTAAAATATTTTACAGTGTCTTTGGGATCTATCTTGATCTCCTTCATCCATCTCGATACCTTTCAAGCAACATTTCTTATTCACGATTCATTAAAAACTAAAAAGCGCAAAAGTATTTTTGCTAATATTCCAATATCAATTTATTTTTAAAATAATGTAGTTATGGTAAAGTTCTTTTAATTTATATTCTTAGAGTAGAAAACATCGAAATAAGAGTAATTGCAAATAAAACTAGTATGCTTTCCAAGACTACTACTTGTGATGATATTGAAAATGTTGAAGTTGTTGAGAAAATTATTTTTCCAACTAATGAAGTTATGCTGATAAGATCTGATTGGTAGTAGTGAACTAATAAATTGTTTTTCGAGTTATCAAGAGATTATCCTAACTTGGTTTTCTTATGTGTTAAAGTAATTTGTTGCAATAAGTCTAACCAACAATTTCCTAGATTTTTTCGAAATTTTTTGTTTAAATTATACAATTTTGATGTCCAGTGTCGTTTAAGACATGGGTTAACCCTTAAGTGCATTATTTTTATTTTTTTCAGAAGAATTTTCAAATAAATCGAATTTTTCAAACAAATCAAAATTTTGAAAAAAGACTTCAAGAAAAAAACACCATTTTTCAGGGTAAAAAATTCCCCGAAAAGTTTCTAATAACAAGTTACAAAACTTGTACAGAATATTATTTTTATAAATATAGACAGAAAATGGTAAACAATTTACATTTCCAAAATAGATGAACTGTATTGCTGATTACACTTTTGCACTTAAAGTGTAGGTAACTGGTTTCTTCAAAAATTGGATTTAATTTTCTTATTTGAGATTTAGCTTTCTCATTTGGGATTTATTGATGTTGAAATTGATTCAAGTAAATATCCTCATACGAGAATTGTTAATCTTTGTGTAGGGTCTATGTAGGAAGCATCAGTTTTGAGCTTAAAGAAGACACGATTCGTCAATCGTTTTTGCCCTTTGGTCCAATAAAATCCATCAATATGTCGTGGGATCCAGTGACGCAAAAACACAAAGGTTTTGCCTTTGTTGAATATGAAATACCCGAAGCGGCACAGTTGGCTTTGGAACAAATGAATGGTGTTATGATTGGTGGCAGAAACATCAAAGTCGTCGGTAGGCCTAGTAATATGCCTCAAGCGCAAGCTGTTATAGACGAAATACAAGAAGAAGCCAAGCAGTATAATCGAATTTATGTAGCTTCGATACATCCAGACTTGACGGAAGATGACATCAAGAGGTAAGTTAAATTCTGACCCCTTTTGTTTCTAATATCGATATTTTAGTGTATTTGAAGCCTTCGGCCCCATAATATACTGCAAATTGGCCCAAGGCAGCTCGGGGCACAAACATAAAGGCTACGGATTCATAGAATACGAAAGTGCTCAAGCAGCTAACGAAGCCATAGCTAGTATGAATCTTTTCGATTTAGGTGGCCAGTACTTGAGGGTGGGAAGAGCAATCACGCCACCAAACGCTCTCATGGGGCCCTCGTCCGGAAGCAGCGTTATGCCCACGGCCGCGGCTGTAGCAGCAGCCGCAGCCACGGCGAAGATTCAAGCCATGGATGCAGTCGCTAGCAACGCCGTAGCTTTAGGTCTATCCAAACTTACCCAACCCTCTGTTGTACCGACGGTGCCAGCGATACCAACTGTACCCCCAATAGCCGTCGCTGTGCCTCCCCCGGGCATAGCCATCCCCACGGTGGCAGCCACCACAGTACCTGTTATACCCCCGCCTGGCGTCGCGATACCCCAAATTGCGAACAATACCATCCAACCCGCTATTGTGACAACTGTCCCGCCGATACCGGTTATAGCTGCACCGACGCTGGCTACGCCGCCGCCACCACCTGTTGTTAATCCCGCTCAAGAAGCGATGAAGCGCGCGCAGGAAGCCCAGCTGAAACAACAGGAGGAACTGCAGAAGAAACTTTTGGACCAGAATGAGCCCCAAACGTTGCAGCAACAAGAAAATATGTCGATTAAAGGACAGAATGCTAGGCACTTAGTAATGCAGAAATTGATGAGGAAAGTTGACTCGAGAGTCGTAATTTTAAGAAACATGGTTGGACCTGAGGATGTAGACGAAACTTTGCAAGAAGAAATACAAGAGGAGTGCAGTAAATACGGGGCGGTTGAGCGGGTGATAATATACAACGAGAAACAGTCTGAAGATGATGAAAATGCTGAAGTCATTGTGAAGATTTTTGTTGAATTTGTCGGAACTAAAGGTCAGTGATTTAAGTAGATTTTTAACTGGTTTACTAGTGTGTTATTATCAACCCCTTAATGCACACATTAATTTGGAATTTTTTACCAAAAAATGAACATTTTTTTTTTCATAAATTTAGTTTAATGAATGTATATTAACTAGTTTATGATGAATAAATTATAAAATATAGTGTACAAACGGGCATGCAAAATTTTGTTTATAATGTAAAAAAAAATATGTTCGTTGGTGTGAGATATAAGCATATTCAAAATTTGCTGGAAGGAGATGCTCAAGTCAGACATGGGTTAGTGCATTAGGTGGTTAAGTAATTTTTATTATAACCATCTATCTTCAGTTCAGCCTTCTACTCGCAATGCCCCAGAGGCATGATAAGATTACCTTTGTGAATAAATTATGCATAAATTTTTTTTTCACAATTTAAAAAAAAATATTTAAATCGTTTAATATGTTCACCGTGTTACTAAGTTAATATGGTCCCATATCAAAACGACCGCCTATGTGGTTTAGAAAAAACTTATTCTTCATACACTGTTTCTGATAACGATGTAATGGGTATTTGGGACACATATACCTCATAATGCATCTAACTACGCAGATGCAGGTCTTTTGTGGCCTATAACAGACCTAAAAAAGAACTACAAAAATAGCGCCCGTGTTGAATAAACGAAAACCAATTCCTAGAAACAGGCTGTTAATTATATTTTAATCTTTCAGAGGCCGAGAGTGCGCGAGATGCTTTGAATGGGCGATATTTTGGTGGTAGAATGGTAAGGGCGACTCTCTACGATCAGACGTTATTCGACCACAGTGATTTCTCTGGCTAGTTTGGGCATATGTGCGAAAAAAATGATTTCTACTGTGTAGGAGATGTTTGACTTTATATTTAATAAACTTTAAAAGTTTTATAAGGCTATTATATTTTTTTGTAAATTAAGTTTTGCTAATATTGTCAGCATTTTTAAATTGTAAATATATTATATCAAATTTATCACTTTCATTACCATGCAAATTTAATTAAAAGCTGCCTTATATAAATTCGAATGTAGTATCACTTGAAATTAAACAAAATGGTAAATATTATTCTCTTTGTTAGTACTAGTTAAACACCAAAAAAAATGCATATTTTATTATTTGCTTTACTATTGGTTAGTCAATTTTAACATTTGCATATTTTGTTTAAAATTAACGCAAGTAATTGCGCGTACTTTTCAAGTAATGACTGCACTTTTACCTGTATTTAGTACTGACAAAAAGTGATGTTATGTTAGAAATTTCAAAGGATTGGTGAAAGCAGAGTCCCAAGATTACTTACAAGAACTCTTGCTAACTTTTCAGCTTAAATTACCCCAGTTTTCTAAATTGTGAGCAGTTGACTGATCTCTCCCACTCGAGAAAAAATTGTAGCTAACAAAATTTGTTTCATTTATTTGAAAGAAGGAAATACTGCTGATACATATGTAGGGAAAAAGTTGCTCAGAATAGAGTTCGTCATTTTTTCCAAAAAGAAAACATTTATACAAGCTCTTGTATAAGCTAATTCCCAGATAAAGGATTTAAAAAATTTACAGTTATTTTTTTGACAGTTGTTTCATTTTTAGACCCTTCTGCTTTCTCATAATATTAGAGAGTGGAATACAATTTGCAATGACTAAAAAATATTTTGAATCAAAGTTTATTTGTTTGAGCGTGATTTTAACATGTACTTTTTATACTTATTGTATAAAGCATACATACATCTCTACAAGTCCATCGTATTTCAACATATCTCGTAGCCTTTGGGTGAGTTAAATTTTTAATCGACCATGGCTCGGTAATAGAAATAAATATAATGTAAAAAAAAAATAGAAATAGAGAAATTTAGATCATTGTAATAAACAAAGCTTGAGAAACTACATCAACAATTATTTTGCGGTGAGAATAGTTTAAAAACGCAAAAATGAACAATTCAAATTCAGTTTTTTTTTTCGTTCGGGAGTACTTGTGGGGGAATTCCATACATGTCAAACTCGGATGAGCCTTATCGCTCCACTTAAAAATTTGAAATTCCGTTTATAGGCTGCTATTATTAATTCAATTTGACAGCGCGAGGGCCTAATATCACCGAAAAGTCTTGATGCAACGGCAATTTTAGAGCTTCCAGAGGGTAAATACAACTGAGAATTAGTTCGCAAATTCTTCTGTTTTTAGAGTTACAGTTCACTAAAAGCAGCAAGCGAGTTTATTAACAATTTAATTTTACTTCTAATTTAATAGTGCAGTAAATGTTTTTATTAAAGGATTATGAATTATTTGTGTACAATGCTCCTTTACAAACAATGCTTCATTGTTACAATGTTGCGTTTACTGTTCTTTTTAACATCAAGTGCCGCCTTACCTCAACAAATTGACCCAAATTGGTGGAAATCGCGCCCCACTGATATGGATTATTTGTAAGATCTAAAAGAAAATCTATTACATTGTGATGCTAAAACTAAGTCTTTAGTATTAACGATCCGGAGTACCCCAACTGTGAATTGGATGGATGTGTAGAATGGTGGGAATTGGATTTTGAACCAGAAAAAATCACCAGTAACCCTAATTAGCAATCGTATAGAAATAACAACTTCCAAATAAAATGTAATTTTATGTATACTATGTATTACCTGAATATTAAGAATGTTAATTTCCCTTTTACACCAAATATTTGCAATTTAAAGACTGTTCATGAACAGCAGAGTAATTGAAACAGGTCAGATTTCTTTAGAATGATGCATTTTAATGACTTTCAACACATACTTTTTTTATTCATTAAATCATGTTTCAAAATAAAATAACTCATTTTTTAAAAGTATCTGTTTATAATAACTTGTAGAAAATAATACAGGAACTTAAGAAGTCCTGTATAATATAAATAGTATAAATTTTTAAACTATATAATGTGAAATGATAACATTATCTCATCAGAAAACATTAAAAAACAAAATTATTAGAAGAAAACCAGTAACTTGAGCAGACCTTTCGGCTTTTCTTCCCTTGCGCTGCGATGTGTATTCTGTGAACGCTCCTCCCATCGACCTCGGCCATCTGTCAACGGGATGTGGAAATTCTAGCAAAAACAAATCACTTTCAGAAAAAATGTCGGAAGCCAAACACGAAAGTGTTCCACAAATCGAATATTTACGGCAAGAAACGTAGTTAATGTGCTCATTTTGTTTGAAAAACGGGAGAGAAGAAACTGAGAAAGGCTGAAATGGAAGATGTGAGGCTGAAGACCGTGGAGCACTCTATACCCACGGATATCTTGGATGACCTTCTAACCAGGTTCCTAATTTGCGTGCCAGAATCTGCCAAAGAGAATAACATCAGGATATGCTTCCAAATAGAGCTGGCCCACTGGTTTTATTTGGATTTTTACGTAAATAATGACAATAGTCTGAAGGCTTGTAGTATTTACGAATTCGCCGCCCACGTCTTTCAACATATTCCTTCCTTGCAAAAGGACAGTCATAAATTAAGCGAAATTCTGTCCGAATGGAAGAAATACAAGCAGTCTGTGCCGACCTACGGAGCTATTTTATTGTCTGAAGGCTTAACTCACGTTTTACTAGTACAAAGCTATTGGGCCAAATCTTCTTGGGGTTTTCCAAAAGGAAAAGTCAACGAAGAGGAAGATCCAGCTCATTGCGCCGTTAGAGAAGTCCTGGAGGAAACTGGATTTGATATTTCCAGTTATATAGATCCCAAGGATTGGTTAGAATCAGTGATAAATGATCAATTGGTCAGATTGTATATTATCAGGAATATTCCCTTAAGTACTAAATTTCAACCACGCACGAGGTGTGAAATCAAGGCATGTGAATGGTTCCCTATTTGTGATTTACCAACCAGTAAGAAAGATTTAACACCAAAGCTAAAAATGGGTGTGAATCCGAACGCTTTTTTTATGGTTTTACCATTTATTAAAAAATTGAAACAAATTTGTAATATGGCTTCGGCCAAGAAACAACGTCATAAGTCAGCAAGCTTTAGTGAAGGAGAACATAGTACTAGTCGTCTTAGACATAAGAATATCCTTAAGATAATTGAAAATGAGGATATGAAAGGAGTTAAGTCCAATAAACGTCAAGGGAAGGCGACATCCAAGAGACAATTGTTTCCAGTAGATGGAAAATCGAGTGTGGAATTTTCAGCTCCATCTTGGTTAAACTTCAAATTTGACAAAACTGCCATAATGGAATGCATCCCATAGCATTTTTTCCTATTTTATTTTATTTCGATGACACATCATGGAATTAGTTCCATATTTTTTTGCAGAAGTGTTTTATGTTGACTTTTTTTAAAATTTTGTTAATATGTCAAAATTTTGGTACTTTCACTTGCAATATTGGCCAGTTTAATTTAAAGCAGATTATATATTTTTTAGTTTTGTGATACATATGCTTGTTTTTTGACACCTGGTATTAAGTATATTACATTATTCTATAAATATATTTTCCTAATGCAAGGTTATTTTTATTTATGTTCTCAGTTAATAAATCTAATGCAGTTAAATCAATATTGGATCCCGAAATTAATGGTATGTTAATTCTTTATGTAAAAATCTTAGGCAAAGAAAGATTTAAATCAATTTAGTATGGGTTTGAATTTCAACGTTTCAGTGCTGGTTTTCCTAATCAATAATTAGATTGGTAAGGTGCTTGGTGATACAGCTGAGGGGATAGGTATGTATTGTGTAATTCTCAATTAATTGACAATGTTGTAGAGAAGCAAGCTTTCTTTGGATTTAATTATAAACCACAGTGTTTAATTCCGGGACTTATGGAAAAAAATTCAAACATCAAAAAAAAAATCAAAATTTCCTAAAAAAAAACCTCAGAAAAAGGGTTACTAAAACTAGCAACATTTTTAATTGAAAACAAAATCTTAATAATTCTCACAAATATTTAAATTAGGTTACATTTTCAATAATTATACCATTAACTGGTTTATACAAAACATAACTTATATAAAATATGACTGTATATCGGAAGCCTTTATTTTGAAAAATTAGCAGGTTATTGATCTTGAAGACTTGACCATTGGAAGAGACGTTGAACGACAGCTCTATTTCCATTCGCTTCAAATTTGAAAAATTTCTTCAGCTTATAAATGACGATTTTATCAAAACAATATGCTGCAGTCATCAGTTTGTTTGAAAATATATTTTATCAGTAGGATCTTTTCCACAAACCAAGGACAAAAGTCTAAAAATTGAAATAATGCATTTAAAATTGTTTTTAGAAATAACACGTACATCCTCACAAATTTAATCATTTGTTTCTCATCAAATGTACCTACCAATGCTTTCCTAATCTGTCATTTACCAGTCTTAAGTTGGTTCGTCTCCACAGTTTTGGTTGGTTCATCCCCACATCAGTCTCCCCATCAGTTTCAAGTTGCTGCTTTTTGGTTTTATCTTTGGGTTGTTTCGTTTTCGTACCAGCCTTGGGTCGCTTCCCACCCAAATGACATGTTTCGCATCCTTTTACGCACCCCAATTTTTCAAATCTTGAACGACATCCAGCACTGTCCTTGCCTTAGGTACCGGTCTATTTTTAAAATTAGAAGCGAATTGTTCGATGACTTCGTCAGCGTTGTCGTACAGATAATACCATTTAATTAATTGTACTTGCTCCTCTCTTGTGTATTCGAATTTCGACATTTTGTATTTGAATGGATTTTATTAGTTATTAGAGACGAATGGGCGAAACACGATTAGTTTGTCGTTTGTTCCTAAAAAATTCAAGGTCAGAAATAAAGACATGGGGAAAAACCGAATAAAAAGCCCACAGACACAAAGACAAATTCCACAGACAACATTTACCGGCCCACAAAATATATATATATATTAAGAAGACAGGGTACATAGAATTATACCACAACACGTTGACAGGAACGGGTGGTATGTATATATATGCGCATACGTCAATCTTCTTCTTTCTTTATTTTATGAAGGACTTTCTCAATTTATATTTGCCCAGGCATTTACTATTATTTATAGGTTGCCCAAATAAAATCTAATTTCTGAATTATTCATTTATTTTCCAAAGCCAGCAATATTACATTTTAAATGTTAATATATGTTTAAATTTTACAGTAAATTTCTATAATTACCAAATATTTGAAAACAAAGTTGACATAAATAAGAAAATAGAAAATCACCAAAAGCATCCATCGTTACATCAATTTTTCATTGCAGAAAGATCAGCCCTTGTATTTTTTAAAAAAGATCTGTTTTGAAACTTTAGATATAACATTGCGATGAATTTGGTACATTTTTGATTCTTCTACAGTTAAATTCTGCCTCAGATTTACCAATTTGGTAACAACATTCCCCCTTGATTTTTAGGGAGAAAGGAAAATTGATTAATATAAGACATTTTTGAACATTTTGTCCCTTTTTGTTAATAATTACGACCTAATATTATATTACTCACAATGTTATTTCCATTTAGACTAATAACACTTCATTTTAGATAGGTCCAAAACTCGAAGTTGAAGGTACATTTAAGACATTTTGCTTTGCCTGTTTAGGCATACAAGAGGCTTTAAAATTTTCTGAAAACTATTTAAATAATCCGATTAATCAAAATGGTCATCACAGCCACGGTAATTTTCACAAGAAAATTCGAAAAATCCAGAAGACCCGAAACCGTACCTTGACCATCATCACTAATGATATAAGTATAATATGCAGTCTTATAGGAAGGATATTTGCATGAATAATTTATCTTACTGATAGCAGATGAAACTGTTATTAAATTGGATAAAATGGAAAATAACCAAGTGATCTATAAAATCAGGTTTCCAATTCGCAAATGTAAACTAAACGCTAGAAGAAAAAGCAGTCACCCATCGATGTCTCCTACACAAACATATTGCCACCTAAAACAATATAAAACATTGGAGAAGTTGTGATTACAGTAAAGTAAACGTACCTGTGTCATAACCTCATTAGAGTCGAACTTCTTACCTATAAAATTGACTCGTTTTAAACATAAAAAGCCAATAATAATAATAAGTCTAAAAAATAACATACAGTCAACGATTCTAATGCACAGACCAATAGGTGTGAACATTTATTAGATTCGAAGTTTGGAAACCAAATACGGGTTTCGATCTTGTTAGATCTCGTCAGTTTGGTATATCCAACTCGAATGCTAACAAATGTTCCGACAAGAAAGTTAGAATAGGAAAAATAAAAAATATTCTATGTAAAATAAACTAACCTCTTATTTTGTCAACTGTCATGAGGTGACGTTTTTAAATAACGTAGTCATATTTCAAAAACTGTTTAGAATATTATCAACAAACAATAAAATTTTAAATATTTCCAAACTGGGCTGAAGAAATGTTAAATAAAATTAATAAACATAATATTTCCGCTTAATAAGAATTCACCATGAAGAATAAATCCATCATCCGTGTTGTTTACTAATGCAAGTATAGAACTAACGCTTACTTAATCTGGATTGTGTAAGTTCTGTGGTCCATATCATAGAGTAGTGCTCATAAATCTCTGGTTAGGATAGATATTTGCCTATTTGCGAACCCAAGATAACACCATCAGAAACGCTCAAATGTGGTAAAATTCAAAAAAACTTTCAAGTCGTTTAATGCAAATTAAAAACATGCCTGAAATTTTTTTATAGAATAATTTGTATTTTTCAATTCAAATAGACGTAATTGTGGCGCCCTGTCAAAAGCTGCGTTATGTCATATGCCCTACTAGGTGTTCTTCTTTTGATTGGTTCTTGACCAATGATCTAATTTTTATTTATATCTGGTCAACAACTGTTTATTTTATACATATTATTAGGGCGTGTTAGAATTATTTAATTCTGCAAAATTAAGGTATTGAAAGTGCTGTTTGCAAGGAATGTTTCGAAAATAAAGGTTTTCAGCTGTAAATAGAGCATTTATTCACTTTTCAGCTCACAATTACTTTCTTGTGTTTTTTTAAGTTTATCCTTGGACCAATTTTTCAATGTCTCCAACCCCAATGCCTGGGTAAGCATGAAAAGTGCATGGAATATCCTCAGTTACTAACAGCGAAGCTTAAAACCTACTAATATAAATCATCTAAAATGTTATTACATTACTCATTTCATAAAATGTAAATAAAATATACATGCTTGTTGCCTTTTTGCTTGAATATTTAAGTAATTATTATCAAACGTAATTTACCTGTAAATGTTGAAGCCTTTGAGCGTTTTACAAATTAATTAGCTTGTTTTTCTGGACATTTTTTGAAAAATGTGTAGGTAGCTACCGCGGCGGTCTCTGACCTATTCTTATTTCAACTATGGGTCAATCCCTTAAACGAAAATTGAAACTTTTTGGTGGTTCTTTTAATACATTTTTCAGTTATGACCTGCTTAAGGGCAGCACATAAGTAATAATAAAATTTTGTCTCATAGGTAATAGCTTATTACTATTACACTTTTTATTTTTTGGTCGGTTTTGGTTTTACAATCTATGTAAAATTTAGGCTCGGATCGAGGAGGTCTGGGGCACGTGCCAGTCGCCTAATTCACATTAGCCCCATTTCTTCTGAAATTTATTGCTATCGACCGATTTTCATGCGAAAAAACGAATCAGCTGACGATTTTTTTGGCCCCTCAAAGCCGAAAGTATTACTTAATACATTGTACAGTTTCATCTTTTAGACATAACCTAAACTTTTTGTTTTCCAGACTGCAAGTTGTGGCGCTGTCGAAAAAGGTTTAAACTGAAAATATTTTTTTTCAGGGGTAATGTACCTGAAGAATGTTTTTTTAATCCGTATTCGCTTTTCTTAAAATTAATGACATTATAACTGAAATACTCTTTAGTTATATAATATTAAATTGATAAATGTTAAGCATCAAGAGGAAGGAAAAATTAGAATAGTCGTAAAATAAGTTCTCACCTTTGCTTTAACCATTAGTTCAGCAATTATAAAATGTTGATAACCGATTTAGCAATTAAATATAAACTGGTACATGTTTATATTTTTGAAATGTGTTTTTGATACAGATATACTGTTTATATTAGACATTCATATTATTACTTTATAACCAATTTCAAGCTTAAATAAATTGGCCTAACATATAGATTTTCCATGCAAACTTTGTATTAGATTACTGCATTTATGTGTACGCCCAACCTTCAATATATTCGAATCTGCTTATCTTTTTAGCTTATCTATTATTTGCTAAGATAAATGTTTCAACAATATTTTATTCATTACTTCACAAGTTTATATCCTGACGCCGTTAAAGCTTTAATCGATCATTTTAAACTATCTGCACAACATTTTGAAAAGATGTTCAATAAACCAACTGATATCTCGCCAGATGTACCTCCTTTAAAGTCATTAGAGGAAAGTACATTGTTCCAAAGACGTATCCATACTAGTGAAAATTTCGTGGAAATTCGTGATTCAAATGGCTCGTCAACAACAGCAGATTACGATTTCGTATCCGAAAGTGAATCAACCCTTGTCACCCCAAGGGTGCAAGTGAATCCTCTGTTTGATAGACCGGATTCTGTGCAATCTCAAAAATTCGCTCATTCGCACACTGTTCAGTCTCATATTCAAAATATCAACAAGTATGCCCCTTAGTCAATAATATAACATTGTAAAATGTGTTTAATTTTACAGTTTAACCACCGGTTTATCCATGGATCATATGATCTGCACCCGGTGCAATGAAGGGTTTGATCCAAACGAGAAGATCGTCAACACTACCGGGCAATTGTGGCACCAGCAGTGTTTCGTGTAAGTCTTTGAATGCCTTTAGGGCGTTTTTATAACAACAAAGAAAATCTAAAAACGCGATACCGGTTAAATATTGTAGATTTTAACACTTTGTTCAACTAACCACTGAACAACTATTTCGTATTATTTACAACTAATTAACGCGCGATTGCTAATTTATATTGGTATTCCATACATACTAGAATATTCGATATCTCTAAGTCTCCAGCAAACAATCACGTGATAACGTATCTTTTTAATAGCCCTAGTTACTTGTAAACATTCGACAGGCGTTTCGAACCTACTAGTAATTTCTCCGGCTGTATATCTCCCTAATGGCTTTTAATAATATTGTAAGCAATTTTTAACTTCGCAGTCTGTTTCAATAATTTAATGTTATGGTTATAATGTAATGTCTTGGGATGTAGTTGTATATGAAATATTGAATATTTATTTACTTTTTCTGCTGAACTAACTAGGAGGATCAATTTTATTGAAAAATGAAGCAAAAAATATATCAAAACCATTTAACGATTGTGTTTCTAATTACGTTGGATGGGGGGTGGATGACTAAGCAATACTATTGCAATGTCGCTTGAATCGACACACAAGGTAAAAAAAATCTGATTTCACTGCAGGTCACCAACGACATTTGTTAGTGGTCGTACCTGTGGGAAAAAGTGGGAGCGATCATTCTCATTATATTGGAAAATTCTAACAATAATATTGGCCCTCTAACGTATTCAATGTGTACTAATTTTTGCTTTTCAATTTTTAGTTGCGCTCAGTGTTTCCAGCAATTTGAAAACGGCGTTTTCTACGAATATGACGATCGAAAATATTGCGAACGCGACTTTCAAGTCCTCTTTGCGCCTTGTTGCGGCCGATGTGGGAACTTCATCATTGGCCGCGTTATCAAGGCTATGAACGCTAGCTGGCACCCGGAGTGCTTCCGTTGCGAAATGTGCACCCTCGAGCTCGCCGATACAGGCTTTATTAAAAACGCTGGTCAGGCCCTTTGTCACGAATGTAACGCTAAAGTCAAAGCCAGGGGACTCGGCAAATACGTCTGCCATAAGTGCCAGTAAGTTTCACAACTTCATTTTTGGTCCCTAGAGCTCTGAACTAAAAACTGTGGCTTGTGATTAAATCCATATAAGGTTTCACCCCTTTACCACATCGGCAATTACATAAATAATTACGCGATACGTATTTCGCCAGCAGAACTGGCATTTTCAAGTGCACTAATCCAAAGAGATTAGCAAAAGATGCATCGACGGCATCTGTGTTGAGATTCAAATCTATACTGACGGTCTTTTGCTTTCTTTCCTATTTCTAATTGTTTAACTCATCTGGTGCTTCAAAATGCGGCGAAATACGTATCGCGTAATTATTTATTTAATTGCCGATGTGGTAAATGGGTGAAACCTTATATGGACTTCATTTTTGGTTCCGAAAATTTCACAAATTTCAACATCTGGATATTCTCTGGATCTTCTTTGTTGGGTTAATCCCATTCATATTGATTGATATTCTCTTCGCCAATTGCTCCCTTCAAAAGTCTAGCTTTTCAGTTAGCTTTTTTTGTTAAGGAATGGCAATCTCTTCAAGAATGTCCCAGACAATGATTGCTTCGATCTTAATTTAACAATCGCTGTTTGTGACTTAACTTTCAAACATATTTAATTAACGATAAAGAGAAAAAATCAATAAGATTTAACGTTTTAGTAGTTCATCTGTCTGCCCATCGTCAAAAAACTTGGGTCAATCTTGAAGAAATTGTTATTTCTTAATAAAAAAGCTAACTGAAAATCTGGACTTACAAAGAAAACAACTGGCGAAGAAAATGCCAATCAATATAAATGAATTACTGTGATTAGATACATTTTGATTTTTTAACAGCGCTATAATTGATGATCAGCCGTTGAAATTCCGTGGGGAAGTTTACCACCCATACCACTTTAATTGCACCGGGTGTGGTGTCGAACTCGATAGTAATGCCCGCGAAGTCCGCAGTCGCCCAGGTCTGGCAGTCAACGATACTAATGAGCTCTACTGCCTTCGTTGTCATGACAAAATGGGGATACCCATCTGTGGGGCTTGCAGGCGTCCAATTGAAGAGCGAGTCGTGACCGCCCTGGGAAAACACTGGCACGTTGAGGTTAGTTATCTCGATATCTTTCCAAAACGACATTAATAATTTTGCACCCGCTGTAGCATTTCGTCTGCGCCAAATGTGAAAAACCCTTCTTCGGGCATCGTCACTATGAGAAAAAAGGATTAGCCTACTGCGAAACCCACTACCATCAGCTCTTCGGGAATTTATGCCATGTTTGCAATCAAGTTATTGCCGGAGATGGTAATTTTTTCAAACTTTATGCCCTAGAATAAAAATGTTTCGAGTCCATTTTTTATCAGTTTGTCTAAGTCCTCTTTAAACTGCAAAACAATATTACCACATACCACTATTTCTTGAATAACATACTTAGCGAACCTAATAAATATAAAAGTTCCCGTCAACCAAATAAAACTTTTATCGTGTTGCCTGTATAATTTAGATAAGACTTGATACACGTTTATTCTCAGGTAAGGGCATCTAAAATTTAACAATATATTTTTTGCAGTGTTTACTGCGTTGAATAAAGCTTGGTGTGTACACCATTTCGCATGCTCTGTCTGCGACCAAAAGATGAATCAAAAAACCAAGTTTTACGAGTGCGATTTAAAACCAGTTTGTAAGAAGTGTTACGAGAAATTTCCAGCCGAATTGCGCCGTAGATTGAAGAGGCAACATGAGGCGTCTCCTAAGAAGTTGCTTCCTTCTTAAAACCAGATCTGTAGTGCACAAATTGTATTAATTTTTTTAATGTTTTTAAAGAGACACTGCCTTAATTTTTATTTGATTAGTATACTAGGTATTAATGCAATTAATAGCCTTAATAATGTGCCTAATATAGCAAGATAACATATGATATTTTAAAATGATATAGAAAATATTTCCTAATATATGTATTGTCTAATTTTAAACTATCCACTGTTTATTTTTAATATTGTTGCTAATGTCGATTATATTTATAAACCAATTTTGAGTTTTATTTTATCACATGCTCGCGTTTTACCTCTTAGCATGTTCAGTGCTGGTTTAGATTGAGTGAAGTTGCATACAACCGGCCGATTTCTGAATCACACCGACTGAATGTTCCAAACTAATCCTGATTAGGGATGCAACATCGTTCAAAAAAGCATCAATGTTTGAACATCGATATATTTTTTAATCAAACATCGATGTCTGAAACATCGGCATTCGGTAACGATACGTCGATGATTTTCCGATGTTTTCTAACTCTTTAATCGCGAGTTTAAGAAGTCAAAAATTACAAAGTTGTAGAAAGAACATCAGTTTAAGAACAATTTTTTTAATAAATTTCGAATTTATCGTTAAAATTTTGACTTTAATCTTGAAATTTCGACTTTTTTCTTTAAAATTAGACTTCTTTATCGAAATTTTGACTTTCATATTGAAATTTCGACTACAGATAAACTTACTTCGACTTTTTTCTTGAAATTTCGAGAAAAAAATGGAAATTTCGAAGTTGACCTCTGCTGTTGTCTTAGGCTGATGAAGATCGCAGTAGGATGTGTTCAGTAAATTTAATTTTTAATAACCCAAATTTCGACTTTTTTCTAGAAATGTCTATGTTAAAATCGAAATTTGAGAAAGAATTTCAAGAAAACAGTCGAAATTTCGAGATTAAGTCAAAAGTTTGAGATGAATAATGTCGAAATGTTGACTTTAATCTTGGAATTTTAAGAAAAAGTCGCTATCTCGAAGATTCTAAAACATTTTTTTTAAATTCATGCCTTTTTAGACCTAATTTGATTAATTCTTTGTAGTGAAATTCCTTCCGAATTCTAATCTAACCTATATTTTGTATTATTTATTTATTTGATCCAAATTTTGGCTTAAAACTTAAAATCTACGTTTTTTGAACCTGAAGGTTAAAATTTTCAAAAAAGGTAGTTATTTCGAGATTGCATATTGGAAAAAACCCCAACATTGAAAAGTGAACTTTAAAATTTTAAAAATTTTCACCTAAGTCTCAAATATTTTTAAGTGCACGAAGTTTCGATAAAAATTCAAAGTAAAATTCCAGATTTAAAGAAAAAATTCAAATTTGGGGATAAAACTAAAATTTATAAAAATAAAATTTGATTTAATACAAAACTATGGAATTTTGAAAAATAAATGAATTAAAATATATCGAAATTTTGAAAAAAGCTAAAATTTTGAAAAAGAAATTAAAATTTTGGAAAACCTCAAAAATTTAAAAAAAGAATAAATTTTGAAAAAAATTCTTTTTTTTAAAAAGGTCAAAATTTTGATAATCAGACAAAATTTTGTAAAATAGCCAAGCGCTTTACAATAATTGAAATTTTTAAGAAAAGTGAAGTTTTGAGAAAATACCGAATTTTGGAAACTTTGTCAAAGAAATTCGAATTTTTAAAAAATTTAAAATTTTCGAAAAAGTTTAAATTTTAAGAGACGAACTTTGAATCAAAATTAAATGGTCGAAATTTAAAAAAATATCGACATTTTCATAAAAGTCAAAATTTTAAGATTTCCAAAAATGGGAAATTCTAAAAGAAGACGATATTCAAAACTGTAATTTCGGAAAGAGATTTGAAAAAATTTAATTTGAAAAGTAGTGAATAGTCAGAACTTCAAAAAGGACAGAATTTTAAAATAATGTTAACAAATATTGAAAAATATCGATATTTTCGAAATATCTGAAATTTTGAAAATAGTCGAAATTTTCAAGAAAATTGGAATATTACAAAAGATGCTAAAATTTTCAAAGAAATTTAATTTTTTTTATTGAAAAACAAAATTTTCGGAAAAACCAAAATCTTTGAAATATCGTTCTAATTTAATTAAAAAAAAATGTAATTCTGAAAGTCAGGATAAAAAAAATGTCCAAAAATTTCAAAAATAGTTTAAATTTTGATAAAATGTTGGGATTTGAAAAAGTCCAAATTGTCAAAAAATAAATTTTGAAATAGTCAAAATTAAAAAAAAATAATCCGCAATAAAAATACAGTGAAATTTTCAAAAAAAAAATTCGAAAGTTTACCAAATAGCGAAATGTTCAGAAAATAACAAATTTTGGAATTCTAAAAATGTCGACATTTTCAAAAGGTCAAAATTTTAAAAGAGAAGTTAACATTTTAAAGAAATTAAAGGTCGAAATTTTGAAAAATGTTAAAATTTTCACAAAAAATATTTTTTTTAAATTCCAAATTTCCAAAGAAAGTAGACATTTTGAAAATCGAATTTTTTAAAAGTCAGAATAGATTTTCAAAAATTGTTAGAGCAACCTTGCTGTGTTTTTTAATCTTTCTTGGTTTCAACGGACAAGTTCTGTATTTCAATTTTTGAAGATAACCAAGGACCAGTCCGTTCCACCAGACTAGATTTTGTAAAAATGCCGAACTTTAAAAAAGTCGGAATTTTTAAAATAAGCGAAATTTTGAGAAAATATCGAATTTTGAAAATTTTTGGAGTCCATTAAATTTCTAAAATAGTCAACATTTTAAAGTGTTAAAAATTTTAAAACAATTAAAAATTTTTTAAATAACAGAATTTTAAAGAATGCCGAATTTTCGAAAAAATTGAACTTTTGAAAATTAAATGAATTTAGAGAAATTATTTGAATTTTTAATAGTTGACAGTTTAAAAAATAGCGTCATTTTCATGAAAAGTTGAAATATTAAAAACAAGATTTCCAAAAAAAGTGGTATTTTGATAAATTAGAATTTTGTAAGAATTGTAAGAAGCGAAGAGTACGTTTCAAGGTTAAAATTTTCAAACAAAGTAGACATTTTGAAATTACAGACGTTCATTGGAAAAAAAACATTTAAAAGTTACAAGTTAATGTATATAAAAACAATGTTCGATTTTTAGATAAAAATTTAAGATTAAACTGCAGGTTTGGAGAAACAAGCTCAAATTTGGGAAAAAAATAGAATTTGTAAAAGTAGAATTTGGTTTAATACACAATTTTAGGAAAGCTTCGAGATTTCTAAGAAAATTTGGAATGAAAAAATATGCACTTTTTAAATTTAAACATGGGGTTTTGATAAAAGTTTCTAATTTTTAATAGCGAGTATTAAAATTTTTTACTCAAACTTCTCAAATATTCCAAAGTTGGAAATTCGGGTCGAATTTTGAGAATTCTGTTTTGGTTTTTATTTGGAAACTTTTGTATTCGACTTAAAAATTAGACTTTTTTAAAAATGTTGCTTTTCGACTTCCTTGTAGAAAAAATAAAAGATTAAAAAAAGTCGAAAACCTAAACCAAATATTTCTTAAAGCTAGAAATTTTGATAAAAACTGGAATTATTTTGTTAAATTTTTTTTGCTTGAAGCTTAAAATTGTCAAAAAAAAGTCGATATTTCGAGGTTACAGTCATATGCATTCAAAGAAAAAGTTAATATTTGAAAGTTAAACTCAAAATTTTAACAATGTCTAATTTTCAAGTGAATAAATCATCAAAATGGAGTAAATAGGTAATTAGACTAATTAAAGGATATAGATTTTCCCAAAGTATCGATTAACTGGAAAACCCAATAGAGCACCCATAACGCCGGAAAAAATTTTAATTGAGCTGGTTGCCGTCTAAGTACAAATGTAGAATCTAACTCCAATTATCGTGTAAAATACCACAATTACTAATTGTAAAGTAAGAGAAGTGTATAAAGAAGAAACACTTGAACTTAGGAATGTATATTTCTTTTAAATATCCAATATAATATGAATTATTCTATTTTCTATTTTCAAGCTGTGCAATCATATTTCCAATGTTCTCCATCAAAGGGACGTTATGTGAACATTTACTCTGCACATACAACAAACTCTGAATATCTCTTTGGGCCATAGCAATTCTGGCTGCATCCTCCAAACAACTGAAATGTAAACTTACAAACTTCACGTTCACAATTATTTTAAAAAATTACCCAGCCTTAACGTAATATTTCACTTTTATGTCATCGCTAACTTTAGGAAGATACTTAAGAGCTTCAGCCCTCGAATCCCTCAGAAGGCAAGCATCGACAATAACCGCGTAATTGATACCAGATTTTTTCATCTTCGAAAATTTTTCCAATTCAACCCAATTCTCTAATTCTACTAGATTGTGAATCTTAAGGTAGCAGTATCTAGAAGTTCATAATATTAAACATCAAAATGATGCTGGGTTTTGATATTACCTCTTATCGGGTATTTTGAAGTCTGTTCGGAATTTCTCCGCCAGTTTATACTCCTTTAAATCCAGTAAAATTCGGCAGGTGTCGTGTACGGAGGCCCCCTTGAATGCGTTGCGCTGTTGCAGTTTTTCTTCAACGTCTCTTTGGAATCGTACCAATTTGAGAGCCTCGTCGCACATTGCCTGCGTAGAGTTCTTTGCGACCTTTTCTATACGCCTCGCTGGCGGCCGTTAAAAAAGAATCTTTCAGGTGCGACTTCTGGAAATATACATTTTAAAGAAGAAGTTAAATTTTGGGGATTCTACAACCGTATTATCAAAACTTTCGGCAATTGCCGTTTCAGCTTGAGAGCAAAAGTCATCTTCTTGAATATAAATCTCATTCAGGGCTTGCGTGTTATGCTTTTTGCAATACTTGATGTACAGGGCTTGGGCGATTAAGAAGCCCCTAATTGTCATCTACAAAATGGAAATTATGACTGAAAACGTTGCGAATTTTGCATACCTTGAAGTCGCCCAAGGACATTTTCTCGCGTAGTTTTAAAATAACCATGTATATTAAGTCGGTGTCGCCACTTTCAATAGCTTTGACGAGAGCGGGTGTATTTTCTCCCAGTTCTAGTAGAAGCTCTATCTGTTCACTAGCCTTCGATTCGTAGTCTAGTAGCTGTAAAAAATCTGATGTTTTCATCTAATGGATTAAGGAGTTAACTTACCTTGATTGCGATTTTTTTCCTTCCATTGTCATTGGCAACTTTAGCTACTTCACTGTATGATATTCCTGGAGTGTAACCTAATTTGTTTGCAATTTCCCTAGCAACTGTCTCTTCTTCGAGTTGGGACTGGCTTACCTGCTCAAGAACTAAATAAGATTGCCAATCATGAAAATATCTGCGGGGCTCACCTTATACTTGGCCCAATGCACTAAAATACGATTTTTCCCGTCTTTATCCGGAATTTTGAGATATTCGGCAATTTTCAAAGCTAGATAATACTCCTTCCTGTTTATTAGGCGATCCAGTAATACTTTGTCTGACAAATGAGTTAATCTATTTTATCATTAAGTACTATATACGTATTAAGCGAGTGGAAGACAAAAACAACACTTTTTGACATGAAAGAAAGGATACTGCGTTAGGGTTAAGGGAATACCAATTTTTGGATTACGAACTTCATTTAAAACTCTCAAAAGTCGGCACATATTGACGTATTCATCTGGGTTCATGTTTGGGATGAAGCATTTTCCGAATTGAGCCGCCTAAAATTTGATTTTACTGGCTCTAGTGGTTCTATGATTTGTTATTGCTTACTCTAATTAACATTTTTTGGACATCTGTGTCGAATTCATAACCCACAGCATCAATGCACTGCTCAACTGCTTTTTCAAGGTCGTGTTTTACTAAGGAGATATATTCGTTAGCTCTATGACTTCGTTTCTGAAAAAAATCAACATAAACAACAAGTAGCAGAAACAATTTGTTATATTTTATGATTTAAATTAATATCATTCTTGCTTGGAAAATAAAAGTATTCAGGAAGTTGTTACGTTGTTGTTTACATTGGAAGCGAATAATAAAAGAAATTTACTTTTCCCTTCAAATGTTATTTTTTTGAAATAAAACGCATGTTATTAGTCCTTATGGACGTAACACAATTGAAGAGTTTTAAGAATGGGCAAAAATATAACTCATTGGGCAATTTTTTTAGCATCTTACCTGAAACTGTTTTGAAGCCTCTAATAAGAAACTGCCAGGGTCGGTGCTGTTGATCCTAAATATCTTTAAAACAACCGCTGGTACTTTTTGTAATAATTCATGACTAGAGTTCGACACTATTCTGATCTCATCAATTTCCTCGATCAAATGAATTGGGCTGTCGTAACTATAAACAACTTTCTGGCCATGTATTCCCACCACTAATACGGTATTATCTCTTTCCCAATACACAACAACAGCTTCATTTCCGCACCTAGTATATAGAAGATCATTAGAATCCGAAAGAGCCAAGAAAAAACAACATTACCAAACTAGTTGCTTAGGTGTTAAAATAATTTCGGTATCAATTTCGCAAAATTTGCTTCTGAAATTTGAAGAACCAAGCCAGAGATGACCAGAATCCGTAAATAAGGCGATATGTCTGGCATTGAATGATACCGCCATTTTTAAAATTGACGTGTACGGGTTAGTTATATCTGGTTCCAGCTGCAAATTAAACTTAGCTGCGTCTAGTAAATAAAGAAGCCACATACCACCACACTTATATGATGTTCGTCTTGTTTTAATCTGTATAATTCCCTACCGCTGGCAACCAGCACTTCAGTTTGAGATTCTTCCGCGACCACAGCCCAACATGAAGGTTGTCTTGACGCTAACAATGGCAAAGAAATAACTTAATTACAGGATTGGTAATATTCAGATATTCTATATTATGACGCTTAAAAGGTAACAAAAATCTAGAAAGAAGCCGCGTTTTTGGTTATTTAAGTCAGCTGGATATCTACAGGTTTTCAAATCAGGAATTCAGATTCTAGCATTGAAATGAACCCATTTCTATGAAAAGTCAGGAATCTGTGAGTGCAGCCAGCAATTTGAAATTCGAAATTTGAGAAAAGTCGAAATTTCGAAAATATAGTTTCAAGGAAAGAATGAATTCTGAAGTTAGATAGAAAATTTTTGGTGCCCCAGTTGAATATGTAAATTTTCGGTTTTCTGCATGAACCTGAAGGGCCAAGCGCCCCACCCTGCCCTATTCTAGCTAGGCCTATGGTTAGCTAGAATAGGTAACAGAAATAGAACTTTATGTAATCAACTATCCAAAATTACAAACAGTTTATGCAATTTCATGGTTTGTTAAATTGAAAGAGTTCGGTTTGTTTTCTTTTACATATAAACTCGATAACAGCACAAACATTATTTTATTTCTGCTCATAGAGTAAATATGAACTAGAGACGACAATAAACAAACTTTTGTGTCGTTGTTATTGGAGTACGAGGGAAGATGTTTATCAACATGAATTTTGACAGAAGTTTTTGACAGACAAACATTGTTTTTTTGCAATTTTGTCGCTAATTGCAGCTTTAATGAGTTTTAATCTAGTGTACATTATGTAGCATAGTGACTAGAAATAGTTTCATAGCGTTAATTGTTAGTAAAAAGACTTATTTTTAAAATAATTCATATACTTCAAAGAGAAGCATGTTCAAGATCGTTTATTGAGTGGGATACAGGGTTGTATTCACATCGAATGCTTTCTAAAATTATCTATTTCAATTAGCCTACTATTGAAAAAATGATGTGGGTGGAAAAATGCTATATCCAACCAAAAAAAGGGCCATGTTAGTCAGTAACAGTTTTTTGATACATTGAGGTTCAAAATTAACGCCTAAATTCATTATTTACGTAAATTAAAATTTATGAGCAGGTTTGTCCTGAATTCTAAAATGAAACTTTTTAAACATAATTTTATCCTTTCCTCTCCAACCTTCTTGACAGTTACCCCTCTGAGATTTTTAAATTGAACGAGAGTGTGCTTGATAGGTCATTTGGAAGGGATTTTAATTATTTAACCAGCAAAGGTTTTTTGAATTTTATTAATAGATATTCGTTGAGAAAATTAATTTGACAATTTTAAAATCTGTTTGAAATGTATCTAAATTATGCTCATGTACCAAATATCTATCAAATCTCACTTTTCTAATTGATTTTGTGTGTTACTTATTCAATTAAAATGTATTCTTTTTTTCTGAAAGCGGATGGCAAAATATTCAACACGAAGGAATAAGTAAAAAGGATTTCTTTTTTACATATCAGAAAAAATTATACTTTTTTTCTTTATCTACAATTTATCAGTAAAATCTTGTGTTACATTAATTTTTAAATCTAAAATGACGCTTTTTTTAAGCATAATTTGATACCGCCTCCTTCAACCTTCTTGAAGTACAGCTACCATTTAAAAGTTTTAAATAGCACAAGGACGCTTTCTATAGCTCATCTGAAAGGATTTTTAACTCTCTATCCAACAATATAAGATTTTCCGAATTTCGGTAATTTTTTTATTGAAAAATATTAAATGTTTCCTGATATGTAAAAAAGAAAGTCGTATTTACTTTTTTTCTGGTGGGTATTTTGCCACTTAGATATTGGAAAAAAATTAAATTAAATAGTTATGAAGACACAAAATCAATCAGAAAAGTCAACCAATGCTCCAAAATTTATTATATAAATCTTTGCCAAGTTGCTGAAAAAACGATAATTTAGATTTGCATCGAAAACGTCTAATTTATTTAAAAAAGTAATATGATTCAGTATTACATACTAGTAACATTAGGCAATATCAATTTAGAAATCTTTGATTTATTAGAAAATCATTTATATGATGACTATCAGGACAATAATTATGGATTCAATTTATGAAAATTAGTTTTGGAAAAATGTTTTATTTTAAGAATATCTCATGATGTTAAGCAGATGAGTTTTTGAAAAAAAAAATATAGTTAGGACTCAATTAACAAAGTTTTGATTGATATTAATAAGCTATTTTATTGGGCCAGTCAGGTACTGTACAATGTTTTGATCAAGAGAGCGTACCCGCACATGTTGCCTACAGAAAATAGCCTGTGTGTCGTCTCTAGTTATAAAAACTCTTTGTTTCTGCTAGCTGCTTGAGCAAAACAAAAAGCAAAAAAAAAACCGGAGGTCCCCACAAAAAAATGTAATCGGGCCCCGCATCCGGGCCTGGCAGCCAGCAACTGAATCCTGAATTTCTGATTTGGAACCTTACGTACGCGTCCACCGTTCTTGAGAATAAGGCCGACGCCGCACATGCAAGAAATTTTGAGGAATTCAGATTTGAGCGACAGAAGGAACGATCTCTATGAAAGGTGATAATCAAGTGAGCGAGTAAGCCAGTCTTGCATTTTACTAACTAGTTACTTGGTTTCATAAAGAAAAACTTACCGGGCAATTCAGAAAGACGCCGAGTTTTCGGATCATGAATGTTATTAACCAAAAACACTTTTCCACTTGATGTCATTACAGCAACTCCTGTAAAATTTTTTGGACTCGTAAAAATTATGCCATCAACAATCTTAAGATCTTGTGCTTTGGGATTGATATTAAAAGTATGCAAGTATTTGCCGAACATATCATGTAAAACCACCGAGCCATTATCTTGAATACAAATTAATTCTTCTTCGTAAGTCCACCCCATATGAATAATTGGTCGTTTGATCCACTAGAATATTGAATTTGTAAAAAATGCATTTTATTGGTTTCTATTTGTTACTTTGAAGGATGTTATAGCGCCTCCAGAAGCGGAAAATACCGATATGATGGGTTGCCCGCTTTCCTTTACAAATTTTTTGCTGTCTCTTTTAATTGCTATGGGGCCACCGTACTGAGCAGAGCACACAATGTAATTTTCGAGATCTATGTCTTCATTCCACGACATGGAATATATTTCAAATTTTCTATAAAAGTTCAATAATTATGGGTCAAGTTATTATAATTTAAAAGTTAGAAGGGCGTATCTACCTGAAGTAAACATCTCGACCTAACAGAAACCAGTCTGCTGTTAATAAAGCCGCAGACATTGTGCTAACTACAATTTTTTTATTTACGTAGAGAAGAATCAGTTACATTAAATAAAACTTTATTAGTTTATTACGAATATTTGTCCAAAAAAAAGTAAACATAACCTAAAAACATCATATTTGACATTGATAAGTACTAAACATATGAACTACCGACTACCGACTTATTAGGACGTTTTAAAATTGACGCGCCCTCAAGTGAATCACTTCTATGGTTCAAATCCAGAACCGGCTCTAGATTTTTTTGTTCACAAACCGTTAAAAAAAAAAAATGGTATCTAATTAAAGAAATTTACTAAAAGTTTATGGCACCAGGATCACTGTTAACGCGCCTTTTGGTAATCGATAATGGAGTAAAGGCTTGGTAGCAGAAGCGATGAGGTGGAGGCAGTCTTAATAGCCAACAGGTGACAAACTTCCAGAAAACGGTAGACAATTAAACGAATTGAATATGATTGATGTTATTATAAATGACATCAGGATGCATATCGTTGCAATCATGCATCTTCAGGTCTGATAAAGGACTTGTAGGTGTTATTATCAACTTTTATCTGCGATGAAATTTCCTTTGTTTATGTAAGCGGTTATTAAGTCCAAAGAAGGTTTCACCCCTTTACCACATCGGCAATTAAATAAATAATTACGCGATACGTATTTCGCCAGCAGAACTGGCATTTTCAAGCGCACTAATCTTAAACGATTAGCAAAAGATGCATCGACGTCATCTGCATTGAGATTCAACAAATCGATCGACTTAATCACAAGCCACAGTGTTTAGTTCAGTGCTTTAGTAAGCGGTTATTTACAAAATATCATTTTTTTTTCTAATATGTATTAAAAATAGATTGAATATTTACTACTTACATTCAAAATTGTTGTACAGGGTGATTCACGGTGGATATGGATTGAAGTATATTGGGAACTGATTAGCCAATCGTTTTACAAATTTGGTTACTGCGATAATGAGCCATCTTCTACGAAATTAAAATATTTTCAAACCAAGGTATTGCTACAAATATACAGGTAAACTGACGATTTGTTTATTTTAAATGAAATATCATGTATTTTTTATAATTTTTTTTATATCTACATTTGATTATGAATAACTTTGGTTTATATTTTCATGTATCTATCTTAAACCGTTTTTAAGATTTGCATAGTTGGTGTTGTGAAAGCTAGTTTTCTCACTGTCTGACAGATGGCGTTTTATAGAAGTTACTTCTATTTTTGTAAAGATCAAGTATAATACTGGTGGTGCTGCATTTTCGGATTTGTGTTGCTCCAGATTTACGAAATCTAACACGATCGAAACTGGCCATATGATCTGGTCTGTGCCTATGGGAGTTTTTTCTCAAACAGTTTTAATGCCTTGCTAGTAAAAATGTCTAAATACATTTATCCAAATATTATCTCTAGCAGCAAACATGTAAATATTTCAGATATTATCATCATATTTATATCGGGATGTCTTTAAAATAAATTTAAGAGGAAGCTTATCTCCCAGTAACTGGATGAAACGGTTCTTCCGACGAAAACCCACGACATTCTTTAATCCTCGCGGCAATTGGCATTAAATCAAGCAACCCGCCGGTTTTATCATCGAGAACGTTATTTCTTGATAGCTGGATAGCGCGCCGACCACGAGAGCAAGAAATGCGCCCAGAGTGAAGGTGAGTTGTGTTGGCTGCTCACGGTTACCGAAGAGTTGCTTTCAGTAGGCCAAGAAACGGAAGAAGGTGAACGACTGTGTTTCGTTTCTTAAGCTGTCGACGTCCACAAGCCGCGAATACGAGTTGCATTCAAATTATTGCCGAATTAGGCAGACATCGTTAATTGAACGCGAATGATGTGATCAGTGACGAACGATAACTAGGTCTGACTGTTAGAGTTGAGTGGGTGACTTTCAGGATTTTCGAATTTTGGATTTTTAAAATATTGACAATTTTTAAGGTAAATATTGGTTCATGGGTACAATAATATAGAGAAATAGAACTGCTACACCTTTGCAATCTAAAAAATGTTGTCTAGCTAATAATTGGCGAAACCAAAACCGGTTTTTTTTTATTTCAAAAGAAAGGCGTCGATCTGATGAGTGATAAATTTACCAAGTCGAACAAGGTTTTTTTGCGCTATTCTATTTATCTAATAATGGATGGACTGCTTCGAAAAATTCCGCTTTCTTAATGATATTAAAACAAAAAATGCTTCAGCTTATTTTAATGGAATTTCCGTGATCAATTCAATGAACGAGTTGCGAACAAAATATTGAGAATTCATACAGGAACTTCTGAAACGGTGAATTGAAAAACGATATTTTCATTCATTTGCACTAAAATTCGTAACAGTTAGGAAGACGAGGATCAAGGGATTTTAATTTCAAGCCATTCAAAAAATAGCTGATACAAAATCACATAAGGTTTGACTCATAGCACACCTTCCCTTGGAAAATAAAAAAGTAAATGGTTAACTAAATGAGCGCCTTTCGTACTTCTAGTACGACGATTTTTTTCTAGGATTTTTTACTTTACTCGCGAGATATTCTGGGTTCCTTCTAAGGATGAACAATTAATTAAGATGATTTCTGCAAATGCAGGGTGGCGCAACTGAACTATCAACTAATCAAAATGCTGAATTATTTTTATTTTTTAATGAGTTTTATTGAACCATAGTAAAAATGGTGCAGTTTTTATAATGCATCACCAATTTTAGTTATGGTCGCCCTTAACGCCTACAGACGGTCGAAAAATGGATCGCACGCTACCCGAATGTGGCTTTGTACCATTTTAGTCTAGGGGCTTGCTTGAAGCGATCCACACTCTGGTAATTTTTAGTGCCAGTCCTGCTCTTTAGAATGCTCCAAATAGAGTTCATCGAATTTGCATCTGGAGAATTTGCTGGCAACTGTGTCGAAGAAATGAAGTGTGAAAAGTTTTTTTGGCCATTTTTCGTTGACGTGCGCATTATGAGACTATGTCGAGTCTTGCTCAAATGTTGAGGCTCTGCATCCGAAATGTTTGTGCGCTCAAAGCTTCTATACTACCTCTGAAACAATTTCATGAAACATGCTGGATCCTGTGGTCCAAAATGCAAACGAAGGTGATGGTTACGGCGGCCCAAACCATCACCACTGATACCCGTTGCTTGCTAGTGATCATTCGGAGGTGCACATTTTTAAAAGACCCCTTTGGCAAGTTAACTTCGTTATTTTCTTTGCTAATATGTTATTCAATTAGAAATGGAGCCAAGTCAGAGAAAACAAGATTCGGTTAACTCACCACTTGCTTTCAAACGAATCAACTCCTTGGCTCGTTTCGCTACAACTTTTTATTCTTTCAGGTGTAAGCTTAGGTAGTTTCTGAACATTAAGAGCTTTAATCAGAGCTCGTTGCGCGCTTCGTGCTGATATTTTCAGATAATTCATAGAAATTTTCGGATTAGCAATCTTTTCTGCTATAATTTTTCGAACATCTTCGCAGATGTTGCTGTCCCTTTTCGACCACCACCATAATGTTTCGCAATGATGCCAGTACCATTCTTTTTTATGGTCTGATGCATAAGAAATTCATTAACGTTCAAATGCCGAAGTTCTATAACCACCGTCTTTAACGATTTTCTACCAAATATAAAAGGAATAACTCTGTTCTGTTTCAACTCCAGAACTTTTTTCTCTCAAAAAGAATATGCAAGGCGTGCACTTGTAAATAATATAATGGAGTATCATCACCTAAATTTAATAACAATTTGGTCGACTTCAACACTTCAAAAACTCAGGCCACGGTTTTCTCTAAGAAAACATCAAGGGATACTGCAAGAGACATACTAATGGACGGTAAAATCCTTCCCATGGGATCTAATCTATCTATCCTAGGAGTGAATGCGAGCACTAACCTCTCTTGGGACGATCGTGTGCGCGCCATTGCCAAATCCGCTTCTCAGAAGCTAGGCTTTCTTTTTAGAGCTAAAAAGTACTTTACATCTCATCAGCTATTTAAACTATACAAAGCTCAAGTTTGGCCAACACTAGAATACTGTTCTCATGTTTGGAGTTTAGCCCCAATCCGATGGAGATTGGAGTTCAGCCCCTAAACACACTTTAGCTCTCTTGGATTCAATTCAAAGAAGAGCGATTCGCCTAATTGATGACGAAAGAAAAAGGTCAAATTTTTAAGAGTTGAAATTTTTTTGTCGAATTTTCATTCTTATGAATTTTGAGTCTCTCCCGGGATTTGAACTATCTACTCTCTCAAAATACCGAGTATTCATAAATTTTGACGTATGCTTCAAACAACAAAGTGAATTCATTTTCAACGTCGAAGTTCTCAAAAAAATCACCTCTAAACTGGAAATTTCGACATTCTTGGATATTTTTCTCAGAATTGTAATCTTACAGTTTTCCTTTTTTTTTATCAAATTTCTGCTCACAAATGTGAATTACACAATTTTATCAAACTTTTGATTATAAATTAACACATTGGATTTTTTTGTCGAATTTTCGTTTATTATTAGAAAATGCTTTCCAAGTTAGGAGTGTAAATTCGAATATTTTCACAATTTCGACTTCAGGCTCGAAATTTCGCCGAAAAATTTCTAGAAAAAGTCAAACTTTCGAAAATAAATTACAAACTTGGAAAAAATTAATAATTCTGAGTTTGCAATAAAAGAGGGAGCCTTCGATTTTCTTTTGAAAAAGTACTTAATCTCATCAGCTGTTTAAACAATACAAAGATCAAGTTTGCAACACTAGTAATATGTTCTGTGGGGTTCCCAATCCGACGAGTAATGGAGTTAGCCCTAACACTACTTTAGCTCTCTTGGTTCACTTCAAAGAAGCTTCGCTAATGATAACGAAAGTCTGACCGATTCTCTCGAAATACTAGAGCACAGGTATGGTTGGTGACTTGTCTCTTTTCTACAAGTACTATCATGGAAGATGCTCGCAGGAACTAATAGGATTGGTCCTCCCAAGGGCCAGATTCTTGAGACATACTAGACAGTCGGAGACAGCAAATTCCTGTGCGGTTCAGCTTGACACAGTGAAGACTTCTGTCTATGGAGACTCTTTTTTCTATAGAACTTCCATGTTATGGAACTTGTTACCGAAAGGAATTTTCCCCAAAAATTACAATCTATCCTTGTTTAAGAAGGCGGTTCATCGCCATCTATCCTTGCTTCCGCATCCTACTCGCAGTGCTTTGAAAGCATAATGGGAGTAGATTAAACAAAAAAAAAAGGGGGACAAGATCTGTATTTCAATTTTTGAAGATAACCAAAGACTAGTCCGTTCCACCAAAGTTTTGTCATTTCCTAAGTAAAAAAAATTGTTCCTTCTCGTTTCTTCCTCGACCCTAGAAGGTGGATTAAACTTAAAAAAAAAGATATCTATCGTCTAAGGTTTGGCCACAGTGTATTTGTTTATAACTTTGCTTTTCCAACCCAATTAATTTTAAAATAAATGATGTTGAACTTAAGTTCTGCTTTAATCTTCCGTGTAATTTACAACATGTTCTGTCAATTACATTATGTTATTAATGCTAAATAATTAGAAATTTCATCTTATTTTAGATTCACAAAATAAAATACTCCGATAGAGAAACGTTCCAATTAACAGATCAAGATAATTATTTTGTTGAACATTATCAACAGGAAATAATTTCGTTCCACATTCATAATATATGCGAACTTCTTGTAACATTCACTTCATCTAATTATACCTATAATCACAATCACATGATCTGGTACAAAGTTTTGCTTTCTTCGATGAGGTAAACATGGATTCGCAGTCTCAAGTTTTAACATTTATTTTGATATCTTTCATCAACAGTGGAGTATTTGGATTTTGTGGGGTCCTAGGTACAATCTCACTTGGGGATCCCCAGTAGTCCTAGGTCCTACGCTTAAATAAGTCAAAAGTTCTATGTTAACAACGGGTTGGTTTACTTAAATGAACAATGTTTATTTATTTTTGGAACTGTAGGAACCGAAAAACAAAAATAAGGAAATAAAAACTTATTCCCAAAGATATAAAAAAGTAATCACATTCAAAATAAAAGTTTAAAAGTTGTGGCGATTTGAAATCAAATTCTTAATTTGTAGCAATACCAGTATAATTGGGTTTCTATGTATTTTAAAAGAAAAAAAATATTAATTGCTGAACAATTTTCTAAAAAACTCAAATTTTGACATGTGATTAATGCGAGTGAAATAACGAATACCATTCTCTTATTGCTTGGTTACTCTCATTGTATTTGTTAGCTGCTGCCCTTAAACAAAATTTATGACCCTTTGTGACAGGACTAAGTAAGAAAACTGGAGTAGGGTATATACAGGCTTGTATCTTGCGAACGGATAGTCGTAGCTCAATTCGGTTTTCCAATTCTTATTCTACGTCCCGCAAACTCTATGAAAATGCAATAAACTCACTTTCGAAAAATACAAATTTTTTCAAGTTTTGTTTCAAGGGTCCCCCCTTTGAACTTTTTTCGTAACTTTAAACTCTCATATCTTCCAAACCAAAAGTCGTAGCTCAATTTGGTTTTCAGATTCGCAATCTACGGGACAAAATCTATCGGATAGGGCGCTTTTAAATCTTAACTAATTACTTTTGAATTTTGACCTTAGAAAATTTGAAAATTTCGAAACTTTCGAGGCTTGTATCTCGCCAGGTATATACAAAGACATCGGAACACTTAATAAGAATGGAGTTCATTTCAGAATAGTATGCAATAGAATAAAAAAATCAATTCGAATACGTTTTAAGGTCATAGATTGTATTCTTTATCCTTAGGCTACCAAAAGAGGAGCGCGAACTATTTCTTAATACATTAGTACCATTCCACTCCTGTAATTGAACTGCCCGATTTCAATCTATCACGTTTTTTGTCCGAAGTTACATCAAAGAAATTATGCAGAAATCAATCAGGTTTGTTCCTATCTATTGTTAGATTGTTATAAATGTATTCCCATTTGATTGCGAGTTAAACAAATGTGTTATGTAACAAATATGATTTAACGATCATCAAGAATTCAATTTATTATCAATGAGGAAGCCTGTTTCAATGAATTCCCATGCTTCACGTATTTCAGGATGCATTTGTATGGATGGTGTCTCAGTCATTATGTCACTCATGTTAACCACGTGTTTGAAAATTTAATAAAGCATGAAAATTGGAAAAAAATGGTGATATAAAATATTTCCATCGGCACCATCTATATTTCCCTCATTACAAAACTCATCACAAAACTCATCACAATCCCTCATCACTACAGACCGGATTATATCCAACATAAAAAGCTTGAAATATGCATGCAAATACGCAAGAAAAATGCTTAAAATATGCATGAAAACCGTCAAAATATGCAACCTTAAATAACAATGCTATTCATTTTAGTAAACTTGTTTCTGATGTGAAGAAATTTTCTTTTGTTTTAAACAAATTTGCTTCTAATTGTTTCCAATTTGCCTTTAAATTCAATAATTGAAATACAAATCTTGTCCCCTGAAACCAAGAGTGTTTAAAAAACACCATTATTGACCTAGAAATCTCAACTTTTTCTTCAGAATTAATCTTTTTTTTTCTAGATTTCGAATTTTTTGTTCAAAATTCTTCGTTTTTTAAATTGCTGTGAGAAATGTTTCTAGTTTTCTCAAATTTCGTCTTTTTGCTTAAAATACATCCTTTTTTTTTCGATTATTGTTTCAAAATTCGTTTTTTTTTTCAAATTTACTTTTTATCGAAATTCAACTTCTTTTTAAAATTAATTTTCTTTGGAAAAGTTCGCATTTTTTCTTAATATAAAAGATTTTTCTCGAAATTCTTTTTGAAATTTTTTGTCTGGTAGAATCAGAACTTTCAGATATTTTGACCATTTTCATATTTATTTCAAAATTCGGTATTTAATATTTCTGGAAATGTCGACTTTTTCTTCACAATTGGTCTTTTTTTTTTAATTTACATCTTTTATTCGAAATTGCTATATTCTTTTCAAAAATTGTTTTTGGAAATTTTAATTTTTTTTCCTTGAAAATCGTCTTTTTCTAAAAATGTCAACATTTTCTCAAAAACGTCTTTTCCAAATTTTCTCTTTTATGATCATACAAATCTCAACTTTTCTTCGAAGTTCGTCTTTTTCTCAAAATTTCGATTTTTTGTTCAAAATTAGTCTGTTTTATAAAAATTGAAACACGAATCCTGTCATCTGAAACCAAGAAAGATTAAAAAACACGACGAAACGCGTTAGAGCAACCTTTGTTGTGTTTTTTAATCTTTCTTGGTTTCAGGGGACAAGATTTGTATTTCAATTTTTGAAGATAACCAAGGACCAGTCCGTTCCACCAAAAAAAGGCTGTTTTATAGACAACTAGTCTCAAAATTTGACTATTTTTTTCAAAATTTAACTTTGTGTGGGAAATGTTTTTTGAAGTTTCGTCTTTTTACTCGAAATAGATTTTTTTCTGGGTTTTCGATTCGTTTCATTCGTTCTCAAATTTCCATTTTATTCCAAAATTCAACATTTCTTAAAATTGATTGTCTTTGGAATATTTCGACCCAACGGCCGTTCGAATTTCGATCAATTTTTCTCGTAATTTCGCCTTATTTTGAAATTTCGTTATTTTAGGTTTTTTTTTAAAGTTTAGATCTTTTAGAATCTGAGTTTACGGACATTTTGACTGAATTCCTAAGGTTTCTAGAAATTTTGTTCATTTCTCTTAAAATGAGTGTTTTTCCTGAAATTCGGCTTTAATCTCAAAATTCTACTTATTATATATATATAGTACCTTCAGTATCTCTCTGAAGACGATAACTTGCTTGGCTGTCGAAACGCGTTAGAGCAACCTTTGTTGTGTTTTTTAATCTTTTTTTAATCTTTCTTGGTTTCAGGGGACAAGATTGTATTTCAATTTTTAAAGATAACCAAGGACCAGTCCGTTCCACAAAAAAAAAATTAATTTCAATAAGTTTCCTTCAATTTTAAATAGGTTTGATTCTAATTTAAACAAATTTGGTGTTAATTTAAATAAGTCTATTTCTAGTATGAACAAATTTGTTTCTAATTTCTATAGATTTACTTTTAATTTGCACAAATTTGCTGTCAGTTTGAACAAATTTGCTTCCAATTAACATAAATTTCTATGTGCCTACCCTAAGAGTTTTTCTCGAAATTTGGTTTTTTTTCTCTCAAAATCAATCTAATTTTAATAAATTCTCAATTTTGTTTTGTTCTCAGTTTGTTGATCTTAAAATTTCGACATTTTTCCATAAATTTAAGTTAAGATTCGAAAGTATTTTGACAAATTTCAGGAGGGATTGACTTTTTCAAAATTGTTGACCTTTGTCAAAAATTCTCATCTTTTTTTTTTCAAAATTCCGACAAGGTAGTAGAATTTTGAGATTAAAGCCGAATTTCAGGAAAAACACTTATTTTAAGAAAAACGAACAAAATTTCCAGAAAATTTGGGAATTCAGTCAAAATTTCTGGAAATTCAGATTCTAAAAGATCTAAATTTTTAGAAAAAAAACCTAAAATAACGAAAATTCGAAAAAAGGCGAAATTACGAGAAAAAATGATCGTAATTCGGACGGTCGTCGGTCGAAATTTTTCAAAGAAAATCAATTTTAAGAAAATGTTGAATTTTGGAATAAAATGGAAATTTGAGAACGAATGAAACGAATCGAAAACCCCGAAAAAAGCGTATTTCGAGTAAAAAGACGAAACTTCAAGAAACATTTCCCACAGAAAGGTAAATTTTGAAAAAAAAATAGTCAAATTTTGAGGCTAGTTGTCTATAAAAAAGACGAATTTTGAATAAAAAAATCGAAATTTTGAGAAAAAGACGAACTTCGAAGAAAAGTTGAGATTTGCAGGATCATAAAAGTAGGAATTTGGAAAAGACGTTTTTGAGAAAAATGTTGACATTTTTAGAAAAAGACTAATTTCAAGGAAAAAATTTAAATTTCCAAAAGCAAGTTTTAAAAAGAATTAACGAAATTTCCAAAAAAGGCGAAATTACGAGAAAAGTGATGGAAATTTGGACGGTCGTTGGTTGAAATTTTTCAAAGAAAATCAATTTTAAGAAAATCTTGAATTTCGGAATAAAATGGAAATTTGAGAACGAATGAAAGGAATTGAAAACCCCGAAAACACCGAGTAAAAATACGAAACTTCAAGAAACATTTCCCACAAAAAGTTAAATTTAAAAAAAATTGTCAAATTTTGAGACTAATTGGCCACAAAAAAGACGAATTTTGAACAAAAAAAATCGAAATTTTGAGAAAAAGACGAACTTCGAAGAAAAGTTTAGATTTGTAGGATCATAAAAATAGAAATTTGGAAAAGACGTTTTTGAGAAAAATGTTGAAATGTTTAGATGTTTTTGAGAAAAATGTTGAAATTTTTAGAAAAAGACGAATTTCAAAGAAAAAATATAAACTTCCAAAAACAAGTTTTTAAAAGAATATAGAAATTTCGAATAAAAGATGTAAATTAAAGACCAATTTTGAAAAAAAAGTCGACATTTCCAGAAATATTAAATACCAAATTTTGAAATAAATATGAAAATGGTCAAAATATCTTAAAGTTCTGGTTCTAGCACGTACAAGATTTCAAAAAGAATCTTATGTTAAGAAAAGTAACGGAATTTTGAGAAAAAGCTTGAATATTAAGAAAAAATGTGAAATTTTCCAAAGAAAATTAATTTTAAAAAGAAGTTGAATTTTGATAAAATGCAAATTTAAAAAAAACGAATTTTGAAACAACAATCGAAAAAAAAAGATGTATTTTAAGCAAAAAGACGAAATTTGCGAAGACAAGAAAAATTTCTCACAAAAAGTTAAAAAAAACGAAGAATCTTGAACAAAAAATTTGAAATCTTTAAAAAGAAAGATTAAATCTGAAGAAAAAGTTGAGATTTCTAGGACAATAATGGATATTTCCAAGCTATGGAACGCGTTACCGAAAGGAATTTTCCCCAAAAATTACAACCTATCCTTGTTTAAGAAGGGGATTTATCGCCATCTATCCTTGTTTCCGAATCCTACTCGCAGTGCTTTGAAACCATAATGGGGTTACTCTTTGCGAGTGGATTAAACTTAAAAAAAAATGATGCTAACATAAAAGTCGAAATTTCCAAAAGATAATTTTTGAAAAGAAGTCAGCATTTCGAGAAAAAGACGAATTTCAAGGAAAAAAATCTAAATTATTGAAAAGAAGAAAGACATTTAGAAAGACTTGAAATTTCGAAAAAAAAAAGACAAATTTTGCAGAAAAAGTTGGCTTTTCCAGAAATTTTAAATATGGAATTTTGAGACAAACATTTCGAGAAAAAGTCAAATTTTGGGCAAACAGTAAGAATATTTAAAAGTTCCGATTCTAGTAGATATAACATTTTAAAAAGTATCGAACGTTAAAAAACGTTTCGAAAAAGACGAAATTTCGAGAAAAACTTTTAAATTGAGAAAGAAAATTTTGAGGGAAATTCATATTTTAAGAAAAAAATTTCAAGGAAAAAGATGAAGTCTAGTAGAAATTCAAAAATATCATTAATTTTAAGAAAGAAATTTCAAGGAAGAAGATAAAATCTAGTAGAAATTCAAAATATCTCAAAGACTTCAATTTGAAAAAAAAATGGGCAAATTTTGAGAAAAACTTTAAATTTTTCGGTTGAATATTCATTTTCTCTTGATTGTTTAAGTCAGAGGAAGACAAGTGCTTCACCATGGCATTAGAAAATGTCAAATATTGAGATAAATGTTAACATTTTGAGAGACAAGTTGGAATTTTCAAAAAATTGGATTTAAAAACATCTCGAAAATCTTGAAATTTCCAAAGAAAATTTGCTAGGCCTTTTGTCTTTTTACAAAAATCCCAAACAACGTGCAGAATTCGGACTTTGAATAATTTGCACTCGTCGAATTCCGGACTTGTAATTTTTCAAGAAGCCCTCACCCTTCTTATATTAGCACATCCGCCTAAAAACAGGGTCCTCACAGGGGTGTACGATTCCCAGCCTGTAACAATAAGAGGCTCTTGGTCTTTCTCCAACGCAAGCCGGCGATAGTAAAGGAAATTATTCCATGCACTAATATCGGTACCTAAAAGAATTTTTCATAATTTTTTTTGACACTAAGCCACAACTTCTTCACTGGGGAATCATACTGTAACATCTTTTTTATTAAAAGATGAACCAAAGTTTGAGGAAAAGGTAAACTTTGATAAACAAATCGAATTTTGCGGAATTTCGGGTTTTAAAAAAAGTAGAAATTTTAAGAAATTGTCGAATTTTGAAAAATGGAATGTTTGAAGAAAAAAACGAATAATTTTAAGATAAAAATTCAAAGTTTTAAAGAGAGCAGATTTTTATAAGAAGGAAGGCACATTTTAATAATGAATTCAAAATTTTAAAATAAAAGACAAATTTTGCAAAAAAGTAGAATTTTGGAAAAAAATGGTACCCATTCAATTAAATATAAATATGCTTCAAGCAAGGAGAGTAAATTGAAATACAAATCTTGTCCCCTGAAACCAAGAAAGATTGAAAAACCGAACAAAGGTTGCTCTAAGGCGTTTCCACAGGCAAACTATCATCTTCAGTATCTCTCTGAAGATGATAGCTTGGCTGTCGAAATGCGTTAGAGCAACCTTTTTTGTGTTTCTTCATTTTTCTTGGTTTCAGGGGACAAGATTTGTATTTAAATTATTGAAGATAACCAAGGACCAGTCCGTTCCACCAAAAAAAAAAAGGAGAGTAAACGTCCCATCCAGCGCTTAGTAAGGCTTCAGTTATTAAGTACCCATCGAGAAATATTGAAAATATATCGAAAATATGCATCATGATTAAATTTTAGGTGAAATATGTACTAATCGGTGAAAATGGGTTAAATATGCTTTTGCATATGCAAATATGCAAATGCATATAATCCGGTCTCTACTCATCTACAAAACTCAAAACGTTTGTATTGGTCGTCATAAAATATATCTTTAGTAATAGTCACTTTAAAACACTTGCACCCCATTTCTTTACAAAATATTCTACAGTGTTCGCGATTTCACATTAGATTTCTTCTGCAAGTAGCTGTCAGCTGATTTAAGTGCGAAGAAATGAATCGTCCAACCCCTTTTTGGGTTTCTAGAACCAAAGCTATCACTTAAATGATTTGCATGGTTTCATCTTTCATGCCTAATTTAAACAAAGTTTTGTTTCTCCCGATTCAAGTTGTGGCGTAGCTGTCACATTATTTAGCGATTGAAATACAAATCTTGTCCCCTGAAACGAAGAAAGATTAAAAAACACAACAAAGGTTGCTCTAACGCGTTTCGATAGCCAAGCTATCATCTTCAGAGAGATACTGCGATGTCGAAGCTTCTTGGAGTTATGCTTTGATTACACAGTCAGTGACAACCTGAAAAATGTGTTTAAATTATGATTCGAAAATATTTTTTTGGTGTAAATGTACATTAAAAAAAAATCTCGTATTCGTATCATTTTCATTTTTCTTTATCTGCTCTTAAAATTAATATCATTATGACTGCACACCACAAACTTTTACCAGCGTTGTTAATATTTATTTACTGATTGTCTGAAAACAAGTTTACGTATTGATTTGTTCAGTATCGATATAAATATGATTTTAAATATATAAATGACATTGACGCTAAAATTCATGGAAAGTTAACTCCTTTAATTTATGACAGTTTACAGTTCAAGCTTTACTAAATGCAACTGCTATTACGCTTAACCTGTTTTGCGCTCTCTTATTATTTTAAAGTCTATTGACCATTGTTTGAACTGCACATATTTTAACTTTAAATGATTAAATTTCGCACTTCTTTGCTGACACATTTCTGCGGCTACAAATTATAAACTTTCATACACCAAGAGTTAATCAAAAGTTAACATTTTCTTTTAGTCTATTTTCTAAAATGCCTTAACAAGTTAACTGAAAAACTGACTAAAGTTAAAGAGAGTTTTTAAATTTGTTAAACTGATGAATCAATTTGTTTTTTTGAATTTGTCTTGAGAATTAGATATAGCAGATTGCTGTAAGATAGCGATATCTAGTGCTCTCGATCAAACATACTTTTTCCTTTATAAAATTAGTTTGAATAAATGTAATAAAACTAGTTTAAGCAGCTATGCACAGCTTTAAAGAGTTCGTGCAGATTGCAGAATGATGTGTTGATCAAATTCGTTGATACGATCATGTATTTATTAGTTAAATAGCCAGTTTCCAGTTACACATTGTGTAGCAAAGTTGTGTGTTTGATGACGTTATTGATGCAGCTGCCATATTAGGTGCAAAGTTATGGTGAGATGTGCCTTATCTTCGTCGCTATTTGCATAGAAAACAGAGAAAAATTATTTACTCTTGCTGTCTATAATATCAGTTTGGGAGTATCTGGAACAGTTTTCCGGGATAAAACATAACCTATTATCCATATCCATAACCTCAGGAATCTTTTTGGGATTTGGGCAGGTTTTATTAAAGTTTAATCCACTCGCAAAGGGCATCCCTAATGTGCCTTCAAAGCGCCGCGAGTGGGATGTAGAAACCAGGATAGATGACGATGAACCGCCTTCTTCAGAAGGTTTAAACAAGGATAGGTTGTAATTTTTGGGGAAAATTCCTTTCGGTAACGAGTTCCACAGCTTGGAAGTTCTATAGAAAAAAGGGTCTCCGTAGACAGAAGTCCTCACTGTGTCAAGCTGGACCGCACAGGAAATTGTTGTCTCCGACTGTCTTGTATGCTTCAAAAATCTTGCCCTTGGGGGATCAATCCTATTAGTTCCTGCGAGCATCTCCCATAATAGTACTTGTAGTCACCAACCATCCGCCCGTGCTCTAGTGTTTCGAGAGAATCGGTCAAACTCTCATCATCAATTAGGCGAATCGCTCTTCTTTGAACTGAATCCAAGAGAGCTAAAGTGTGTTTTGGGGCTGAACTCCAAACATGAGAACGGTATTCTAGTGTTGGCCTTACTTGAGCTTTGTATAGTATTAATAGCTGATGGGATGTGAAGTACTTTTTAGCTCTAAAAAGAAAGCCTAGCTTATGAGAGGCGGATTTGGCAATGGCGCGCACATGATCGTCCCAAGAAAGGTTAGTGCTCGCATTCACTCTTGGGATAGATAGATTAGATCCCATCGGAAGGATTTTACCGTCTATTAGTATGTTTGTTGCATTATCCCTTGATGTTTTCTTAGAGAAAACCGCGGCCTGAGTTTTTGAAGCGTTAAAATCGACCAAATTGTTCTTACCCCATTCCAGAATAATCTCGAGATCCCGATTAATCGTCTGTATTTGCTGTTCCCTTAGTCGATCTGAAGCAGCGATAGATAATGGTTTGTCGTAGAAAAAAGATGACACAAGGTTACTATCATCGGCGTAGCTGTATATAGGATTGGAAGTTGAAGCTAAGAGATCGTTTATGTGTAACAAAAATAGAGTAGGAGACCGAACAGACCCCTGAGGCATCCCTGCGTTAATCGCAAATGTCTCGGATAAGATGCCATCGACGATGACCTGAAGAGATCTGTCAGCGAGAAAATTGGATATCAAATGACGGAGTCCAGGAAGAAGACCAAGATGAAGACCAGATGTTAATTTGGTGAGAAGAGATCGGTGCCAGATTCTGTCAAAGTCCTTTGAGATATCCAATGCCACTGTCGACTAAACAAACAGCTTTATAGAATGGGAATTATAAACGACCCGAGCTGTAGGAGGTGTTTAGAAGAAGATGAGAGTGTCGAATACGTGATGTGTCTGCCCGGCACTAGCATTAATCAAAGGACCCAGACTGGGTAACTTCCAAAGTAGCATCCAAGGGACGTTCTTCAGTTTCTCAACAAGGTTGGATAGCTGAATGAGTGTCTTACTGCTAGCCTAAAAAAATTAGGCAACCCACCCCAAATCCGGAATCCAGATCGCGCTCCCAGGGTATATTTATACCAATTTTTGTCTAAATCGCCTTTGGAATTTAACCGTGGAAAACGGACAAACAAACGGACAAAAACACTTCCGCATTTTATATTAGTTAGGACACTTCTTCATCTTTGTCAGTTAGTTTCTATTTTTGTGTTTACATAATTTGGTCAAATTTTTGATCTGATCAAACTTTACACTTATTTAACGACCAGATACCACAGAACACCTTCCAGATACCTATAAAAGTAGCGGAAATGTAAGCGTCAGATTAAAGTTTCTCGCTTCATCAACCTTCGAGATTTTTTCTTCCACTATGTTCGCTTCAGTTAACTGACATGAATTTATGCGGCTTGAAATAAGTTCACTTTGAATTCATATTTAATATGCATGAATACTTCTTCAGGAAGACCATGACGCGTTATCAATTAAACTTTATATAAAACGAAGGATGTAAAATAAGAACACTTTTACTTTAAATTAATTGTCTATTCCTGAATAGCACAACCGATTGTGATATCGAAATTGTATAATTCAGTTTGAATAGACTTGTAATGGTATGGAAATTAATCAGGTAACTTTCAGATGAAAAGCATGAGATTTGAAATATTCGTAGAAGCGCTGGCAGAGAAATATACCTTCTCGTCTCGGTATTTCATTGATATAGTCAATTTCATGGGAAACTTCACAGTTTCTAGGTTAACAATGTGAATGTTTGTAGTCAAAATTACGAAAATAACATGAACTCTTTGTAAATGTCGCAGTGACCATCTTGAACTAACGTTATAACGAAATTTTTATGCAAATTAGAATAAATAAATTTTAAGAACCAAAGCATGGTTTATCTATAGGAAGAACAGTCCACAATAATATGTATTTAATCCAAATAAAAAATTCGTTGGTGAAGCTTTCCTCAGGTTATAGCTTAAATTTAAAATGTCTACGCTTTTCTTGAACGTTGAATATTATGCTCGAAATTTCGATTTTAAAATCCAAGTACCACATGGGTATTGTCGATGTGGTAAAGTGGTAAAAACCTTCTTTAGATCGATATTTTGACTAAAATTTTTAAATTTTGGGAAGTTTTTTTTTTTTGGAATGTTGACCTTTTTATATACTTTAACCCTAACATCTGGAAATCTGCTAGAGTGCAGCCTGTCCCTAAAAAGGGAAACAGGAATCTGGCTAACAACTATCGCCCAATATCTTTGTTACCCGTTACATCTAAAGTGATGCAAAATGTTATCAACATCGATATTCTCAATATCTGGAGGAAAATAGCATCATCTCCGACAGGCAATACAGTTTTAGACAACAACGCTCCACTGGCGATCTACTGGCATATATTACTCATATCTGTAACTCAGCTATGGAAAAACATGGTGAGGCTAGGATTGTGGCATTGGATATCTCAAAGGCTTTCGACAGAGTCTGGCATCGATCTCTTCTCACCAAATTAACATCTTATGGTCTTCTTCCTGGACTCCGTCATTTGATATCCAATTTTCTCGTTGACAGATCTCTTCAGGTCGTCGTCGATGGCATCTCATCCGCGATATTAGTGATTAACGCAGGGGTGCCTTAGGGGTCTGTTCTGTCTCCTACTCTATTTCTCTTACACATAAACGATCTTTTAGCTTCAACTTCCAATTCTATATACAGCTACGCAGATGATAGTAACCTTGTGTCATCTTTTTTCTCCGACAAACCATTATCTATCGCTGCTTCAGATCGACTAAAGGAACAGCAGATAAAGATAATTAATCGGGATCTCGAGATTATTCTGGAATGGGGTAAGAACCATTTGGTCGATTTCAACGCTTCAAAAACTCAGGCCGCGATTTACTCTAAGAAAACATCAAGGGATAATGCAACAAACATACTAATGGACGATAAAATCCTTCCGATGGGATCTAATCTATCTATCCTAGGAGTGAATACGAGCACTAACTTCTCTTGGGACTATCATGTGCGCGCCATTGCCAAATCCGCCTCTCAAACGCTAGGCTTTCTTTTTATAGCTAAAAAGTACTTCACATCTCATCAGCTATTGACACTGTACAAAGCTCAAGTTAGGGCAATACTAGCCAATACGGTTCTCATGTTTGGAGTTCAGCCCCAAAACACACTTTAGCTCTATTGGATTCAATTCAAAGAAGAGCGATTCGTCTAATTGATGACGAGAGTCTGACCGATTCTCTCGAAACTCTAGAGCACAGGTGTATGGTTGGTGACTTGTCTCTTTTCTACAAGTACTATCATGGAAGATGCTCGCAGGAACTAATAGGATTGATCCCCCCAAGAGGCGTCCTAGACAGTCGGAGGCAGCAAATTCCTGTGCGGTCCAGCTTGACACAGTGAGGACTTCTGTCTACGGAGACTCTTTTTTCTATAGAACTTTAAAGTTATGGAACTTTTTACCGAAAGGAATTTTCCCCAAAAGTTACAACTAACCTATCCTTTTTTAAGAAGGCAGTTCATCGCCATCTATCCTGGTTTCCGCATCCTACTCGCAGTGCTTTGAAAGCATAATGGGGTTATCCTTTGCGAGTGGATTAAATTTAAAAAAAAACTTACTCTGTGAAGCAAAGGCAAAAAGCATCGTCTTCAAACTCCAAATTTAAATTTTTTCTAGAAATTTTGCAATATCAGTTACACAATTGTATGTTTTTATAATATAACTAGCCATGTACCCGATGAGATTACATTTCAGGAACCATTATATTTTTTTCAAACCTTAAGGAGAAAGGAGTTAATTTTCGGGTAACTTGCTTTGCGTTTTCACCTCGCATGTTTTAAAGCTTTCTTTCCCCGGCCGACATTTCTATTTTGATACATCAAAACCCTTGTCAAATTGTGGTTAAAACGACGTCACTTATTATCAACGTTGTTCGTTCTGCAGCAAAATAAAGACTCTCGGTTTTCCAGGTTTACCGCTGCATGGTCACACAGGTCAGAAATGCGATAAGCAAAATAAACACTGCCGCGCCGTGGCGAGAATATGTCATACAGTCAAAGTGATGAGTTAACGCCATATACTATCAGTATATGGTTAACGCGTGTGGGCAACTTGATGGAGTGTATTATTTTTTGCCTACCTTTGTTTTAGGGTTTCAATGCTCATTTTTAGGCCCTTAGAAGTTGAATTTGGAAAAATCCTTTCTTATTGTTTGCCGACGTTACACGTAGCCTTTGTGTGCAAAAGTTCATTCTTGTAGAGCCACCCGTGTGCGTTGTCTGTTAGTCAGTGTTAGAGTTTTATTCAGAGATTGTAACTTCAATTATATTAATGTAGATTCATTTTAAACACGTAATAAGTAGGGAAAATTGAACAAAATAATTGACCTTTTAAAAGTCTAACAAAGTTCTCCTGGTATATAACAAGCTTTCTTAATAAACAAGGTTTACAACTTCACAGGTTCCTTATCATTTTATTATCACATAGATTCTCAGTTGCCGAGATAAAGCAGACTAGCTAGAGAGAATATCGCTAACTAATGTGCAAAACATGTTTATGAATTATTTTTTCACTTAATTATTTGTATTTCCATACATTTGGAACTAATATTAAAATAATTGCATCTACTTTTATATTTTTAGTTTCTTTAATCAATCGGTTTGATTAACAATAAAACAGAAACAAATAAATAATGTAAAAACTGTACAAAAAAAATTAAACGGTCTCACAAAAACTAAAACAGAAATTCTAAGAAAATAATATAACGATGCATTGACGAAATCAACGTTCAATGCTCAGACGGCGGAATTATTCAATTTTTAGTTAGAATTTGATTTTTATCTACACGTAGACATAATTTGTCTAAAAACACTGGTCAACAAAATTGAAGTTTTGTCATGTCACAGGAACTGCTTTTTAATTTTTTAATAGTGTTAATTGTCGTCATTTAAAATAAACAGTTTTGAAATTTTCATCACTCACGACATTTGTTTAAGTGTTTCAAAAGAGAAGGATCACCAATGCTGACAAACTCACGCTTTCATTAGAATGCCGTGCAGGGAAAGGGCAAAACTCTGCCTACAACTCTCAAGGAATAATCTCAGGGAACTTGTAGGGATATGGACAGGTCACTGTCGATTAAACAACCACCTCCACAGAATGGGAATTATAAACGACCCGAGCTGCAGAGGGTGTTTAGAAGAAGATGAGAGTGTCGAGCACGTAGTCCGAGAGCTGTCACCAATTTTTGGGTAGGTATTTGAGGCAAGCTGAAAACTTGTCCAATGCCTCTCCTATTATACCCCAACACGGAACTGCAGACCTGGCTGGTGAGTAGCGGGGCTAAATCAACCCCTGAATTTTTAAAAATATTATTTTTTTTTTCAAAAAATATGTTTGAGGCAATATGCAATTTTTATATGTTGTAGCTTAATGTTTAAAGAATAAAAAAAAAATAAGCCAGACGATTTAGTCGGGGTTTTAACATTGCCAGACGTGTGCAAAAATATTTTGCAAAAAAATATAAAAAATGTATTTGAGGCAACTTGAAATTTTAATAGGATATTATTTATAACTAAAAAATAATATTCTCAAAAAGACAGGTCATTTTGATGGGACTTTCTACCTGCCAGGTGATCTAACAAATTATGTATAAGTGTGAGTGAGTAGCGCTATAGGCAAGCGGTAGTGGGAGAGAGAGCGTTTATCGGCAGCTGTCTGCGTGTCCAAAGTGATGAGCTCAACATTTTTATGGAGTATGGCACTGGGAACTCTAAAAGATACATCAATGTAACAAAATTACACATGGAATTAGGGCCATCTTTATGTATGAGTTTACCTGGTTTTCATGCACTAACAGGGTGCGATTATAATCCATCATTTTTTCAAAAAGGCAAGATAAGACCGTATAAAATATTGCTAAAAAATAAATGCTATCAAAAAGCATTAACAGACCTTGGAGTTGCGCATATTACCGGTTTGCGTGATGAAATTTTACCAATTTTGGAAGCATTTGTTTGCGAAATTTATGGATATAAAAATTTATCAAATATAAATGCAGCACGATTTCAAAAATTTTGTGCGACTTACAAAGCCGACACTGAACACGAGCCTTTCAAAAAAAAATTGAAAAATTGTGATCCCTCTACTTTACCTCCGTGCAAAGCTGAATTACGACAACATCTTTTAAGAACGCAATATATAACGAGTATTTGGAGAAATGCATATTTGCGATTCCCCAGCTCTTTGACACCGGACAGGAACGGGTGGACACCTAATGAGGATACGCTAGATTTTCACTGGTTCGACGGAGACTGTATGCCGGAATTAGTATTTGACGCTGTTATTCATGAAAAAAATAAAAATAATGATGTTGGAAATGTTACTGCAGGTGAGAATAAATAGTTTTTCTTTAATAAATGCTGCATTCGAATTTCTTTGATTAATGAAATAAATAAATAATAATGTAATAATCTAATAATCTATAATTTAATAATTATTAAATATATAATAATTTTTGCAGATCATGAAGAGGTTGCCCAATCTGATGCAGATGAATCCGAAGAAGATTCTGTTAGCTCTGATGAAGAAGAATTCCTAGAAGATGAATAACAATTTATTTCTTAAGTGGAATAAATTAAATTTATATTTTTGTACTCATTATAATTCTTCACTTGTATAATTATTTTATCTCAATAAATCTGATTTTGTTATTTTATATTTTTGTAATTATTACTTTCTTTAATACGTTAACCTATATTAATTGTAACAAGAAGAAAATATTCAATTCCTGTATAAATTTTGAGTTAGAGTACTGTCACCAAAAAAGAAGTAATTTTTTTCTTTTTGGATGTAGCGGCAAAAATATGAGCCCTATACAAAAATTTTGGAAACAAAAGTTGTTAAAAAATTAATTTTCTAAAAAAAATATCTCTTATGATTTCTTGAAAAAACTAATATTTTTGCAGTAATGTCAAATAATAAAGTAATTCATTACATTTAGATTTGTATTATAATTGACCAAATGCCAAATTTTTTATGATAAAAAAATAACACAATAAATATTTTCATTTAACATACACAAATCAACACAATCATTTTTATACAAATCGTTTTTAGCACAAATTCAAAAAATTTTTAATTTTTTACTCCGAAATTCTGACTGGAAGCCTCATGGCTATTGTAAGTCACGTGACCTCGCCAGAGCCAATAGTGACGCGGCAAGCAAGAACGCATACAGCTGCCGATAAACGCTCTCTCTCCCACTACCGCTTGCCTATAGCGCTACTCACTCACACTTATTCATAATTTGTTAGATCACCTGGCAGGTAGAAAGTCCCATCAAAATGACCTGTCTTTTTGAGAATATTATTTTTTAGTTATAAATAATATCCTATTAAAATTTCAAGTTGCCTCAAATACATTTTTTATATTTTTTTGAAAAATATTTTTGCACACGTCTGGCAATGTTAAAACCCCGACTAAATCGTCTGGCTTATTTTTTTTTTATTCTTTAAACATTAAGCTACAACATATAAAAATGGCATATTGCCTCAAACATATTTTTTTAAAAAAAAAAATAATATTTTTAAAAATTCAGGGGTTGATTTAGCCCCGCTACTCACCAGCCAGGTCTGCAGTTCCGTGTTGGGGTATAATAGGAGAGGTATCGGGCAAGTTTTCAGCTTGCCTCAAATACCTACCCAAAAATTGGTGACAGCTCTCCTACTAACGTGATGTGTCACTGCCCGGCACTAGCCTCAATCAGAGGATCCACGCTGGGGGACTTCTGACCTAGTGTGGCCAGTTTGAGAGAGTCGCATCCAAGGGACGTTCTTCAGTTTCTCAACTGAATTGATGACCAAGGACACTTCAATCACGGGGATAGCACAATGGGCCCGGAAAGGGTGGCCTAAGTGCTGGTCTAAACTTTAGGCAACCCACAACGAATCCAGAATCCCAGATGGATCACCAAAAATATAACATAAAAAATGTACATTAGGAATTAGCTTTTAATTGGTCCCTCTTGATCAAGAAGTAGTAGTCAGTCAACACCGTTGAGTTTAATCTGCCCTGATAAAGTTTTTCCATCATTGAAATGTCCGCATGAAAATTTTATCAGTTCTTATCACTTAGAGCCCCCTAATTCGTAGGAATAAAGTCAAGATATGTGTCTAAAAAATGAATCTTGATCCCCATATTGCAACCCAAAGTTTTATACTCCAATAAAAGTTTTTTAACCAAATATCTTTAGAGGTCACTCTTATGATAAACCAAAAAATTTCCAATTAATTTTTGAAGCATCTTCATGCTGATTTTTTCAAAATATTCATTTTTTTTTTAAACAACTAGTATTTTATTAATATTTTCTTAGCTTCTGCTACTGCTACTACTTTACTCATTCTGGGAAATTTCTCTTTGAAATATGAAAATCCATTTTTATTGGGACCCATGCTCTCTAAAAAATTTTTGGTAAGCCTAATTTGATATGAAGTGGTGGTAGAAATATACCAGGGAGCTTTACAAGTGTAAATGTTTTACAGTTTTCTATTTACAAACACGCACATAAATTATTTTTTTAAATTCCAAGGACGTATAAATAATTTTTTGCCGAATTCGGGTGTTTTTTCTCAAAAATGTTTTACTTTTGATTCATAAATTTTCTATATATTGCAACGTTTTTCTAAATTTCGATTATTTTTAGAAATTTTCGAAATATCAACTTCTTTTGTAAAATTCTTTCAACTTTCTTTTAATTTTTGATTCAAATTCAGCATTTCAACTTTTTCAGAGATTTCTCTCTTTTGATAAACATATTTATAAGCATTTTGACATTATTTTCAAAAATATTTATTTTAGTTTAAATATATAAACTTTTTTTTAATTCAAGTTTGGACTTTTAATTTTCCTTTTATTTAAACGAAATTTTCATTTGAAATTCCAACTTTTGATGTTTTTAAGACTTAATTCTTATTTAACATTTTGAAATAGTTTAGAAATATCAACATTTTTATTTTTCCATTTCGACTTTCTTTTAAATTCTAAAAAAATGATTTTATAAATTTTGTTTTTCTTAAAATTTTCAGTTTAGCTAGAAATATTTTTTATAATGTTTGCGTTTTTTGTTGTTTAAAATTTTAAATTTTTTTAAAGATCTTTATTTTACAATTTCAGTTTTTTTTTTATTTCTTTTCTAAATTTTTCTCTTTGCCCTAAAAATTGTGTGCTTTAATTTTTTCAAATTTTAATTCTAATCACGAAATTTCTACTTTTTAAAAAAAATCTAGTTTAAACCCAAAATTTTTGCTTCATCAGAAAATTTTCGGTTTTTTCTCAATATTTAAATGTTTTCTAAATATTTCGGTAAACTCAACATTTTTAGTTAAAAAAAATTGACTTCAACTTCGAAGCTCCTGGATTTTGTTTGATAAAGTTCTTTTCTTTTTTCATCCTTTAAATTTTTCGTCCAAATTTCTGCTTTTTATAAAGATTTTTAGATTCACCCTTTTCCTTTCTAAAATAAATTTAAAAATTCGACAAAAATCGAAATTACAAATTAAAATGAAAGCTTCTATTGAATTTTTTTTTATTTCATCTTTAATATCTAATATTCCTAATTTCGTCTTTGATCTGAAATTTGAAGCTGTTCTGAAAAGTTAAAAAATCACGTATTTTAAAAAAAAATACTGGGTAATTCTATTTTTTTTCAAAATGTCGAGATAGACTAGATTTGAAAGATTTAAATATCGAGACTGAAGTCGAACTTGAGAGTTTCAAATTATAGTTCAAATTTCGAAGTTAAGATTGGAAATTTTACGCAAAAGTAAAAAATGAGCACTGAGTAAAAGACGAAGACGTTTATTGATTAAACAACTCAATTTTTTCTTTGAGTTTTGCAATATTGCTCATTTTGAAGAAGTTTATGTCTCTAACATAAAAAAAGGGGGGAGTTGGACCCTCCCCGAACGAAAATCCTGGCTACGTGCCTGCATGATGGGGTTAGGTAGACCAAACACAATTACGTACCAGAGTTCGTGTGACAAAATCAGTGTTGAATAGTGAAATTACACCAAACAATTAAGCTATTAACATTAAATTGTTTAAATGTTGTCCCATTTCGTTGCCAGTGCAGCGGTGCTAATGACTATCGTACTGGACTTTGGTCTAAAGCTGCTCAAAGTGCTCAAGCTTACACATATCAACCCGTTGCCGAAGAACCTTTTGCATTATGCAATAGATATGAAAGTTCATCGACATCTTGTTTTAAAATAGCGTAGACATAAAATTCCTACGTATATCTATTACAGATCACACCTAATGTCGAAGAACAGCTATATGTGTGCGTAAAAGTAAACAATTTGCCACATTTACAGTTAGGTTTGAAGCCTTGGTCTCATCATTAAAAATCTGCATGAAGAATTAATTTTTGTCGATTAATTTAAGCAATTCAATCGAAAACGTTACAGATTTTTTTGTCAATAACTCTTACTTATGATGCTTTTTTAGTTGATTGCAAGGAGTGGATGTTGGTTGTATAACAGAAAAATGACACCTACAAATAAATAATAAATGAATAACACACCCAAGAAAATAATATACAATGCAAGGTCGCAGTAAAGCAACTACAACATATAAGAAACCAAAAATTACAAACATTTCGCTGCAGGAATAACTTAAAGAAATCCCATTAGCATTGTCTAATAGCTAGAAAATTCCGTTAATAGCCATGACATTTTCTATAAAAGTATGAGAGCTTGAATTTATTATAAGCATCTATTATAGTCAGTGAGTTCGTTGCTTCATAAAAAAAATATGTTCCCACATAATTTTGTTGATTTAACAGTACATCCTAATGGATATGAAGCTATTGAAATTAAACCAAAATAAAATTAATATTAATTCCTCTAACATACTAATTTTTGTTTATCAAACACAGATATCAAAACTTAAGCATCATTTTCCAAAATCTTCACGCATTTCATATAGACTTTATTAACTGGTTTTTAAATTACCCAAAAGCAGTGTTCAAACTGGTGGGCCGCTGCGTGTAGGTGTGCTGGTTGTGCGCCGCACAAGGGCGACTAATTAAGAGGGGCGGCAATTTCACTGATTATCAATGCCAAAGTCCACAAATTTTCCCCCGATATCAACATTTCTTGGAAGCCTCCAAACTAATATGAAAATTTAAAGAAAAAAACTTACGATGTTAATTTGGCAAGAAGAGATCGGTGCCAGACGCTGTCAAAAGTCCTTTGAGATATCCAATGCCACTGTCGATTAAACAAACATCTTTACAGAAAGCGAATTATAAACGACACGAGCTGTAGGGGGTGTTAAGAAGAAGATAAGAGTGTCGAACACGTGATGTGCATGCCCGACACCAGCATCAATCAGAGGATCCACGCTGGGGGACTTCTGGCCTAGTGTGGCCAGTTTGAGAGAGGCGCATCCAAGGAACGTTCTTCAGTTTCTCAACAAGGTTGGGTGGCTGAATGAATGACCAAGGACACCCCAATCACGGGGATAGCACAATAGGCCCGGAAAGGGTGGCCTAAGTGCTGGCCTAAACTTTAGGCAACCCACAACGAACCCAGAATCCAGAGAAAACTTATATTTACAAAGAAACAACCCCGAAATATTGACTCGCGTATTTTAGTCCATAACTCGTTGTAACTTAATCATTTTTAGCCGAAATATTAGGTAAAAGAAAAAAGTCTAAAGTTGAATTTTCAGAAAAAAACAAACAAAATTTAAAATAAACTAAATTTACTAAAAAAAAGTTTCAAATTTCGAAGTGACCTCTAAATTTCGTCTATTTCTAAATATGTTGAGGTCTCTAGATTAAAAATGCCAGCTAATTTTGATTTTAGTAAAGAAAAAAGTCTAGTAATCTAATTTAACTTCCAGCTTTTTTAGGGGATTTTTGTTACCATATTTATATTAGAATTTTTTTTTAAATTTGATGTTTATGTCTCAATTCTGAGTTGGAACCTAAGGCTTTTATTTTTTCTTAAAATATTGACTTTAATGTAGAAAATTTTGAGTTTTTAGTTTACAAAATTTTGAGTTTTCCATTCGAAATTTTGACGTTTTCCTAAAATTTCGATTTTTTGTATTTTTTTCTTTTAACTTCAAATTTTGTGATTTGCGATGATACGTGGAAACTTCAACCTTTGTTTTCATAATCTTAAGCTTTTCTCAAAATTCCAAATGTAAAATTACAATTTTGTTCTCTTTATATTTCCAATTTAATCACGAAATCTGGACTTTATTTACAAATAAAGTCAAAATTTCCATACTTAAAGCTGAAAGCCGAGTTTTTTCTCTACCATTCAACTCAAAATTTCATGTATGTTATTTGAATTGTTTAAATATTTATAAATTAAACTGGAAAATTATAGATTTTTTTTTCAATCACAATTTAAAGTATTTTTTTTTTTTTTTGGTGGAACGGACTGGTCTTTTCCCTTTTTTCTAAAATTTTATCTTCTTTTAATAAATTTATTTTTTTCGAAATCTCTTCCTATTTCTCAATTTGTTCGAAATCTCTTCCTTTTTCACAATTATTTCGAAGTCTCTTTTTCTCCATTTGTTTGAAATATCTTAATTTATTTCAATTTTTTCGAAGTCTCTTTTTCTCAACTTTTTCAAAATCTCTTTTTCTGAAAATTTGGCTTTTTCTGGAAATGTCAACTTTTATTTCGATATTTGCTGTTTCTATAAGTTTAGATTTTTTCTCACAAAAGTAATTCAACTTTTTTTCACGAAATTTCAAGGCTGTAGAAAATTTACAAATAAAAAAGTAAAAATCATGAGAGAAATATTTTATAAAAATTTCGACTTCGAAAATTGATCTTTTTCTAGAAATTTCAAATTTCTTGAATTTTTAAAAATGTTAATACAAATTAAGTAAATATTTTGGAAAAAAAGCTTCTTGAAATTTTAGCAAAACCTAAAAATTCCTAGAAAAGTATTTTTAGAAATTTCGACTTCTGTAGGTCCCTTGTTTAATGAGTACTTTACTTTTTATTTTGATGAGTATTTTCTGAATGTCTGTCCATTCAAGCTTTTTTAGGAGAATTTAAAGAGCCACAATTGTGCGAGCCGCGGTTTGCGGACCCTTGATCTAGGGGAAGGTCTCTGAAACGTCTTATTATTTAGAAATTACGAATTTATTTTCGAAAAAAATAATTTTGAATTTAAAGTTAAAAGTCTAAAGTAGAAATTTTAAAAAATCATAATCGAAATTTAAGAGAAAGAAAAAGTAGTAATTTACAAAATATTTTTTTCTGAAAGTGTGTTAAAATGTCGAATTCGGTTTCGATAATGATTGAAATTTTAAGAATAAAATCCATACATTTTCAGAATGGTTTTTAAATGTTCCACTTTTTTGTTTTTAACTAAAATCGAAATTTTCTTAAAATTTAGACTTAAAACTAGAAATTTAAAATGTTTTCAACAAATTAAAAAAAGAGTTTGAATTTCAAGAAAATGTTGACATTTTTATGAAAAATTGAAATACAAATCTTGTTCCCTGAAACCAAGAAAAATTTAAAAACACAATACAGGTTGCTTTAACGCGATCTTCTTCAGAGAGCTACTGTTGTGTTTTTTAATTTTTCTTGGTTTCAGGGGACAAGATTTGTATTTCAGTTTTTGAAGATAACAAGGGATCAGTCCGTTCCACCAAAAAAAAATTACCAGAGTTGAGTTAAGAAAAACTTTCGAAATTTCAATTTCAGAAAAAATGAATAAAAAAAAACATGTTGAAATGTCCAGAGCTACTCGAAATGTGTGCAAAAAAGTGGAAAGTTTGAGGCTAAATCTGATTGTAGAAAAAATTTAAAATTTGTAAATAAATCGACCTTGAAAAAAATTGGTTTACAAAATGACTTTCAGTGTGGAAAAATCAATTTCCATTAAAATTTTTCGACTTTGTCCTTAGGTGTCATTTCAAGAAGTTCAAAATCTGAAGAAAAGATGCTAGCAATTTAAAACTTAAGTCATTTTCCATATAAATGCTTAAAACTAAAAAAAATCTCCTTTAAAATGGAATAGTGAAATTTTGAACTTTGGAGTTATTAAACTTTTCCTCTCTTTCTTGTCACAACAGTATCCCGTGTTAAAAGTTAGAAATTAATTAACGTCAAGAGAAAGGAAAACAAAATGATTAATTTTCCTAATTAAAGAAAAAGCCAATTTTAAAACCAAAATATTTAACCTTGCAACTGCGAATTTAATCTCGAAATTTCGACCTCCATTTTAAAATTCTGGTCACGAATAACTACGAATTTCAAAATAAAAATTAAATTTGGAATATAAATCAAAAACTCGACTTTAAAACTCTAATTTATTTGCAAGTTTGAATTCCAAATTACGAGTTTGAAGTCGAAATTGTTGAGGTTTTTTAGATTTCAAGAAAAAAACATGGGAACATTTGGGAAAAATCACCTTTGAGAGGAATCAAAAGTTATTAAAATATACATTTTTTATATCGTTTTCTTTTCTCTTTTGACTTTAATAATTGGAACATCCATTTACATGTCGAAAATTTAAAGAAAAAGTCTACAATCAAAATTTTAACAAAAACACTCGATATTTCAAATTTTTCTGGAAATTTCGGTTTGTTTCCTCGAATTTTAGTTCCCTTGAAATTTCTAAACTCAAAAATTCGACATTTTTTTACAAATTTCTAGTTTTTTTTTCAAATTTCGACTTTTCTCAAGCATTTCAGTACAAATTTGAAATTCAATTTTGTCCAAATTTCGTAATTTAATTGGATTTGAAAGGGGTGTTTGCGCAAGGGCGGCTAATGGGCGCGCGGTGGGCCTGTTGTCCTGAGTGCCGACAATAACTAGGTTTTCTGTAAAATTCTGTTTGAACCACAAAACATGTTCGGAACATTTCAGTGTGCTTCTGATGAAATATTGCTATATTCGTGCGTGATCTCTCCTTCAGTTATTCAAAATCATCGACTGATTTACAACAGCCTTTTGCTTCAAATAGTCTATCTCCAGAAAAAATCGAATGGAGTCAAATGTGGTGACCTAGATAGCCCCATTCGATAAACCACGTCATTATACTCATGGATTTGGAAATGTCTTGTTAAAATATATGAATTCGGTTTAGCTGGATTACTTTTCCAACACAATCATGACTCGGAAGGGGAACATTAAAGTCATGACGTAGTTAGTTTCTAGGGTTAAGCGGATAAATAATAATAATCTCAAAAAGTTGTATGCGCTCGAAGAAGTAACATATGCTCAAATGGAAAAGTAAACAAGTTGGTTGTGAAAATTTATATTTTTAACGTATGTCTTATCAGTAATTGACAACTGTAAGGTTGAACTACTATCATAATAAACATACTGATGAAAAACGTCATAGATTAAATTAAATTTAAAGAAAAAGTCTACAATCAAAATTTTAACAAAAACACTCGATATTTCAAATTTTTTCTGGAAATTTCGGTTTGTTTCTTCGAATTTTAGTATCCTTGAAATTTCTAAACCCAAAAATTCGACGTTTTTTACAAATTTCTAGTTTTTTACCGAATTTCGACTTTTCTCGCATTTCAGTACAAATTTGAAATTCGTTTTTTTGTCCAAATTTCGTGATTTAATTGGATTTGAAAGGGGTGTTTTTTTAAAGTTTGCACAAGAGCGGCTGATGGGCGCGCGGTGGGCCGGTTGCCTTGTACACTGAGAGTAACTTGGTTTTTTGTAAAAGTCCCTTCGGACCACAAATCATATTCGGAACATTCCTGTATGCTTCTGATGAAATATTTCTATATTCGCGCGTGACCTTTCCTACAGCTCTTCGAAATCATCGACTGAATTACAACTACCTTCCGCTTCAAATAGCTTCCTCCAGAAAAAGTCGAACGGAGCCAAATGCGGTGACCTAGATTAGTGTTGGAATAATCGAACGATTTTCAGAATCGAATATATTGAATTCGAATACTTTTGAGAATCGAATATGTATTCGAATACAAAGAATCGAATTATGGGATAATAAAATGTCTACTAGAAAAATTGTCTCGGCGGCCTATTCGAGGTATGTGGTGGCGAGATACGACTTTCGATTTCAGTACTTCCGTACCTATGCCCGTAATTGGTAATCCCCTAATTGAAATATATACATTTCTTAATATAAATAAATCTTGAAGCTTTAGAATTCACATACGTATCTTTAACTTTGATTGGATTCGCATATTGGCACTGTATTTCTTAATATTGTTAAATTTCATTATTAATTGAGAACCAGATTTTAAAAAGTACTTAAGCATTTCGTTATTCAATAATTTTATGAGAAGGATGAAGCAATAAATTAAAAATAGGTACATATTCGAATGCAGGAGTGTGCGAGCATGATGCGTAACCAACCATTCCGGATAAAAATGATCTCGTATACAAAACCCATTCAATAACGCATGTCCAAGATCTCGAATACAAGAATCGGGTACAGTATTCAACATCCGTGAAGTTAAGAATCGGAGATGTAGCGTAGTTAGGAGACCGATTCTATTCCCCACTCAGCATTCCTATATTTTGTTGTATCAGACTACCACAATCTCGAATACATACTTTGTATTCGAATACATATTTTGTATTCGAATACATATTTTGTATTCGAATGCAAGCAAGTACCCGAGAACTTATGAATCATGCGATGACGAGATGTTGCTTGCGCGAGGCGAGAACCGATTCTATTCATATTCTCACTTCATCTCACGGAGTCTGGGAGTATTCGAATACTTCAGTTGAGAATCGGATGTATTCGAGATCTTTGTAGAATCGAATACATCTCACAACTTGTATTCGAATAGCGCAACACTAACCTAGATGACCATTCGATAAAACTACGTCATTATACCGATGGATTTGGAAATGTCCTGTTCAGATACAGTGTGGAACACCCAAATGGAATAAATTCCGTATCTCAGTTAACCTATAAATTTATGAAAAATCTTGAAACACGTCAATTTTAGATTACAAAATGACGTCCCCCGCCGTATAAATTTCATCCCTAGATGCAACCCTCTTCAAGTGACAGTGCAACCACCAAATTTTTAAACCAGAAGCAGAGGGTTATTATCCTTATTTGAAAGGTCTTTTCATTCTCTATTCAACAACGTCATGGTTTCCATATTTATTTCAAAAATTAACAGTAAAAACAAATTACTTTCAATTTTTAACAAGAAAATATAAATCTAATATTTTCATTTAAACAAATAAAAAACAAACCATACTTAATGTAGGAGATGTTCAAAATGGGCACCTTCAACATCTTGGCAGCATCCTAACCGTGAATAAAAATGTCTCCTGACATTATTCACATCTCTGGTGTCACCGACGTAATCGCAAGCGTTATTCTTGCTCGTAAGTCAGTTACGTCGCGGGGTTTGGTTTTATATGCTGTACTTTTCACATAACCCCATAAAAAATCCAGAGGCGCCAGGTCTGGTGATCGTGGTGACCATTCTATCGTACGTCGTCTCCCTATCCAGCGATTTGGAAATGTAAAATCGAGATATTGCCGGACATTGACTTGGTAGTGTGATACTGCTAGAACCATATTACATTAGCTGGAACGTGTGGATTTTTTTCAGCTGGATCTAAGTTTACCAAAGCTGGTACAATGTTGTTTTGGAGCAATACTGAATAATTATCTCCATTTAAATTTCCATCAATGAAAAATGGACCAATGACAGGACCTCCTATAGCCCAAACATTAGCTTTCTCAGGGTTCTGTGTATGCAATTCTCTCATCCAGTGGGGATTTTCACTAGCCCAATAGCGACGGTTTTGACGATTTACATGACCGTGAAGAGTAAAAGTGGACTCATCAATTTTTGAAGATAACCAAGGACCACCAAAATTCGAATCATATTTCGTCAGAGAAAATAACTTCCTTTTGCCTTAGAAAATTCTAACCTCTTTGCGTAGATAAGACAACAAAGTGACACCTGACAGATCAACTGAAGCAATCAATAAGTAATCGAATGCCTTCTTCTCTATGTCTTCTTTTAACAAAAAACTTGATGACTTTTGATTTGAACACCCGATATAAGTCTCCGGTAATATGTTCAGCTTAGCCAGGGGTCAGTAAACTTTTAAGTCAAAAGAGCCAACTGCAATAAAAAAATTGGTTTCGAGCCACAAATTTTCTGATTTTACATTTAATTTCAAAATTAAATCAGATACATCAGCCAAATATGGGACAGGGAGAGACCCCCTTAACTCATGTAGTCAAACGAAAACATATTCAACCCAAAAGATCTTTTATTTCTCAAAATTTGGAGCTTTATTTTAAAATCTGCCTTTTTTCTCGCAAATTCTACTTTTTATAACTCTTCTCTGTATTCGTCTTTGCTTAACTATGTACTCATAAAATTAGATTTGTTTCCCTAAATCTTCCTTTCTTCTGAAAAATGTCTGAAATCTGTAAAAATGTTTACTTTTTTCTAATTCGACTCACTAAAAGATTCGACTTATTTCTCAAAAATGCATTTTTTGTCGATTTCTTAGTAAATAAAAGTAAAAACTTGAAGTAATAATTTGGAGATTTTAAATAAAAGAGTTTTTGAAGATTTCGACCTTCTCCACAAAGTTTTCTTTTTCGAAATTTAAATCTATTCGTAAATTTGACTTTTTTTCAAATTACATTTTTTTGACTTTATTCTAAATTGCGACTTTTTTTCGAAATTTCTATGCTTTTTAAATAACGTTTCTTTTCCAAATTTTACCATTTCCCTCAAATATTGACTTCTGCTCAACATTTAAACTTTTATTTATTTTCTGGAAATTTTCCAAAATTAGGTGTTTCTCGAAATTCCAACTTTTAACTGAAAATTCGATATTTTATTATGTTTCTGCAAGCTGCGATTTTATCGACGAAATTCGCCTATTTCCAGAAGGTTTGACTTTAAAAATTTAATTTTGTTCTTAAAATTTGACTTTCTTTGGGAAACTTTTTTTAAAGTTCGACCCTTTTCTCGAGACTAAAAGTTTTATCGACATTTCCTTCTATTTAGAAATTATTTTACCAATATTTTCAAAATTCGAATTTTTCTGAAAATTTGAACTTTTTTTATCCATCCTGTTCTCGAAATTTTAATTTATTCTCAAAATTTAACTTTCTGTGGAAAATTGCAAATTACATACTTTCTTCTTCTCTGAAAAAGTTCAACTTCTTAAAATTCGACAATTTTTTCTAAGCTTTGAGTTTTTTACTCTTTTTTCTTTTCGAGATTTTACAGTTTTTCACAAAATTCAAATTTGTCTAAAAATTTCAGGTTTTTAAATTTGTTCTGGGTTTTCAATCTATTATCAAAATTCGATGTTTTTTTCATAAAATTTTGCTTTTTTGAAAATTTTTGACAAATTCATATTTTTCGAAATCTCTTTTTTTTCAAAGTTCGAATTTTTCCGGAAACATCAACTTTTATTTCGAACGAAATTCATATCTCAAAGTTTGATTTTTTTTTCTTAAAATTTGACTTTCTCTAGGAAATTTTAACCTTTTTTTTAAAGTTTAACACTTCTCGAAATTAAAAGTTTTATCGACATTCTCTTTCCTTTTGAAATTATTTTAACAATTTTCTCAAAATTCGATTTATCTGAAAATTTGGGTTTTTTTTAATTCGTCTTGTTTTTGAAATTCCAAATTTATTTTAAAAATTTAATTTTCACTGGAAAATTGCAAATTTTTATCGAAATTTTTATCGACTTTTTTAAAGACCGACACTTTCTTAATCTTCCAGTTTATTTTTACAATTTCTCTTTTGTATAAAAATTTCAAGTTCTTAAATTTGTTTTGAGTTTTAATCTATTGTCGAAGTTCGACTTCTTTTTGGAATTTTGTCCTTATTTGCGAACTTTAGCCAAACTCATTTTTTGAATCTCTTAATTTTTCTCAATTTTTTTTTGAAATCTTTTCCTTTTTCTGAAACATTGGCTTTTTCTGGGAAATTTTGATCTTTTTTTAAAGTTAAACACTTCTCGAAATTTTCTTGCAATTTTCTTTCGAAATTATTGTACAAATTTTCTCAATATCTAAATTAAACTGAAAATATGGTTTTTTTAAAATTGTCTTCCTTTCTAAATTTCAAATTGATTCCCAAACTTTAACTTTCTCTGAAAAATTGTAAATTTGTTGTCAAAGTTTCGAGCTTTTCTTCAAATTTAGACCTTTTCCTTGATTTTTTTCCTAAAATTTGAGCTTTTTCTCTTCTCTATAAGACTTTCACTTTTTTAAATTTCAACTTTTTGTTCTAAGCTTCCAGTTTACTCTTATAATTTCTTTTTTTGAAATTTTGCAATTTTTCAAAAAATTCAAAATTGTCTACAAATTTCAGGTTTTAAATTTGTTTTAGGTTTCAATCTATTGCCGAAATTCGACGTTTTTTTTTAAAATTTTCCTGTCTGAGAATTTTCGATAAATTCATTTTTTTTCGAAATCTCTCCCTTTTTCCCAATTAGGCAAATCATTGTTTTAATCTCTTCATTTCTCCCAATTTTTTTATCCAAATTCTTAAAATTTGGTTTTTTCTGGGAAAATTTGACCTTTTTTTAAAGTTTAACCCTTTCTTGGAATTTTCTTTCGAAAGTATTTTAACAATTTTCTTAAAATTCGAATTTATCTGAAAATTTAGAGTTTTTTTTTAATTCGTCTTGTTCTCGAAATTGAAAATTTATTCTGAAAATTTAGCTTTCTCTGGAAAATTGCAATTTTTTATGGACATTTCGAGCTGTTCTAAACTTTTTCCATGAAATTCTTCCTAAAATTAGACTTTTTTCTCCTTCTCTGAAAAACTTCGACTTTTTTAAAGATCGACAATTTTTTTAAGGTCCCACTTAATTTTTACAATTTCTCTTTTCGAAATTTTACTATATTTCAAAAAATTCAAATTTGTTAGGTTTTTAATTTGTCCTGGGTTTCAATCTATTGTCGAATTTCTACGTTTTTTTTTCTAAGATTGTACCTTTTATTAAAAGTTTTTGATAAATTCATATCTTTCGAAATCTCTCTCTTTTTCTCAATTTTTGTGGAATCTCTTCTTTTTTCTCAATTTTTTCAAAGCCTCTTTCTTCTTCTTAATTTTTTCGAAATCTCTTTCTATTTCTCAATTTTTGTGGAATCTCTTCTTTTTTCTCAATTTTTTCAAAGACTCTTTCTTCTTCTTAATTTTTTCGAAATCTCTTTCTTTTTCTCAATTTTTGTGGAATCTCTTCTTTTTTCTCAATTTTTTCAAATACTCTTTCTTTTTCTTAATTTTTTCGAAATCTCTTTTTCTCAAAATTAGGCCTTTTTTTATTTCGGACTTTGATATTTGCCGTTTCTGTAAATTTAGATTTTTTCCCCAAAAAGTAATTCACGAAATCTCAAGGTTGTAGAAAATTTACAAATAAAAAAATAAAAATCATAAGAAAAATATTTTTTAGAAATTTCGACTCCCCAAGTTGGTCTTTTTCTAGAAATTTCAAATTTCATGTGTTTTTTCAAAATATTAATATAAATCAATTAAAAATTTCGGAAAAATGCTTCTTGAATTTATAACTTTGTGTTAAAATTGAAGTAAAACGTAAAAATTCCTAGAAAAGTATTTTTGGAAATTTCGACTTCTGCAGGTCACTTGTTTAATGAGTGTCTGCATGTCTGTCCACCCCAGCTTTTATTTATTTTGTTAGCGGAATTTAAAGAGCCGCATGCGGCTCCCGAACCGCGGTTTGCCGACCCCTGAGCTAAGCAAATTACAGTAAGAAGAATTCAGGCGTCATTTTAATGCATAGACATTATACTGTGATTGCAGAACAGCACCTGTTTCAATAATGATAATCAACAATCCATGACACTAATTGTCGAAGAATGAAGATTTCGTAGCGGAAACAAGAATCTATCTAGTTCGAATTACATATTTATAGGCTCATTGTTAACTCCCAACGACGATTTCTAGCAGGAAATTCGCCATTTTTAACAAAAGACAATCATCGAATCAATATTTTTACTGTTCTAAATTGAATCATTAAGATTTCATTCGAGATAAATGGTGAAACCGAGTTCCTTTCAATTCTGTAATTTCATATTGCTTCTTCTACTCTTAGATAGTTCTACTTTTGAGTGGTGGATTAAACCGGGGTCTCAAACAGTAAAACTTTCGTGGCTCTTGTTAGAAAAAGTGTCAGAAAAACTTCGTTTACAAATAACTAACATTTCTAGCTTTTTTTTTTCAAATTCAGTATGTAATATAAATACAAATCTTGTCCCCTAAAACCAAAAAAGATTAAAAAACGTAACAAAGGTTGCTCTAACGCGTTTTGACAGCCAAGCTCAGAGAGAGTAAGTAATGTCGAAAATTCAAGTTTTTTCAGAACTTAAACTTTCTAAAGTGAAAATTTCGATTTCTTCCTACAATTTTGATTCGATTGAAAGTTGGAGACTTTTTTATATAAATTATGTTTTTTTTACATAAATTATGGTTTTATTACATAAATTATGGTTTTTTACATAAATTATGGTTTTTTTTTACATAAATTAGGTTATTTTCACATAAATTATGGTTTTTTTCCCCGAAATTCGACTTTTTCGTAAAATTTGGAGTTCCCACTTTCAATGACCACTTTTTTTACAAAAATTTCACTTTGAACGGAAAATCTCCAACTTTTCTCACAATTTTAAATTCAGTTTCAATTTTTCTGTTTCTTCAAGTTGCAACAGCAAATACAAAAATTTTAGAATCTTTTTTTCAATGTAGAGTTTCTTTTTGAGATATAAGATTTATCTCGACTTCCATCCAGTAATTGTATAAGGAAGTAATAACCGGAAGAACGTAAGTGGATAATTTTGTTTGCTAATTTCTTAATACATTCCTAACTATCTAGATATGCGTTAAGTAATTATTATGAGAAACCATTTAGCAGCTATCATCTCAACGTCCTCAGTTGCGTATACTTTCTAAAGGAAATTCCAGTAAAATAGCATTTTTCAACCATTTAGAGCTACGAGAAGCGTTCAAAGTAGAGGATTTGCAGATAAACAGTTATCAGCGCTACGTTCTTGCTTAATACAGAAGAAGAACGTTAATTAAACGTGAAATCGTAGACGCACCTTGTTCTAAAGGTCATCCATTTCGCCTCTGGTCAAACACTAAATACTACCATTCCTAAGATCGGTTTTGCTCGTACCAGCTAATCTCGAACGGATTTGGCAATCGAATTAGAAATTGCTTGCATTTTTAAAGACTTTGTAAACAAGCAGTCATTAAATAAACAATAACGTTTATTACTTTACATGCTTCAGCTCTTCAGTTGCGTTTTTTATAGCCGACTGATTGCCTTCAAATGAACGTTCAATATTCGTGTTCACGCAAAAGATTAACAAAGAATTTATTACATTTAATGACAACTCTCACATGTGGAGTATGTAAATGTTGCTAACGCTCCCGTTTTAGATATACCTCATTGTAATTATCATGCACCGTTAAATTAACATAAAATGCATTTAAAAGTGAATTTTTGCAATCGACGTATGAGCGAAAGTTTAAAATTGGTGCCGCGTCAGTTGAGTGTAAATACGCAGCTCGTTGGGTTCTTAGTCTCTGGGTACTTATAATTATAATTACAACAAACAATATACATTGTAAAATTTACTCAATAGCGATTTTATTTCCCATGTTTGAGATACGATCTATTGTCAGAAATCGCAAAAGCATTAAATGTCATCGAGATGCTGTGACGCAAAAGGCAAAAGCCAAAAGCATAAATGTCAGTGGTTCAGTTTACTTTGGTTTACGTTACGTTTAGTTTACTATATTACTATGAATGTGCAATTTAAATATCCGAGTGACACGCCCTAAGAAATAAGCTGGCTCTTAAGCTAAAGTTTTATGGAATATATCTTCTATCTTCTACCTATCTTCCATATTAAAATATTGAAGTGTATGTTATTTCAAAGTTCTTTTATAAGCTCCTATCGTTTTTTTACATGTTTTAGCGAGGGTGATCTGAGAAGTTTCCGACCTAACAAAGACACAAGACATTTTTTTCTTTAATTTTTTAAAATTTTAACATTGGCAATGTTTATGTTGAGATATGGGGTGAAGTTTCGGGTTTTCGTTCAAGCTTGAGAGAACGCGGTGTCGTTCCCTCTGACATACTCGCCAGTCGAGCGCTCTCGGCGTCGAGAGGCCGGCGTGAAAACTGGGAGAATGTTAAGTTTACAGTTCACCGCAGTACACCATATTCGTTTAATCCAGTGACATTTCATTGGATAAGGCAATCAGCTGCGGATATTAAGAGTATGAGAAATAGCGAAAAGTGTAAGACATATCGAAAGCGTAAAAAACGTTTACGAGAGATTGAAAATAGAGAATCTAGTGAGTTAAGTACGAAAACACCGCTAACAAAAACTGAACACAGTAGGCGGTATTGTGAGCATGTAAAGATGCGCAAACTTAAAGGTTCTGAAGTTTACACGGGCTACCCAAGTCAGCGGCCCTTAATTGAGGGGTTATAATTCCATTATTATGCTGTAAACTCTTACCAAGTTTATCGTGCTCTCTACGTACTGCCTTGAAAACCTTTGAAGTACTCAGTAAACGAATGTGATAGAATAACTGCACTTATAATTTTTAGGGCTCAAATAAATGTAAATTACTTTTACAATAAAGTTGACAAATTTTTGCTTGTAGATTAAATATATTTTAATATTTCATTGTTTTCGCTTTGTACTAAAATATTTCTTTCAAGAGCAATGAGCATAGATGCCTTAATATTATTTTGATTTAAATTATTTCGTAGTCTATTTGGTTATACGAGTATATTTCAATTTAAAAAATATTCTTTCAGAAGAAACTTGGCTAATGGAAACTGTAAATTTAGAAAAGATAAACATTGCAGAAATAACCTTAAAAATAGAAAAAAGTCGAAAGAAAAATATTTGAATATTCAAGTTTTCACTCGAAATCTCCAGTCGAATACTTCGGTATTAAGGTCGAAAATAAAAAAAAAATAGCTAAATAAGGCCTTAACTTTGAATTCAGAAAAGTTGCGAAAAAAACAGTAAAAAAAAATAGACAATTTTAGGAAAATATTCCAGGATTTAAAAAAATTCATAATGTTTTAAAATTTCAAAACATATGTCAACATTTTGAGGTTAAAGATAAAATTTTGCAACTAAATCAAAATCATTTGAAAAAAATTAAAATATTTCATTTAAAGTCAAGATTTTAAATAAATGACTTGTGTTCTTAAAAAAAGAGTCTAGATTAAATTTAAAACCTTAAAAATAAAAAATTAAAGCTTTAACACTGGTTGAAACCTTTATTGGTGTTGGAAATAAGAGTAGAAAGTAAAGTTTGAATTTTGGGATTTTAAAACTTAAGGAAACCCACCACTCATGATTTAATAAAAAAGGGGATCTTAAATTTCGAAAAAAAAGTTGACATTACAAAATTTCGATAAAAAATCTTGAGTTTTCGAGTTTATATATTTATAATTTTAAGAATTTTTTAGGCTGAGGTCACAATTTAGAAAATAAGTCAAAATCTTTAGAAATATTTAGAATTTATTATTTAACATTAAAATTTTAGACAAAACGTAAATATTTATTGACAGTTTAAGAAAAATAAATGACATTTTGAAAGGTTGAGGAATTTTGTGAAAAAGTCATAATTTCAAGAAAATACTCTATATTTATTTTTTTAACGCAATATTTTGGGTTAGACTCGCAAGACTGATGTTCAAATTTTTGAATCCGTTTGAAATCCGAAGTTTTAAGAAAAAAACACAAGAATTAGAATTGAAAGTTTAATGTAAAAATTTAAAAAATTGGAAATTGTGGAAGAAATTATTAAATTTCGGAAAAGCCCAAAATTTGTGTTTATAATTATTTTGAAAGCATAAACGTATAATTTTGTAAAGAAGAGTAAAAATAAGAGTAAAACAGATTTCTAGACGATTTTCTTTAGGTTAGAAAATTTTAACCTCTCTGGATAAATAAGACATAAAAATGACCCTTGACGGATCAACCAAAATAATCAATAAGTAATCGAATGCCGGGTTCGCTACGTTCTCTTCTAAAAAACTTAGAGTACACTTGATGATTTTTTCATTTGAACATCCGATAAAATTTTAACTGACATAAATTGAAATTTACTAATTCAATCAGACTCACTCTGTCATTATTAAATGGCTTGAGATAATTAAATACCACATCTGTTGCTAATTTAAAGCCCTCATCGCTTCCCATTTTTGTTTTTAGATTCATTTAAGTGGTCAGTTCATTACGACAAGCGTATTTTTGATATTAATAAATTTCATTTTCTTTGCGATTCTGTGGAAGGAGATTCAAGTGAAGTTATTGAATCATTGTCATTATCAGCTGATTATTATTATTAATTAATTATGCAATAGAGTTGCTGCAAGATCGCTTTAAAATAAAAGAACAGGTCACAACCGTCCCAAACATTTTTTAATTCACAAGAACCACACAACCCGGTCTAAGACAACTAATTAACTGTAATAAAGGTTTTAGAGCTTTCGGCAAAAAAGGGAATTACTTTTATTTATTATTCCCATAAGAATGGAAAAATTAAACGATCATGCAAAGCCAAAATGGCAATCAGTACAACCAGTACAGCTCTAGTTTTAACTAGAAATAGGTGCAGTAACTTTAAACAATGTCCAGCATTGTTAAATCCAGGGTATCAAGCGAACATTATTACTTCAGCATTAGTTAAAAAATTGTAATTTTCTTTAAAAGAGTTTGAGGTAATGTAACATATGAATCAAATCATATCTAAACGAATTCACGTGTGATCTGGAATATGATAAACAAAATCACAGAACCAACCTCAATTTTTAAGATTGATAAATTTGCCATTCAACCGCCCTTTAATGTTTTTTTCGATTATCCTGATTTCAATGCGAAATAATCTAAATAGATTTATAAACTGAAACAAGTTTATTTTGGGAGTAATTAGAAATTCCTTTGAAATTAGAAAAAATTAACTTCATTTTCAAGAAACCAAATTGGGTTGAATGCAGCTGGTCATTTAAAAGTCCATTCAAAGAAACAAAAATATAACATGCAATTCAAAGACCATAAATCCTTGTCAGGAAAAACAATTACATGACCGGGGCAATAAATTTTAGGATCAAGAGGAAACTGAAAACAAAATACTTTTATCCCAAGAAGAAAAAGCCAGGAATAACACTTTCAAGACAATTACTACTTACGAGCACCTTGTGGTCTATTCATTGTAACGTTGCCTTTCAAAAAGGAAAGAAGGCACATTCAGTGTCAATAAAATGATTCTTAAACTTGGAAAAAATAGGGATGACAGAATATCTAAGAACCACTTGTCGGAATGACAAATTTCTGAAATGAACTACTTATCCAACCAGGGAGTTCAAACAAACTGGGAAGGGCCATAAAATTCATGTGGTGTAAGACACATCTGCAAACACTTTCAACACAGTCAGCCTTAACGACATTTTAATCAGTTATAAAAAAAATAAAAACTAAACGTAATACGTATTGTTGTAAATCAATACATATTTTATGTAATTATTATTATTTACTACTTCGAAGATACATAGATAATTGTCGTGGCGAATTTCAAGGGGTGTCGGATAACACAAGGGTCGACGTCACTAAGATTCTAGCCTTAATAATCTAAATAAATAAAGGTTTCATATTTCAACACGATCGGTTAAGAGGTTATGAAATTATTAATTAAATTATTTTTTATAACAACTTTGAAAGTCTGCAATTCGAAAAGTAAACATTTTTTTTTTTTTTTTTCGTAATTCGTATTTATTCATCATTCCGTATCAACTGCCAAGCGTTGTCTTTGTAAATACCCTGTATAACCTTGTATGTTAAATAAAGTGTTAATTATGTTTCTATTTGGTGTTATTTCCAATGTTTCCGTTGGTTGCAAGAATTGCGAAATCTGTGAATTTTTCTACATAATTGAATGATTGTTCCCTGCAACCAAGAAAGATTAAAAAACACAAGATCAGAGTATCTCTCTGAAGATGATAACTTGGCTATCGAAACGCGTTAGAGCAACCTTTGTTGTGTTTTTGAATCTTTCTTGGTTTCAGGGGACAAGATTTGTATTTCAATTATGTAGAAAAATAAAAAAAAATAAAGAAAAAAATGTCTTGTGTCTTTGTTTCTGTGTTTTTGAAGATAACTAAGGACCAGTCCGTTATACCAAATTTCTACATAATCTCCTTGTAAGTCTACACGCTTCTCCCAGCGATGCTTCCATCTCTTTAACCCTACCAAATAGTGCTCGGCATTTTTTTCTTCAAAATAATTGTTGACGAAGATTATTGCCTCATTTGACGAAAATGTCAGTCCTCCGAGCGCAATTTTTAGATGAGGAAACAAAAAGAAGTCGCTTAGGGGTTTGATCTGGTGAGTAAGAAGGGTGGTCAAGCAGTTCAAACCGTAATTCGTGGATTTTCGCCATGGCATCCGCGGAGGTGTGAGATGGCGCATTGTCCTGGTGAAACAGGATATTCTTTTTCTGCAAATGTGGCCGTTTTTCCGCATTTCTACCTTCAGCTTGTCAAGTAATGATGCGAGTATGCTCCTGTAATGATTTTTCCTGTTTGAAGATTAATCGATTAAGATAACTCTATGACTATCCCAAAAACCGTTGCCATCATTGTCCCAGCCCAAAAAATAGTGTTTGCCTTTTTTGGAGCCGGTCCCCCTTCACAGTTCACTGTTTTGCTTGTATTTTTGTTTCGGGCGTATAACAGTGCATCTAGGTTTCATCCACAGTAATTAATCGGCGCCAAAACTGATTTATTGCGCCAACCAGAGACTAGCGCCAACAGAGCGTTGGAAATGTTCATTCGAACACGTTTTTGGTCTAACGTGGTCTAACGTAATTTTAATTCCGGAAATTCCAATTTAAGCTGAACATTTAAGGCTCTTTCACACGGAGAGCCGTAAGGCTCGCACTCGCAGGCAGGAGCTTTTTCCGCTCCTACCTTCCACTTTTTACAAGCCATCGCAGTTCTTGTATGACTTGGCATTTTTGTGCCGAAGGGCGGATTCAGGCCCGTAACCAAGATTTTTTTTCGAAGGGGAGAGGGGGCTGCGATCCTTCTGCTAAAAATACCTAGTCTTTGTTTACGTTTAGGTTAGAGCTAAGAAGCCACGCTCCAACACTACTTTACTACTAATATTATTATTGTATAGAAGTATATTAAAATATAAAAAAATGCACTAAGAGTCTAACTCTTCTAACATTCTGACAAAGTAACTTAACAACAATGTTGCCCATTTATCCTAATTTCATTTGTAAATAAAAACAGATGTGTGGGTAAGATGATAAAATCACTTGAAAGAGATTTCTTTTCTAAAATTTATCTTTGAAATATTTTCTATAACCTTACTTGTGTATGAAAAAAGCCTCTAGAAAGTGCTCTATTTAAAAACATAGTTTGACGTCAGCTGGAGAGAAATCTTTTTTTCAAATTTTTTTCAAATTTTGATTAAATTTATAATTTTAACTTTTACCTCAAATTTAGTTTGCACCCGAACATTTAAAATTTGGATATTCTCTCTAAATTCTGGAAGATTAGATGTTTTTTTTTTAAATTCACGTTTTCTCTTAGCGTCCAACTTTGTTTCTAACTGGCAACAACTTCAATTCCTAAGTTTTTTATTTTGGGCAATTTTGGGCATTATTGTTGCTATCTGAATTTGCAATGTCGAAATGCATTTGATTCTTCCCAATTTCAAAAAAAAGTGTTTGCTATAAAGTTATTTACCCTTTTTTTGTTTTACCTTTAATTTCAAAATTTCGAAGTGTTTTGAAATTTTCTATTTGAATTAGATTTTTTGTTAAATGCGAAGTAGGTTAATACTTTTACTTTTTTTTCTTAAAATTCAAAGTTCAAATTCTTGGTATTTACTTCAAATGCACAAATATTTTTTTAAACTTCGATTCTTTCTAGAAACCTGGAAATTTCGCCAAAGTGTTTGTGAAAAATATCAGGTATCGAAATTGTGAACTTAATCTTGAGTTTTTTGAATTTGGAATTTTAATTCGAAATGTCTAGAAAAGTCTACATTTAGAGTGACAAACTCGTTCTAGAAAAAGTTTAATTATGACCGTGTTTATACTTAAAAATAACCAGAATTCATTATTAAACATTTCTAAAGGTATTAACTTTTTTAGAAATTTTGAATTTCCTAACAAAAGTAGGAAATGTTAATTCCTAACAAATTTATATGTTACAACTCGAAGTTAGTTTTTCAAATTCAAAATTTTAAAAATAACTTGGCATTTAGAATTACTCTCTAAATCAGAAGAAAAAAGAAGCTACAGCTTTCGAAAAAAAAAGGTTGAAGTCAAAATTTTCTAAAACACCCTCTAATTTCCAAAAAATGAAATCTATTAACAAAAACTAATAACACTCAACATTTTGTCTTGAAACAAAACTCAAAAAATAAACTGAAACTTTAGTTTTTTCTCAAAATGGCCAGGGTTTTTTTTTTATATATTTATATTATAGAAAGAAAGTCAAAATGTTGTGAAGAAGTCTGAAGTTTGAACCAGTGCTGATGTAAAAATTTTGAAAAATAAACTAAATTCATTAGGCTTGTTTTTTTTTCAAAATTTCGACTTTAATCTTGACATTTTTAAACTCGTCGTGAAAAGTTGTAAACATTTTATAAATCAATTTTTTCCAAAAATATGAATTTAAAGTTGAAATATCGTGATTAAAAGTAAAAAAATTCTTAACCAAAGTTGAAATTTGATAACTAAGATAGAAATTTCAATATTTTTTTGGAAGTTTTCACTTGGAAGTCGAATTTTGGAGAAAAAAGTCAAATCTTCAGAATCGTAATAGAAATATAAATAAATCAACTTCATAACAAAAAATTTCGAAAACTTTTTGAAAAAATTAAAAATTTTGAATTAAGCTGATGGATTAAAGTTATTAAAAAAATCCTGAGTTTTCCAATTTAAAAATGCTCAAGTTTTGTGTAAAATTCGGAATTTAAAAAAGAAGCGACATTTTAGACATTTATTTTAAAGTTCAATGGCCATGTTAGAAAAATTACAGAAAAAATTTATAAAAATAACTTATTAAAAAATGTTTTCTCAAAATAATGGCTTATAAGAGATTTTGATTTTTTAGTAAAGGGCCTAATATTCAAAATTTTATTCAAATACCGAATTTAAATTTTTAAATTCCAAAGCTGTAGAACTATTATCACAAAATCCAAGTTTTTCTCAAAATTTGGTGTTAAATCTCGAAAAATCACTTGTATAAATTTCCAGTTCTTCTCAAAATTTGATTTTTTTGCAAAATAGGGAGTTTAAGCTTGAAAAACTTGCAAAATTCAACATTTTTTTAATAAAATTTAAAACGTAAGATTGAAACTTCAAAAAAAAAGAAATTTCAAGAACAGTTTAAATTTTTCTAGAAACGAAATCTCAGATTTAAAAGTCGAAATTCTGGAAAAAATTCGAATGAATTTAATTAAAAATTTCAAGGTTTAAGGTGGAAATTCGAGAATGAACTCGGAATTTTGGGAACTTTTTCATCTGAAAATGTTATACTCTTTCCGAATATCCTGAGTATAACCTAAAACCTATTTTTTTTATTTCGAGATTTCAAAATGTTTTTTTTTTTGTTAATTGTGAGTTTTGGTCTGTTAATGCCTTTTTTTAAAGTATTTTACCTTTTTGGCGCCTTCTTTAACTTTTCGTTTTTGCCTAATTTAACATTTTGCTCACATTTTTACCTTGCTTTATTGTGCTTAAAATCCGGTCTCTAATAATAAGAAATGGCGCCAAATTTGAAAAAAAAACATCCTTGCATTTCAGTATGAAAACAAAATAATCCATTAAAAATGGTTTTTAAAAATGTCGAACATCTGGAAAGTTCATTTCTATCTAGTGTGAAACCAAAAAATTTCGGGGGGGGGGGCTAGACCCCCCACTGGTTACGGGCCTAGGCGGATTGAATCAGAGTTGTCATCTTTTGTGTCAAAAAAATTTGGGTAGTCTGTCAATAGAAAAAGCTCTTCGTACCCAAAAATTATTGTTACAAAAAAAATCAGTTGGCAATATTACGCAAAATTCAGACACACGAAATTTTAATCGGGACTGTTCCGTTCAAATCGTGACGGATGGCAACGCTGGGTTGGATACTGATTGAATTAATTAACAATGCTACATCAAAATCCAACTCTATTTAACGCTGGGCAGCGAGAGCCATGAGCGATTGTCGCTCTTCTCGTGTGAATACCCCCATTCCTCCCTTTGCTTTTCGAGCAAGAGACATGACTCTCTTCTAAGCGGACGGCTCGAAATGTACTAGCCTTACCGGCTCTCATTCGCGCGCCCTAAAGGCCCGTGCGTCCCATGTGAAAGCTCCACTGTCTGTGCATTTCAATCTTGGGAGCCTTTCGCTCGCTCACGAGTGCCAGCCTTATGGCTCTCCGTGTGAAAGAGCCGTTAGTGTTACCTTATTATGAAATCTTGTTCTCAAAATTTCTACTTTCATCTAAAATTTTTAATTTCATAGCACAAAAATTCAAAAAAATACTTTTTCATTCCATTTTTTTAAGTAACTTAAAATGTGTTAAAAAAATTTTGAGTTTATTTTAGAAATTTTAAATAATTTTTAAGATTTCTTTTTTTATCGAGTTACTTTGTGCAACAATCTATTTAAGTTCATATATTTTGTTGAGACTACTTTGCTATAATGATGTCAGCTAGAAGACTCCAGGGAGAGTAGCCTAAATCTCACCCTCGAGTGCATCACAACTTTTCCTAGAAATGTTGTCCTTTATTTTCAGAAATTCTGACATTAATTTTTCTCAATTAAATCTAAAATATCGACATTCAATAAGTGTCAGTGTTTTTCTTTCCAATTTTATTTATTTATTCGATTATAAATTCAAAATTTCAACTTTTTCTACATATTTTGCCTTTAATCTGACAAATTTCGACATTTTTCTTGAAATTGGGAATATAACTTTGACATAAAACGCTGAATTTGGATTTTTCTATTTTTTTTCTGATATAATATCAAGTTTGCCTCAAATTTTCGACTTTTTCTAGAAAGAAACATTTCGAATTTAAACTGAAACTTCATAGATAATTTCATTTTATGCTAAACTTTTGGAAACTTGTTTTTACAAAATTCCTGGTGTACTTTAACTTTATTTTTTCCTTAAAACTTTGACTACAGACCAAAAATTTAGAGTTTTTCTAGAAAGGAGTTTTTAAAACTCGATATTTTTAATTCCGAGTTTTTTTGTAAAGTTTCAGCTTTAATTTACAAACGATTTTTACTTTTAAAAAGGAGCTTAAACTTTTTTTTATAAATTTTTGGTTTCTTTTCAAAATTGTATTTTTTCTACAAATATGAACATTGTTTAATCAAAACTTTCACATTGTTTAACCAAAACTTTCACCTTTATTTCAAAATGTCAAGTTTTTCTTATAAGTATCGAGTTTTTCTTATAAGTATCGAATTTCTTTTGTATTTTAACTTCCATCTCAACTTTTCCTAGAAATGTTGTCCTTTATTTTTAGAAATTCTGACATTACTCTTTCATGATTTAATTTAAAATATCGACATTCAAAAAGGGTCAGCTTTATTCTTTCCAATTTTATTTATTTATTTATTTTTTCGATTGTAAATCCAAAATTTCAAATTTTTCTACATATTTTGCCTTTAATCTGACAAATTTCGATATTTCGATATTTTTCTTGAAATTAGGAATATAACTTCGACTTAAAACGCTGAATTTGGATCTTTCTATTTTTTTTTTCTGATAAAATATCGAGTTTGCCTCAAAATTTGGACTTTTTCTAGAAAGAAACATTTCGAATTTAAACTGAAAGTTTATAGATAATTTTATTTTATGCTAAACTTTTGGAAACATGTTTTTACACAATTGGTGGTGTATTTCAACTTTATTTTTTCTTTAAAACTTCGACTATAAGGCCAAAATTTAGAGTTTTTCTAGAAAGGGGTTTTTAAAACTCGATATTTTTAATTCAGAGTTTTTTTCTAAAGTTTCAGCATTAATTTACAAACGATTTTTACTTTTCAAAGGGAGCTTAAACACGGATGTTTTTTTAAATAAATTTTTGGTTTCTTTTCAAAATTGTATCTTTTTCTACAAATATGAACATTGTTTAATCAAAACTTTCATATTGTTTATTCAAAACTTTGTTTCAAAATGTCGAGTTTGTGTCTATAGACAAAGTTCTGCGATTGTCTATAAACAAATGGGAAACAAGGCTTCCACGGCCAGAGTCAGTACAGGATATACTTCTTCCGGGATTGGACCGTGTCAAAGAACTACTAAAAGTGTTCGACATTTCGCCCACCATCGTAGGGGGCTTCTTCAGGAACAAAGAAAGAAAAATAGATGAAAAGAGGAATATGAGGGAATATGCAAAAAAGAAAAAGGCCAATTTCAAAACATCAGAGCACGGTAACTCAGTATGTCCACCATACCAGAGGCGAAACTCTTCTGAATTGAAAATTGGTACAAAGGATAAGAAAGTTTAGACAGAAGAGCACGGTAACTCAGTATGTCCACCATACCAGAGGCGAAACTCTTCTGAATTGAAACTTGGTACAAAGGATAAGAAAGTTTAGACAGAAGAGCACGGTAACTCAGAATGTCCACCATACCAGAGGCGAAACTCTTCTGACAGGAAAGAGAGAAAGGGAAATTTTATATACCACGCGTCTGTGCGATCACTTCCGAAGATTTCCGATGGTTGGTTTCCAGATGGAGGAAAGCATGTAACCTTCGTCTCTGTTGATGTTATTGGGGAATTTTTTTTTTTATTTTCGCAGTCAACCATTGCCGAACATCAACATGAGACCGGACATAAGATTCTCTTTGATAATATTTCAATTATATCCAATATTCCCAATTACTATAATAGGAAGATACGCGAGGCCATCGAAATCCAAAAATTCCCCAATAACATCAACAGAGTCGAAGGTTACATGCTTTCCTCCATCTGGAAACCAACCATCGGAAATCTTCGGAAGGGATTGCACAGACGCGTGGTATATAAAGCTTCCCTTTCCCTCTTTCCTGTCAGAAGAGTTTCGCCTCTGGTATGGTGGACATACTGAGTTACCGTGCTATCCGTCTAAACTTTCTTATCCTTTGTACCAAGTTTCAATTCAGAAGAGTTTCGCCTCTGGTAAGGTGGACATACTGAGTTACCGTGCTCTTCTGTCTAAACTTTCTTATTCTTTGTACCAATTTTCAATTCAGAAGAGTTTCGCCTCTGGTGGACATACTGAGTTACCGTGCTCTGATGTTTTGAAATTGGCCTTTTTCTTTTTTGCATATTCCCTCATATTCCTCTTTTCATCTATTTTTCTTTCTTTGTTCCTGAAAAAGCCCCCTACGATGGTGGGCGAAACGTCGAACACTTTTAGTAGTTCTTTGACACGGTCCAATCCCGGAAGAAGTATATCCTGAAATGGGAAACAAATCGCTTGTTCCACAACTCTCTATGAACAAGCGGCAATTTCACAGGTCCCTGTCTTATTCTTTATGGTGTCTCTGAAGATAGTTTAGCTGAATTGAGTTGATGTGACAAAGTCCCTAAATCATTTTGAGATTTGTTTGGACTGTCTACAAACAAAATCCTTGATTTGTCTATAGATAGTCACACGATTTTATCCACAAGTGTGTACTAGCCTTTATAAGTATTAAGTTTTTTTTTATTGCAACTTACTTCCATCACAACTTTTCCGAGAAATGTTGTCTTTTATTTTCAGAAATTCTGGCATTACTCTTTCAGGATTAAATCTAAAATATCGACATTCAATAAGTGTCAGCTTTTTTCTTTCCAATTTTATTGATTTATTTTTTCGATTGTAAATCCAAAATTTCAATTTTTTCTATATATTTTGCCTTTAATCTGAAAATTTCGACATTTTTCTTGAAATTGGAAATATAACTTCGAATTTAAAGGCTCTCGATTTTTTCCAGAAAGAACATTTCTATAAATGTTCAGTTTAAATTCGATTTATTTTGTACTAAACTTTTGGAAACTTGCTTTTACAAAATTCTTGGTGTATTTCAACTTTATTTTTTCTTTACAACTGTCATTACAGACCCAAAATTTAGAGTTTTCCTGGAAAGGAAAGGAGTTTTTAAAAATCGATTTTTTGAAATCCAAGTTTTTTCTGAAGTTTCGGCCGTAATTTACAAACGATTTTTACTTTTCAAAATTTGGGGTGTAAACACGAATGTTTTTTTAAATAAGTTTTTGGGTTTCTTTTCAAAACTGTATCTTTTTCTACAAATGTGAACATTTTTTATGCAAAACTTTCACCTTTATTTCAAAATGTTGAGTTTTTCTTATAAGTATCGAGTTTTTTTTTTGTATTTCAACTTCCATCTAGAAATTTTTATTTTATTTTTTCAAAATTTCGAGTGTAATTTTCAAATTTAGAAATTATAGTCAATATTTTTACCGAAATAGTAAAAACAGAGAATAGAAAACTTTGTAAAACGTGTAAAAATAATAGCTTTACCGTCAAAATTGAAAAAGAAGTTATTACTTTCTAAATTACGCGAAAAATTTATAAAAATGTTTAAATAATTCGGGTTTAATCTAGGATGAGTAAAGTTAAAATTTAAAAAAATTACGTCGAAATTGAAATTTTAATGATTTTAAAATGCTTGGTATACTTTTTAAAAACAGAAGAAAAATTTCAAAAAAACTGCAAACTTACAAAAAGAAATAGAATAAAAATAAAACAACATTTTTAGATTGAAACTCGAAATTTCGACTTTAAATCTTCATAACTATTAAACTTTATTAACGATTAAAGAGCATCAGATATTAAATCGACTTTAAATCTGAAGAAAAATCAAAATTTCAAATTTGAACTCAATTTTTTTTTCTGTAATTCGCAATTTTTTCTGTAAATCGCAATTTTTCCGTAAATCGCAATTTTTCCTGTAGCCAAGTTATTTCTGGTGCCAACTTAGGACGCACGGGTCTAATTTTAGGCATTTTACCAACGCAAAAGTACAAAAAATAGTTTTCTTGCAACTACATTTTTCTAAAAAATATTAATCTGCACAAGCTTCCAAATCATCATCCAAATCAGGTGTCCTGGATGGCTTGCAGGCTGCAAATTGCTGACGATTGGTGATTATAAAAAACTTCCCTCACCAGTTGTCCGCGGCCCCTAACGAAGGCCCTCGGGGGCCATATGCGGCCCACTGGCCGCGTGTTGTCGATCGCTGGTACATTGTATTAGTTTCTGGCCATCTCACATTATTGGGTATGACTTTGAGTTAAAGCCCAATTTTGAAGTTAATTAAAAAATCGGTGCCTCGCCTCACTTCTAACTCTCTATAACTTTCAATGTAATTCAAAAAATAAACAAATACCTTTAAATTGGTTATAGAGGAAAAATATTGAAAATGCCTGCAAAACGGATGCAAGTAAACCTAAATATCAACCTCCAACAATAACCTACTTGATATAAACAGCTATGATCATGCTGTTGTAGCGGTTATTGAAGCCTTAGGCATTTTCTTGGTCTCGTCACCAAGTTTATTTACGATACCGTAGGTCGCACATTAACGCACATTAATTTTCCAAAGGCTTACATTCAATCAGCGAACAAAAAGATAGTAACACAGACGTAAAATCGGTAATAAATAAACAGTTAATTCCAACAGACTCAGTTTCCGGTCCACCACATATTAGTGGTTCTGTTAAAATGATAATTACACTTTATGAGGTTTCACAGAAATTATTATGTAAGTGTTGTGTAAAACACATTGAAAGGAAAACGCAAGTAGCATCTGCTACTCGGTATGGAAGCGAAATTTATTAATCCGCCGATTATAACTTTTAACTTTAATCGGGGTCAGAGTGAAATTAATTTTAATTAATTGTATAATATAGCGTGAGAATATTACACTGGACTGAAAACACTGCAAAGCTTTTGGCAATTTTTTTCGCGCATTGTTCATACTAAATCGAGATCTAATAAGATCGAAACCGGTCTTTGGTTGACAAACCTTAAATCTGATTAATAACGAAACCTGGTTTTGGTCTATGCATTAAAACACATTCTTTAGCTCTTTTACAGTGTCAGTTTTTTTATTTTGTTGTAGATGAGATGGTTATTCCAACTCTCACTACTGACAATATTGGTGTTAGTTCAATCCCAAAAGATGTTTCGACCCTGCTCCGAAATTTCCAGAGAATTGAAATTCCCATGCAGCTGCGCTTTGGGTCCAGTAGAGCACTCCCTAGATGGCAACCCAGCCATACACGTCAACTGCGATAGAGTAGTGTTCCCAGTAGATCAACCAATTTTTCCTTATGGAGCCCCCATAGTCTCCTTTAGTCAAAAATGGGCTGGGCATCAATCGTTACCGTCGCAGGTAAGTTGATATAGGCTCTAATTGTTCCATTAAAACACCACACTTTCAGGTTTTCGCCTCTCCAAGTTTGCCATTGAGAAGTTTGGATTTCAGTGGAAATTCACTTCGTCGCCTAACGGAAACACTTCTCCAGAATTTTCAATCCAGTTTGATTGAACTCAGACTAGCTGATAATCTATTGGGAGATACCTTGAACCCGATATTTTCCAGTAACGAGTTTCATGCTTTAACCCATTTACAGGTCTTGGATTTGAGCGGAAATCAAATCAAAGCTATTGAGGAGGGGATACTGGAAGGGTGCAAAAATCTGCAGGTAAATACCAACGATCAGTAGATTGCTCAATTTAAATTGCTGCTTTCTGTTAGGAGCTTCGTCTAGATAGAAATAGTTTGGCGACACTTCCCAGTTCATCATTAAACGGGCCCACATCCTTGAGGACTTTGTCGCTCAAGAACAATCGCATAGGCGTCGTTAAAACGGGGGCTTTCCAAGCCCAGAAAAATTTGGAAGTTATTGATCTCACCGATAATAGGATCTCGTCAATTGACGGGAAGTCATTCGTAGATTTACAGAAGCTTAAAGTCTTGCGACTTTCTAGGAATAGACTGACTAGGTTTAATAGCGACGTTTTCGAAGGAGCTGACAATTTGCATTTTTTGGATTTATCCGAGAATTTCATAGTTGAATTCCCCTCGGTCGCCCTTAAAGCCTTCAACCAGTTAAAGTATCTGAATTTATCTGCCAATCTCATACAGGTAAGTCTAGATTTGGAAGTGTGCACCATAAAACTGAGTTTATTCTAGAAACTGGACAATAACGACTTGGAGTCTTTGGTTCACTTGTATCAATTGGATCTGAGTAGGAATCAAATTACCAATATCGTACCTGGGACATTTTTGGGCTTAAAACAATTGAGAAAGTTGGACATAAGTGTCAATTCCCTTCGAACGGTAAGTTAATGGCACCATTTATAATAATGTTTCGTGTGGAAGTTTACCCTGAATTTATTTCGAATTATTATTTTCTCAAAAGTTTATAATAAAAATATTAAGTAATTTTTAGTTAAAGTTGAAATTTCGACTGTACGTCGAGGATTCGATCTCTTTTCCCAAATATTCGACTCTTAAATAGAATACGACCTAGACTACATTAGTCAGCTCTCTAAACATCTAAAAGCGGATCATAAGTAGCCGAACAACCAAATATTAAAATTTATATTCACTTTCAGATTGAAGATGATGCTTTCGAGGGGCTCGACAACTTGGAGTTCCTAAACATCAAAGACAACAACATTCTACTCATCCCAGCTTCGGCCCTCGGCCGATTACCGAAACTGTCATCCCTCCAAATGGACTACAACAGAATCGCCGCCCTTTCCTCCGACATTTTACGCTCCATCGCAGAAAGGGTGACCAGTTTGGATATTTCGAAGAACATAGTCAGAGAACTACCCCAAGCATCATTTCAGTATTTCAAAAAATTACAACATCTCGACCTAACTAGAAATCTGATCACTAATTTGAACACCAACGCGTTCGCCGGATTGGAAGAGACGCTGGTGAGCTTGAGGTTGCCGCAGAACCGCATCGGAGTGCTCTCGGGTTCGCCGCTGGTTTTGAACCGGTTGAAGATTTTGGATTTGAGCGAGAATCATTTGGGGGAATTCTCGAAGAATATGTTTTCGTTTTTGCCGGCGCTAGTGAAGTTGAATTTGAGCCATAACCAGCTGTCGCATGGACTGTCATCGGGTATTTTTGATGGTTTACCGCAGCTCGAGGTCATTGATTTGAGTTACAATGGGTTGAAGTTGCTATCGCCGCAGATGTTTGTGGAGTCACGGGGTTTAAGAAGCGTGGATTTGAGTCATAATTCTTTGGGCGAAATCACCGATAATAGTTTTGTGAATTTACCCAATTTGACCTCTATTGACTTATCTTTCAATAATATTAATAATATACGCCCGGGGGCGTTCGTGAACATAATGAATATTAGACGACTGTCTTTGAAAGGTAACCAGATGAGTTCGTTTAAAGGCGAATTGTTTAATACTGGGACAAGTTTAGAAATTTTGGATATATCAGATAATCAACTAAGTTATCTATTTCCTTCGTCATTCAGGATTCATCCGCGATTGAAGGAAATATACGGGGCTAGGAATAAGTTCAATTTTTTTCCAGCCGAGCTTATAGCGACGTTACAGTTTTTGGAATACATAGATTTATCTGGTAATGATCTCAAGACTGTGGATGAGTTGGATTTCGCTAGATTACCAAGATTGCGAAACTTGATTTTATCAGGAAATAATTTGGAGTCAGTGAGCGAAATGGCCTTCCACAATTCAACTCAGCTGCAAGTGCTCGATTTGAGTTATAATAATTTGGAGAGAATCGGGGAGAGAACCTTCGAGGGATTAATCAGGATAGAGACGTTAAATTTGGAAGGGAATTCTCTAAGCGAATTACCAGAGACTGTTTTTGATCGGACTAGACTCCAAATGTTGGAGAATGTAAATTTAGCCAGAAACAAATTTGAAATAGCCCCGCTTAAGTCGTTGCAAAGACAATACTTTTTTGTCGTTTCCGTGGATTTGTCGCATAATAAGATCCAGGAAATACCTCCGGAAGACAGCATAATGGTCAATATCAAGAAACTTGATTTATCATTCAACCCTTTAACAAACGAGTCCATAAATAATATCTTGGGGGAACCCAAAACCGTTCGTTATTTAAATTTGGCTGGGACCGGCATCGCCGAACTCGCAAGATTGGAAACGCCATTCCTGAAGCATCTTAACGTATCGTTTAACAACATAACCTCATTATCTGATAAAACTTTTGAAAGGACGACACTTTTGGAAAATCTGGATATATCTAACAACCAAATTTCTGACTTAACGAATCTTTGGACGTCGCTTAAGAGCCTCCAAACTTTGAATATATCATCGAATCCAATCAAGGCGATCACTCAAGAAGATTTCATCGGATTGCATAGCCTGAAACATCTCAGTATGCATTCTTTACTCGAGTGTGCCAAAATTGAAAAATCCGCTTTTAAACCGATTCCGAACATAGCTGATTTAGAGGCTTACAACTTCCCAAAATTGGGTTACATGGATCTCTATGGTCTACTCCAGAACGTTCCATCGTTGGAACGACTCAACATCGAAACGAAAGATGCCGCCGTTGGTAGTGACCAATTGGAGCCAGTTTTACAACCGCGGCTCAAAGAACTGGGGTTGATGGGCCCGCGGCTGCGCAGCATCTCCTCTGGTACATTCACTGGCGTTAAAGGTCCCGAAGTCACTATAAAACTCATCAACACCTCGCTAACATCACTACCACCAGCTCTCTTTTTCTCGGTGCCTCGTTCCTCCAAAATCATCTTAGACGTGAGCGGGAGCCAACTGAGCACCTTGAGCCCCCAAATGTTGGTGACTTTGGATGACAGAAGGGGCGACCTACGAATAGAAGGTTTAGAAAACAACCCGATAATCTGCGATTGCAACTCCAGGGCTCTAAGACGCTGGCTACCTTCTCACATGACCACGTTGCGTTGTTCAGCCCCTGAACCTCTTTTAGGAAAACTGCTCGTTGAAATAGCGGATGACGATCTGTCTTGCGACCCAAGAAAACTAACGACAACGAGTACTACACAAACGAGTACACCTCAAAACACCAGAACAACGCGCTATCACCTGAAAACGACAGAACCCGAAATCATCTGGTCTGTTGCGACTGAAAAAACCAAAACCAAGATGAAGCCTCCGATTTCGAGCCAGTCGACTCTTAATAACGAAGACACGTTGATTATAGGCATTGTAGGCGGCGTGGTCGCTTTTATAGCTATACTTATTATCGTTATATGTATCATAAGGCTACGTATGAGTGGCAGCGAACCCCCGGTGTCTAATGGTGTGGTTGTTGGTCCTGGTAGTTCCTGCGCTTGTAGCGTGAAAGGAGCGCCCCCTATATATAGTTTGCCACCGACTTACGCGCCGGGTTATGCGACGTTGCCCCACAAATTGCAAACGGGTCCGCCATCGATAAGGCCTTCGAATTATTCAACGATGGGGAGAGCGCCTTATTATCAAAATAGTCAGCCCTATTTTATAGCTGCGTATGCGACAGACGAAAAGATCTATCGGTAGTCGCTTTAAGGAATTCGATGTTTTTTACGTTAAGCGTTAACTCTTAAGCATATTTTATAAATATTTATTAATATTGTAATAACGATTTTTTTATGAAATATAGTTTATACGAGAGAGTTTAAAAGTTTGTATTTTTATTTATTAGTTTATAAGGTTACCAAATTATCCCATTACCAATCTAAACTAGTAATTTCAACACAAATTGGAAGAATTATAAAAAAAATAATAATGGCGCACCAATTTTTTATGACTAATAATACGAATGCGGAACTTAAAATGCACTCAACTTCGAATATAACGAACTCCGCACCTAACGAACAAAATTATGGTCCATAAAAAAGTATGTGCTTCTTGTTGGTTTATAACGCACAGCCGGCTAAAACGAATTATTTAAACATCCCTTTGGTGATTCGATATATCCGATGTTGACCGTAAAAGAGATTAGTATTAAAAATTTAAACTAAAAAAGTAAAAATAAAAAATTTGATAAATTACTCATAATAATCTTAGTAAAACCCTAATTTTCATATTTCTAAAACCTGAAATTCTCAGACTAAGAGATTCATTATTTTTTTTAGACTCATTTTTTTGAAATGTTAATGAATCAGTTTAAATATTTTTCCATACGGGGCATCAAGAATGAAAGAAAATTAATTCATTAAACAAATTCATATTTTGAAAAAAAAATTGCACATGAAACTAATTGAGATTTAACTCGAAATTTCGACTTTAAAAACATCTCGAAAGTTACAACAAAAATATTCTTGGATTATCAAGTTTTAAATTTAAATTAAGAATTTCAAGTGAAAAAATAAACTTCAGAAATAGAAATAAAATTTAAGAAAACTGAGTTTTAACATGAAATTTTGAGAAAAATTTCTACGAGTTTAAATTTGGAAATTTTGAGAAATGGAATAGAATATTTAAAAAAAGTCCATGTGAAGTTTACAATTTCTAAAAGAGGTTGACATTTTGAGAGTGAAGTCAAAAGTTTGGCAAAAAAGATGTAATTTCAAATTCAAAATTGAAGTTTCGATGTTAAGCATGAAAATTCGACTTTTCCGGAAATTTTGACTTTACCCGCGAGATTTAGAACTTTAGTCACAAAATTTTGATTCTGTAATCAAAGAGTATCAATTTTACTTGGAAAAGTTTATTAATTAAATGTTCATTCTTTCTATGTTACCAATAATTGTTGCTTTGAAATTTTTTGTATTTTAATTTTTGAAGATAACCAAGGATCAGTCCTTTCCACCAAAATTTGTTGCGTTGACTACTTTTTCATATACTTATGCATCATTTTAAGAATAAAAAAATCAGAACAAATGGAAATTCTTGACAAAATTTAAAATCCTGAAAAAAAATATGTATATATTAAACATTCTAGAACAAAAACAAACAAAAATTCTAGAAAAATTTAATTTCCTGATTGTATTTTAAATATTGTGATGAAAATTTCACACCTTAATTTTTAAGCCAATAAGCTTTCATTTCAGTTCGTTATTATAGAGACCATAAAACTAATGTTTTCTCCTCCTGGGTGTGATTAGGAGTTTTTCTGTTAAATGAGCACCCATCTATATTCTTTTTAAATAATTATTACCTTCACAAAGCAACAATGCTATTAATAAGTTTTTTCTATGTTTCCTTACTTGGTAAAATGTCATGCTACAATTTTTTATATTATTTTGGTGTGAAATTTTCTGACTGAATGTCCCTCATTCTTGAACTACCACCGAAAATGTCCTCGAGCATGAATTTTTTTGAATACATTTCCAGTAGTAATTCAAGTAATGGGGAGATTACTAGTGAAAATCGCCGTTTTAGGGAAGAACAGTTTGTTTAGAAAAAAAAAACTAACTTCCAGAAAAACTCCCAACAAAAAATTTGCCCCTACCCTTCATGGAGAACACGTCACTATCGTATAACACGTCATTATCGTATAACACAGAGATAAACTTTTATTAACTATACCCATTACCCACGATCTTTAAAAGCGCCTTTAAATTGCTTTTCGCTTGAGGATAAGTATGCCGCTGAATATCTGGTCCTCGCCTAAAGTTTGCAAATTCCTTCTTTGGGGCGACCTGGTTAATAGTTCTTATTTCAAGTTCGTCGTGATACCTAATCTTCGGTATCAGAAGGTTTGGAATAAAACAGAAACAAGTAAATATTTATATTTTATTTTTGAAAACCGATAATTATAGACATTGAGGTTATGTCGGATTAGGCAAAAATAACAACGCCATCTGATGGATATTTTCAATTAAAAACAAGTATATTTGCTAAAAAGAGACCTCTCTCACATAGATAAAGGTTTATTTTCTCAAAAACAACTAAACTTCAGCTGGATTCCACTAACATTTTTCTTTCCAAAAAAAAATAAGTCCGTAACAATGACGATATTAACGCATTAGATCAAAAATAAATTGCCATTACAAATAAAAATGTTGGTGAAATTTACCGCGATAATATACGAGATTGAATAACTGCCTAATAAAGATATATAATATATATTATTTTGAATTACTCTCTACATGTATATCATATTGACAGAAAGATAACTTGAAAGTCTAATTACATTGAAAAGCTAAACAACAAACTGGAAAGCAAGTGGTTTAAAACAAATTTGTTCACAGTCCAATTCTACAGCAACTTTAACTGCATGCTTACCTGTCATATTTGAAAAAAAAAACTAAACTGAAAGGGTCTACGGAAAAAATAAAACTCAAATGATGCTTTTTATTAATTTTTTATATATAGATTAATAATTGCCTAATAATAATAATTAAATAACAAAAGGAAAACAACATTGTGAATAACAGGTAATCGGTTTGACAACTTTGGTACTTAAGAAGCTATAGTCAACATAGTACGAAAGTGCGGACAAATTGGACTGCTTAGTGTGGCAAAAAAAGTAAAGTTATGTTCCAGTAGATAGATTATGCTACTTCACAAAATCAACACTCCTGAGATGCACTGACATGACGACACAATTAACTCTTTTTCCAAGTTGGCAACATTGAAACATAAACACCATTTGAAATTGTATCACCAGATTGCAAGCTATTTTCTTCTATTTGGGGGGTAATTATTACCGTGAAACGTCCACAAAGTGGCGAAGTAAAAACATACAAACTTGGGGGTAAACAATTGCACCACTGGCTTTGTGGACGTTAGCGGTAATAATCCGGATATACACTAGGATGGTTAGAAAAACCCATTTAATAAGTAATTATCCAAAAATTCGCCCCCGCTCAATTTCCAATGAGAAAAAAAACCAAAAAAATAGGTGTTTGTCATTTTAAAGTATCGTGACGTCATTCGGTGTGTTTTTCAAACTCGGACTATTTACATTGGATATTGAGCGAAAGATCCCGAAAAAACGTAACAAAAGAAGCTAAAATGACATATATACGTATATACCTATAAATTTATTAGTTGAAAGTAAAACTAAATGACAGATTGTGGCAATTGTAATAGTAAAGTACTTGCTGTCCGATTTATCGAAAAAAAAGTCGGACAGCCGGGGGATTAACTCACTTTTTAGCGTGTCTCTGTTCGTTTTTTTAAAAAACACTATTGCGAGCGCGGTAGTGTCCTGTCACTTTGCGAACGCATGGCACTCGTGTCGTGTGGCGGGGTTCATATCTTCTGGATCTTTTCGCCTACGACGACGGGATTGTTACGCCTAATTTCCTGAGCGCCCATCTCTCGATAGTTAAAACTGCAATCGTGCTTGTCGCTGTATCGATGAATGGCGCAAAACAACCCTCCGCAACGACACTGGAAACCTACAAAAGCAACATTGGAATTGCACGGAAAAAATGTACATTATTAAATACGATTCTCGATATATTTAATTCAAGCTGAAATTTCGAGAAAAGAAAAACATTGGAAATTTCTTAATTTTCAACATTTCCAGTTTCATCTTACAGTACGTTTACACTCCTTACATGTCTCTCGGAGATAAAATTCTCTCAGGATAGGTGACACTCAATATATTTTATCTCAGACAGTAAAGTGTCTAGTGCAGGGGTCGGCAAACTGTGGCTTGCGAGCCGCATGCAGCTCTTTAAATTCCCCTAAAAACTAAATAAAGTAAAGCTAGAGTGGACAGACACGTAGAAAAGAAGTACTCATTAAACAAGTGACCTAGAGAAGTCGTTTCCAAAAACTTTTCTAGAAATTTTTACGTTTTGCTTAAATTTTGACAAAAAAGTTACGATTTCAAGAAGTATCTTTCTAAAATTTTTGACTGATTTGTATTAACATTTTGAAAAAACACATAAAATTTGAAATTTCCAAAAAAAAAAGACCAATTTGGGGAGATTTTTATGATTTTTCCTTTTTTATTTTTTATTTGTAATTTTCTACAGCCTTAAAATTTCGTGAAAAAAAGTTGAATTACTTTTGTGAGCCAAAAAAAATCTAAATTTACAGAAACGGCAAATATTAAAGTTCGAAATAAAAGCTGAAATTTCCAGAAAAAGCCGAATTTTGAGAAAAAGAAAGAGATTTCGAAAAAAATGAGAAAAAGAAAGAATATCGAAAAAAATGAGAAAAAGGAAGAAATTTCGAAAAAAAATTGAAAAACGGAAGAGATTTCGAAAAAAAAATGAATCAAGTTCTCAGAAAAAGGTAAAATTTTAGGAAAAAAGAACGTCGAATTTCGACAATATATTGAAACCCAGAACAAATTAAAAACCTGAAATTTTTGGACAAATTTGAATTTTTTGAAAAATCGTAAAATATCAAAAAGAGATTGTAAAAATAAACTGGAAGCTTAAAAAAGTCAAATTTTAAGAAACATGGAAGGGCAAAATTTTAAGAAAAGCTCGGAATTTCGACAAAAAATTTGCAATTTTGCAGAGAAATTTTAATTCTGAGAAGAAATTAGAAATTTCGAGAACAAGAGGGTTTCAAAAAAAAAATCAAAATTTTCTGATAAATACGACTTTTGAGAAAATTGGTAAAATAATTTCGAAAGAAAAGAGAATGTCGATAAAACTTCCAGTTTCGAGTATTGAATTTTCAAAGGTCAAAATTTCCTAGAGAAAGTCAATTTTTAAGAAAAAAAAATTTTGAGGTTTGAAAATAGATGAATTTAGTTCGAAATAAAAGTTGAAATTTATAGAAAAAAAAATGAATTTAAAAAAATAGAGATCTTGTCGAATTTGACGAAAGTTCTAAAAAAGATAAATTGAAAAAAACGTCCAATTTCGATAATAGAATGAAACCCAGATCAAACTTAAAACCTGAAATTTCTAGACAAATTTAAATTTTGTGAAAAATTGTAAAATTTCGAAAAGAGAAATTGTAAAAATTAAAAGCTTTGAAAAAATCGTCAAACTTTAAAAAAAAACCGAAATTTCGTTCGAAATAAAATTTCTGGAAAAAACTTAATTTTGAAAGAAAACAGATTTTGGAAAAAAAAGAGTTTGTCCAAAGTTCTCAAAAAAGATAAAATTAAAATTGTCGCATTTCGACAATCGATTGAAACCCAGAACAAATTTAAAACCTGAAAATTTTAGACAAATTTAAATTTTGTGAAAAATTGTATAATTTCGAAACGAGAAATTGTAAAAAATTGAAATCTAAGAAAAAATCGCCAAACTTTTAAAAAACCAAAGTTTTTCAGAAAAGAAAATTAAAAAAAAATGCATTTTTCCAGAGAAAGTTAAATCTTGAGAATAAATTCGAACTTTCGAGAACAAGACGAATTAAAAAAAACTCCAAATGTTCAGATAAATTCGAATTTTGATAGAATTGGTGGAGTAATTTCGAAAGAAAAGACAATGTTGATACAACTTCCAGCTTCGAAAAAAATGTTGAAAGGTCAAAGATTAAGAAAAAAAAAATCAAATTTTGAAATTAAGTCAAACATTTTAAAAATTGACGAATTTCCTCGAAAAAATCGCAGCTTGCAGAAACAATAAAATGTCGAATTTTAAAAGTCAAAATTTCGAAAAAAAACTAAATTTTGCGAAACAAGGCTAAATTTGAAGAAAATAAATAAAATTTTAAATGTTTAGTCAAAGTCAATATTTGGGCAAAATGGCTAAATTTGAAAAAAGGACGAATTTTAAAAATAATATAGAAATTTCGAGTGTTCGAATTGTTGAAGGTCAAAATTTCCTAGAGAATGTGAGAATGAGATTAAGTCGAACATTTTGAAAATATGTAGATAAATTTCGTAGAAAAAATCGCAGTTTGCAGAAACAACAAAATGTCGAATTTTAAAAGTCGAAATTTCGAAAAAAAAACCAAACTTTACGTAACAAGTCCAAATTTGTAGAAAATAGAAGTTTAAATGATTAGTAAAAGTCAATTTTGGGGAAAATGGTAAAAGGACGAATTTTAAAAAGAATGTAGAAAGATGTAGAAAAAAGCCACAATTTGGAACAAAGTCGAAAAAATAAAACAATGGGAAAAAGGTCGAAATCTTCAAAAACTAATTTACTTAATATCTCCAATTACTTAAAATTTTTACTTTTTTTATTGAAAAATCAACAAAAGATGAAGTTTTGAGAAATAAGTCGAATCTTCCAGTAAGTCGAATTAGAAAAAAGTAAACATTTTCACAAATTGTTGAGTTTTGATAAGGAAGGAAGGTTTGGGGTAAAAGTCGAATTTTAGGAACAAAATAGATATTAAAAAAGAAGACCAATACAGAGAAGAGTTAAAAAAGTCGAAATTGCGAAAAAAATGCAAATTTTGAAGTAAAGGTCTAAATTTTGGGAAATAAAAGGTCTTTTGGCCTTAATATATTTTCGTTTGACTACATAAGTCAGAGGTGTGTCTCTTTGACCCATATTTTGTCTGATTTATCTGATTTAATTTTAAAATAAAATGTTAAATCAGAAATAAAAATTTGTGGCTCTGAAATTCACGAAATCAATTTTTTTTTATTACGGCTGGCTCTTTCGGTTTAAAAGTTTGCCGACCCCTGGTCTAGTGTAAACGTACCATTAGAATATTTAGAAATTGTCAAAAATTCGAAAAAAAAAATACCTTATTAAACTTAGATAGTCAGTGAGCTTACCCGTCAATCCAACTTTTTTGCGGCAAACGGCGCAACGGTTCTTCTTCTTCTTGGCGTCCTTGTCGCCGTCTTTGTCTTCGTTGCTGGTATCAGACTCGGCCGTTGCCGATGTGACGGGCGATGATGCGTCGTCTGCGGCCACTGCGACTGCGGCGACTGCCGTGGCGACGGCTTCTTGATCGGCGGCGACTGCTGCGGCCTACAAATCAAAAAAGAGAAAACGTTAGCGAACAATTTTATGACGAAAACAGATTGACCTGCACTATTGCCTGGTCCATACTGGTGGACCACCTGCGGCGGACGCCTGTCGCAGGCGTTGTGGGGGACGTTTCGTCTTTGGGGGCGATTTTATGGAGGTCGCCGGGTAGAGATGAAGGTGAGGAAACGTCACTGGCAGCGACATTGTCGGAATGGGCGTCTGAATCGTTCACCGTAATCTAAGCCCACAAAAGGAATTGTACATCTTTGAAAAGTGCTTACAATGAGCGCTAGTTACCTCAGACTGCATTTTCTGTTAGGTAAAAAAGAACGTCAATCGAATTTTTTTTTGCGTTCTGTCTTACGAGATTTTATTCGGCCAGAATTATGCTATCTTTTATCAATATAGTTCCAAAAATCTCCTTTTTCGTTAGCAAATTATAAGAAAATAAATTTTAAAATCGTATTATAATTTAGAATACTCCAAAATTTAGTAATTAATTAAAATATGATTAAAATTGTGATAACCCACAACACCAGTCATAGTAAATTTTAACAAAAATTGTATTTACTGTTTTTCTCAAAAAATCTTGCAAAAATACTCCACGTAAAATTAACAATCAGATTGAAGTATCAAAAAATGCAGCGCTGTAGACACTTCTCAAAGAAGTTACCTCTTTAAGGACAACCTCTTCGGCGGGCAAACATGACGGCGCTGAGATAGAAGTGCGAGGTGATACACCCGTCTGGCTGTGCCGGGAGCCCCGGTCTTTTTCGTTGTCCTCCGGCTGTTGGTTGGAACTGGCGACATTTTTTAGGTCTCTGCTCGCACTTTTTGACGGTAAATGACTGCGTGACATACTCTGAATTTAGAAGATGAGATGACGGAATTGTCAGGCATTTTGACACTGACAACGATCGGCTGTCAAACGCCCGTTGCTCGAGCGACGGCGCCCCGCTACAATCCGTCCATACCGACAATGTCGCTACCAAATTTTACATAGAATCATATAATTTTTGCGCTGTGCACTTTGGAATATTTGTGCTTTTTACTACTTACTGTTTTCTGCTTTAGTTGTATATGTGGGATGATAAACTATATAGAAAAAAAATCACATGACCGAATTGAAATGGCGAGTTCGATAATAGAATACATGAAGATGAGAAACGGGGATTGATTAATTTTTCTCCTCCAACAATATGATGACATGATGACAACGATCAATTAATTGGGCAAGATCACCGCCAAACATTCAAGCTGATAAACTTTTGGAGAGATTGGCGGTGCTAGTGCGCAATCTAGTCTACGGATAATATACGACGCGTCCATTCTCGACCGTTCCCATTGCCAATTTTGCAATTTTTTCTTGGGGTCCACGGGAGGTCGAAAATGAATCGCGTCGCCTTTCCTTACATTAGCAACATCGAAGTTGGTTGTGGTGTGACCGGACGTCGTTAGGTTGAGATGGTTCGTGGTCGTGGATCCCGTCGTCAGAGCGGCACAATGACTGGATGGTGTGGACGTTGGAAGTTGTTGTTTCTTCTTAAGGGCTTCCTGTAGATTAAAAAAGTAGAAGGTTAAATCGAATTCGAAGATAGATGGGTGCAAGGCATTACCTTATAGCAAAGTGAGCACAGTCCATCAGTGGCCGGACTACCGTAGAAACCACATCCGGAACGGCAGAGCGTTTGCATTTGATTCGATTCGCGCTCCATGGCGACGATCCCCTAATTTGCAACGAATTCTTCCTCAAAAGTTAATGTCCCTCCAGGCCCGTGATAATTTGGACACTCTGTCACGAGTATGCCCCTGAAGATCGGTGACCTCGCTAAAACAAGGAAACAATCACTTGGTACCATCACTATTGTAAACGATTAACAATCTAAATTATGACGAAATTTAAGCTTAAATTGAATTTCAAAAATTTTTCAATTGTGAACTAGGAATTTTTTATGAAGACTCTTAATTTAAAACAATCGAAGATAAAGTACGGAAAAACAAGGGGAGGACTCATCTGATTAAATCCCATTTTATTGGAATGAGTTCAACTGCCAAAAATTCGCTTTGTTTATTTCAGAAAACATTGCGCATTGCAATTTTAATTGTAAATAAATAACAAAAAACTTATCCACGTGCTAATGTTTCTACTTCCTGATCTAGAGAGGTCACAGACGCAATTTTACGTAAATAGGTATACTAATAGCGGCGATACCGATTCTGTTTATTTCACCCAAGGTCGGCAAGCGACCTTACAATTTTCATAAAACCTATAGAATTTCAAATCAAAATTCACATGATAAAAGCGTAGTTCATATCAATATTAAATTTAGTATATTTAATATATTCAAATTAAAAAGGATAAAAACCTTATAACTCAACGAAATATCAGGTCAACGAAGTTATATTCAAATGATGACACAGGTCCACAAAAAAAAACGTGGTGTGTGTTGAAAGTCAGACTATAATTTTCTAGGGTATTTTTTCCCGCTGAACACGAATCTGAAGAACTCAAAAAACCGATAAAAGTGACGATACTTTTATAGGTTTTAAAGGTTTTTCTCCATCATTTGCTCACTGACTAGATTCTTATTCAACTTTTGAGAAAAAGGTCAACAACTTAAGTTTTATCAATGAAGAACATCGAAATTAAATTAGAAATGTTGCGGAAACCATAAAAAAATAAAAATTAAAATAAACTTTATTCGAGAAAGAGATCAAAATTTGGAAAACAAAATTGACATTTTGAAATAAAAAAGTCTAAACAGACTAGATTTCGAGTTTAAAAATAAAATTTTGATAAAACTATCTCACTAGGAATTTCCGAAATAAAAGTCGAAACTAAATAATTATTTCTCAAAATGTCAATACAAACCCGAAATATTGTAATATTTCTATAAGTGTTAGTGTTTTTTTTATAATTGCACTTCGCTGTTTAGGGAATTAAAATGTTTTTTTAATAATTTATGACTCGAACCCCATTCTTATTTCAGTATTAGAGGGTGTTCATCTCTACTGTTTGAGGGTTGAAGTGGTAATATTAGAAACGGAAAAAACTGAATACAGCCACATACGTTTTCGTCTACAATCGTTTAATTTTTAGTTAAGTTACGCCAATAATGTTGGGAATCGCTTTACGTACGCATTCGCAAGTGTTGACGTTTGTGCGTCATTAGATCTACGCGATGCTTTTGCAATGCACGGGTTAAAATTGAACAAAGAGAAAAACAACTCGAAAATATTTACAAACTTTCTGAACGGATAATTGATTAAAGCACACGCATTTACTTTTAATAAATATACAATTTTTTGAACGCACTTCATTAATGTAGAGTTCTTTAACCTTTTCGCGCCGAAGACCGTATATTCCAGTGTTAAAAAAATGTGACAAATAGTCGAAGACTGTATTTATCCAAATTATATTTTTAATTTAGTGCAATATTCTTGTAGAGACACCGATTATCGTACTTTTCCCGTAAGTATATACTATAACGACGAAGACCACACGATTCCTCAAACCACGAAAACTGCGCGCCTTATGGGCATACTTAAAAATAGGAAAATAGCACGTCGCGAAAGGGTTAAAAACCATTTCAAGTATAATACATGAGAAGAACTAATTGACAGAAGGCATGTTGTAAATTACTTCATAAACTCGCTATACATTGGAATTTAGCGCAACATTCACATATATCATAACCTCACCTTTGGTTACTTCTAAAGTTTAAGTCTTTAAATGCTAGTAAGTACTAAAAACAATTTTTCCAGGAACTTACAAGATGTATTTAAAAAAATGCGGAAACGACATATAAAAGAATCTTTTTCCAAATCTCTGAGGTAAACAAAGCCTCAAACTTGATATTTGACATATCAAAAGTATCAAGCATCGATATGCATTCTGATTTTGTCTGTAGGTTATACTCCTTTGGTAACTTTTTTATTTTGAACCCACATTATTGACAGGGCGTTATTAACGCACAAGAAAAGAATTGAAATGTGCAGCGCTTTCTATAGTTGAACGTACACACTTGAGCATTTACCAAAATCAACCGTTATACATTCACAATATTAATTAATTAGGCGTGTGTAAAAACACATTTTTGTTGTGGGCTAATTGCAAAAAAGTACCAAGTCAGTTTGGTCGAAGTATGCGCTGCATTGTGTAGATAATGTTAAATTTCGGAGAAAGGATAACAGAATGTAGGTCGCACAATAATTAGCTACACGAATAAAAACGAAAATGACACAAAATTAAAATAATTAAGGATACCGCGCGGGGAACTGTAACAAGAAAAAATTAAACTTGAGACCAATTAGAGTTTTTTAAACTTTACAAACAACGAAAGGCCAAGATTGGAATACGACTTAAATAAAAAAACCAAGACAAAGGTCTACTTAGTTCTCGAATTTTTTTCTTATAAATTCAAATTTTCAAAAAAAGTGGAAATTTTGAAAAGTAACCGAAATTACCAACAAAAAACCGAAATTGTCGACCAAAACCGAAATTCCCAAATTTACAAAACGGTCGACATTGTCAAAAAAAAAGCAAAACTTCCGGAGAAAGCCAAAATTTTAAAACAAGGTCGACATTTTCAAAAAAAAATAGTCGAAGTATATTAAACATTCAAAATTTTTAAAAAAGTACAATTTTCCAAAATAATCACGCCATATAGAAGAAAAAAAATATATAAAAATTTTGAAAAACAAAAGAATGAAATGTTTAAAAAAACTGTGAATTTTGGAAAGATCGAAATTATTAAAAAGTCGAAATTTCGAAGTCAAAATTTCCCAAAAAGTGGGAATTGTAAAGTGATCGAATTTTCAAAATAAAAAAAATAGTGGAAATTTTAAAAAGTAACCGAAATTGTCAAAAAAAAATCCCAAATTTTTAAGGGTTCAAATTTAAAACAAGGTCGAAATTTAAAAAGAAAGCCACAAAAACTTCAAATTTTCAAAAAAGTTGAATGTTCCGAAATAATCACATAAAAGAAATAATATTTTGGAAAAAAGCATGAAAGGTTTAAAAAACTCTAATTTTGGAAAAAGATCGAAAAATCGAAATTTCGAAATTTCCAAAACAGTGGGAATTGCAAAGTGATCGAAATTTCCAAAAAAAAGGCTAAAGGTTCTACAAAAAAGTGGAAATTTTGGAAAGTAACTGAAATAATCAAAAAAGCCGAAATTTTCAAAAAAAAAAGAAATTATCGAAAAATCGAAATTTCGAAGTTCAGATTTCCAAACAAAAGGTGGGAATTGTAAAGTGATCCAAATTACCAAAAAAAAGGCGAAAGGTTCTACAAAAAAGCGTAAATTTTGAAAAGTAACAGAAATTATCAAAAAACTAGAAATTTTTAAGGATTCAAATTTAAATCAAAGTAAAAAAAAAACTCTAAAAGCTTTAAATTTTCAAAAAAGGAAAATTTTCCAAAATAATCACAGGAAAAAATTACATTTGGGAAAAAGCATAAAATGCTTAAAAAACTATAATTTTGAAAAAAGATGGAAATTATCAAAAAGCCTAAATTTCCAAAAAAGTGAGAATTTTAAACTGATAGAAATCTCTAAAAATAAAAGACGAAATTTTTAGAGGTTCTACGAAAAAAAGTGGAAATTTTGAAAACAGAAATTATCAACAAAGCCGAAATTTTCAAAGGTTTAAATTTAAAACAAGGTCCTAATTTAAAAAAAAAACTATAAAAACTGTTAATTTTGATAAAAGTAGAATTTTCCGAAATAATCACTTGAAAGAATTAATATTTTGGAAAAAAGTATGAATTGTTTAAAAAACTACGTTTTGGAAAAAGATCGAAATTATCGAAAAATCGAAATTTCAAAGTAAAAATTTCCAAAAAAAAAGGCGAAAGGTTCTAGAAAAAAGCAGAAATTTTGAAAAGTAACAGAAATTATCAAAAAACTCGAAACTTTGAACGATTCAAATTTAAATCAAAGTCAAAATTAAAAAAAAAAGCTCTAAAAGCTTTAAATATCCAAAAAAGTAAAATTTTCCAAAATAATCACAGGAAAAAATTACGTTTCGGAAAAAAGCATAAAATGATTTTGAAAAAAGATCGAAATTATCAAAAAGTCTAAATTTCCAAAAAAGTGAGAATTGTAAACTGATAGAAATCTCCAAAAACAAAAGACGAAATGTTTAAAGGTTCTACGAAAAAAGTGGAAATTTTGAAAAGAGAAATTATCAAAAAAGCCGAAATTTTCAAACGCTTATATTTAAAACAAAGTCCTAATTTCAAAAAAACTATAAAAACTGTAAATTTTTATAAACGTAGAATTTTCCGAAATAATCACTTGAAAAGTTAATATTTTGGAAAAAAGCATGGCTCGTTTAAAAAATTGTTCATTTTGGAACAAGTTCGAAATAACCGAAAAATTAAAATTTCCAAAAAAAGTGGGAATTGGAAAGTGCTCGACATTTCAAAAAAAAAAGACGACATTATCAAAAAACCGAAATTTTCAAGGGTTGAAATTTAAAACAAGGTCGTAATTTAAAAAAAAAGCTATAAGAGCTTTAAATTTTTAAAAAAGTCACACTTTCCAAAATAATCACGGAAAAAATAGCATTTTGGAAAACAGAATAAAATGATTAAAAAAATTTGTAATTTTAGAAAAAAAATCGAAATTTCGAAGTCAAAATTTCCAAACAAAAAAAGTGAGAATTGTAAAGTGATTGAAAAAATAGACGAAAGGTTCTACAAAAACGTGGAAATTATTAAAAAGTAACCGAAATTATCAAAAAACTCGAAATTTCCAAGGGTTCAAATTTAAAACAAGATCGCTTAAAAAAAAGGTGTAAAAGCTTTAAATTTTCAAAAAAGTTAAATTTTCCAAAATAATCGCAGGAAAAATAATACTTTGGAAAAAAGCATAAAATAATTAAAAAATTGTAATTTTGAAAAAAGATCGAAATTATCGAAAAGTCGAAATTTCCAAAAAAGTGGGAATTATAAACTGATCGACATTTCCAAAAAAAAAAGACGAAATTTCCAAAGGTTCTACAAAAACTTAAAAACCGAAATTATTAAAAAGCCGAATTTTCAAAGAATCAAATTTAAAGCAAGATCCTAATTTTAAAAAGACGATTAAAACTTTTTTTAGAAAAGTAGATTTTTCCAAAATCATCACAAAAAAGAAAAATTTCGGAAAAAAGCTGAAAAGTTAAAAAAAATGTAAATTTTTGGAAAAAGATCCGAAATTTCGAGGTCACAATTTTCAAAAAAGTGGGAATAGTAAAGTGATTGAAAATTCCAAAAAAAAATAAAGACGAAATTTCTAAAGGTTCTACAAAAAATTGGAAATTTTGTAAAGTAAACGAAATTATCAAAATAAATTTTCAAGGGTTCAAATGTAAAACAAGGTCGTATTTAAAAAAAGCTAGAAAAACTTCAAATTTTCCAAAAACTAAAATTTTCGAAAATAAATCACACAGGAAAATTTTTTTTTTTGGAAAAAAGCATGAAATGTTTTAAAAACTGTAAATTTTGGAAAAACATAAACATTATCGAAAAGTCGAAATTTTGAAAAGTATACTATATTTCCAGTAAAGCGGAATCGTTAAGTGACCGAACATATATATCAAACGAACGAAATTTTGAAAGGTTTTATAAAAAAAAAGTAGAAATTTTGAAAAGTAAACCAATTTGTCTAAACAAACCCGAACTTCTTAAAGATTCAAATTTTAGTCAAGGTCCTAATTTTAAAAAAAGCTGTAAAGACTTCAAATTTTCAAAAAAATAAATTTTCCAAAATAATCGCAAAAAAAGTTATGGGAAAAAACATGGAATGTTTTAAAAGCTGTAAATTTTGGTAAAAACATGAAAAAGTCGAAATTTTGAAAAGTTTAAATTTCCAAAAAAGTGGGAATCGTAGAGTGTTTGAACATACCAAAAAAAAGACGAAATGTTGAAGATTTTACAAAAAAAAAAGTATAAATTTCGAAAAGTAATCAAATTTGTCCAAACAAACCCGAACTTTTCAAGGGTTCGAATTTAAAACAAGGTCCTAATTTTAAAAAAGCTGTAAGAAATGTAAATTTTCAAAAAAGGAGAATTTTCCAAAATAATCAAGATATACAGGAAAATAATATTTTGGAAAAAAGCCTAAAATGATTAAAAAGTTAAATTCTGGAAAAAGATCGAAATTATGAAAAAGTCCAAATATCGAAGAGTTAAAATTTCTAAAAAGTGGGAATTTAAAGTGATTGAAATTTCCAAAAAAAGTCGAAATTTTGAAAGGGTACATAAAACTGGAAATTTTGAAAAATAATCGGAATTGTCAAAAAAAGCCGAGATTTTTAAGGGTTCAAATTTAAAACCAGGTCGTAATTTAAAAAAAAAATGGACAGTTGTGGGGCTGCGGATAGTGAAAACTTAAAAATAAAATCTTTTCTGATATCATCAGATGCAACATAGTAGGCGTAGGGATAGCTTATCAAGAGAGTTAATGGTTGCTTCTTGCGTAGTAGGTGGCGACTTCAAATCTCGTACCGTTGGCGTTGCATTTTTTTTATTTTATTAAGCTTCTGAGACTCGAACAAACTTGTGGAAGTCACAAAGAATTTTGAATCTAGGTGACAGGGCCTATGACGGCCCCCACGAAATGTAAAACAAAGCGTCTTACTCCTAGTTACGTAATAATGGTAACATTAGAGCATGTTGGTAACGCGAGTTGGCGTGATGGTAACGCGTACTAAAGTGATGGTAATGCGAAACCATAAGTTTTCCAGCAACGCGCCTAAATAAATTTTCGCTTCAAAAAAGCTATAAAATGCTTACATTTAAAAAATAGAATTTTCCAAAATAATCAATATAAATAGTAGAAAAAAGTTGGAAAAATGAAAATTATCGAAAAGTCGAAATTTCCTTAAAAAAACAAAATTTTGAAAAATTCTACAACAAGGTCGACATCTCCAAAAGTGAAAATTTTGAAAAAGACTCAAATGCTTAAACATGTGTAAATTTTAGAAATAATTTGGTTTTTGAAAAGAAAACCTCCTTATAAGCACACTTTTTGCTGGGCAGCTTTAGGATCCAAGCGGGAAAGACTCATTCGGGCAGAAGTTTGGAATACCATCACATGAAACATCGATATTTCACATATGATGTCCGCTTTACGTAATTCTATTTTAATTTCTATTAAAAATATCCTTGAATCAACCTAATCGGATGCCACGTGTTTGTAAACAAAGTTACGACACGTTCTCACCAAATCTCTATCTCCCAATCAAATACATTTTACACGAACACGCGTCAGTTGTCTTATCAGAAACGCCTAATTCTACGTAAATACAAAAAAAAAGTGACTTACACTGTATGTAAGCAGTCTCAACTGCATGCGTCTTACCTGCAAACAAAAATTCGTTTAAAACAAAAGGCGCCAAAAGGTCAAGCCTACTTAAATATTTAAAATGAATAATTAAAATATTTGACTGTACGTTGCATTAATAACTAATTAGGAAACCTGTAATAAAACATCGCCGTAAAGTCGAGTCGTTTCAAGGTTCGCTGAAAATAACGTCGCTCGGAAAATTAAAACAGCAGAACGGCTGATCGCCCTTTTACGCTGTTGCGTTTTCTAATTATGCAGCTCGGCACGCACAGCGAATGGGAAGAACGCGCCCGCCCGGATTATCGCCATTGTGTAACATTATTTATACAACCTAAGGAGACGAATCGCTTGGAAAAAAAGATACTGCCAAACGAGTGTTGCCAATCTTGAGCGAGAACGTCCGTATTTTTAACTTTCCGACTCCTTGGCATTTAACGTTAAACTTGAACTAATACAGGGTCCAGAACTGAAGTTAAAATAAACAAAGGTCGGCGTGGTAAAAAAAGACTTAAGATAGGAAAACGTTGTTCTATGCGTTTTGAATGAAACTATATTTCGCGAGTTTTAATTGCTGATGACTCATTTGGGGGAGTCCAAGACTAGAGGGGATGTGTCCCTGGCGCCAAATTCGCATGTAGTTATCAGGCGAAGAATCTTTCTGCGGTTACCCCAATACCCCACATATTTGAGATATTGCCAAAACAAAACTTACTTGTAATAAATAATAAAAACTTAAGAATGCACGTATGTAAAATTCAGGAGCACTTAAAATGTTTCGTTTCCCCAGAATCCCGAAGTGCAACATGGAACAGTGGCGTAAGTCCATTTTCTCAAAAACTTGACTCAAGCAGTGTTACCCTGAAACTACAGCTTTATTTTTAGTCGTCAAAGGTATTTTGGCTGTCACGAAATGCCAATATCTAGTTTTTGTCTCGCTCGGAAAATTCGTAGATCCGACGCCGATTTGGAAGACAATTTGGTCACCCACTAGTAGGTGATCGACATTGGACCAATAATTTAACGAAAGTCAATTTGTTTTTCACGTTGGACTGAAAAATATTTGTATACAAATTTTTGATTCTTATATTGGCGATATAAGGATGAATCGATTTTTTTGACGAATTCGCCTTTTTTTTGAAGTATTTTCTTGGAAATTTCAAGTTGACCTTTTTCTCGAATTTCTTCTTTTTTTGCAAATTTCTACACTTTTTTTTTAAATTTTCGTTTCTCCTGAAATTTAAACTTTATCAAATTTCTGCTTTTTTTTGCAAATGTCGCTATCTTTGAAAACTTCTTTGTGGAAATTTGAAATTTTTTAAACATCTGACTTTTACTCAAAATTTAGAGATTTTTTTAAACATCGATTTTTTTTAATTAGGACTTTTTGGGAAAAGGCACTTGTAAAATTGAAGTTTTCTAGGAAATTTCAAATTTTTGTCAATTTCTACACATTTTTTTGAAAATTTCAGCTTTTCTGGAAATTTTACTTTTTTTGTTAAATATTCGCTCATTTTTTGAAAATTTCGAAATTTTTCAAAAGTTCGTTCTCGAAATTTGAAATTTTTTAAAAATTTGATGTTTGTTTAAAATTTCGAGTTATTTTTTTTTGAAACTATCGAATTTTTTCTAATTTCGACCTTTCGGGAAGTCATTTGAAAAAGTGGCGTTTTCTTGGAAATTTTAAATGTTTTGCAAATTTCTACATTTTTTTAATTTCAGCTTTTGACGAAATTTCAGCTTTTCTATTAAATTTCTGCTTATTTTATGAAAATTTCGAATTTTTTCAAAACTTCGTTCTGGAATTTGGAATTTTTTAAACATTCAAGTTTTGCTTAACATTTCGAGACTTTTTTAGCTATCGACTTTTTTAACTATCGACTTTTTTTAACTACGACTTTTTGGAAAAAGGCACGTGAAAAAGTAAAGTTTTCTTGGAAATTTTAAATTTTTGCCAATTTCTACACTTTTTTGCGAAAATTTCAATATTACCAAAATATCAGCTAGTTTTTTTTTAAATTTCTACTTTTCTTGAAACCCTCGACTTTTTTCAAAACCTCTTTCTCGAAATTTGAATTTTTTTAAACATTCGACTTTTGCTTAAAATTTTGAGATTTCTTTTTTCGAGAAAAGTCATTTGAAAAAGTGGAGTTTTCTTGAAAATTTAAAATTTTTGCAAATTTCTACACCTTTGAAAACTTCCCTCTCGAAATTTGAAATTTTTTAAACATTCGACTTTTGCTTAAAATTTCCAGATTTCTTTTTTTTTTTGAAACTATCGATTTTTTTAAATTCCGACTTTTTGGGAAAAGGCATTTGAGAAAGTGAAGTTTTATTGGAAATTTCTAAGTTGTGTAAATTTCTGCACAGTTTGTTGAAAATTTTAGCTTTCCTTGAAATTTCAGCTTTTTTATTAAATTTTTGCTTATTTTTTGAAGCTATCGATTTTTTCAAAATTTCGACTTTTGCTCAAGATTCAAGATTTCTTTCTTTTTAAATTTAGACTTTTTGGGAAAAATCATCTGAAAAAAGTGAATTTTTCTGAAAATATCGACTTTTTTTTTGATTAATTCAAATTTGTTTTCATCAAGATTTCGAATTATTTTGAAAATTTCGATTACTTTTGGCTTTAATTTTTTCCGAATTTGAACCTTTTTTAAATTTCGACTAAAACTTGATTTTTCAGCAGAATTTCCCCTTTTTCTTAAAATATAAACTTTTTCTGAAAATCCCGACACTTTTTTGGAAAATTTCGCCTTCGGAAATTTCAACTTTTTTTGTAAGTATCTATTATTATTTTTTTTAGAAAATTTCGATTTTTTTTTGATGGATTCGTCTTTCTCTGGATTCGATTCTTCTTGAAAATTTCTTTTGTTTTACTTTCGGTTTAGATGTCCTATGTAAATATTTCATTTTTGATTAAAATTTCGAGATTCTTCTTTAATTTCGACTCTTAAAATATTCATTTTTTAGTTTAGAATTTTCACATAAAAATTTCGACGTTTTCAAAATTTCGCCTTAAAATAGTTGGAGATTTTAAAAATTTTAATTCAAAATTTTACCTCTATAAAAATTCAATATTTTGAATATCGTTTTTGTTTTGAAAATATTTTTTTTGGGAAAGTTTGACTTGTTGACTTTCGAGCTTCACACAAAGTCAATATTTCAAGAGGAAATATCAAAATTTACTAAAAAATCTGAGTAGTAAGTTAATTTTCTATAAAAAAAAGTAAACATTTCGTGATTGAAAACGAATTTTCAGGGAAAAAACCAAATTCAAAAAATGCCTCATTTTTAGTTTACAATAAAAAATTTAAAAAAACTAAAAACTGAAAAAACTTCAAATTTTAAGAAAAAAAATCGAGGGCAAAATTTCGAACTTGAAATCGAAATTAAAAAAATAAATCAAATAAATACCTAGAAATGTCGAGTAGTCGTAATTTCGTAAAAAAAATTAGGATTTTATAAAATCATTTTCTAGAAATTTAGAACCTAAAAAGTCACAATAATTTTGTTGGAACGGACTAGTCCTTGGTTATTTTCGAAAATTGAAATACAAATCTTGTTCCCTGAAACCAAGAAAGATTAAAAAACACAACAAAGGTTGTCCTAACGCGTTTCCATAGCCAAGCTATCATCTTCAGAGAGATACGATAATGAAAAAATAAATAAAAATTTTGAGTTCAGGCAAAGGAAAAATCCCAATTTCGAGAACTGAATTTAAGCTGAGAATTTAGTAAAAAAAGATAAAGCTAAACATTTCGAGTTCGAACGCAGGAAAATTTGGAGAACTGAGAATTTGTTGGAAAAAAAATTAAAAGTTTAACACGAAATTATACGAAAAAAGTCCATATTTTGGAATTAAATTCAGCTATGTAAAAAATACAGTGAAAAAACTTTTAAAAAATTGAAAGGAGTAATAAAAGGTGGAAAACTGCATTCAATTTGGTAAAAAAAAGTTCAAAAGTTCAAGCCGAAATTTTGCGAAAAAAGTTGATATTTTGGAATTAAAGTCAACATGTTCAAATACACTGAAAAGTCTCTCGAAATAATAACAATAATAAAATATAACGAGCCTAAGTTTTCACTTCAAAAAAAAAAAAAATGACAGCGGAACGTTAAATTTTAGAGAACAGTAATAATTACAAGTCTAAATACTGAAACTTGAAAAAATCTATAAATTTCGATAAAAAAATTGAAATATGGAGCAAAGTTTCTGGGCTAAAATTTCAATAAAAAAAATTGTAGTCTGGTTTTCACCGAAAAGTAAGTCTCGTTATAGGTCTAATGACCCCCAAATGCGATTGAAGACGAAAAATATTTCCCAGATTTTTTTTGACTAAATTGTAATTATTATTCATAAATTCAAACGAGGTTTTTGCTCCTTTGCGAATCGCATTGCTAATTAAGAAAATTTACGCATTTTACGAGTCAAACTGGATTTTCAAGGGCACTGATCGATTACCAAATGAGGAATAAAAATGATCTGTTATGATTTGAACTACGCAAATGACGTTTGTACATTCCTTGTGGTGTGTTGTTTATCGTAAACAACCCAATCTCTTGAAAACAACCTTGAAAAGATTGTCAACCTCCTTAATGATAACAAGTGACAAACAATCCAAAGAATTGCAGTTTAGTTGTTAGTTGTTTAGAGACAGATCACAAAAACTTTCCAGTTTGAGTCGCAAACAAGCGGTTAAATTAACAACAACCAAACGTTATTGACGTATTAAAATCAGAAGGGATTAACATCCAAAATATCCGCTTTTATTTGGAAATTTTAGATATAGTTATAGAAAATTCGGAAATCTTTTTACAATTTTCAAGTTTGTTTTTGGAATTTTTGAGATTTTCCTAAATTCAATTTTTTTTTAACATTCGATAATTTGAAATCATAACTTTCAAATTTCGAAAAGTATTTAGTAAATTTCGAGTTTTATTTTTATATTAAAATTTTTTACAATAAAAGAATTCGAACTTTAAGATCGCTCTGTATTATGCAAATGTTTATTAATCATAAACATTATTCAAAACGAATGAAAATATTTGTTCATCTAAATGATGACAAACAAACAAAATAATAATTTTAAAACTATATTTGGAAACGCCCTATAGATAGATAACTGTAATTTACCACAAATTAACCTATTAAGTACAAATGACCCGTTACAATGTGGATAGAACAGGAAGCTATTAACGCAAATTTTCTGACGTTCCAAGGTGCCAACCGCTCGGCATTACAATTAGATTTATTTTTAATGACATTTACCATAAAGTGTTTTCCTAATAAAAATGCATCATACCCACCATCTTGCATTATATTAAACTAGGCACTCCGTCAAGCAGGTATGTAATCCTTAGCAATGAAAACAAAAATATTTTTATTTGTTCTTTATAAATTTACATTCTGAATTTGTCTAAATATTTTTGTTTGTGATGCTTCTATTAAAAACAATCAGTTTGTTTTGATGAAGTAAAGGTGTTGCGTGCGCTTTTATTAATAACAAAGTGTACCGTTAATAGACACATATAAGAAATCAAAATGTTTGAGAAGTCATTGTGTCTAATTTATTATTTAAACAAATTGTCTTATCAATAACTACAACGAAACTAGTAAAAACAACTTCACAAACATAAATAAAACTATCTGGCAAATATCACTTATCTACTGAATGCAAAGATTTAAATCATCAATGAGGCGAATCGTTATGAATTTGGATATATACGAGGGAAAATCAAATATAAAACTAAACACTTTTTCCAATTTATTTGTTTACAGATTAATACACTCCATATTTGAACTTTAGTCCCAAATCGTTATAAATTCGAATTAAATGAGGTATGAATTTGTTTCTAAATTTACTTTTGTGTTCTATTGTAATCTAGTCTAAATTTCCAAATTTCGTTTCCCATCTGGAGTATTCAAGGCGATATCGAACATAAACCGGAATACTTTTTTATTAATTTACTTTTTACAGTAAATACACCCAAAATTTTAACTTTAGCTTCGAGTATAACTTAGATTATACGAGGGCAAATCAAATATAAACAGGAATAGATTTTATTCATTTTTACAACGCCAAAAAATACACTTGTAATTTCCACTTCTATTCCCAAATTATGAAGAATTTGATGAGAAAAAAGCTGAAATTTCGTTACCGAAGCTCAAATTACAAGAAAAAGACAGTTCGAGAAGTCGAAATTTCGAAGAGAAATCAAAATTTCGAGATTTCGAACAGAAATCGAAATTTCGAGAAAAGTAGAAATTTCGGCAAAAACTCGAAATTTCAGAAAAGAAAGTCGGTATTTCGGCATCGTAGTTCAAATGTCGATTTTTTTTTAAAACGTTGAAATTTGGGTACTGAGGTTTAAATTCTCAGAAGAGTCGAATTTCACAACAAAAAAAATCGAAGTTTCGTCAAGCTTATTTAAACACCATGTAATATAGAGGTAATTTTAAAACATGTTTGAATTGACTTAATTGTCCTGCCAATTAACCATCTCCGACAATAAAACCTTAACCAAAGACTGAAATACAAAATGGCAACCAGAATTTTTAAAGAACTTGAAGCTTTCAGAAATTAAACAAAGGCGTCTGGAAGAAAAACGAACGAAACTGTATATCGACAGTCGCACATTCCTGAATGAACTTTTCAAGTCTAACGTAACGGATCCACTAACGGACCTGAAAAAAAAAACTACAAGAGAAAGGCTCATTTCACATTTCGACAGGCGATCAAAAGTTGTCAAAACGAAAAAAAAAAGCGACATACTGGTCGGTTCAACATAGCGGACTGCAGCGACCACGATCGAGCAACGGCTTAATACTCTGCCGATCCGGCGAGAATTTTAACTGTAATAAAAACGGAAAGGATAACCGTCGCGGCCGGGGGGAATGTGGGTCGCCAAGAATGGCGGCACAATTTGCAGATTGAAAACGAACACTGTCTTGCTTGTTTATTTATATAAGAAGTTATGCATATGGTCACGGTGCTATTATGATAACAATGACGGCTGAAAGCCTCCTAGAAAGTGCAGTTATTCTCGCAAGTGGGCCACTCATTTTTATAGCGTACTGCGACTAGCGATTAGCCAATGTTTCTTTATTAGAAATAAATCTGTAATGGTTGATAAATTAGATTCTTCTGGGAGCTATGAAGCATTATGAAGTGCATAAAATTCGGATTTTTATAGTCTGGAAATAAGGATGTTCGGTTTCCGTTACAGTTTTTGTCACCTGCCAGGTAGCTACATGTATTCAATCGACCTTCCATTGTGTCAGCACACCATAGTGAGTATATTGAACGTGCTGCATAAGCTGCAAGTTTTATTGTAACCTAATGCGCCCGTCACCTGTTTAACACAGACAGTGTCGCCTGTCAAGTATTAGGAGGCATCCAATCGGCCTGCCATGGTACTCCCACAGGATAATGAGTATGTGGAACGCGCAGCACAAGTTTCAGGTTTTATTCACAAGTTTAAATACGCCTGCCATGTATTTATTAAATACTATTTAATACCGACGGCGTCACCTGCCAAGTACTTGGACGCATCTAATCGGCCTGCCATGGTATTAACATAAAATAACGATTATATGGAACGCGCTGCGTAAGTTTCAGGTTTTATTCACAAGTTTGAATATGCCTGCCGCCTATTTAATACCGACGGCGTCGCCTGCCAAGTACTTGGCGACACCCAATCGGCCTGCCATGGTACTATAGCAGGACAATGAGAATGTGGAACGCGCTGCACAAGTTTCAGGTTTTATTCACAAGTTTAAATACGCCTGCCATGTATTTAATACCGACGGCGTCACTTGCCAAGTACTTGGACGCATCTAATCGGCCTGCCATGGTATTAACATAAAATAACGATTATATGGAACGCGCTGTGTAAGTTTCAGGTTTTATTCACAAGTTTAAATATGCCTGCCACCTATTTAATACCGACGGCGTCGCCTGCCAAGTACTTGGAGACATCCAATCGGCCTGCCATGGTACTATAGCAGGACAATGAGAATGTGGAACGCGCTGCACAAGTTTCAGGTTTTATTCACAAGTTTAAATACGCCTGCCATGTATTTAATACCGACGGCGTCACCTGCCAAGTACTTGGACGCATCCAATCGGCCTGCCATGGTACTCTCACAGGATAAGTATGTGGAACGCGCTACGTAAGTTTGAGGTTTTATTCACAAGTTTAAATATGTCTGCCACCTATTTAATACCGACGGCGTCGCCTGTCAAGTACTTGTAGACATCTAATCGGCCTGCCATGGTACTCTCACAGGATAATAAGTATGAGGAACGCGCAGCACAAGCTTCGGGTTTTATTCACAAGTTTAAATACGCCTGCAACCTATTTAATACCGACGGCGTCATCTGCCAGATGCTTAGACGCATCCAATAGGCCTGCCATGGTACTAACACAGGGTAATGAGTATGTGGAACGCGCTGCACAAGTTTCAGGGTTTACTCACAAGTTTAAATACGCCTGCCACCTATTTAATACCGACGGCCTCGCCTGCCAAATGCTTAGACGCATCCAATAGGCCTGCCATGGTACTAACACAGGATGAGTATGTGGAACGCGCTGCACTAATTTCAGGAGTTATTTACAAATTTAAATATGCCTGCTACCTATTTAATAACGACGACGTCGACTGCCAAGTACTTGGAGACATCCAATCGACCTGCCGTGGTACTATCACAGGACAATAAGAATGTGGAAAGTGATGCACAAGTTTCAGGTTTTATTCACAAATTTAAATACGCCTGTCACCTATTTAATACCGACGGCGTCGCCTGCCAAGTACTTAGGCGCATCTGATCGGCCTCCATGGTATTAACACAAAACAATGGGTAAATGGATCGCGCTGCATAAGTTTCAAGTTTTATTCGTAAGTTTCAATACACCTGCCATCTATTTAAAACCGACGGAATCGCCTGCCAATAGTTTCTTACATTTAAACAGACGTATACTTTCATAAAACTGAGAATGTGCGTTTAAAAAGGTAAAATATTGATTGGCAGGCGATTTGATCAACACTGAATAGAGGGCAGGCGTAGTTAAAGTACTTTTTAAAAAATAAAAAGAAAAACCAGTTTTGATAAAATCTAAAATTTATAGAGCACATTTCACATAAGCATTGTGCTATTGGTACTATATCAGGCCGATTTGGTACATCCAACGAGCTGGCAGGCGATAAAAGGTGTTGTGCGTCAATGAGAGCTGCAGAATAATGCGCAAGATATATTTATCAAATTAAATCGATTATTTCCGGTGCACGCATATGCATGTCGTTACTTCGTTACAGAGCAATACTTCTTACACTCACAAGCAGCACTTTTTGTCGCCTGCCAAGTACTTAGACGCATGCAATCGGCCTGCCGCGGTACTAACACATCATAATGAATATATGCATAGGTTTCAGTTTTTATTTACAAGTTTAAATAGGCCTGCCACCTATTTGATATTAATGGAATCTCCTGCCAATAGTTTCTTACATTTAAAAAGACGTATATTTTCATAAAACTAAAAATGTGTGTTTGTAAATGTAAAATTGATTGGCAGGCGACTCGACTAACATTGACTAGGGGACAGGCGTAATTAAAGTAGTTAAAAAAACAATTTTGATAAAATCATATGAGCAATCTGCTGTTGGTACAAAGTAGTTAAAAAAATAATTTGATAAAATCATACGAGCATTATGCTGTTGGTACCATGGCACGCGATATAAGTGTTGTTTGTGCATGAGCGAGAGATGCAGAAGGATGTACACGACAGATTACTGATTACTCATCAAGTTGAATCGATTACCTCTGATGTATGCATATTATTGCAGAGTAATATTTCTTACACTGACACGCAGCAGTTTTTGTCGCCTGCCAAATACTTACAGGCATCCAATTAGCCTGCTATGGTACTAGCGCACGGCAATTAGCATATGGAACGTGTTGTATGAATTTCAGGATTTAGTCATAACCTTAAATACGCCTGCCGCCTATTTATTGCCAACAAGGTCGCCTGCCCATTATTTCTAGCGTTTGAAAATGTCTATACTTTCTTATAGTGCAAGATGTAGCTTTTATCGAAAGGTTTATTTAGGACAGGAAATTTTAATTTGGGAATCTGTCCCGAACCATCCACAAAAAAAATCTATTAGGATTTTCCAATGTAAATACGATAATTAGAGTCAAGATAAAATTAACAAGTTGCTGTCCACTTGTTAATCAGTATCAGAATTGTTCAACTCCAAATAAATTTTATCATTAAACGCCACATCACAACACAAGGTCGTAGATCGTTATTTTTCCATACTTGCTCCGATACATCGATAACTCTCGACGCATGTATCAGTAACTTATCAAATTAATAAACCACATTAACAGTATTAAATGGCCACGAATTTTAAATTACTTGCTAATTAAAATGGATACAGCAGCTAACTGGAACTGAGCGAGAGTAGCAGCAGTTGCTATTAGGCATATTTGCAACTATGACGTCTTACACAGGCTTTGTGTGGCGGTTGCCAAGGTTTTGTCGCGGGTTTAACAATGGAAGGACACCCATCATGAATTCAGCACGATGACGTTATTCGTAATAGCCATTCCATTTTAGCAGAGTTTTTGAAAAATATTGCACACTCGATTTGGTGGATTTATAACCATGCATGCAAACCTGCATACAAGACATACACATACAAAGTAACCTTATTTGCAGGAACTATTAATTAAACACGAAGAATTCTGTTCTTTTTTTACACACTCAGCGCTTTTTTTTTCGGTCTCCTTGATCTCTCTCTCTCTCTCTCTCTCTCTCTCTCTCTCTCTCTCTCCTTTCTTTTTCTCTCTCTTTCTCTCCTTTCTTTTTCTCTCTCTTTCTCTCCTTTCTTTTTCTCTCTCTTTCTCTCCTTTCTTTTTCTCTCTCTCTTTCCCCTCTCCCTCTCACCCTTTTCTCTCTCTCTCTCTCTCTCTCTCTCTCTCTCTCTCTCTCTCTCTCTCTCTCTCTCTCTCTCTCTCTCTCTCTCTCTCCCTCCCTCCCCTCCCCCCCCCCCCCCTCTCTCTCACCCTTTAATCCTGGCTTTCTTTTTCTTCCAGTACTAGGTCCTTTCTTTCTCAAGTCTCGACATATCTGCGTTTCTTCCCCTAATGCTCCGTATCTTTTTCTGCTCGGTCCTCAGTCTTTTTCTTTCTCCTTTATTTTATTTGGGGTGTAAAGCTTTACTCGAAATTTGATATGCTAATTATGTCAATAATAAATGTGTAAACATTTTTAGATTTTTATAAACAAATTTTTTGCAAAAAATGTGCAATTTGATTATTTTTTCCTAAAATGCCGTCATTTTTTTAATAAAAAATTTTATTTTCGCTTCAAAAAATCGCCGAAACTGTAGTAGAATTAAAAATGTTGATCTATGCGATCAGGGATCGAACCGGGAACCTATCACGCGGTAGGCATTCTCCCTAACTCTTGCGCGTTATCCTTTTAATGCTATTTATTAACCACCACTAACCCTTATCTCATATCCCTTAAAATAATGACTTTCTCTTAAAAAAATATAGAAGAACTTCGAATTTTCTCAAATTTCTTTTATATATAAAAAAATGGATTTTTTTTACCATGAAAATTGTTCTACACAAATTTCGAGTTTTTTTAGAGCTACCGTGTTACAGAAATTTAGTTTTTTTTTTCTCTCAATTCGGTTCTTTTCGAAATTTTTACTTTCTGTAAAAAAAATCCTCCTCGAACATTTTCTCGAATCTACAACTAATTGGTGAATATTCGTATTTTTGATCACATTAATAAATTCATTTATAAAATAATCCCCTTCGAATTAATTTCGAAAGGTTATACGTATTTTTCGATTTTAATTTTTCAATCTTCAAAATGAAATTTTAAAGAACAAAAAATTAGAAGTTTCTACTTCATAAATTATTACTGAAATGAACTGATAAAGAACCGTATTCCGGTGTAATTAACAGCACCGTATTTTTACGCTAGTTATGAAAATCAGTGAAAGTACCAACCGATAAATATTAATTCTACATCTGTTATGGATATAATAACAATCCGCTGTTTTGATCGTTTTTTAAACGCAGAGCTACGCACCAAGGCGCTTTGGAAAAGTTTCTTATTATCTTTACGGTATAATATAAAAAAATTGGCCTAGTTTAATACTTTGCAATATTGTCGATGTAGTTAATCACATCTATATCTAATTGGTCCATACGTTTTATTGTTTTATCGCTTAGGCGCCTTTCTTTATGCGGAACCTACAATATTTTCTACGATTGGTGTACGTGCGTATTCGTACCAGCTGAAGGCGAATTATGCAGAACAGCTGAACGTTATAACGGCGGTGTTAAAAACGCAAACACAAACATTATGTGAAACATTTTCTTGTTTTTTTTAGGTGACATTTAGCCACGTATTCGGAAGGCTTGACAACAATAAAAGTCGAATCAAAAATATTATTTCACTTTTTAGGAGAGGCAAATTAACCCATAACTCTCCTTAATAGGGTGCTCCTGGTTTGTAACAATTTCTTTTAATAGTCGCTGTTTTACGTCTTTCACAGAGAAACACTTATCGCGTTATAATCACATGCACTCACCTAAGCAACTAATGGATAATATTAGTCATAAATATTTATATTTCCATACTTTTGAAACTAATAGGAAAATAATTGCATCTGTTTTACATTTTTTGTTCCACCACTCAGACGGAAAACAAAACAGGAATTCTAAAAAACAAATTCGTGTACCAGTGTTATTGTTATTATTAAAATACACCGCCAATAATAATATATTTGTCGATACCTCGTTAAAATGAAAGTGAATCAAAAATCAGGCCAGAGTAGCACAAACCAAGAAGAAGAAGAAAGCTCACGTCCACCAATATTCATCGTATTATGCTGATTTCGACACGTTCCCATGCACACATGCAACGGCACAGAACGAACGCAAAACGGCAAAAAGACGACTCGACCCACTTTTGGTGGAACCAGCAGCGGTTCTTGAGGCCATTTCGCCTTGCATAACGGTGAAGACACAACCGTGCGACCAACTTCGCCAAAGAGATGAATACCATTATCGTTTCGTTAAGGAGGTCGCGACGGTGAATCTTTCTTTAGAAGGGAGAACGGAATTTCAAGGTCGACACTCTTTTATCTGGTTCGAACGGTGACAATCAATCTGAAAAATGTAACAAACTCGAAGGTGAAAGCTGCCGCACTGGAACTATCGTTACAGTTTGCGTTGTGCAAGATTCTACGACCTCCGACGTTGTAATTTGAAAAATTACTGATAAAACCTTCATTATCAGTATAGTAACGAATTTTAGGGTTTTCATTTTTTTTAGAAGTCTTCTAGAAAGGTTTTTAGGAATTCTGTCACCGAAAAGATTATTCGTATACAGTCGAGTTTGGGGTTTTAATTTTTCTGGAGAACGAGTTTGGGGTTTTAATTTTTCTGGAGAATTCTTCTAGAAAGGTTTTAGCAATTTTGTCACCAAAAAGAGCATTCGTATATCGTCGGGTATCTAACTTATTTGGTTACTTACTTGATTTAAGTCAACAGTTATCAAATATTGGACTTCTCGAGAAGATTGAAATACACTTATAACCATCCAGAGGGATTTTGAAGGCTCATATTCAGGTGACAATAATATCGAGACTTTAGGGTTATCAGATTATGTCATGATATTTTTTTGGGCGAAAGTTAAAAAAATTCAAATTCATATTGTCACAACAATGGAACTTTGCACGTATACAAATTTCAAGATTTTTAATTAACACTAAAGTCGAGATATTCTGTGACGTGAAACCGAGTTTTAAAGCAAAAATTACTCTACAAAGTTACAGAACCAAAATTCGCCTCCATACAAAGTTCAAAAGTCCCTTAAGCATTGTCGATAAAGTAATCAATAGAACAATCAAGAAACAGTTTAAAAGTCGATTACACAAAGGGGCAACCAACAATCGGTTACAGTATAAATTTATAGTCAACTGTATTTCCCAATTTTTGCTAACGAGCCCCGGCGCCGGTCTCGTCGCGTAGCGGAACCCACCTTCTCGGTCCATTTGCCGTTCTCGTTCACAATCGGAACGCACACCTGGTTAACACGGCGATTTCGCCGCCGCCCATGTCTAGGAAATCGTTTTTTTTTCTGCGCTCTCTATCTACAGCCGAGATCTGGCCTGCGTAAGGACCCCGTGCAGTGTATATTGTACGAAACAATCCGGTATTAAAACAGGTGACAGTAATTTCTATAGACTACGTAACAAGGTCGCGCGGCTCGGCTGTGTGACGCAATGACCTCGTTTATGGGGCCGTTCGGTACAAGACAATCTACGTGAGCGTTATCGCATATAAAAGTTCCTAACGTGGGTACGTCCTGTATTTATCCGGCGATTGCGAATATCGAACGGGGATTTTTTCCTTTAGGATAATGACGCGCGGTAATTGGGAAATTATTAGTGCACGTGGCACGATCGATTTTGCGTGTTAAATACAAATTGCAGATAGATAAACTTCATTCACGATTACGGTACTATTAGCTTAAAAAAAAGACTGCAGTGGCCTCAGACAATTGAAAAGCGCTAAACGTGGGGTTTTCCTTTAATAAATTTTTAAAGAAAGTTGGATTTTTTTTACTAAAAAACTAAATAAAAAAATCGTTTTATTTTTAAGTAAAACTTTTTTAGGCGCATTTAGTGATTTTGGATAGAGGGTAAACTATGATTTCGCGTTACCAACATGCCCCACTATTAACACTGGAGCATGTTGGTAACGAAATTAGCGTGTTAGTAACGCGAAACGATAATTTTACCATCTATCAAACATAGCGTTTTTCTCGAAATTTCGACATTCTCCAAAAACATTTTTCCCCGAGGAATTTAGACTTTTGTTCTAAAATACTTTTTTATTCAATTTTCCGAATTTTGGGTTTTCCCCCAATTTTCTCGAAGTTTCAATCTATGAAATATCCAAAGAAACCGTTATTTTCCTCGAAATTTCAACGTTTTTATTAAATGTGGATTTTTTAATTAAATTTCGATTTTTTTACTTTAAATTTCGATTTTTTTTAACTCATTAGAAATTCAAACTTTTTTTTCCCTCGAAATTTGGTTTTTTCGTCGCGAAACTGATAAACAAAATCAGTCTAAAATTAACATTTTGAAAAAATAAATCGAAATTAAAAAAGGTGGGAAAATCGATATTTCGTAAATATTCGAAAAATCTAAAAAAAAGCTGAATCAATCGAAAAAGTCGAAATTTCTATAAAAAAAATTGTAAAAATCACATCCTGGAGAAAAAAAAATCGCAATTTCTTGAATAGTGAAATTGTTTTCCCTTAATATCGCCATTTTTTTGAAAATTGAACTTATCCAAAAATCATTTTTTTTCACGTTTACCTTAAATTATGATTTTCGTTCAAAATTTCGATTATTTTAAGTAAATATCGATTTTTCTGTAAGATAATTGTTCAGAGAAATTTTTTAAATTCTTCTTCTGCCGAGGTTTTTTCATAAAATTTAAAACTTAAAAAAAAATAATTGTTTTCTAATGGAATAGAATTAAAAATGATTGGTAGGCGCGATTGGGGATTGAATTTAGGACCTTCCACGTGGCAGCGAACTCTTTAATCCCAGAGCCATCGCACGTAACCAATTCCAAAGGTGATTTTTTAGGTTTTTCCTTAAGATTTTAACATTTTAACCGAAATTTCGATTTTCAGATACAATTTTTTTATAATTTTGATTTTTTTCTTGTTATTACTCCCTTCTTCTTTAATTTAATTTTTAATGCTCATCTAATGTATTGCTTTGTATGTTAAATAGCTTATATGCTAAATACATATTATTATTATATTATTATTATTATTCATCAGAAGGACAAATTGAAATTACTATAACCGCAGCTTCAGAGTGTAAGTTTAAGACGAATATTGTGTTAGAAATTGACCAACAACATTCAAATAATATCGACTACTTGCTATGAAACAAAAAGGATGAATCAGAGGTATGTTGACTAATAGCAGACAAACGACAATTAGATGCTACAATTTCCGGGATCAAACCAGATGTAACAAGGTTTACGGCGTCTAATTACCGGAATATGTGTATTTTGCTACAAACATTGCCATTTATAAACGTGCACCTCCCTCGGTCGTTTAAAAATACATCAGCGATACAAAGTGCAATAATTAATGTTATTGCAGAATGACGTCACCGCCGTCGGTTCATTTGTTTGTTGCATGTCACAGTCAACTATGCGATATGCGCAATATTTCAATGGTGAATAAATGCAACGATAATGTTATAACAAATAAAAAATTATCGGTGAAACATTTTATTATAAAATTTTATTGAATCATTAATCAGTCAAACTAAAAATAGCCTGCTTTTCGGTTCAATGTATCGCACGCGCCACTTGAATAATTCGATGACTTCTTCGACAGAAAAACGAAACATGTACACGCCACCGGCAAGGGGCGGGGGGCAATTTGTTTTGGCGTTTCGCTTTATTTATAAAATCGGGCGAGTGTGGGTCGGGCGTTTATTATTAAACAGATGTTTATAGCAGAAAGTTCGCGAATTACGTTCAAAATAATATTCAAGGTAATTAATTGTACTTTGCTGGGGCGATGTTACTTGCGCAAAAGCGCATGCTCATGTGAATTACTACGAGGCGGTTCAGGTCGAAATATCGTGAAAAAAAATTTGAAATTCCAAGCAAAAAGTCGAAAAAAATTTTGGAGCAAAATCACATACAAAAATCGAAATTCACAGAAAAAAATCGAAATTTTGAAGCAAAATCACACATAAGATTATTCCAAGTTAAAATTTCCATATTTAAAAAAGAAGAAAAGTCAGGAAAACTCGAAATTGTAATTAAAAAAAGTAAATAAAAATTTTGGATAATTTAAATTTTTGAAGTGAAAATTTCTCTAGGCGCGCTGCCCCCCTCCCCCCAGGGGAGAAGAAGAAAAAATGGGAGGGGGGCACCATGAATACACATAAAAAGGAAAATATGGGGCTACGTAAAAATATATAAAAAAGAAAAATTGAGGGGGAGTAAAAATGGGGGCACCATGAAAATACATAAAAAAGAAAAATGGGGAGCATCATAAAAATATATAAAAAAGAAAAATGGGGAGCACCATGAAAATATATAAAAACGAAAATTTTGGAAGATATAGGGGAGGGGGGGGAGTGGATGTTAGACGCCGCCCTCAATTATTTGAAATTTGTTAAATCATAGTTTTAAGTTTTCACTTTTGTCGGCAGTCCCCATAACCGCGCAATTTTTTTTTGAAATTGTTGCCTTTTTAAATTTCACCTTTTTCTAAAATTTCGACTTTTTTCAAAAATTTTCTCTTTTTTAATGAAATTTCGATTTTTCTGTAGAATGCCTTTTCTATAGAATTTATAGTCAATTTTTAAAAAGTTTGCCTGATGACTGAAGAAATTACGGGAAAAAAATTCTAAATTTTGGATAAAAAGCAGAAATTTTGGTGAAAATAGATTTGTTTAAATTACAATTCCGATAAAAAAGGGGTAAATGCTCTTTCTACAATATTTAGAGTCAATTATAAGTTTGTCCTACGGTTGAGGAAATTACTAAAAAAAAAACAAAACATCGACAAAATAAATCGACATTTTGGAAACAAAAATCGAATATTCGACTTTTTTTAAGTTAAAATTTCGATTTTTCTAAATTCAAAATACCGATTTTTTTAGATCCAATTTCAATATGTAAAAAAAGTAAAAATTTCACAGGAAAATTCGAAACTGTAATAGTTAAGATAAAATATATAAAATTCGAAAAATTTAATTTTTTTAAAGAAATTTCGTCTTTCCCATAAAAGGCTCTTTTCTGTACAATTTATAGTCAATTTTTAATAAGTTTGCCTGATAATTGGACAAATTACGTAAAAATTAGTCGACATTTTGGAGAAAAAGCGGAAATTTTGGCGAAAAATAGAATTGCCTAAATAAAATTTCGATAAAAAAAGTAATAAATGCTTTTTCCACAACATATAGACTCAATTATGATAAATTTGCCCCTCAACTGTACAAATTTCAAAAGAAAAAAAAACATATCGCCAAAATAAATCGAAATTTTGGAGAGAAACCCAATTTTCTAAGCTGAAATTGCTACTTGCCAAGTTAAAATCCTATTTTCAAAGTCAAAATTTCGAATTTTTAAATTAAAATTTCGCTTTTTCAAGTCAAAATTTCGATGGAAAAAAAAAAGTAGAAAATTTACGATAAAACTCGAAATTACGCCACAACATTTTTTTACGAAAAATCAAAATTTCGTAAAATACTGTTTCCATTAAATTTAGGATCAATTTCTACAAGTTTGCCCACAATTGTACAAATTTCAAAATAAAGTCAAAATGTGGGGGAAATTAGTCGAAATTACGCGGAAAGAAAACCTAAATAGCAAAAGAGAAAATCGATATTTCGCGGAAAAAATGGCAATTAGAGAAAAAGTAAACATTTTGGGGAGAAATCGTAATTTTTAAGCAAGAATTTCGATTTTTCAAGTTAAAATTTCGATTTTCCCATAAAACCTAAATATCAAAAGAAAAAATGGATATTTCGCGTAAAAAAATGGCAATTTTAAGAGAAAAAGTAAACATTTTGGGGAGAAATCGTATTTTTTTAAGCAAGAATTACGAAAAATGCTCATTTTATAAAATTTCTGGTCAAAATTTGGGGAAAATAAAATGAAATTTATTGAAATTGATTGCTGATTATCGAATTACGCAGAAGAAAATTCTAAATTTCAAAAAAAGTCGAAATTTCGAAGGAAAAATAAAAATTTTACGAGAAAAAGTCGAAATTTCGATTTTCCAAGTTAGAATTTCGATTTTCCAACTTAAAATTTCGAATTTTCAAGTTAAAATTTCGATAAAAAAAAGTAGATATTTTATGGGAAAATTCGAAATTTCGATAAAAAAAGTAGATATTTTATGGGAAAATTCGAAATTCCGTTGCACATTAAAAATTTCGAAAAATGCTCGTTCTATAAAATTTAAGGTCAAATTAGAGAAAATTTAATAAAACTGATTGTTTATTATTGAAATGACGTAGAAAGAAAATCCAAATTTTAAAAGAAATAGTCAAAATTTTATCAGTCAAACGTCAAAAGTGGGGGGGAAAATCGTATTTTCTATAAAAAAAATTCGATTTTCCTAGTTTAACTTTCGGCTTTTTTAAGTTAAATTTCGAGAAAGTTGAAATTTTACGGGAAAATTCGAAATTACACTATATAACATTTTTAAAGATAAAATCAAAGTTTCGTAAAATTAAATAAAATTTCGGCTTCTCTGTACAATGTTCTCTCTGGAAAATTTACTTCTTGGACAAATTTTGAAAAAAAGAAAATACTGTAATAAAATAAATCGAAATTTATCGAAATCAAAATTTCGTAAAAAAATAAATCCAAAGTTTCAAGAGAAAAATGGAAATTAATCCAAATTTTAAGAGAAAAATCGAAATTTTGAAGTTAAAATTTCGATAAAAAAAGACGAAATTTTACGGAAACTCTTGAATTGAAAAAAAAATTTCTTCTATAAAATTTTGTTAGGGAAAAGATGATAAATTTTTTCTTTTTGGTTAATTAATTTTATTTAACTTTTTTTTCCTTAGATAAAATTCGAAATTTCGAAACAGGAACCCCTTTCCAATTTTTTCTTTCATGTCCTTAAATAACTCGAAAATTCGAGAAGGTTAAAATTTTGGGTATAAATTGGTCAAATATGAGAAATTCTAATTAGGTTAACAAAAATTATCTGCTGCTTTATAATATAGTTCACGTGTCGTAAATCAAGGAATTACAAGAGGCGAAATTTTGAAGAAACATTTGTTTTATATAAATATTCTTTTAGGGAAGTCAAACTTTCTTTTTAGATAAAATTCGAATTGAAACATTTTTTCCTTACGTCTAACACATGGAACGATAAAAGAGTCAAAATGGTGACTAAAAATTAACAACAAATGTTACTTTTTTTGTAGTATTTTCATGGTAATTCCAATTAAAATAAGATATCCGGTTGTAACTGCTAAAACCGTTGCATCATCTTCATACGCAAATACAAACTTCATGTGATAAAATTGGCAAATTTAGGTTAGGTTATTCCGAAGAGCAAACTTTGGCAAAGTCATCGCCAATACGCGACGACCCATTTATCAGCGAATCGCTGACTCATCAAGCACTAAATCTACATGAATACAAATAAAAAACATTTCCTGGATTATCGTTGAAAGAAAGAAACCTTCTGTGTCGCCAAATGTCAACTGACAATTTCCACTTGACATACAATTTGCGTACTGTTTCCAAATCAAATTTCGAAAAATCCCACTTTCTATTAATAACCTTGAAAGGAGAAATCGTAAGTACTTACGTTTTATCAAATCGTTCTCGAGTTATTGAACCAATTAACGGCGGAATCGGCGCTTTTGCAAACTCACTAGAACTACGAAAAAATCACCTTCACTTTAACAGAACACAAAACAGCTGTTCGTACGACGAACGATCACTGGTATTTCCCTTTAGGCCTGGTCCAAAGGTTGGTAGATTTTCTGAATATTTTAACGTCAAAGCGACTTGACAATTCAGAATAGTGTAACGTCAAATTTAACAACGATGAAACGCCTCGTCGGACACTTTGCACCTTGATCATGAGCGAACCGCCTGGCACTGACTCATATCACGACAAAAGCGAAGAGCGTACACGACGACGTTCGCCAACCACTCTCAATATTTGTCAAACAACTGATTGTTCAATCGAGGAGATTCGTGGAATTTGTGGGAATAGATACGACGGTGTGGGAGATAGTGGGGATTTCCGAGCCGAAAGACTACCGAAGGCACACGAGGCGGACCAATTATGAATTGAACCGACGTTCGCAGTGATGTGGCGCATGCGAATTCTCCGAAACGATAAGAAATACTACAGACGTCAATGCGAGGTTGCCGGGTCGCCCGAGAATCCTAAATTTACCAACAAATTGACGTCAAATTTTGCAAGTAGTTGAAACATTGTGGCCTAGGAAATACATTTAATGTGGCGACTTAAAAGTGATCATTAAATCAATAATCTGAGAATAATTTTGATACTTTAAAACCGGTTGTCTTTAGAAGTTAAGGTGATGTGGCGACGCGGAGTACATAATTATGCATAACTATCACATTTTGTTTATTTTTCCAACTTTCGAAATCGAACTTTTGTTGAAATTCTAAAATAGCGAAAATATTGCGCAACTCAAAATTTTTGCTTTTTCTAGAAATTTTTAATTTAGACTTTGAAAATTTCGAAATTTCAGATTTTTCCTAAACTTTTGAGTCATTCTTTATCCAAATGCGTACTTGTTGCAAAATTTGTATTTTAAAATATTTTGATTTTTTCGAAACTGACATTTTTTGCACTTTCTGAATAAATCTTTTTGAAAATATCCAGTTTTGATTTTGTTTCAAAATTTTGTCTCTTGAAATTTAAGTTTTTTTGAAAATTTCGAATATTTTAAAAATTTTGATTTTTTTAATTTTGAACTTTTTGAAAATTCCGAATTTTTCCAAATTTCCAATTTTCTTGAAAATTTCGCATTGAACATCTTGTATTGTTACATCGGATGAAAAAGAAAATCTTGCCGACAATCAAAGAGTGGTCGATCGAAAAATAAGCTGAAGGCTCCAATGTCAGAGTCAGATAACAAAAAAGAAAGAATAAGTGCAACGCCCCATGAGTAATCGCTATCGCCATGGCGTATTCAATCAAGACCCCATTAGTCAAATTAATGAAACTTCTGACGTCAATCGTTAGCGGAAGCAACCGCTCAAGGTATTATTGAAAAAAACTTTGCAAATTTCAGTCAACATTACGTCACCGATGTTTGTCGCCTCTCCAACTGGCCGCTACCCATCCCGATCCGAAGTCTATTTTTAAATGCAAATGGCAAGGTTGATAAACCGTGGCGATAAGCCACGCCGATGTGCAAACAAAAATGTTTTGTCCAATCCAGGCCAACAACAACTCGATCTTTTGTTTTTGTAAATAAAGAAATTACGATCAAGTCGATTTTCATGCGTCGTACCTGTGGCGCAAAGTTGATTGGCTCCGCGGCCGCCTTAGGCTTTGTTCGGTCAAATGCAATGACACCTCGTGTCTAAAATTACTACCGTTGCCCGACCGATGCGATGGCGACGCGGAGCAACAACCTTTACCCGGTTTGATACAGATTTGGCAACTGACCTACGCAGAAAATATTAGATTTTATTGCGACAGGTTGGAAAAGCGATTTGTTTTTGTTTTGGGCTGGAAATCGCGATGTTTACGATTTTGGCAAACGAATTTTTTTCGTAACGCCATCCACGATACGCGACATTTCACCACGTGCGGCGTACAGTTCGAATCGAGTTAACAAAAGTGCGTGTTGCCACAAAAAACAGTTTGAAGGAGCTCGTGTCAGGAATTTCAAGCTCTTTCCTTTTATCGCATACACGGGACCCAATGAAACCGTCACATGGGACTTTCGCACGTCAATTTAGGTTATGAACGGGACATTTTTTCTCATTTGCAACGTCGTTAGACAAACCGTCAATTTATGAGGAAAAAATCGACAATTTGGGAAGTTAAAATTTTGAGGAAAAAAAATCGAAGTTTTGGTAGCAAAAATTGCAATTTTGAGGAAAATATTAGAAATCATCGAAATTTTAAGAAAAATACTAGAAATCATTGAAATTTTAAGGAAAATACCAGAAATCATTGAAATTTTGAGAAAAATACTCGAACTCGTCGAAATTTTGAGAAAAAGTAAAAATTCTGGGAGGCCCAAATTTTGAAGAAGAAAAAGTGGAAATGTCGGAGAAAAAGTCTGAAAAAAGTGAGGCTGGGTTTTTTTCTCAATTTTTCGACTTTCTAACGAAAATTTTACGAAAAAAGTGATGTTGGATTTTTCTCAATTTTTCGACTTTTCCCCCAACATTCCACTTTTTTTCCTTCAAATTTTGGGAAGCCCAAATTTTGAGGGAAAAAGTCGGGGAAAAATTAAAAAGAGTGAGGTTGGGTTTTTTCTCAATATTTCGCCTTTTTTCTTCAAAATTTTGACGAAAAAAAGTGGAGATGTTGGGGAAAAGTCGAAAAATTGAGAAAAATCCAACATTACTTTTTTCGTAAAATTTTCACCATTAAAAATGTACCAATTTTCGTGAAAAAAGTCGACATTTCGACTTTCACCATGAATGAAAAAAAAATATTGAATTTTCCAAATTATTCACAAAATTTTGCCTATAAATTCGATATTTTGAGATCAAAATTGAACGTTTCAACAAAAATGGAAATTCCTACAAAGAAAATTAACATTTATAAAAAAGTTCGAAAGAAAATAGAATATTTTTAAAAAATTGAAAACTCCGAGTTCTGACTTTTTTCTTAGAATTTCGATTACGAAATCGAATATTAAGATCGAGTTGAAATTATTAAAGAATTACTTTTCAAATTTCTAATGTGTTGAAGTAGTTATTATTTTTTATCTATCTCTTATTAACATTATTTTAAAAATTAGATTTTTTTCCCAAATTTTAACATATTTTCCTTAATTTCATTTCCATTGCAAATTCGAAATTGCTGTTTTTTTTTTTCAGAAAATTAAGAAAAAGGCTACAATTTCGAGAAAAAGTGAACATTTTGAAAAAAGTGAAATTTCGAGTTTAAACTCAAAAATCGGAATTAAGAAAAAAATCACAATCTAAAAAATTGTTAAAATTTGGAGAAATTAAAAAATACCATTTTAATACGAAAAAAATCGAAATTTTGATAGAAATGGAAATTTGAAAAACGAGGAAATTTTCAATGTCAATTTTTTTGAAATTCGAAATGTTGAGAAGTCAGAATTTTCAGAAAATGTCGAAGATTTCAATAAATTTTGCAAAATAAATCAAAATTTACAAAAAGTCAAATTTTCAAAAAAAGTCGAAATTAAAAAAAGTCAAAATTTGCAAAAAGTCCAAATTTAAAAAAAAAATTAAAAAAATAAATATACGAAATCGAAATTTTAACAAAAATGGAAAAAAGTGGAAAATTGGAAAATTTTTTAAAAATTCGAAATTCACAAAAAATCAAAATTTCACAAAAAATCTAAATTTCGAAAAAAAAAATAAAATTCTGAGAAAGATGGAATTTTAGATGAATTTTTCAAAGCAAGTCAAAAATTTCCAAATTTGGAGAAAAAGTTGAAACTTTGAAGTCGAAATTAAAATAAAAAAAAGAGTAAAAATTTTAGACATTACTTTAATAATCAATTTTTAGAAAAATAAAAACTTTCAAAAAAAAGGTATACATTTTGGAAGCCAGAATTTTCAGACAATGTCGAAGTTTTAGATAAATTTTCCAAAGTAAATCAAAGTAAAAATGTGCAGTCGTATTTTAAAATAAAATCAAAAAATATGAATGTGAAAAAAAGAAAATAAAAATCGAAATTAAAAAAAAATAGAAAAAAAGCGGAAATTTGGAAATGTCAAAATTTTTTTAAAAGTCGAAATTTCGAAAAAAGTTAAAATTTTGAGAAAGATGATAATATTTTAGATGCATTTTTCAAAGCAAGTCAAAATTTACAAAAATTTCAAAATTTCGAGAAAAAGTCAACGCCTTGGAAGTCGGAAATGAAAAAAAAAAAAAAAAAGAGTAAAAATTTCAAGTAAATCAAAAATTTTCAATTTCTTTAATAATCAATTTTCACAAAAATTAAAGAATTTAAATAGTCAAAATTTTCAGAAAAAGCCGAATTTTTCAAAAATGTTGAAAAAATGTAAAAACTTCCAAAAAAAATTATACATTTTGAAGGCCAGAATTTTCAGACAATGTCGAAGTTTTAGAATTTAAAATTTGCAGTCGTATTTTAAAACAAAAGCAAAAAATAAAAATATAAAAAAACATAAAAATTTAAAATCGAAATTAAAAAAAAATAGAAAAAAAGCGGAAATTTAGAAATGTCGAAATTTTTTAAAAAGTTGAAATTCACAAAAAATCGAAATTTCGAGAAAAGTTAAAATTTTGAGAAAGATGAAATTTTAGATGAATTTTTCAAAGCAAGTCAAATTTCACAAAAAATCGAAATTGCTAAAAAAAGCTAAAACTTTGAGAAAGATGAAATTTTAGATGAATTTTTCAAAGCAAGTCAAAATTTATAAAAATTTCAAAATTGCGAGAAAAAGTCGACGCCTTGAAGTCGAAATTAAAAAAAGTAAAAAATTTCAAATAAATTGAAAATTTTCAATTTTTTTAATAATCAATTTTCACAAAAATTAAACAATTTAAATAGTCGAAATTTTCAGAAAAAGCAGAATCTTTCAAAAATGTTGAAATTTTGAAAAATTCGGCTTCCAAAAAAATTATATATTTTGGAAGCCAGAATTTTTAGACAAAGTCAAAGTTTTCGATAAATTTTCCAAAGTAAATCAAAATTTACAAAAGTCAAAATTTCAAGAAAAGATCGAAATTTTCATGAAAGTAAAAATTTGTAAAGTCGAAATTTAAAAAAAAAACAAAAAATATAAATAAAAAAATGTAAAAATATAAAATCGCAATTTTAACAAAAATGGAAAAAAGCAGAAATTTCGAAATGTCGACATTTTTTAGCAAGTCAAAATTCACGAAACGTCGAAATTTCGAAAAAAAAAGTTAAAATTTTGGGAAAGATGGAATTTTAGACGAATTTTTCAAAGCAAGGCAAAATTTACAAAAAATTCAAAATTTTGAGAAAAAGTCGACACCTCGAAGTCGAAATTAAAAAAAGAGAGTAAAAATCCCAAGTAAATCCAAAATTTTAAAGAATGGGAATTTTTTTGATAATTAATTTTCACAAAAATTAAACAATTTGAAGTCGATATTTTCAGAAAAAATCAGAATTTTCAAAAACGTTGAAATTTTGAAGTAAAAACTTCCAAAAAAAAAGTATACATCTTGAAAAAGCCAAAATTTTCAGAAAATGTTAGTTTTCAATAAATTTTCCAAAGTGAATCAAAATTTACAAAAAGTCAAAATTTCAATAAAAGTCAAAATTTCAAACAAGTAAAGATTTGTAATGTCGAAATTTAAAGAAAAATCAAAAAATATATGGTAAATTTACCATTATTTTTTCGATATAAATATAAAAAAAATAAAAATATAAAATCGCAATTTTAACAAAAATGGAAAAAGCGGTAATTTCGAAATGTCGACATTTTTTAATAAGTCAAAATTCACAAAACGTCGAAATCTCGAAAAAAAGTTAAAATTTTGGGAGAGATGGAGTTTTAGATGAATTTTTCAAAGCAAGTCAAAATTTACATTTTCAAATTTTCGAGAAAAAGTCGACACCTTGAAGTCGAAATTAAAAAAAGAGAGTAAAAAGTAAATCCAAAATTTTAAAGGATTGGAATTTTTTTGATAATTAATTTTCACAATTAAACAATTTGAATATTTTTAGGAAAAGCAGAATTTTCAAAAATGTTGAAATAAAAACTTCCAAAAAAAAGTATACATCTTGAAAAGGCCAAAATTTTCAGAAAATGTCGTTAAGTTTTCAATAAATTTTCCAAAGTAAAACAAAATTTACAAAAAGTCAAAATTTCAATAAAAGTCAAAATTTCAAGAAGTCAAATTTTCAAGAAGTCAAAATTTTAAAAAAACTCAAAATTTGCAAAAAGTCTAAATTAAAAAAAATCAAAGAATATAAATATAAAAAAAAATAGAAATATCGGATTGAAATGGAAAGAAAAACTTTTAATTCAACAAGAGGATACGCCGTAATAAATAGAGTCATTGCTTCTTGCGTGGTGGGTCGCGAGTTCAAACCCCACTGCCAACCACGCGTTTTTTAACTCTATTACGCGTTTTTCTCATAGCTACATAATACTGTTGACGTTCGAACGAGAATTAGTCTGATGGTAACGCCAATCAGCGTGATTGTAACGCGAATTTTTTTTAAAAGTTTAATCCATTCGCAAGAGTAACCCCATTACGCTTTCAAAGCACTGCGAGTAGGATGCGGAAACAAGGATAGATGTCGATGAACCAACCGCCTTCTTAAACAAGGATAGATTGTAATTTTTGGGGAAAATTTCTTTGAATGAGCGTGATGGTAATGTAAAACCATAAATTTTCCCCTTATCAAAATTCGCTTAAGGCCTAGCGCTGACATGCAATTTTCAGTTGCGCAACTGTTTGGTTTCAAGAGTGACTGCTATGGGTTTATATGGGAGCGCGCTCACATGCAACTAAAAGTTGCTGCAACTAAACAATTTGTGTTTTGTCACAACCAAACGATTGCAAAACTACCTGCAACTGTTTTGTATCGCATTGAGTTTAATGCACTGCCGCTGACTTGCAATTGAATCCAGGCAATTTGTAGCATATGATCATCGTAGACGACAAAATTTATTTTCTAGTGTAGATTTTTAAAATTGTAAAATTATTAACTTATATTAGGGTATAATGTAATTTCTTTCTGTAGAACTTTTAAACTTGTTCCATTAATTGGTTCCGGTAATAATTCTGAAGTACTCTTGTTATGTATAAGCTTTATAACCCTTGATTTTTGTTCCATTGCCACAATTCTCGTAATTCGAGGCGAGGGTAATTTTGAGTACAAGAAAGAGAGTTAGTTGGGTTGTAAAAATTCTACAGTTAGGTGACAAGACATAATGAACCATATCGCGCCTTTTCCCTTTCAGTTCTTAGAAGTTACTAATTACCAATATTGGTGTTTTCTTTTTCTGTATCTTATGGAGGAGAAAAAAGGAATTTCAGTATTTCTTAACGTGTACTTGCGATCACTACTGTTGCCTTGTATCCAATTTTTTTGTATTAAACGCAGTACATTACTTGTGTGTTGTGTCAAATTAGATTAGAGTAGTTGATGTAAACAGTTTAATTCGAATTACTTGACAAGTCGATATGATTTCTACAAAACCGCATATTTAATTTATAAGCTCCCCATCACATAAAATGAAGTGCTTCACAATCGCTGTGCCGCGCCATATTAGTAGACAATTAATTTTTTAGTTACCCTATTAATTAGAAATTTTCCCAACTAAAAAAAAATTCTTTGATTTTAAACTTCAACTATAAAGTATACAACTTGAACTTTTGTACCTAAGTTATTATTCAATATTCATCCTATTACAGTTCAAAAAATGTTTTAGACCACATCACGAAAATAAACAATTACAATCATTAATTATTTTCTGAATGACTTCGCAAGCAAATCTTCGTGCAATTTATAAAATTGTCCTTTTTTTAAGTGCTGGCTTTTAAGGTGATGTATCCAATATTGCTTCCTAGGCTTTCTTTGTTTCTTATCTACTTAACGCGAAAGCATATACAGTACCTAAATCGAAGACGTCCATATTGAAACTAAAAAGTTTCAGTTGCATGTGGGCTCGCCTGCCTGTGACCAAACTGTTTGGTTGCGTAAGTGAGCGCGGTTTACTAGAAAACGAACCAAACAGTTGCGCAACTGAAAATTGCATGTCAGCGCTAGGCCTAACATGCCTAAAGAATTTTTCACTTCAAAAAAAAAAATTAAATTGTTGGAAAAAAATTCAAAGCGTTGGAAAAACAATCCATTTATGCTCATCGTTCCCAAGTTATAGCTGCAATTGCGGAAAGCTTCGACATTTATGAAGGTTTTTATCGGGCACTTTAACCAAGTTACTGGTACTGTGATGATTGGACAAATTATAAATTCAATAAGCTCAAAAGGGAACAATCAGAAAGGTTGTTTAATGGTATACAATAAATCTTTAATTGTAATAATAAATTATTTAAAACTACCATGAAACGTTAAACCAAGTTTCGCAATTTTGAACAAGGATTTATAGTGACGCTATTTGCACATATTACCAGCAAGGACGAGCGATAAAATAAATAACTACATACGCAAATCCCTAGTCAAAGTTCAATACTTTTTTTTTTCAATTGTCATCCAACACAATTTGATTTAAGACGAAAAGCCAGGGGGAATTATAAAAGGGAATCTCCACCGCGGCAACCTTCGCACAATGCAATATTCATTTAAGTGGAAATGTGTGGCCTCCTGGGGTTGACCTCGACCCGAATCGACGTCCTTAAAGAATGATACGTCCCCTTTAAAGCCGCTGGTGGGCGTATTCCAACCCGGTACGGTCCTGGCAGCAGCGTCCTATTGATCCCGCCGTCTGCCCCGTCCCACGGGCCCCAGGCGATGCGTTTTGCACCCCTACGCACCGCGTGTCGTCTATAATAAAGGGGTAATGTATGCACGTGATGGCCCCGAAGCTGTCTCGGGACCGCAAGACGGATTAGGGTGCGTTTTGAACCGTAGAACGCACGACCTCGGAGATGGAAAGTTGACCTAACCTCGAAGGAGTGTTTCCTTCAATTTGAAAACGTTTTCGATTGAATACACCATTTTGGCGTTAATTGAAGGAAAAGACCAGCAGCGGAAAACAAAGATGTTTTTTGCAATAACGAAATTACGCTAAACTTGGACAAAATACTGACAAGATCAATTTATTACAGTTTGTAGATTATATTATTTCTGCCAAAAAGTATCTGGCATCGTGCCAAAATATTTTGCTCGGTTTTATGGCTTATTTAAAAATTGCCTTTCATTTACAAAACATATTCAACCTCGAAAAACGAAAATCAGATCCTGGATGACTATTGTTAATAACTTTTCATAATCCATTATATTTTGATAAGTGATTGTGTGCAGTGCGCATTTTAAATATTTTTTGGATAACCACAGAATTATTTCCAAAACATAATTGCAATGTTTTGCTTTCTAATTTACTTAATTCGTCGATGGAGTTATCAAAAATTCTTACGACTCAAAAAAATGTTCCCATATTTGAAATCTGCTCGGACCAAGTCGCGAGTGACGTCGTTACCTATTTGTAGTGAAAACTTCGCTCGGCTTTGCTTTATTTCGGTGTCGAAGAGCGGACTAGGCATTTCTCAAGAGCGATGGATCTAGCCGGGGGTGCCTCGTAGCACGTCATATCAAAGACACTCCGCTCCATCCCGGCCGCGTATTCCTTGGGCAAACGAGATGGGCGGGCGACATCACATAGCGCTTCGATGGGGTCGATGACCGTCGGGCGCTCGGATCGCGTGGGGCCCCTAAACCCTTCATGCGTCTCGGGTTCGCCTTCGATATTTTAACATCTACCTGCCGCGATCGGGATCTAGCCGACAGCCGACCTTGTGATATGCGCTCGTTTTGTTTAGAAGAGAGATTCGATATGGCGGCCTAATTATAACGTTCGCGGTCTTCCGCCGCCGGACCCACACCCAACCCGTCGCCGATGGAAAGGATTAGATTGCACAGGCGACACTCGCAACTCGCCTAATTACCGCTTGCGATCGATTGGGGGTTTCTGATTGAACGATGTAATGATTTCCGTTGAGGATTCGTTACGGTAACTGAACAAAAAACAATCTAGAGAACGTCACTGGTAGTCTCTGGTCACTCGAATGGCGTTCTAAAAGGAAAACGTGAAGCGGCATCACAAGGCTGCTACCAAAACTTTGCGTTAAAATCGAAGTTGTTTACCGCAAATTGCCACGTGCTGTTGGGATCGGGACGCAGATTTCACCCGCAACCCACACACGTGTTTATTGTCCCCATTTCAGTAGGTGTTGATGCTAGAAGCATTGAAAAAGTGATTGTCGACTTACCATGCTATAAGTCCTATTGCACCGGCTAAATAATCGATTCGAGCGACCTATAAATCCAACGAGCACGTGACACGATCATGTAGTTCCAACAAACGATATATGCGACACCTGCAAAAAAAATAGTTCATCAACATTCGGTCGAAACAGGAACATACTGAAGCTTATCAAAATAAATACATGGTATTTCATAATTAGATCCTAGTACAGTCGAACCTTTTAAGATTTTTTGGTTTTCTCAACAAAAATGGGACAACATTTTCAAAAAAGATTTTTTCAAAAAAAAGTTAACTGCAAAAATCTTATTTTTTGAAAACTTTGACCCATTTTTGTTTTGAATCTTATTAATTCGATTCTTTTCTGAATATTTCAATTTATTTACTAAAAATTTTCAAGTTTTTAAAAATTTCATTTTTATGGAAATTTCAAAATGTTCCCTTTTTAAAAAATTTCGACTTTCTCGAAATTTGGACTTACTTTGAAAATTTGTGTTCTCAAAATTTTCATTTTTTTGAGATTTTGATTTTTTTGTTGAAAAGTTTCGACAATATTCCTTTTAATCAAAATTTTGACTTTCTGAAAATTTTGACTTACCATTTTGTAAATTTCTATTCTCAAAATTTTCAATTTTTTTTCTAATTGTGATTATTTTGAAAATTTTGACAATTTCAAAAATTTTAAAATTTTGACTCATTAAAATTTCTAAAAAACTCAAATGATCCAAAATGAATGGAAACTTCCAAAAAGTCGATGTTTTCAAAAAAGCGAACATTTTAAAAAAAAAATCAAAATTTTAAAAATCAGTCTAAATTTTGAAAAATGTCGAAAATTCAAGAAAAAGTCATATTCTGAATAAAAATCAAAAGAAAATCAAAAAAAGGAGGAAAATTTTGAAAAAAGTCGAATTTTTGATAAAGTCCTATTTAGAAAAATGGAAACATTTTTAAAAAAGCAAATATCAAATTTTAACAAGTCGAAATTTTCGACAAAATAAAACTTCGAAAAAAAGTCCGATTTAAAAAAAAACTCAAAATTACGAAAAAAAAAAAAAAAATTTGGAACAGATTTTAAATTTCAAAAATAACTCAATATTCCAAGAATAATTCAGTATTTCAAGAAGTCGAATTTAAAAAAAGTCCTAATGGCCAATAGTCAAAATTTCGAGAAAAAGTCGAAATTTAGCAAAAATGTCCAAAATTTCAAAAAAGGCAAAACTTTGAAAAACGCTCAATTTTTTAAATAAATTCTGAATTTCAAAACAAATAAACATTTATTAAGAAAGTCGATTTATTTTTAAAAAAAGTTAAAATTTTTCAAAAAAAAGTCGAATCATTCAAAATCAATGAATATTTTTTAAAAAAATTACGATAAAACGTCAAAAGGTCAACATTTTCAAAAAGAAGTTAAAAGTATTCAAAAAGGATCGAAACTTTCTAAGAGTCGAAATTTTCATAAAAACCTACGAATTTTCGAAAATCGAATTCTCAAAAAAATTGAATTTTTTAAGTCGAAATTTTCAAAGAATTTGAGAAACTTCGAAAAAAGTAATATTTTGACCAAATGTCGAAAAATTCGAGAAAAGTCAAAATTTCCAACAAAAAAAAAACTCCGAATTAAAAAAAAATGCGAATTTTTCCAAAAAAAAAAAAATAATTTGGAAAAAAATCCATTTAAAAAAAATAAAATTTTTAAAAAAGTCAACTTTTCCAATAAATTTTGTAATTTCAAAAGCAAATAGAAAATCCAAGAACTCGAATCTTGAAAACCTTCATTTCCAACAGTCAAAATTTGGAAAAGAAGCCAAAATTTTGGAAAAAAGCGGAAATTTTGAAAAAAGGTCGACATTTAAAAAAGTATTGCAGACATTTTGGAGGAAAAAGAACGAAATTTTCAAAAACTCGAAACTTTCAAAATATTTTCAAAAAAAGTCGAAATTTTCAAAGAATTGGAGAAACAACCGAAATTTTGAAAAAGGATCGAAATTTTAAAAATTACTGTAGAAATTTTGAGAAAAAGATCGAAATTTTCAAAAAGTTGAAACTGTCAAAAAACTGAAATTTTTAATAAGTCGAAATTCTGAAAAATGCGGAGAAAAAGCCGACATTTTGAAAAAAGGTAGAAATTTTAGAAATTATTGTAGAAATTTTGAGAAAAAGATCGAACTTTTCAAAAAGTCGAAACTTTCAAAAAAATTGAAGTTTTCAAAAAAAAGTCCTAATTTTCAAAAGTCAATATTGCAAGAAGTCGTCGAAATTTCAAGAAGTCGAATTTCGAAATAGTCAATAGTCAAAACTTCGAGAAAAGGCCGAAATTTTGAAGAGTTTAAAAATTTCAAGGAAAAAGCGAAATTTTGGAAAGGTCGAAATTTTGGAAAGGTCGAAATTTTTAAAAAATCAAAATTTATATAAAAAACAGAACTTTTTAAAAAATTTCGAATTTTTTAAAAAGCGAAATGTTCAAAGAATGTCGAAATTTCAAGAAAAAGATATAATTTGACCAAATGTTGAAACTTTCGAAAAAAGTCAAAAATATAAAAAAATTTCAAAAAGTGGTCGAACTTTCCCAAAAATTCAAAATTTTGATAAAAAAGCCAATGTTTTTTAAGTAAGTCTATTTTTCCAATAAATTTCAAATTTCAAAAGTAGTCGAAATTTCAAGAAGTCCAATTTTGAAAACGTCAATTTCCAATAGTCAAAATTTAGAGAAAAAACCGAAACTTTGAACAAAAATCCAAATTAGAAAACGTACTGCAGAAATTTTGGGAACAAGATTAAAATTTTCAAAATGTCGAAACTTTCAAAAAATTTAATTTTCAAAAATTTGGAGAAAAAGCCGAAATTTTAAAAACGGTCGAAGTTTTAAAAAGTATTGTAGAAATTTTAAGAAAAAGATCAAACTTTTCAAAAAGTCGAAACTTTCAAAAAAAAAACTGAAATTTTCAAAAAAAAAAGTCTTAATTTTCAAAAAGTCAATATTTCAGGAATAAGTCGAAATTTTAAGAAATCGAATTTCGAATGTTTGGAGAAAAGGTCAAAATTTTTATAAAAACCAGAAATTTTTAAAAAAATCGAATTTTTCAAAAGTCCAAATATTCAAAGAATGTCGAAATTTCAAGGAAAAGGAATAAATTGACCAAATGTCGAACCTTTCGGAAAAAAGTCAACATTTTAAGATATTTTCAAAAAGTATATACAGGGTGAGTCACTAAGCGGGAATCGGTCTTTGGTAGGCGTATCGTTCAAAATATCGAAAAATGTTTCGAATAAAAGTTGTTCGAAATAAAGTTCTCCACAACCTAAAATTATTGCCAAATATGGCAGCCTTCCGGTTGCACCGGAAATGAACACAACTTTCTTATTTTAAATAGAACACCCTATGTATTTTTACATTTTTGGATTCCTTGTTAAAAATGAATATGAATTTATTAAGACGACATAGGCCCTTAGTTAAACCGTTTTCGCGTAATTTAATTTTTTTGGTTAAATTTGACGATTTTGGAGCTTGACGCCATTAACGATATTTTCCAAACGCAATGACTCAGAGTTATGTGGCATACGGTTTTGGATTCAGGAAGAAATGGAGTATTTGTTTACGTCTTTGCTGTTAGCAAGATTTCTTAAATTACTTCACATCCGTCGACTCAATTCTTCAGTTGTTCAAACATGCATAACTTAATTTTTTCAAATGGAACCACCTATCTTGGATTATCTTATCGGATGCGAAATTAACTTGCCTTTTTTTTGGTACCAGGTATTGCCACCTCCGTCCAATAATTTTTGAGAAATTTAGAATTTGGTAAAAATTTTAATTAATTTCGTATTATCGCGTTAGCCCTGGATGTCGCGGTTTTGTTTCGTCTCGTTTGTCCGGCAATAACTGACAGTTTATCTCATTGTTGTCGCGAGGTCTTGGTATTAGTACTGAAAAAAAATCTGGAGAAAAAGCCGAAATTTTGAAACCAGAAAACAGAAAAGTATTGTAGAAATTTTGAGAAAAAGATCGAACTTTTCAAAAAGTCGAAACTTTCAAAAAAAAACTGAAATTTTTTAAAAAAAGTCTTACTTGTCAAGAATAAGTGGAAATTTCAAGAAGTCGAATTTCGAAATAGCCCATAGTCAAAACTTCGAGAAAATGTCGAAATTTTGAAAGGAGTCTAAAAATTTCAAGGAAAAGGCGAAATTAAAAAAAAAAAGTCTACATTTTTAAAACGTCAAAATTTTCAAAAAGTCAAAATTTAAAAAAAAATGGATTTTCTAAATTCGAAATTTAAAAAAAAAGTCGACATTTTTAAAACGTCAAAATTTTCAAAGTCAATATTTTAAGAAAAAAGTGGATTTTCGAAATTTCGAAAAAAAGTCGACGTTAAAGTCAAACTTAATGAAGCTTTGAGAAGAAATTTATTTCCAAAATGTTAATCTTTTCTCAAAATTGCGCATGGGATTATGGGATTTCTTTCAACGACATCAAATTTCAAATTAAATTGAGAGAAAAATTTGCAAGAAAATTTCAACTTCAATCACGAAATTTCAAACTTCCTAAATTTTGAATTTCTGGACAAAAGGTAGAATATTGGAAAATTTATCACTTTTAAACTTAAACTTTTTTTTAGTAAATTTCAAATTTATTTCAAAATTTGATCTTGAAATTTTAATCCCCTCCCCCTTCACCCAATATTCAAGGTTTAATGTGGCAAGGTCAAATTTTCAAGATTTCGTCTTATGACACCCACAAGTCAACTTTGACGTTAAATTTTAAATTTTTATTCAGTTTTACAAACTCGAAATCTCGACTTTTGGAAACCTTTAGTGTACACCGAGAATTTCTATTTTTTTTAATCAAAATTTTGTTTATAAACATGAAAGCCATTGAATTATTTGGTGATTTTGATGTATTTCGATTTTTCTCTTGATATTTCGAGTTACCTAGTTGAAGTATCGAGAAAAAATTGACATTCGCAGGTTGAATTCGAATTTTTAAAGATAAAGATAAATTTCAAAGTTAAAAAACAACAAATATTCAACTTTTTATTCAAAACATCACTTTTGAAAATATCTTCTACTTTCGTATACCTTTTTCGTCTCATGTTTTTCAAAAACTTAGCATGTTGACTTTCTTACCGAATTTTTATTTATGAAAAGACGAATTTATTTCTAACTTGACTAAAAATTAAAATACGAATTTTTTAATTTGCAATTTCGAGAAAAAATCACATTGTTTCTTACTGAAACACGTAAAACTTATACATTACGAGTACATGAACGAAGCTTTTGCTTGAAAAGTGTAAGTGACTATAGTAGTAATCAGAAAAGTTACACTGTTTATCCAAACAACGCCCCTAATATTCCCAACAAAAACATACAAGCCTTCAATCGCTTAATTACATCATAGTTCAAGCAGCAGAAAAATTTGTGATTTTCTATATAATTAATTACACATACATTACTTTCATTAAACATTATAAAGCAAACAAAGCTAGTTCACGCTCTATCTCGTATTACGTAAAACACCAATAAAATCGTTTTTTTGCCGTCTCTAAGTTTGAAGATAATATTCAGTGGAAAATTTATTATCTTGCCCCCCAGTAATCTATTGGGAACATTCGAAATATAACAGTTCGAATTTAATACTAACTTATTTACATATTGACCCGATTTAATGACAACTATCAACGTAAACCTTCAAAATAACAAATTCAAGAACGAAAGCCTATCGTAAAATTTTTATGCACGCGATGATCGACATAATTGCACTTCAAATTTTACGTAGTAACATTTGATGTTAAAAACAAAAGCTTTACAAGGCGAATTATGTGTTCAATATTTAATACGTAAATAAGCGAAGATTTCACACAAAAGGCATTATTATATTGCTGTCAATTAGAAAGTTGAATCAAATTTAACGATCAATACAAATTAACAACTAAATACAATACCACCTAGAAGCTCCCTCAAGGGGCACCTTCACCCAAAATGCTCATTTCCCCCAATAACATCCCCAAAAACGAAAGGAAAGTGTTAATAACAATGAAATTGCTGTTCAGAAAATGGCGACAGAATTTCATTACGAACTACGTATCGATGTTTTCACCTTACAGCATACACGGACACTAGGGCACAATATGCCCGACACTACCACAAAACTAGCGCTGAATACTTACTGCTAAGTTGCGGAATCCAAAGTAATCCTGCGTTTTGAAAATAATAACAAAGTAATCCACACTAACTTCACAATTCACTGCATTATTCCACCATAGACTGAATAATAAAAACGCAAAGTGGCAAAGTCATATCATGTGACCGTGGAATCGGAATTCGATTGGCTGAGCGTTTCAAAATTGTTCGGCGTGAATCTGCGAATGGAGCGACATCTGTTGGATTGATGCTGTGGCGGAGGTATTAATTCCATTAATTCTAATTTGGTGTAGACATTTCTAGAATATTTCATCATTTTAAAAACATACAATTTGGCACCAGAGTTCCTTGCAAAACTTTTAGAAATCGGGTGTTTGATTATTAAATTCGATAATAAAAGGCATCTGTAAATCGCATCGGAATATTTTTCCAAGCCAGAGATGTCAACAATATTTCAATTTATATCATATCGTCGTTGCCGTGGAGAACTCTTCTATGTGCTGAAATGTAAATTTTAAAGGAAAGCAAAAAATATATCGTCGCAGTGGTGGAAACATTTTCTATATGCATCTTTTTATGAAAATAGGTTCTTTTCGTAATCTGATGGGGATTTAGGGTCTCTTTCCTTCCAAATAAATATATGTAAATAAATTTACACTTCAGCACATAGAAGATTTTTCTATGGCAACGACGATATGTCAATTAATCATTATGTTAAAACACTGTTGCCACATCGACAGTTTTAGCTGCAGATCTACAATAAAGTTCAAAAGTATTTTTCTCTTTAAATCATGGGCAATTATTACTTACGCAATACATATTTCTCAGCAGGAGTGGCATTTTCATTATTCTGAACTCGATTTAAAAGTCGAAATTTCAAAATTAAAGACCAAATGTCGAGTTTAAACTTGAAATTTCGACTATTTTCTCAAAAATTCGACATTAATCTTAAAATTTCGAAAGTCGAAATTTTGGTTATTAAAAATTGAAATTACTGAACGTACCCTACTACCAACTGTTCATATTGAATTGTAAGGGGTGTGTAAGAGTCATCGATCTAACCTAACCATATAATACAGAAACTTCAAATTTAATCTCGAATTTTCGAAAAAAAAAGTTGATATATCGAAGAAAAAGTCGAAATTTTGTGAAAAAAGCTGAAATTTCGAAATTAAAGTACTTTAATCTCGTATTTTCGAGAAAAAAGTCAAAATGTGAAAAAAGTCGAATTTTTTCGAGATGAAGTTTGAAATTTCGACTTTGACTTCGAACTTCTGAGAAAAAAGTCGTAATGTCGAGACGAAAGTCGAAATTTTGAGAAAAAGTCTAAATCTCGAGATTAAAGTCGACATTTCGCGAGAAAAAAGCCAAGATTTTGAAATGAATGTCGAAATTTTCACTTTAATCTCGTAATTTCGATAAAAAGTTGGAATTTCGACTTAAAACTCGTAATTTCTACATTTTTGTTGAAATCAACGTCTTTTCTACGCCTTCGTAAAAAAAACGAAAAATACATAAATAAAAAGCCAAGCGGAAAATAAATATTAGTCTTGGATCTTGCCAGTTGTAAGAAATTTAAATATAAATATTAGGGAGTCCTTTAAGAAGGAGATGCATCGGTAATGTAATTTGTCGAGTGAAAATGAGACTGATTTTCATCCACTGACATCATCGGCCTCTGATGTGCATTACCAGTAAATATTATGCGAAAACTCTAAAATGAGAGCTTAAATTGTACCTACTGATGGCAGGGGATGGTTGTAGTCGTAAGCATAATGTATCCAATCGGTTACTTCACTGTGCTGTTAATCTTTTCTTGGGCTTTTCCTGCGAAAGCGTGTCTAGAACATCCTTTATACATCTTTTGGTCAGGGAAGAGCATTCACCGTTGAACTTGAAACTACTTCAATCCATTAGGTGTACGTTTTAACTACTCGTTTCGCGATGTTTGACCTACAATAAAATAGAATTCTGTGGTGCATGGTTTGCGGAATAATAGATGGCGTTGCGAACAGTGAAAGGTTTTCAATCCCATTTTAAAAGTACGACCGTTGATTGAATATGTATTCAATCAACGGTACGGCGTAACGCAACCTTACTTTCTAGATAACCATAATAAATATTAATGTTTAAAATCGAAGAAAAAACCCGAAAATGTCAAAATTTAATTGCAATATTTCTGTTTATCACGAGATGGCACGGTGCAAATTTTGTACTTGGTTGTAAATTGTGGAACTTTGCGTAAAATAATATTGGCAAATTACGTTATTAAACAGTAAAACGCTATTTTTTTGGTACGGCATTAGTATCTGGACCGTACAGCGTACTTTTTTCAGAATTACTGTACAAATACGAAAATTATCGTACGTATGGCAGTACTGAATTGGCGGTTCAGCTACTAAAGATTTTCTCTGTGCGTTCATAATGCATAGAGAGCTTCAGATGCCCACAGAGTTCTAGTTGTAGTACTCTGTGGTTGCACTTTGCTTTGCAGTCTATTTTCAAAATTTACATTTCTTTTACGTCTGGAATTTGTGTCAGATCTTGTTAAGTATTAGAGTGTGGATTTTACAGGCTTTGGTTATTGTATATGTGGTGCAATTGGGCGTTTTGATCGACAGAACATATTTGGGAGTGGAACGACGTTTTATAATCAATTTTAACCATCAAAAATATTTCGGGACACCAGTTTTTTTCTAGTCGAGGCGTTATTTAATCAACGATCGAGAGAAAGTACAATTTTACTACGTAAGGAATGAAATGATGAATTAATTCAAGAAAATAAGCAAAACATAGTCTTACGATTTTGAATACTTATAGATTTTTGCAGCTTTTTTTTTCGAACATTACAGTTTTTCTCTATCATAAGGTTGGCAACCTGTCAGTCACAGAACATCGTCAAAGTCAAATACAAGCGTCAAAGTTTGAGGTTAGGTTACAATAACAAAGTTATAGGTTATAGTTACTTTTTTCTTAATTTACAAAATTTGCTAAGCCATGGAGAGCGAAAGTGAGTACTATTTTATACTCAGATAATTATTTAAAACGGTCTGTATTATAGGGATAAAGGAGCACTTTTGCAAAATAATCAAGGAGGACGAAGACATATCTGTTGGTGTTGCTGCAATCAGAACACTTATGGAGATAATAAAGCATTACAAATGTAAATATTTGGGTTTAAATTCTTTCAAATTACGCGTATTTTCCATTTTTAGCTGAAACCGTTCAAGGGCTTGAAGAGAACTTGAAGGAGGGTATTCAAATAATGAAAAACTCTGACTACCCCGTAGCTGCTATTAATTCGGGGTGCGAATTATTTTTACGGTTTATTACATTTGCCCGATTGGATATTAATGTAAGCTTTTGAAAAATTTCATGAAATGCTTTATTTTGTAACATTGTTGATGAAAACTAGGTCTACATGTTCTTTCTTGTTTCCACTTTGTTGCTGTTCATTTACAGCACTGGCAGCTGCTGCAAAGTTGAAAAAATCTTTAACTTTTCATCATTTTTCGAATTATTGTCTAACAAATTAAAATTTCCTTTTACACAATTTCAAATATTTTTTTGGGGAAGTTTCTTAAAATTTTCATCATTTTCGGAATTATTGTCCAACAAATTAAAATTTCCTTTCACACAGTTTCAAATTTTTTTTTGGGAAATTTCTTCTTAAAATTTTGTTTTTAATGTATATTTTTCATTTTAAAAACCAGATATTTTTTTTCAAAATTTGAAAGCTGATTTAATATTAAAAATTGTACTTTAAAACTGCAATAAAAAAATTAAATTTTGAATTTCTCTCTTTATTAAAAGGAAATAACTGGAAAAAAAGCTAAATTTTTAAATTTCAATTCGAAATTGTAGAAAAAGATTTAAAATTTTTAGATTATTTAAAAAACATTTTCAAGTCACACGGCCAAACGGGGATTTTTCAAATTTTGGGTTCTGCTAGTTTTCTGTTGTCATCTATCCTTGTTTCCGCATCCTACTTGCAGTGCTTTGAAAGCATAATGGGGTTACTCTTTGCAAGTGGATTAAACTCAAAAAAAAAAATGACTATTAAAAAAGTATTTTAAAAAAAAATCAAAATTGAAACTGTTCTTGAGGGTTTAATTGTTTTTTAACTACTAAATCAAAGGCTTTTAAATATTTATCATATTTTAGACATTTGAAGAATGTAAGCAGATAATGTTAAACAGAGGCCACTTATTTTTACAAAAACTGGATGAAGCTAGAGGAAAAATAGTAAAACTAGCCTCAAAGTTCATTATTGATGGCTCTGTAAGTTATTTTACTTACTTTTAGTTTTGGCGTATCTCGAATGTACATAAAAGAATCTATTTTAGCACGTTTTAACCCACTCTAGGTCCCGAGTAGTTCTAAAAACTTTTAAAGAAGCAGCAAAACAAAACAAAAAATTCGAGGTTTATGTAACAATGTCTGAGCCCGACGGCAGCGGGTAATGTTGTGTAGGTTTGTGCCAGAAGTGGGAATATTTTTGTATATTCTAGGAAAAAGATGTGTAAAGATTTGGAAGCTGAGGGTATCCCTTGTACTTTAATATTGGATTCTGCCATCGGTTACGTCATGGAACAAGTTGATTTCGTTATGGTGGGGGCGGAAGGTGTCGTAGAAAGTGGCGGTATTGTTAATAAGGTTTTACACAAATTAACTGCAATTACCTGTTTTATGTCATTGAAAATTTACAGATTGGTAGTTACACTATGGCTGTGACGGCTAAAGAAATGAAAAAACCGTTTTATGTGTTAACAGAAAGTTTTAAGTTTTCTAGGTTGTTCCCCTTGAATCAACAAGATCTGCCATCTGAATATAAAGTAAGGTTTCTGAACAGGATCAGCAGTTTTAATTATATTGTGAAATACGTTTCAGTACACACACAAAACCAAGGATACTAAAAAGCTGCACCCTCTTGTGGATTATACTCCGCCATCTTACATAACTTTACTTTTTACAGATTTAGGTATTTTGACCCCATCAGCGGTTAGTGATGAACTTATTAAGTTGTATTTGTAAATTTTTACTGATTAAATATTTTCTAAAATGAACCTGAGATTAATTCCTTCTATAGAATTCTTCAAACTATGTTCCGCGGAAATCTATCAGCTACATAGTCTCTTCCAAAATTCAATATTAAATAAAAACTTTGATTTTTTCGTTTGAAATTTGCTAGTTAATCCCGAAAGTTAATTATTTTTAGACATTATTATTTTTTGAAGTTTCGACTATTATTTTAGATTTTTTGAGATTTTAAACTCCTAGCACCAAACAGAGCACATTCGAATTCTAGTTATTTGTATCTGTATGATAAAAGGATTTGACGAAACGAAGATTTTTTGATAACGAACGGTGGAAAGGTACCAAAACCTACTGCGAAAACTGTAGATTTAGTAATAGCATTCTCGAGATGCAATGAAATAAGAAACTTTTTTTTTTATAAGATATATTGAAAACAAATACATTCACATTAAAAAACTTAACATACTAAACTTGATAATATCAAAGCTTACATTCATAGAAATGAAACTCTGTAAGATGAGCAGAGCGTTTCAACGACTGTATAAATTTGCTCAAAATTAGGCCTGTTTTCGACTTTGTATTCCCAACATCGCAGCATCAAACGGTACATCTCGTCCGGTGTATTTTCGGGGGCCGGCATGCGATAACCTAAAATTAAAGATTAAGTTTCCCAAAGTCGCATAATTCGGCGATTTGAATCTACCCGCGTCAATTTTCTCTCGAGCTTTTGAATTGCTCATGCCGCTGTAAGGTGTCCCACCTCTGGAAAAAATCTCCCAACATAGAATACCGTAGCTCCAAACGTCACACAACGATGTGTATTTGCCTACAAAAACGTAAATGAATTAACAATTGGGTCCACTATGCCCAATATGAATACTTTTTGTCATTTAAATGTTCTGTAATGAAACAGTCGAGCTTGGTATGGTTGAAAATATTTACAGCAACAACCATAGGCCGTGTTCGGCCTTCCTTACCCCAATTGTTGTATGGTAGAGTAGCTGTAAACATTTCCAACTTTTAGCCATTAGTCAGCCACAAGAATATTCTAGAGATTTAAATCATATTGAGTAACTGACTCCACTGTATACTAAGCATACAGCATTGTAGAAATTTGACCGCCAAGCAGTTATATGATCGTTACTAATTCAGTAAGTAAAATGAATACAATACGAAATTATTTTTTTATCTCATAAAATGTATATTTAGAAAAAGTTGCTAAATCTACATTTGCTTGCGGACAAACTTAATAATTTCAAACAATTTAAGACAAGTTTTTTAAAAATGTGTAGTTTTATTTTCGATTATTCTGAATTTAAACTTGTTAGGTTTATGTTTTATCCTAAAATTTCCACTTAAACTATTTCGATCTTATTTGGAAAGGCCATAGGATGATAAGCATAGTGAATCGGCTCCAGAAAGATATCTGAACCATTTTTTGAGAACGTTTGCTACTAATGAGATTCTTTGATTTTGAAAGTTTCAAATCTCTATCTATTTTAGTTTTTGAAAAAATCGAAAACATTCTAAAAAAATCGAAAAATAGAAATTTTTTTTTTCTCAAAAACGACTTAACCGATTTAAATAAAATTTGGAAACATTATAGAAATATATATATAGGCTATATTCCGAAAAATTGACAGTCTATAATCATTATGTTATTTAGGAAAAACGGGCAATTTTTTTTAAAATTATTTTTTTTCTTTATGATAACGTTCTAGAACAATTTTAAAACTAATTTCTGTTTATGTCTTTTTTGATGTAGAATACCCTTGTAAATTCTGAAACTGATCAAAAAGGTACGCCATATTGAAAAAAAATAAAAACCGATTTTTTCATTAAAAAATTGATTTATATTTCAATTTCAGGAATATTGGGCTCATCTCAGAGAGTATATTCCTACTAATAAGGTAATTTAACTTTGCAAGTCTTAAGGTTTTAAATATTTTTTTTTGGAAAAATTCGAAAAAAATAAAAAACATGAAAATATTTTTTTCTCAAATCGCGTAAAATCGGTTTCAATGAAATTTGAAAATATTAGAAAGGTATATGAATGATATACTCAAAAAAAAAACTATTAGCTCCTTTATAACCATAATAATTATTATTAGAGACGTTCTAGAGCAGTTTTAGAGTTAACTTTCTTAATGTGTTTTTTGATATAGAATAGTCTCTCGAATCCTCAAATTAATTAAACATTGATTTATTTCAATGTGTTTTATATCATTGAAACAACAGAAACAAAATATTCAAAAAAATTATGAGATTTTTGTACTAAAATGTTGTAATAAGTATATTAAAAAAATAAATTATAAACTAGATATATTAAGATCTTAATAATTTTAATGAAAATATTTTTTTCATTTTAAAATACCATTATAATATAATCTACAATTATTAATCAATATGCTTGTAAAATGAAAAACAAAAAACTAAACAATTCGAGCGATTCCTTTCAAAATCAATGCGCTTCTGTTCTTAGAAAAACATGAATATCAAAAATCAGTCAAAAATTGCAACCTATAGCATGATCAGAAACCTACACATAGATCGACGGATGGAAAGACGTGATTCAATGGGGAATTTTTAACTTAATAGCTGTTTCAAAATGTAGCACATTATAATTTGTTTAGAAAAAACTCTCTTCTATCCAAAATGCTATATTACAACTGATTTGGTAGATATCAGTTATCTAAGATATTAACTATAATTTTATGGCGAAAAATCAAATATTTATCGATAGTAGAGCAACCGACGCGATGGTCGTGGTGTATAGAACAGAATTTTCTAAACTGCAATTTTATAGTTTAAGAAATTAAAATTGATTATGATTGATTTCATGTATTGATGTTTTAAAGTTAAAGCGAAAGAGGATATGTTAAGTAAAATTATTAATATTCAAGAGTACTTAAAAATTTGATACCCAAATCTTGTCCCCTGAAACCACGAAAGATTAAAAAACACAACAACTGCTCTAACGCGTTTCAATCTCCAAGCTATCATCTTCAAAGAGATTCTGTACAGTACTGAGTATCTCTCTGAAGATGATACCTTGGCTATCGAAACGCGTTGGAGCACTCTTGTTGTGTTTTTTAATTCTTCTTCGTTTCAGGGAACAAGACTTGTGTATCAGTTTTTAAAGTTAACCAAGGACCAGTTCGTTCTACCAAAATTCAAGTATACTTCTTATTGATTTTTCAATATTGTGATACTTACTGTGCAGCAGCAGCAGCAGCTGCAACGGATACCCCCGCGGAGATCAATGGTATCAGTGGAACGTGGAACGTCGTTTTTTTAGTTGTCAGCAGTACTTTGACGCACGACTTTTTTTTTAGTCATCAAAAAATATTTTAGAATATTCCTTTTTAAAAACATTTATTTAGTCATCAAAAATACTAATAATACAATTTTGTTTATCTTCGATTTTTTAGAGCTTAGATTTAACAAACTGTTACGGCTCTAAATATGGATTGCTCCTATAGCCCAGGAAATATGGATTTTTATTACAAAATAATTAAATACTAAACTTTTTTTAGAAATGTCTTCACTTCGACTTAACAAATAAGTATAGAAAGTTCCCTACCAAGATCATATGCGGATTGGCCAGCATATTGACTTGAAATGGAAAATTTTGGTTTTTTCGTCAACAATTAACACAATTTTAGCCTAACAAAAAAATGTTTTTTATAAGAGTTGCAAAACTTAGAATTTGATTAAAAGAAGTTATTTGCCACTTTTTCGTAGATCTAGTCGTTACTGGGAGAATATCATGCTTTTGGATATTTGCATTGGATTTCAACATCACCTAAAAAGTATAGCATGTGATACGTTTTTTAAATTAATTTTGCCAAGATGCCTAATGTACTATTCCGTCTTTGGTTAAATTCGTAATTCATTGACATCAATGTTTTTATTGGTCTTGATCTTATGTTCTTCATCTAATAATTTACTTTCATGTCGTGATCAAAAGAATAATTATGAGAGTTTCTACAAAGGTTTTAAGCATTGTGATATGTATAAAGGTTTCACCGGTATCGTATGTCGACCACCAACAAATCTAGTAGTATTCCTTGCATAGTTAGTCGCGCCCTAAGGTATCAAGAATCTCCTAATTACATACTTTTGTGCTTTTTTTTGTTGTTCCTAAAATTAGTGAAAATTATAGAATACCCACCATCGACCAACTGTCTTTGCAAAAAGTAATCTGATCTCGTTTTAGACATTTATTCATTTAGATCCCGTCAACGTGTAAACGACGATAACGATGATGAAGGTAAATAATAATTAACTCAGAAACGTAACATTCAGACCAACAAAAACAGCCCTCCCGCCAAAAAAATCTCAAATTCAATGGAAGAGGTGAAGTAGATTAATCGTACTGAGGATATCCCTCAAAAAGTACAGGCCAAAATCTGTACATTTTGGGTGGTGCAGAAATGAGTGTGACTACCCGAAAGCACGCTATTCGTGAGACATTTTCTCAATAATGACTAACTCTAAAAGAAAATGGTTAATAACTTTTTTGTAGAAAATTTAAAGTTCTCCGACTTTTATTAAAAACATTTTTTTGTTAGATCAAAATTGTGAAAATTATTGGCAAAGAAACAAAATTTTCCATCTTCAAATCAATATAGCGGCCGTTCCCCACACGATCTTGGCAGGGAACTTTATAAACTTATTTGTTAAGTGTAAGTGAAGATATTTCTAAAATAAAAATGTAGTGTAATTTTTTTGCAACAGGGGTGATTTTTCATATATTTTTCCTGAACTACTATGGAGTAAATAAAACATGTCTACATTTAAAAGCAATACATTGAGATTTTGCCTTTGTTCGAAATTATTGATAAAAAATACCGGCAAAATGTGTTCTGATTAAGTTAATATTAAACATGTTAATAAATAATTGTATGCACATGTTATGTTGATGTTTTCAAATGCAAGAGGATATTTTAACTAAAATTATAGACATCTTTGCTAATATAGTTTAAATTAATTCTTAAATACTTTAATATTTTAGTAATATTCATATACTTTTTTTGAATGTTTTGTTTCTGTTGTTTTAATGATGTAAAAAACAATTAAATTAATCGATTGTTATTTGTACATTATCAATCAATTTTAAGATTCGAGATATTATTTTATATCAAAAAACACATTAGCAAAGTCAACTTTAAAACTGTTCTAGAACGTACCACAAAGGAAAAAAAATCTCGACTGTTTCTAACATTATTATTAAAATTAAGAGCTAGTATTTTTTTGAGCAAAGTATTTATATATCTCTATAATGTTTCTAAATTTCACTGAAATCGGTATTATGGGGTTTTTGAAAAAAAAATTCCTATTTTTTTTTGTTTTTTCCGATTTTTCTAAAAATGAAAATAAATAGAATTCTGCAACTTGCAATATCAAACTATCCTATTAGCAGGAATAGACTCTTCAGGGATGATCTCAATATTAGTGAAATTAAAATAAACCAATTTTTAAATGAAAAAATTGGTTTTTATTTTTTTCAAGATGGCGTACCTTTTTGATCAGTTTCAAAATTTGCAAGGTTATTCTATATAAAAAAAGCCATAAAAAAAGTTTATTTCAAAATTGTTCTAGAACGTTATCATAAATAAAAAAAATAATTTCGATAAAAATTGCCCGTTTCTCCTAAATAGCATGAAGATTTTGGGTTAATATATTTTTTTTAATATAGCTTTTATACATCTCTATAATATATCAACATTTTATTTAAATAGCTTAAGTAGTTTTTGAGAACAAAATATTTTTCTATTTTTCGGTTTTTTGGATTTTTTTCATAAACCAAAATAGATAGAGATGTGAAACTTGCATAATCAAAGTATCTTAATAGTAGCAACATACCCTTAAAAGATAATTCAGATATCCTTCTGGGGCCGATTCACTCTACTAATCGTCCTATGGCCTTTCAACTCGTCGAGTCTATTGTATTAAAAAAATCGTACTGGTTATAAAAATGGGGTAATGTACTATTTAAAAATTAAAAAACTGTTATCACTTCTAGCGAAACTGACAGCAGAAGGAATAATGTTTTCACATTAAAAGCTACTTTTCATGAGTACACTGAGTTTGGCAAGTTTGAAGATTTTATTTTCATAAATAATGACTAAATAGGAAGTGTACAAATAGCTTGTTACATCCGACGATTGCTACTTCGCCCAGAAACAAAAATCCATTAATAAACAGTTTGCAATATGTCAAGGGCCGAAACATTTTACTGGAAAAACTCCGGAGTTTAGCTTATTGGCGATAAAACGGTTAGCAAATTTTTGTATTGATGAAGAATCAACTTAAACAGCGAGTTTTGGAATATTTAAGACTAAAATAAACGATAAATATAAAAAATACCAACAAAAATAATGCCGGGATTTCGGTTTTACATAGATCAAAGATCGTGCCCTAGATTGTGCTACCAATCAATCAAAAACATCTTGACAAATTTCCACCTTATTATCTTATCAATAACAATGAGAAATACAGAAATATTTGATCCATAAATATATATTTACTGCACTTGGAAACGAATTTGTGGAATTGTTAAAATGAAAGCAATATTATGGTTCACCTTCTTAGTGGCTTTGTGTTTAGCTTTGGAAGAAAAACGAGAAAATGAACCGTTAGAGTCATTGCTGGACATTTTTGATGGTAAGTCTTGTTCAATTATAAAAAATAGTATCGATTGTCGTCCAAATTCAATCAATTGGGTCTACTACTGGAAGTAAACACTTTTTGGAAAACAAGTCACCATTTTAAATGTACTTTCAAAATTTTGACTTTAATTTAAAACTTTCAGCTTTAAGGCTGCCCCAAACCAACGAGATTTATTCGCAGCGGATTCGTAACGAAAAATTCGTAGCGAAATTCGTAACTGAATCCGTAGGGAACCTCACACCAATGCGAATATAGTCGCATCATATTTTCAGTATCGAAAGGTTGGAAGCTTTTATTAAAAACAAAAGACCCACGATATAAAAAAATAGATCATTTAATGAAGAAAGTGCACGTTGCTTAAAATTTTTCCCTTGAAGGCACATTCGATTTATATCATTGAAAAAAGAATTAAAAAAATCGATGAAAACGCGCAAAAAACTAATTTTATTTCATTAAATGGGCAACCAAGTTAGAGCTTAAATAATTTTATAATTAAACATACTCTATAGCAACGTTTCCCAAATACTGGGACCGGGCCATGAAAATAAAATACCTGGTCGCAGAATTATTTCCATATTGTTCATTTATATTCATAAAATTTACGCGAACAAGAGATTACATTTCTAGGGTCTCTTGTAATCCTATAAATATGAAGCATTTTTTTTAAATAACAATAATTATTTTTCAAAATTTTTCTTAATAAGTTTAGATTTTTTTATATTTTTTCACAGAAAATGTTTATACCCTTAAATATTATTATTATTTAAATTTTAACCCTTTGCCGACGTGCCACACGACGTCCAGCTAAGCTAAGAAGAAATCATTTTTTTTCCCAATTTTCAATATTTTTTTAAATTGTGTTTTAAAAAACTGATTTTTAAAATGATTTTTTCTAAATTTAATTTTTGTTGAAAATTTCCACTTTTTTCATTTCATTTTTTTCAAAATGTTGGTTTTTTTAAAAACTTCACTTATTTTGGAACTGTCTATAATTACCTTAAAATTTCGACTTTTTTGCATTTTTTTGACTTATTTTAAAAATGTTTACCTTTTTCAAAATTTTGGTTTTTTAAAGAATTTTATTTTATTTATTTTGAAAACTTCGATTCAAAATTTTTAGTTTTTCCGAATTTTCCACATTATTTTTGAAAAATTCGACTTATTCTATAAATTTCGTACTTTGTCATGAAATTTTGACTTTTATAGTACCTTCTGAAAACTTTTGAAATCTTTCTAATAAAAATTTCGACTTTTTTCAAAAGGTGGACTATAATTCTAATTTTTCTTGAAATGATAACATTCTGACTCTATTTTTACTCTTTTCTGAAGAATTCAGTTTTATGAAAATTACGACTTTTTTGAAAATTTCGACTTTTTAAAAAAGTTCAAATCGTAGAGAAATAAATCGAAATCTTCGCAAAAATCAGGGTAAACATGTAAATTTTGGAACTTAAAATTTTTTTTGGAAACGAGTCACCACGAATTTACTTTCGAAATTTCAACTTGAATTCCAAAATTTCGCCCCATATTCTACTTTTTTTTAACATTTTAAATTTGAAACTCCAAATTTTCAGAATAAATTGGAAACATCACGATTTCAGACATAATGTTGAGAAAAAAAGTAAAATATTGATGTTTAACATTAAAAATATTGTAAAGGGGATTTGGAAATGCCAGAGAGAGAAATTATTAAAAGTGGAGGAACTTTGTCCATTTGACCAAAAAAAAAAACGGTGTTCATCTCCAAATAGTAGCTAACATAAATTGACGACTAAAAAAATGGTTTGAAGACCTTTACTGGAGATTTCGTCTCAAATACAGGTTTACGAGAGACAGCATTTTTTTGACCAAAATGCGAGCGATTTGGCAACCCTGTATAAAATATTTGCAAGTACTTTAGTGACTGTTAAGGAGATAAAGTAAATGTGGGATATCGAATATTCTAGTAGACGTCAGTTACGAATATAAGCCAGCAGTCGCATCCTAAATCAGTTAACTATAAATTACGGTTATAATAAGTTGTTCCATTGAATAAAAGTGTTAAAAATCCACAGTGTTTAATTGTGCGAACCGGTAACGCGTAACAATATAAACATTTAAAATCTACACGAAACAGCTTCAGAAAAGAATCGAAATTTCGAGATCTTATTTATCTTAAATTGTCCTAAAAAAAGGGATTTTTAGAACAAAAGAGAAATAGTAACCATGGAATTTAAAGTCAAGATTTCGCCAACTACTTAAAAGAAAAATAATTTCAGAAAAAAACAAATCTAGAAATTTAAACTCTACTAAACTCTAATCTCTTCTGGAAAATATGAAATTTTCAGATTATGGCCGAAATTTTGAAAAGAAAGTTGACGTTTTAGGGAAGAGATATTTTCAGGTTAAAGTTTGAAAAAAAAGTTGAATTTCCAAAAAACCTCGAACTATTATATATAGGAAACCCTAGCTTTCATTAAAGATCTGCCACTGAATTTATGTAACCATTCATTTTAATTTTTCAGATGCTTGCAAAAAGGAAAACTGCATTCCATTCCTAGAAAACGTGTGCCCATTTGAATTTTTATGCAAAATTCACTGCCAGAAGCAGAATTTGGAAGGAATGTGTGGCGACAACAAATGTCTTTGCAGAGATGAAACAAAGAGGCACAAAAAACATTAAACTCGATTTGTTAGTGCATAATAAAATTACTTTTCACTAAGAATTTTTTATTGATACCTACCAAAATTTAGAGCTTCTGGCGCCGTCCATTTTATGGGAATTTGTTTCATACCATCGGAAACGATATATTCCTCTTCTTCTCTGGACATGCCAAAGTCGGAAATTTTTACTATATTGTTATAACCTGCGAAATAACATCGTTAACAAATACTTTTCACTTTCCGAATCGAAATTATCATACCAACTAGACAATTGCGAGCGGCCAAGTCCCTATGAATGCAGTTCTTCGATTCTAGGTACCTCATACCAGCGGCGGCATCCAGACACATTTTCATCAACTGGCCGTCGGTTAAGGCGATTTTTTTACGCAGAAATGTCAAAAGCGAACCCCCTGCAATGAACAAGATATGATGAGGAGAGCTTCTGTGGCTAAATTCAGTACAAGAAGCACATTACTCAAGATTGGATGATGAAACTACTTAACGCGGTCGACGTTTAACCCACTAGCTGGGGGTCGCTTCGGAAGCAAAACATTAATCTAGCGATGCAGATGAAACGATGTGGGCAGCCAAATCACCCATTTACGGTGGCTTGAGACTTTATCTGCGTAAGGGTAATTGAGATTTGATTTGGATTCACTTTGAAAGAGATGGAACTACATTGCTTACATCGTTTCATCAAAAACCAAGACTGAAGATTTTCGTTTGGTTGACACACTGCGCCAGCATACTCTTCTAGTTTAATCATATTTAATACTGTAACGAAATGTAATTATGGAATTTAGGATCCAAGGAAATTTTCTAGAAAGATCTGATAAGGGAAAGCGGTCGGGATAATGAAGCTGCCGTTTGCTTCATTATATCGGCCGCTTTCCCTTATCAGATCTTTCTAGAAAATTTCCTTAGATTCTAAATTCTATAATCACATTTCGTTACAATATTTCTATATTGTGTTCACCAAAGGTTAAGTGGTTCAGATGAAACTACATTACATCGTTTCATCTTTGGTGATTCAATATTAAATAGGATCAAACTAGAAGAGTATGTTGACGCAGTATGTCAACCAAACGAAAATCTTCAGTCTTGGTTCTTTTGTCTGACGTTTGTTTGGCATCGTGGGTCAAACCTTGAACGCATTACGTAGTTCCTTGATATTATTCAATCCTGAAAAGAGTAAAATTCATAATCCACAGGAGTAACAGAGCAGGTTCTTGGCGTTAGCACTCGTATTACCGTCAATGAACACTAGGTTAGGTTTTATTCTGGTCACCCAACTGTTTAAGTATCACTAGTAACAGGATCAGCGCCTTACCGGGAACGAGCTCCATCACAATCATGATTGGTTGCTTTTGCACACAAATCCCTATTAGTTTGACGATGTTAGGGTGGTCGTACTGCTTCAATATGCGGCCTTCTTGGAGAAATTTTTTCTTGTGTTCCTCCGGTAAAGTCACTCGGCACGTTTTAACGGCGATAATCTCGTTACTGTTTTTCAGTTGCGCCCTATATACATCACCAAAATTGCCCTATAAAAACCTCGTTATAAAGACAAATACAATTAAAATCTTCAAACTTAACTCTTCCGATTTTGTCGAGTAATATGACGTCATCATTATTTAGTTCCCATCTCTCTCTAGGAATTGGTTTTCTTAATATGGCACCAGATCTACCAGTTACGGACAGTCCGCTATTAAACTGATACAGGATTAATTCCCTTATACTGGGAAATGCAGGGCCTTCAAATCTGTACTGCCCCTGGAACATAAACTGTATATAACACATTTTTCGATTGGGGTGTCATTCCAACCTCAGCTGTCGTTTGAACGATGAAGTGTTTGTGACCGCCCCAACAAACCGAAAGGACAGTTTGACATTCGTCGTTTCGAGTCGTTTCTCTAACCAAAAAATCGCCGTCTTGGGTCAGCAGCCTTACAACTTCTTCCCTGGGCAAAACTCCATGGAACCATTCTTCATCCACTAAGGACTTGTTCGTCGTCAAGGCGACCTTAGAGAAATAATTCAGAATCGCCGTGGTCAACAAAGATTTGTCAGTATTAAATGGAAGATTAGTAGCTGAAGAGTGCAAACATGATCAAAAATTTCGTGATTATTCAGCCTACCAAAAATGTGCTGGGCCAAAAGCAAAGGGTTGCATCTGCATTAATATCGTTTTATACTACTTCCTTACAATTCACGGGTGCAAAAATATTTTAGAATTTGGCGCTTCAGTTAGTTTGTTAGTTAAAGCATATGGGGCTGGTTAGTAATGAGTCCCCGGCGGTAGTTAATGAGTAAACCTCTCAAAGACCTACAGGATCTCCCCCCTCGCTGTGAGGGGCCGAATCCCGTCTGACTTTAGTCCTAGGGGGAGCTACTGGCGAAGAAGGTGTTGACCTTCGCCGAAACGGTTTCCGGAACATTCTGACTAATTTCTGATGGTCGAAGTAATGTTTTTGCGTCGGCGACTGCGATCTATTGACCTACAATGTTAGTTACACCGTCACCGCATTAGACAAATTAAACCCTCTACCTTGGAGTTGAGGAGTAATCACTTACTTGGTTCATTTGTTCGTTGGAGTTACTGATGAAGGTTTGGTTGTCGATGGATAAGTCGCATCCTGATGGCACTTCTTCACATCCTAGTTCGTTTAAGGCACTTTTGATTAGTTCGGTTTGCTTTAGCATCTTTCGTTCTTGACATTTTAATTCATCTATTTCTTTTTTTGAAAAATCTATCACTGATGATAACCTATAAACATATTTCTCTTGACAGGTTCTTTCCCAAAACAAGTTCACATATCAAATTTTTATGAAATCATCTCATCTTCTATGTTAATGAAATTGAGGTGCCATTTCAAAATAACTTCCTTTAATGAGCTCATATTGTTTTTGTATAAGTTATAGATAACCAATTATTAAATACAATTTATGATCATATGAACAATGTACAAAGTAAGTAGGGTTGCTACCTGCTACTTTCGAATTTATGGGAGATTGGCATATAAAAAACGGGTTTTACAAGAGGTTATTAAAATAGAAAGAATTTCGTCGTTCGGCAACATTTCATGGCCAAAAAAACGGCCTTCATCTCCAAATAATAGTTCAATTGCAGTTGCTACCGTAAATTGATGACTAAAAAAAACGGAAAATTTCCTCTCAAATGCGGGTTTACGCAAAATAGCATTTTACCAAAATACGGGAGATCTGACAACCCTAAAACTAAGAGTAATTTCAGTTATACTTACTTGCCGGCAATATCAGAACTGGAAGTTTTTCCATTCACCAATGGCGTATCGTGATTATTCGTAACTAAGGTGGTACGCTTTTCTTGGTTTTCTTTAATACTGGCTTCTAAGTCACTTAATTTGTTTCTTAACCATTCGACCGTCAAATTATCTACAGTCAGTTGATTGGGTAGGAGTTTTCCAGCGGAATCTTCCACCAAATTCTCATCGAAGGTGAATTTGACTTGTTCCGTTGGAGTCGTCCTGTTTGTCATTGGGAAGACAATGAATAAATCAGTACAAATGTCTTAGAAAAGAAAATCCGACAACAAAGTTTACTTCTTTTTTTTTAAGTTTAATCCACTCGCAAAGGGTAATCCCATTATGCTTTCAAAGCACTGCGAGTAGGATACGGAAACAAGGATAGATGGCGATGAAGCGCCTTCTTAAACAAGGATAGGATGTAATTTTTCGGGAAAATTCCTTTCGGTAACAAGTTCCATAACTTGGAAGTTCTATAGAAAAAAGAGTCTCCGTAGACAGAAGTCCTCACTGTGCCAAGCTGGAACGCACAGGAATTTGCTGTTTCTGACTGTCTAGGACGCCTAAAGAATCTTGCTCTTGGGGGGATCAATCCTATCAGTTTCGCGAGCATCTTCCATGATAGTACTTGTAGAAAAGGGACAAGTCACCAACCATAAGCCTGTGCTCTAGTGTTTCGAGAGAATCGGTTAGACTCTCGTCATCAATTAGGCGAATCGCTCTTCTTTGAATTAAATCCACGAGAGCTAAAGTGTGTTTTGGGGCTGAACTCCAAACATGAGAACAGAATTTTAGTGTTGGCGTAACTTGAGCTTTGTATAGTGTTAATAGCTGATGAGATGTGAAGTACTATTTAGCTCTAAAAAGAAACCCTAGCTTCTGAGAGGCGGATTTGGCAATGGCGCGCACATTATCGTCCCAAGAGAAGTTAGTGCTCGCATTCATTCCTAGGATAGATAGATTAGATCTCATCGGAAGGACTTTACTGTCCATTGGTATGTTTGTTGCATTATCCCTTGATGTTTTCTTAGAGTAAACCGCGGCCTGAGTTTTTGACGCGTTGAAGTCGACCAAATTGTTCTTATCCCATTCCAGAATAATCTCGAGATCCCGATTAATTGTCTGTATCTGCTGTTCCCTTAGTCGATCTGAAGCAGCGATAGATAATGGTTTGTCGGAGAAAAAAGATGACACATGGTTACTATCATCTGCGTAGCTGTATATAGGATTGGAATTTGAAGCTGAGAGATTGTTTATGTGTAACAGAAATATAGTAGGAGACAGAACAGACCCATGAGGCACCCCTGCGTTAATCGCAAATGTCTCGGATGAGATGCCATCGACAACGACCTGAAGAGATCTGTCAGCGAGAAAATTGGATATCAAATGACAGAGTCAAGGAGGAAGACCATTAGATGTTAATTTGGCGAGAAGAGATCGGTGCCAGACTCTGTCAAAAGCCTTTGAGTAATCCAATGCCACAATCCTAGCCTCACCATGTTCTTCCATAGCTGAGTTACAGATATGAGTAACATATGCCAGTAGATTGCCAGTGGAACGTTGTTGTCTAAAACCGTATTGCCTGTCGGAGATGATTCTATTTTCCTACAGATATTTGAAAATCTCGATGTTGATAACCTTTTCCATCACTTTAGATATAACGGGTAACAAAGATATAGGGCGATAGTTGTTAGCCAGATTACTTTTTCCCTTTTTAGGCACAGGCTGCACTCTAGCAGATTTCCAAATGTTAGGGAATACACCTTTGTTGTAAGAGAGTGTGAACAATTTGCTTAGGACAGAAGTCAACTCTGGGTCGCACTTCTTAAGAACAATAGCGGGAATAGCATCAAGGCCAGAAGCTTTCGAGGTGTCGCCAGCTCGAAGAGAATCTTCCTGATTATGCGTTGTCTGAAAACAACTTCAGACATCGAGGTGCCTACCTTAGGAAGAATAGGAGGTTCTGCGTTTCAAGAATCAAGATTGGAATTTTCAGCAAACATTAAGGCTAACATGTCAGCCTTTTCCTTGGAGGTAGTAGCAATATTGGTATTTTCATCAAGTAAAGGTGGAAAATTTGAAGATTTAAAATTCTTTCCAAACGACTTTGCAAATCTCCAAAAGGACCTGCAAAGGTTCGGACATTTGATAAGCCTCTGGCGCATTTTACGATCGAAATCAGCTTTTGCCTCCTCAATAATCTGTTTACAAGAATTTCGTGCACCTGCAAATATGGTCTGAATCTCGACTGAGGGATTATTTCGCCAACGACGATATGCGCGATTTTCGCAGGAGACAGCCCGAGCACATTTTTTACTGAACCAAGATTTACTGGAGGCAGACTTCTTTTGGAAGTGGGAAATTGGGTATTCCATACCAATTAGGATAGTTTTGGTGATAGATTCGGCGACTAAGGAAGGGTTGTCTAAGTTAAAGCAGACCTGCCATGGGAAAGATGTAAAGAAGTCTCTTAATTTTTCCCAGTTTGCAGAGTTAAAATGCCAAACCCCACGGGACTGCGTCTGGGAAGGAGGTGGTATATGAAGCGAGCAACAGGCTGCTACAAGCTTGTGATCCGAATTTCCAAGCGGTGATGTCACAGAGATTTTATACGAATTTGGTGAATTTGTAAGGAAAAGGTCGAGTAGATTAGGTTGATGGGTGTCTACATCAGGAATTCTTGTGGGTTCCTTAACTAATTGCGATAGTCCACAAGTGATGGCGAAAGGCTCTGCCATCCTTCCCGCGTCGTCAGTTCGGGAAGAAAACCTTAACTAGGGGATGTTGTGTACGTTGAAGTCACTGAGAAAGACAATCTTAGTTTTTGGACAATTCGTCTGTAGGTGATCAAAGGTTACGGATAAATAAGAGAAGAGCTGTCTGTATGAGGGATCGTTCGGAGACAAATAAAGTGAACAAATGAATATTATTTCGTTTTTGGAGCAGATTTTCAGCCAAATCACATCATGATCAGCAGATTCCAGTGCTTCTTCTCGTTGACAGGACAAATCGCTTCGCGTAAAAGCACAAATTCCCCTCTTGTGTCGAAATTTTTTGTGCAAGTCGTAGTTAGAGCAAAGCAAATGGACTGTATTGATGGATGGGGAAACTTGGGTTGCTGTCAGAGACAGCACATGAGGTCTTTCCTTTTGAAGGTGTTGATGAACCAAGTTTAGATTTGAGTTTAGACCCCGAATGTTGCAGAATTGAAATTTGAATGAATTGTATGAAAGAAACTTGGCCCGTGGTACATTAAACTTTTCCGACGATTTTGGATTCCCTCGTACACCCTCCACCCGAACATCCGAACGGGTAGTTTATGCCCGGAATTTTTTGCACGAAGAGAATCCATCATCTTTGTTTTTAATAATTATAAGAAAAAATCAGAGTAGATGAAAAAAGGAAATAAGGAAAAGGACAGGATGGGGAAAGAAGGATAGCAGAAACCGACTCACGTGTCAGAGACGGAAACATGATGTAAGCATCATTTCACCGCCTCCTAGTGATACGTGGGGTGGTACTACCTTGGACGACTGAAAGTTCCAGTCTACCACCTACCAAATTTTCTGGGATTGGGCCAGACCTGCTAAAAGTATTTGCATTAACAAGGTCCAATCCCGGAAAAAAATTAATATTTTATTGACTCTGATCGTGGAAGCCTCCAGAGTGTACTCATTTAAAAATATGACATGATTTTATCCGCTATCGCCACCATTGCACTTGATAACATGTTATTTTGAATGCCCACTACTTTGCAAACATGACACATAGAATTGACGCAGAAAGCAAAGAAACTTACTTATGCTTCTCCGTGAAATCTAAGTACTCCTCGCTGGGTTTTATGGCTTCAATGTGGGTTTCGATTTTCTTCTGAATTTTCTTAAATTTTTCCGACGTCAGATCCGATATACTTGAAATATCTTGCAAAATTTGCTTCCTGTAACAGATTGTTTGGAAACAGGATCACTTTGTGAGGCGTTAATCTTTACCAGACTAGAATGAAGGTTTCTTGGATCGTTTGCTGGTGTTCCAGTAGACCAGGCAAAAGCACAGACCTGAAGTCTTTTTCAAATTCCACCGCTTCACACAAAAGCAAAACGTATTCGTTATGAGTTAAATGAAGTTTCCTGCAAGCCTTTTGGTATTTGTCTCTGACGTCATCTAGTTTTCTTCCACCACGACCAGCTGAAATAGAACTTAGTTACCTTAACTGTGCTTCACAAAAATTAATATCTGGCCAGTCTTAATTATAATTATTTTTTTGTGTAATGCGTAGGGTGCGTTTACATTAGACATACACTTTCTCTCTGACATAAGTGTTAACTATCTTGAGAGAAGCTATCTCCCCCCCGCTCTCAGAATAGGAGACACTTATGTCGGAGAGAATGTGTACAGAATAGTGTCTAATCTAACCGCATCCTTAGATACTCTCAAGATAGTGTCTCCGAATATTTCCAAAGTTCTTCCAATTTAACGACTGAAAAATTAGTTCAGCGTATTGCATTTTACATACAATTCACCAAACGATCTGCTTCTGATAGCAAAACAATCGTAAACGATAAAATATTTTACTGTCTGCGTTTCCACTCAATTCATTACAGCAAAATCATGCTTAATAGGCCAATGTGCTTGTTAAATCCATTCCATGCATACATCACCAGAAATTGGATGAGATCACACTTATTTAAAATTATTGGATCACTTACTGCAATAAAATGAAGAAATACAACAAGCCTGAAATTCGCGAATTTTCACAGCAAGCCCGAAATTTGCGAATTTTCAGGTGAAAATTGTATTTGGCCGCTTGCAAGGTTAATCGACAACTAAAGGGTGAAAAACAAAAGTTCGCTATTTTTAAATAAACTTGAAACTGGCTCCCGGTGTTATTTTCGGCGTTAAATTTGAATGTTTATGGGCTAAATTTAGAGCTATGTTCGACGCATTTTCATGAATGAATTAAATAGCTAGCAGTGATATAATGAATTGGGTGGAAAACTTTGAAACTTACATTTGACGTAGTGCTCTTCGAACCTGGACCTCATTAATTTGTATAATTCTAAATACTTCTGGTATTCTGTTTTTTTCCTAGTTACTTCATCAGAGAGCTAAAACAAATAATTATTATTTAGTAAATCGTCATTGTTTGTATTTAAAAACATAGGAAACTTTTTAAACAAGACTTAATGAATGTCTCTGTTTTCACAACTCTAGATTAGCAGTTATTTTATCTTTTTTTAGTAAAGGTATGGCAACCTTAATAGAAAAAAGCTTACTTAGAAGTAAGGTGTTCCTTGTTCCTTCGACTCTCTAGGGTCGAGAAAGACACGAGAAAGAACAATTTTCCTTTACTTACGGAATGACATAATTCTGGTGGAACGGACTGATCTTCAAAAATTGAAATACAAACCTTGCCCGCTGAAACCAAGAAAGTTTAAATAACACAAAAAAGGCTGGAGTATCTCTCTGAAGATGATAGCTTGGCTATCGAAACGCGTTAGAGCAACATTTGTTGTGTTTTTTAATCTTTCTTGGTTTTAGGGGACAAAATTTGTATTTCAATTTTTACGAACTGACAAAATTAAAAAATTGTCATTCCTTCAGTTTTTTAAAATTGTCAGTTCTGTTCATAACAATATTTTAAAGATTATTCTAAACAAGTAGTGCTTTAGTTCTCAATTTGTCAATCGTTTGGATTTGATCGTGACTTAACACTTACTAAAAACTTGACTTGATCGTGACCTAACACTCAGTAAAAACTACTGTGGACTCGTCTATAGGAAAAAGCATTAAGTATGATGTGATTGTTGGAAAAGGATGCAGCCAAAAAGACAGATTTTGGTCGATCTGTCAAGTGTCACTTTGACGTTTTATCTGTACAAAGAGGTTAGAATTTTCTAGGGAAAAAGAGGATCCTTCAGAAAGTTATTTTCTTTGACTAAATATGATTTGAATTAATGAGATACACAAAATGAGATGCTTTTAGGTCTTCGAGTGATTTTATACAAAAACACTGGGGTTTTCCATCAGTAGGTTTGTTATGAATCGTAACAAACCTACTGATATATGATATGATAGTAGTTCAACTGTATTAAAACCAGTTGTCAATCACTGATAACTGATAATCCATTTAACACAAACGTTAAAATCATAAGAAATTTCCACGTTCAACTTGATGACTTTTTCATTTGAACAACCGATATTTTAGAATTTTAAAAAGCAATAATAGGAGCATAATTCTTTTTAAAGATTTTAGTAGCTTTTATTAATGAAAAGAAAGTACCAGAAATGACAAAAATGCGAGGTTAATATATTTTTATCTTCGACGTACGCAGTCTACTCAAATGTTCCAGAAATAGTCGAACTAAAAAAAGTCTTTTGCAGCGCATGCAATGCTCATTGATAGAAACAACTCGAAGTCTAAAATATAATTTCAGTGTAGCCTTTAATAAGTTTTAATCGCTACTTTCGACGGTGTCGTGACATCACCGTATAAAACCATTTAAGAAGATTTGTTCGTAGATGAGACAATTAAATCAATTGCCCTTTGCACATTTAACAATTCGTCTGCATATTTTGTCTTATTACCCTTACTTCGCGTTTTTCGGTAGTCCTAAAAATTACAAAAGCAAAGAAAATACCATTCGAGCTCCAATACGAAACTTTTAGAAAGTGTAGACATTATCTAAAATTTTTTTTTGATGGACTGGACCTTGGTTACCTTCAAAAATTGAAATACAAAGCAAAACCAAAATTATTTTCGAGTTTAAACATGAAATTTTAAAACTCGAAAGTTTCAGATTTTTTTTAAATTCAAGTTTTCTAGATAATTAAAATACAAATCTTGTCCCCTGAAATCAAGAAAGGTTAAAAAACACAACAAAGCTTGATGGTCTCTGTGAGAGAGAGAGAGAGAGAGAGTGTCTCTCTGAAGATGATAGCTTGGCTATCGAAACGCATTAGATCAACCTTTATTATGTTTTTTAATCATCCTTGGTTTCAGGGGACAAGATTTGTATTTCAATTATCTAGAAAACTTGAAATTAAAAAAAAAAATATGAAACTTTCGAGTTTGAAAATTTCATGTTGTAACTAGAAAATAATTTTGGCTTTGATCTAAAAGTTTTCACTTTATTAACTCGTAATTTGGATTTTTAAATTTGATTTTTAACTCTTGACTACTTTTTTCGAATTAAGACGGACAAATCGAGTAAAAAAATAAAATTGAAGTTGAGAATTTGGGAAACAGTAAAAATTTCAAAGAAAACTCAAAAATTATGTAAAAAGGTTCCAAAATTTTCTGCTTTAAATTTGAAATATAGCCCTTAAAATCGAATATTCTTTTTTTCTGTGGAAATGACGCTAAAAACATGAAAATTTGGAGAAAAAGTAGAATTTTTGACAGATTTTGTTAAGAGATTTAGTTTCTTTCGTATTTTTTTCTTAACATGAGACTATGCAACAGGAGATTTCTGTCGAATCCATTACGAAAGGCTAGCTAACTGAAGTGGTGCGATACAACATACAATGCATTCTTGTCATCATAATATTACCCACTAGGCAGGTTTCTATAACTCAGGGGAGGACCCTTTAAAAAAACAATTGCGGCTCTTTAAATTCCCCTAAAAATATAAATAAATAAAAGCTATAGTGGACAGACAAGCAGAAAATGAGTACTGATTAAATAAGTGACCTGCAGAAGTCGAAATTTCCAAAAATATTTTTCTAGGAATTTTAACGTTTTGCTTAAATTTTGACAAAAAAGTTATAATTTCAAGAAGTATTCTTCCGAAATTTTTGATTGATTTGAATTAACATCTTGAAAAAACACATAAAATTTGAAATTTCTTGACAATTTGGGGAGTCGAAATTTCTAAAAAATATTTTTTTCATGATTTTTACTTTTTTTATTGGTAAATTTCCTACAGACTTGAAATTTCGTGAACAAAAGTTGAATTACTTTTGTGAGAAAAAAAAATCAAAATTTACAGAAGCAGCAAATATCAAAGTTCGAAATAAAAGCTGAAATTTCCAGAAAAAGGAAGAGATTTCGAAAAAATTGAGAAAAGAGACTTCGCAAAAATTGAGAAAAAGGAAAAGATTTCGAAAAAATTGAGAAAAAGGAAAAGATTTCAAAAAAAAATGAGTTTATCAAAAGTTCTAATGCACAGATCAATAGGTTTGAACATTTATTAGATTCGAATCTAATAAATGTTCAAACCTATTGGTCTGTGCATTAGAATCCTTGTCTTCTGGAAAATTATTCCTAGAGAGCAACCGCTTCGCTCGGTGGCAGTATTTCAACTGTTGGTAGTTCAGCTAGCTATAATTCACTATACACGCCTGGAAAGCTGCATGAAGTTGTAGTCTAGGTTGCATCCTACTTGCATTATCAAAAGTTCTCAAAAAAGGTATAATTTTTGGGAAAAAAAACGTAAAATGTTTAGACAAATTTGAATTTTTTGAAAAACTGTAAAATATTAAAAACAAAAATTGTAAAAGTAAACTGGAAGCTTAAAAAAAATTGTCGAACTTTTAAAAAGTCGACGTTTTTTAGAGGAGCAGAAAAAAGTAAAATTGTAGGAAAAATTTCAATAAAAAAGTCAAAATTTTAAGAAAAGCTTGAAATTTCGACAAAAAAATTGTAATTTTCCAGAGAAAGTTGAATTTTGAGAATAAATTTGAAATTTCGAGAACAAGACGATTTAAAAGAAATCCAAATTTTCCGATAAATTGAGAAATTTGGTAAAATAATTTCGAAAGAAAAGAGAATGTCGATAAAACTTCCAGTTTCGAGAAAAGTATTGAATTTTTAAAAAAGGTCAACATTTCCCAGAGAAAGTCAAATTTTAAGAAAAAAATCAAATTTTGAGATTTGAAAATAGATGAATTTCGTTCGAAATAAAAGTTGAAATTTGTGGAAAGTTCTCAAAAAAGATAAAATTAAAAAAACGTCGCATTTCGACAATAAATTGAAACCCAAAACAAATTTAAAACCTGAAATTGTTACACAAATTTAAATTTTGGGAAAAACTGTAAAATTTCGGAAAGAGAAATTGTAAAAAATTCAAAGCTTAGAAAAAATCGTCAAACTTTTAAAAAACCGAAGTTTTCCAGAGAAGAAGAAAAGAAAAAATTTGCATTTTCTCAGAGAAAGTTAAATTTTGAGAATAAATTTGAAATTTCGAGAACAGGACGAATTAAAAAAAACTCCAAATGTTCAGATAAATTCGAACTTTGATAGAAGGGGTAAAATAATTTCGAAAGAAAATTGGTACTACTTCCAGTTTCGAAAAATTGTCGAACTTTAAAAAAGTCGGGGTTTTTCAGAGAAACAGAAAAAAGTGAAATTTTAGGAAAACTTTCTAGAAAAAAGTCACAATTTTTAGAAAAGCTCGAAATTTCGACAAAAAAATTGTAATTTTCCAGAGAAATTTAAATTTTGAGAATAATTTTGAAATTTCAAGAAAAAATTTGAAATTTCGAGAACAAGACGATTTAAAAGAAATCCAAAATTTCCGATAAATTGAGAAATTTGATAAAATAATTTCGAAAGAAAAGAGAATGTCGATAAAACTTCCAGCTTCGAGAAAAATATTGAATTTTAAAAAAAGGTCAAAATTTCCCAGAGAAAGTCAAATTTTAAGAAAAAAATCAAATTTTGAGATTTGAAAATAGATGAATTTAGTTTGAAATAAAAGTTGAAATTTCCAAAACAAAACCGAATTTAAAAAAAAAGATATTTCAAAAAAACTAAATTTATCAAAAGTTTTCAAAAAAGATAAATTAAAAAAAAACGTCAAATTTCGATAATAGATTGAAACCCAGAACAAATTTAAAACCTGAAATTGTTACACAAATTTAAATTTTGTGATAAACTGTAAAATTTCGGAAAAAGAAATTCTAAAAAAATTGAAAGCTTAGAAAAAATCGTCATACTTTTAAAAAACCGAAGTTTTTCAGAGAACAAGAAAATAAAAAAATTGCATTTTCCCAGAGAAAGTTAAAATTTGAGAATAAATTTGAAATTTCGAGAACAAGACGAATTAAGCAAAAACTCCAAATGTTCAGATAAATTCGAACTTTGATAGAAGGGGTAAAATAATTTCGAAAGAAAATTGATACAACTTCCAGTTTCGAAAAAAATGTTCAATTTTAAAGAAAAATGTCAACATTTTAAGAAAAGCTCGAAATTTCGATAAAAAAATTGTAATTTTCCAGAGTTAAATGTTGAGAATAAATTTGAAATTTCGAGAACAAGACGATTTAAAAGAAATCCAAATTTTCCGATAAATTGAGAAATTTGGTAAAATAATTTCGAAAGAAAAGAGAATGTCGATAAAACTTCCAGTTTCGAGAAAAGTATTGAATTTTAAAAAAAGGTCAACATTTCCCAGAGAATGTCAAATTTTAAGAAAAAAAATCAAACTTTGAGATTTAAAATTAGATGAATTCAGTTCGAAAAAAAGTTTAAATTTCCAAAAAAAACAAATTTTGAAAAAAAGAGATTTCGAAAAAACTGAATTTGTCAAAAGTTCTCAAGAAAAGGTAAAAAAACGTCGAATTTCGACAATAGATTGACACCCAGAACAAATTTAAAGCCTGAAATTGTTACACAAATTTAAATTTTCTAAAAAACTGTAAAATTTCGGAAAGAGAAATTGTAAAAAAATTGAAAGCTTAGAAAAAATCGTCAAACTTTTAAAAAGCCGAAATTTTTCAGAGAAGAAGAAAATAAAAAAATTGCATTTTCCCAGAGAAAGTTAAATTTTGAGAATAAATTTGAAATTTCGAGAACAAGACGAATTAAAAAAAAAACTCCAAATGTTCAGATAAATTCGAACTTTGATAGAAGGGGTAAAATAATTTCGAAAAAAAATTGATACAACTTCCAGTTTCGAAAAAAATGTTCAACTTTAAAGGAAGGTCAAATTTTAAGTAGAAAAATTGTCGAACTTTAAAAAGGTCGACGTTTTTCAGAGAAGCAGAAAAAAATGAAATTTTAGGAAAAATTTCAAGAAAAAAATCGACCAAAATTTCGACCAAAAATTGTAATTTTCCAGAGAAAGTTAAATTTTCAGAATAAATTTGAAATTTCGAGAACTAGACGATTTAAAAGAAATCCAAATTATCCGATAAATCGAGAAATTTGGCAAAATAATTTCGAAAGAAAAGAGAATGTCGATAAAACTTCCAGTTTCGAGAAAAATATTGAATTTTAAAAAAAGGTCAACATTTCCCAGAGAAAGTCAAATTTTAAGAAAAAAATCAAATTTTGAGATTTGAAAATAGATGAATTTCGTTCGAAATAAAAGTTGAAATTTGTCCAAAGTTCTCAAAAAAAATAAAATTAAAAAAACGTGTCATTTCAACAATAGATTGAAACCCAGAACAAATTTAAAACCTGAAATTGTTACACAAGTTTAAATTTTGTGAAAAACTGTAAAATTTCGGAAAGAGAAATTGTAAGAAATTCAAAGCTTAGAAAAAATTGTTAAATTTTAAAAAGGCCGAAGTTTTTCAGAGAAGAAGAAAAGAAAAAATTTGCATTTTCTTAGAGAAAGTTAAATTTTGGGAATAAATTTGAAATTTCGAGAACAGGACGAATTAAAGAAAACTCCAAATGTTCAGATAAATTCAAATTTTGATAGAAGGGGTAAAATAATTTCGAAAGAAAATTGATACAACATTCAGTTTCAAGAAAAATGTTCAACTTTAAAGAAAGATCAAATTTTAGGAAGAAAAATCAAGTTTTGAGATTAAGTCAAACATTTTGAAAATTGACAAATTTTGTCGAAAAAATCGCAGCCTGCAGAAATAATAAAATGCCGAATTTTAAAAGTCGAAATAATAAAATATCGAATTTTAAAAGTCGAAATTTTGAAAAAAACCGAAAATAAATAAAAGTTTAAATGTTTAGTAAAAGTAAATATTTGGGCAAAATGGCTAAATTTGGAAAGAGGACGAATTTTAAAATAGAATATAAAAATATCGAGAGAAAAGTGGTGGAAGTGTTGAAGGTCAACATTTCCCAGAGAAAGTAAAATTTTAAGATGAAGGCAAACATTTTGAAAATATGTAGATAAATTTCGTAGAAAAAATCGTAGTTTGCAGAAACAATACAATGTCGAATTTTAAAAGTCGAAATTTCGAAAAAAAACCGAATTTTGCGTAACAAGTCCAAATTTGTACAAAATAAATAAAAGTTTAAATGGTTAGTAAAAGTTAATTTTGCAGAAAATACCGAAATTTGCTAAAAAGATGAATTTATAAAAGAATGTGGATAGTTCTGGAAAAAAAAGCCGCAATTTAGAACAAAGTCGAAAAAATGTTATTTTGGAAATATTTGAGAATAGATTTAAATTTCGAAAAAAGAAAACATTGGAAAAAAGGTCGAAATCTTCAAAAACTATTTTACTTAACATCTCCAATTATTTCAAATTTTTACTTTTTTTATTAAAAAATCGACAAAAGATGAATTTTTGAGAAATAAGTCGAATTTTCCAGGAAGTCGAATTACAAAAAAGTAAACATTTTCACACATTGTCGAGTTTTGAGAAGAAAGGAAGATTTGAGGTAAAAGTCTAATTTTAGGAACAAAATAGATATTAAAAAAGAAGGCTAATATAGAGAAGAGTCAAAAAAGTCAAAATTTCGAAAAAAAAAGGCAAATTTTGAAGTAAAATTCTAAATTTTGAGAAATAAGAAGTGTTTTAGGCTAAATATATTTTCGTTTCGACTACATGAGTCCGAGGGGTCTTTCTCTGCCCCATATTTTGTCTGATTTATCTAATATAATTCTGAAATAAAATGTAAAATCAGAAATAAAGATTTGTGGCTCTCTGAAATCCACGAAATCAATTTTTTGTTGCGGCTGGCTCTTTCGGTTTACAAGTTTGGCGACCCGTGCTTTAACTCCCTAAAAGTGCAATTTTATTAAAAATCCCTTTTTGATTTCGACTTATTTCGATAAACTATCACTGGCGTCATCTATCATTAACCACCAGTTTATTTCCTTACTCATTTGAAATCCATCGGGATATTTCGATACCACATTTAACTCAGCCTGTTGGAATTATCAATGACATTTTAAAAACACGACAGCGATAATAAATTCGCATAAAAACGAGCAATTATATGATTGTAGCGGCAATTTTCTCCAACATGACATATAATATGTACCGTAATACACAAAAATGTGAAAATATTTCAAGGTAACAGTCATTGTCAGCACTTTCATGTAATTAGAAATGCGTTTATGGAGTAACGAACATTGATGACTATTGAATAAAAATTTATAGCACTTTCCAAATAACTCGACAATGTACATATACGGAACAAGTCGCTGCTTTTTAGAGAGAAAATCGAAATTTACGCCTTGTCCGGTTGAGATCATTCGTTAATCATAATATTGAAACTGGAAGAAAGAAATCAATTTGATTAGCGTCAATCTCCCAGTCATCGAGACTGCGCCTGAGCTTGGGAAATTTTTTTGATGAGTTGTGATTTTTGACAACTTCATCTAGTGTTAGTTATCGAAACCCGGACAATAAAAAAATATTTTTTAGCATCCACTTGGTGTGCACTAAACTATCGATTATATCGATAGTTTTGACTACCGAAAACAATCGATACTAATGTTTAATTGTATCGATAAATGATGCTCTACTTAAGTTTATTAAATGGTTTATAGAAGTTAATTCTTCAGAAAAAATTCGGCTCGATATTTCAAGTTGAAACTTCTTATCGAACATTGCCACTTTCGCAGAAAACATTAAGAAAAAGTCGAATATTCAAAGTAAAAATATTGTGATTAAAGCAGAAATGTTAAGATTATTTCACGTAAATGGAAAATTTGTACTCCTTTCTAAAAATTTCGGATTTAAACTTTAAATGTAATGATCTATTTCAAATATTAATTTAATAGATAAAAGCTATAGTTTATAGAAAAAGTCTAAATTTCTCAAGTCAAAGTGTCCTTGAAAGAAAAATTAATTTATTAAAGGGGCATTTTTTTAGAAAAGTTGAAATTTTGACCAAACAAGTTTGATATTTCATCAAAATTCTTAGTTTAAACAACAATCTTGAGATTTTTCCTTAATTACAAAGTCATCAAGAAATTTGGAATTTCGTGTTAAAACGTGCACAATTTTTTAAAAATTTCAAATTTTCTAGAAATCTAAATTCAAAAATTCAAAGATTAAGTTTGAAAATTTAAAACTCGAAAATTCAACATTTTTTTAGATACATTTTATTTTAAAATTCGAAATCTCGAATAAAAAAAATTGAAAGTTCGAAAAAAGCGTAATTTATTTGAAAACAAATTCTTAGAATTTCGAATTTCACTTTAAAATCCTATTTTTTTTTATTTTTGGTGGAACGGACTGGTCCTTGGTTATTTTCAAAAATTGAAGTACAAAACTTGTCCCCTGAAACCAAGAAAGATTAAAAACACAACAAAGGTTACTCTGTATCTCTCTGAAGATGATAGCTTGTCAAAACGCGTTAGAGCAACCTTTGTTGTGTTATTTAATCTGATACTAATAATAAGTATTTCTCGAGTCGAATATTCAAAGTAAAAATATTGTGATTAGGGCAGAAATGTAAAGATTATTTCACGTAAATGGGAAATTTGTAGTCTTTTCTAAATATTTCGGATTTAAACTTTAAGTGTAATGTTCTATTTCAAATATTAATTTAATAGATAAAAGCTATAGTTCATAGAAAAAGTCTAAATTTCTCAAGTCAAAGTGTCTTTGAAAGAAAAATTAATTTATTAAATGGACAGTTTTTTTTTATTAAAATTGAAGTTTTGACCAAACAAACTTGATATTTCATCAAAATTTTTAGTTTAAACAACAATCCTGAGATTTTTTCCTTAATTACAAAGTCTTTGAGAAATTTGGAATTTTCTGTCATTTCGTGTTAAAACGTGCACAATTTTTTACAAATTTCAAATTTTCTAGAAGTCTAAATTCAAAAATTCAAAGATTAAGTTTGAAAATTTAAAACTCGAAAATTTAACATTTCCTTACATAAATTTTATTTTAAAATTCGAAATCTCGAATAAAAAAATTAAAATCTCGAGAAAAGCTTAGTTTATTTAGAAACAAATTCTTAGAATTTCGAATTTAACTTTAAAATTCTATTTTTTTGTTGTTGGAACAGACTGGTCCTTGGTTATTTTCAAAAATTGAAACACAAAACTTGTCCCCTGAAACCAAGAAATATTAAAAAACACAACAAAGGTTGCTTTAACGCGTTTCGAAAGCCAAGCTATCATCTTCAGAGAGATACTGAGTATCTTGGCTGTCGATAGCTTGGCTGTCGAAACGCGTTAGAGCAACCTTTGTTGTGTTTTTTAATCTGATGCTGAGTATCTCTCTGAAGATGATACCTTGGCTGTCGAAACGCGTTAGAGCAACCTTTGTTGTGCCTTTCTTGGTTTCAGGGGACAAGTTTTGTATTTCAATTTTTTAAAATTCTAGCTTGAAACTCGAAATTTTAAAAAGGTTAACTCGTTAATTCGAAACTGTTGGCTCATTACACAGGTCCACAAAAAAAGTGGTGTGTGCTGGAGACCGGACTATCATTTTCTAGGGTATTTTTTTCCGCTGAACACGAATCTGAAATCAAAATTGGAAGTCAATTGGCAAATAACCCAGAAAACCCCGAAAGAAAAAAGTATAAAAATATCCTGACCTATCGGTTTTTTGGGCTTTTCTCGATTATTTGTTCACTGACACTCAATTTTGACTACAAATTCGTGTTCAGCGGGAAAAAATACCCCACAAAATCATAGTTCGGCCCCCAGCACACATCACTTTTTTTGTGCACGGGTCCAGGTGCTGGGGGGCGAACTATGATTTTCTGGGGTATTGTTTCTCATTGAACACGAATCTGAAGTAAAAATTGGGAGTCAATGAGCAAATAATCGAGAAAAACCCAAAAAACCTATAACAGTCACGATATTTTTATCAGTTTTTTTAGGTCTTTCTGAATTATTTGCTGATTGACTCCCAATTTTTATTCAGTGGGGACAAAACACCCAATAAAATCACAGTCCGGCCCCCATCTTAAACCACTTTTTGTATGAACAGTGGACGAAATTTAAAAAAATATATTCTTTTAATTTCCAAATTATATTATTTTTCTTTTTAATCTGCAGTCTACAGATTTCAATTTTAAACTAAACATTTTGGATTTAACTTAGAAATCACGATGCTCAAATAGATTGAAGGAAGTTCAAGTATTATTTTAGAAATTTCGACTTAGGACTCAAATTTTCGAGAAGTATGATTGTAGAAATTGTTTTTTTTTTATGTAATCTCCGCAATAACTTGACCCCAAAATAACCTTAAAGATATAAAATGCACAGATCAATAGGTTTGAACATTCAGAGTTTAAAAACCAAAACCGAGTTCGATCTTATTAGTTCTCTTCAGTTTGGTATATCCAACCAGTGTTGCCATATATTTGAAGGTAAAATTTCGTACATACGCAATGAAAATTACCGCATTTTCAAAAAATTACCGTACGATATTTTATCACCGGTTACCTGTTTTAAAAATTTTAATTCAGTGACTGAACCCCTTACATGCGTATTAATACATACACGCCAAAATTTTAAAAATGTTTACTTACGTTTTTTGAAGTAAAAAATACCAAGACGTAGAAAGGGCATCAATTAAAAAAAAATAATCACGAAATTTTCCTTTTTCTCCTCTAAATCCCGAGATTAAAGTCAAAGAAATAAATAAATAAATATTTCCAAACTGGGTCGCAGAAATGTTAAATAAAATTAATAAACATAATGTTTCCGACCAATAAAAGTCCACCATGAAAAATTAAAGTCAAAATTTTGACTGTAATCTCTAAATTTCGAATTTGAAGTTGAAATTTTTAGAAAAAAGTTGAAATTTCAAATTTTAAGTTGATATTTAACGATTAAAGTCAAAATATCGACTTTGAACTCGAAATTTCGACTTTTTTTTTAAAACTACTTCATTCTTTGAATTTCAAGAAAAAATTCGAAATTTTGGTTAATAAAAATTGAAATTACTGAACGCCCCTACTGTCAATATTAAATGGTAAGGCGCATGGTGGGGCGCAACTCTCATCTGCGTAACCTGATCACAGAATATAGAAATTTTTACTTTTATTTTCGAAACTTCCTAAAAAAAAATTGAAATTTCTAAACCAAAGCCGTAATTTTGATTATAATCACGAAATTTCGCGAAAGAAGTCGAAATTTGGAGAATAAAGTCGAAGTTTCTGCTTTAAACTTGACATTTCTAAATTTTATATAAATTAATTCTACGCTTAAAAAAAACAAAAATACATAAATAAAATACACAACAAAAAATAAATATGTCTCAAATCTTTTTAATTATGAATTAGTAATTAAAATATAAATATCATTGTTTAAAATCGACGAAAAAACCTACAAAGTCAAACTACAATGTTTCTACTCATCACGAGATAGCGCAGTCCAAATTTTTTACTCGATTGTAAATTGGGGAACTGTGCATAAACTAAGATTGGTTAATTATTTTACAAATTTATTGTTGTTAGATAGTAAAACGGGGGATGCAATGATATATCGGTTGACCGATATTATTGATAATATAGAAGGAAAAATATCGATATTTATATCGATATTATAACATCGTCGATATGACATTATCGATACTGCCCGATAGCCTACACCAATCGTCCAACTGTCGCCAATGATGGATAGAAATATGGAGATCGAGGGGCTTTTTTTGTTGGCCAACAAAAATAATATGCCCGAAATACATAGAAATTTCTAAGAGTGGAGCTCCGTTTACAATTATTTTCTTTTAATTTCCAAAATATCGATTATTGATAAAAAAATGTTCGATATTATCGATTATCGATATTTGCCTGCTGTCCATATTTATATCGATATTAAAATTATCTTGCATCCCTAGTAAAACGTAAATTACTGTATTTTTGGTCCGGTGTTGGTATTTGGACCATACACCGTAATTTTGTTGGAATTACCATACATATGCGGTAATTACTGTACATATGGCAACACTGTATCCAACCCAAATGCTGACAAATGTTCCAGCAAGTAGATACTACAGAACCAACGGACATCCTCCGTGTAACTCCTAAGTACCGCCCTCTATTAGTCCCTAGAAAAAACTCTGAACAACTCCAACAAATGTCGTTGTCGTATGCAACCTAGACTACAGTATGCAGCCCTCTAAGCGTGTATAGTGGATCACAGGTAGCCAAACTACTAATAGTTGGGCCACAACTGTTTAGCAAAACGGTTGCTCTCTAGAAAAGTCGCAGAGACTATATTCTAAAGATAAAATATTAACTCCAAAATGTTTAGAACGATTTCTTTGAAAATTTTCTTGGGTGTTGATCAGAAATTTTGATTTTTTTTTGGAGTATTAAAAAAAGAATTAGGCAGTCATGGGCACTGCTGACAGAAGTGAAAATTTAAAACAAGAAAATAAGAGAGTCTCATAAATTATAAATTAAAATTTTCATCATATGAGAGTATCTCGCCCCACCATCCTTGAACAGTTAATTTTTTTTATTTGGTGGAACGAACTGGTCCTTGGTTATCTTCAAAAATTCAAAAAAATCTCTCTGATACTCTCTCTGAGATGATAGCTGGATGTCAAAACGCATTAGAGCAACATTTATTGTGTTTTTTTAATCTTTTTTGGTTTCAGGGGACAAGATTTGTATTTCAGAAGTTAAAATTTATATTTTTATTAACAGTCAGTATAGAGCAATCGGTTAAGGTGGCGGATTTTTTTTTTGATAGGTTTGAGAGGTCGCGTATTTAAAAACCCGGTGTTGATCATGTACTTTTTAATTTAATTAACTTTTTAATGATTTTTAAGTCTTACTCATAGCTATACTAGTTATTAAACGCGGATTTAAGTAAATAATTAGAATTTAACCGAAAAGCTATCCAAAATTAAAGAGAGTTTCTAAATTTCTCGACTTGACTGACCAATTTATTTGTTATAATGTTTTTATTTGTCTCTGCAGTCGTTGCCGATCAAATATGCTTTCTTATTTATCTAATTTGTGTTACCGTTGCACTCTTTAAAATACGAGAGGTTTCTTTCCAAATACGGAGTTACCAAAATGTGGAAGAACCCGTAAAATACGAGAGATCCTTATCGTTAGATGACACCGTCGTCGTGCTATCATTGCCAAGTTTTGCATTTATTTACATAGAAAATGATTCGTGCTATATGCGCGAGACTGGAACATCGAGAAAGTGTGCGAAATCTGGTAACACCGAAGCGGACAAACAGACAAACACACTTTCGCATTTATATATTACTAGAAGTTGGAATAAGTTTTAAAGGTTTTTTTTTCGAAATTTGCGGCTTTATTGAGCAAGAATGTTTACAAATCGATTATTCAAAGTATTGTCCATCGCTAGTCACTACTTTTTCCCATCTTTCTGTAAATTTTCGGATACCAGCTCGGAAGAACAGTTCGTCCTTTGATGCGATCCATGTATCGGTCCGTTTTTTCGTTTCCTCGTAAGAGGTTAAGTGCTGGTCAGCCAAGCCATGTGCCATCGATCGGAACAAGTAGTAATCGGACGGAGCAATATCTGGGGAATACGGCGGGTGCGGTAGAACATCCCATTTCAACGTGTCCAAGTACTTTTTGACGAGTTTTGCGACATGAGGAAGAGCGTTGTCATGTTGCAAAATGACTTTGTCGTGCCGCTGCTCGAATTGCGGCCGTTTTTCCTTCAATGCCTGGCTCAAACGCATCAATTGTGTTCGGTAGAGGTCCCGGTGATGGTTTCGTTCGGTTTGAGTAGCTCATAATATATGACGCCCAGCTGCTCCCACCAAATACAGAGCCATGAGCTTGGATCCATGGATATTCGGTCTTGGCGTTGATGACGGTGTATCCATACGATTTTTTACGTTCGGGGTTATCGTAATGGATCCACTTTTCATCGCCAGTGACGATGCGATGCAAAAAACCTTTCCTTTTTTGACTCGCGAGCTGTTCGCACGTCATAAGCCGCCTCTTCACGTCTCTCGGCTTCAGTTCGTATGGCGCCCGATTTCCTTGCTTCTGAATCATACCCATTTGAGACGTTTGCCGACTGTTGACAAGTCAACTTCCAATGATACGGACAATTCTTGGAGCGTTTGACACGGACTTTCGTCGAGTAACGCCTCCAATTCTTCGTCTTCAAAATTTTTCGGCTGACCGGGACGTTCCTTGTCGTCGGTGTCAAAATCACCGTTTTTGGAGCGTCGAAACCAGTACTCGCATGTCGAAATCGATGGAGTATAACCCCCTTAAGCTTCCTCGAGCAGCAAACGACTCGCAGCATCAGTTTTCTTCTAGTGAAAGCAGAACAATAAAGCTTCCCGCAAATTGCGTTTATTCGGCACGAAAGTCGACATATTGAATGGTCTTGGAATGTATGTTGTTTACACTTGCGCAAGATGACATAAACTTATCCAAGCTATAATATAGTGCTTTGGCGCGAATGTAGTTTTGGAGTGCCCACATGCAACATACGTTTACAACGCCATCTCTTAGAAAACCTTTAAAACTAATTCCAACTCCTAATAGTAAAGTTAGGATAGAGTATGTGTTAACGCAAATTACCGTGATGGTGACGCGAAACCGTATTAAAAATCGCTCAACGTGCCTAAAGAAGTTTTCACTTTAATAATTCTGAGAAAAACTAACAAGTTGGAGTGTTTTTACATTTACATTTAGCAGCATTAGGGGTAAGTTTATTACCTGAACACCATGTTGAAAAGCAATTCAGGTCATTTTGCAACATTAAAGCGTCTTTCTTATTCTCCGCCATTCTGTAGATTTTCGCATCATCTGCGTACATTAAAAGTCTGCTTCCGAAATTTAGTGCAGAAGGAAGAGCATTTACAAAGAAAATAAAAAATAGTGGCCCTAGGTTTGATCCCTGAGGAACCCCTGAAGATGAATTATAGACATCTGAGGAAAAACCGCCCTAATGTACACATTCGCAGCTGTCTATAAGATATGATGTTAGTAGAACTAGTAATTGATTACTAAATCCGAGTGTATTCATTTTATTGAGCAAAATACCGTGACCCAGGTGATCAAAAGCCTTAATAAAGTCAGTGTAAATAACATCACTTATTTTGAAATGACAGATATTTCAATTTTATTAATGTAGATTGTAAGTGATGCATTCAGTATTTATTATTAAAGCTGCTTCGGTGTAAACTTGCTCGACTGTAAAGGTTACTTCCGTATCTGGTTTGTATAAAACGTGATGAAGTAAAGGTGTTGTTTCCTCCTAAAAATAAATTACGAGCGATGGTCAGAACATTAATTACCTTTTACTTCTTATAAACTGTTCTAAAATCCCCCAGTTTCGCGAAATGTATTGTACTTAAGATATCACGTACAAAGATTCTTTGAACTAATAACTGTTTTGCAACTTCCTTAACAAGTGTGTGGATTTATCTCTGGTATTCGCTCAAAGTGGAAATTCTGTTAGCAGTATCATTTTATATGTGTTTATATTGGACAACCGGATGTTACTGATAAAAATCTGTAACCTGTTGTATTAATTATGCCGTAAAGCAGTAGTTTAATATTCAAGCAAAACGCACGTTTTCATCTGAATAATAACTATTGGTATTTGAACGCACATGTAAGACGTGCACCTGGAACACTTCGTTAATCATGAAATTTTAACGTAGAGTAGACGCTAGGGTATTACCAGAGGGTATTACCTATCTTAGGAGAAAACGTAAAAATTTCGAGATGAAAGTGGTCGAAATTAAAAAAAAATATATTGAATCGAAATTTTGAGCCTGCGTTCAAAATTTTATGAAAAAGTAATGAAAGTATAAAAGACATTTTGGAAAAGTCTACATTACTTAAAATATTTAAAGTTTAAAAGAAAATTCCCAAATTTAAAGTTTAAACTTGAGAAACCAAAGTAAAAACAACGGAAAATGCCATCCAACTGCGAGAATTTCCGGGCCTAGGGGCCATTATAAGGTCCGGGCCCCTTAGACTGGACGTGCGAGCTCCACTATGTTCAAGCAAAATGGGAAAAAATAAAAAAGGAAGGTTTAATTCATAACTTTCCTTTCGACGAACAAAAAAATTAAAACAAAAAATTGATTTCTTTGTTGAACATTTCGAGTTTTTTCAAAACTTGGCTTGTTGAAAATTTCGACCTTTTTCAAAATTTAGATCTTTTTAATTTCGCCTTTTTTGAAAATTCTGGTTTTATAAAATTTTGAGTTATCTCGAAACTTTTTTGAAAATTTCGACCTTTTTATTTGTTGAAAATTGTTGTTTGTTTGGTATTTATTAAAAACTGTCTTTTTTTGAGAATTTCAGCTTTTCTGACCATTTGAATTCCTTTTTAAAATTTCTCTTTTGGAAAAGTTTTAGTTAACCTTGAAGTTTTGAATATATTTCAGAAAATTTTAACTCAATTCAAATTTTTGACTTATTTATTGTTTATATGTGCCAAATTTTGTATTTATTAAAAACTTTGTTTTTTTTTGAAAATTTCAGCTTTTTTGACCATTTGAACTCTTTTTCAAAATATCTTTCTAGGATATTTTTAGTTTACCTTGAAGTTTTGAATATTTCTAAAAATTTTAACTCAATTCAAATTTTTAACTTATTTATGAAAATGTTTACCTTTTTTTAAACTCCCCTGAATTGAAAATTTATACCTTTTTTAAAATGTATTATTAGAAATTTGGATTTTTTAGCACAATCTGACTGGAATACATATTTTTATAGTTTACCTTGAAGTTTGGCATTTTTTTTTGGAAAATTTCGATTATTTTCAAATTGAACTATTTTGAAAATGTTTACCTTTTTCTTTAAATTTCCCTTATATTTGAAAATTGACACTTTTTTAAAATGTATTATTAGAAATTTCGACTTTTTAGCACAATCTGACTGAAATACATATTTTTATAGTTTACCTTGAAGTTTTGCATTTTTTGTGGAAAATTTCGATTATTTTCAAATTGACCTATTTTGAAAATGTTCACCTTTTTCTTTAAATTTCCCTTATATTTGAAAATTGACACCTTTTTTTAAAATGTAGTATTAGAAATTTCGACTTTTTGGCAAAATCCAACTAAAATACATATTTTTTACATAGTTTACCTTGAAGTTTTGCATTTTTTTGGAAAACTTCGAGTTTTTAACTTATTTTGAAAATTTTTACTTTTTTTTCTTTAAATGTCCCTTCTATTTCAAAATGTATACCTTTTTTTAACATTTAATATTCGAAATTTCGACTTTTTTAAAAAATCTGACTGCGATTTTTATTGAAAATTTCGCTTCTTTTGAAGTTTTTAAAAAATGTTCACATCCAAAATTTGACATATTTTGAAAATTTCAATTCTTTCAAATTTGGGTATTACTTTTTTCTCAAATTTTTGAGAGTTTTATTGAAAAATTTACTCATGTTTCCAAGGTTTTGCTCCAAAATGTGGAAGTGAAATTTAATATTTTCTCCCTAAAAGTGGTCCGCGGATACTTTTTGCCAAAATTTGCACTTTAATGTTCAGTTACGAAGCCCAAGCCAAATAAGAGCAAAGTCGAAGTTTTGAAACAAAAATCCATAATCTACGAGGGCGGTCCGATAAGTACTTAGCCCCACCGCCCGATGGCACCACTATCGCAAGAGAAATTTACTATCGTGTAGTACATTCTCGTAGACGGCTACTGTCGAAATTTCAGCCGAATCAGACTCGTAGTCTTGTTTTCACCGTAAATGGCAGCGGGCGTGGATTTTAGAAAAATGGAAAAAGAGCAATACCGGTCGGTGATTCGATTTTTGTTTTTGGAAGGGAAATCGCGCAGCGAAATCAAAGAGGGCTTGGATGCTGTGTACGCTGACTCTTCTCCTTCGATGGCGACCATTAAAAATTGGTTTAACGAGTTTCAGCGTGGTCGCACGTCGGTTTTTGATGAGCCACGCCCAGATGCCCTGAAAACTGCTGCTACGGAGGATACCGTGACAAAAATCCACGATCTCGTATTGGCAGACCACAGATTGAAGATACGCGAGATAGCTGAGACAGTAGGCATCTCAAAAGACCGCGTGGGTCATATCTTGCATGAAATTTCGGGCGCCATGGTTGCCGCGTTGCTTACTTCGGACAACAAGCGCAGTCGTGAAACCACTTCAGAGCAACGTTTGACGATGTTTAAGTGCAATCCGAAGGAGTTTTTCCATCGTTTCGTGACCGTTGAAGAAACATGGATCCACTGGTACACGCCAGAGACCAAAGAACGGTCGAAACAGTGGACTTCACCCGGTGAACGTGCTCCGAAGAAGGCGAAGACTTTCCTATCGGCCGGAAAGGTGATGGTCACCGTTTTCTGGGATTCGCAAGGTGTTATCTACATCGACTACCTAGAGAAGGGCAAAACGATCACAGGGCTGCACTGTGCCGAATTATTGGGCAGATTCGATGCCGAATTGCAGAAAAAAACGGCCCCATTTGGCGAAGAAAAAAGTGCTCTTCCACCATGACAACGCACAGGCTCACGCCTCCGCCCTTCGCCACGGCCAAATTGGTCGAATTGGGCTTCGAACTGCTGCCCTATCCATCGTATTCTTTAGATTTGGCCCCGTGCGACTTCTATTTATTTCTAAACTTGAAAAAGTCACTCGTCGGGTAGAAATTTCAGTCGGATGAGGAGGTCATCGCCGCCACGGAGGCTTACTTTGCAGACCTCCAGAAAATGTATTTTTCAGACGGGTTAAAAAAGTTGGAGCATCGATGGGTCAAGTGTATCGAGTTAAAAGAAGACTAGGTTGAGAAATAAATCGGCACTATTCCAAAATTTTCGTTTTTCTTTTGTAGGCTAAGTATTTATCGGACCACCCTCGTATATGTATAAAAAAATCTTGAAATGTCGAGAAGAACGTCAACATTCCAAAGCATCGAAATTAAAAAAATATCAAAATTATTTTAAAAAAATGGGAATTTCCAAAATTTGCAACCCAAATTTTAAAAGAAATAAAAAGTAAAGGTTTTTGAAGTGTAACTTTGAAAAAAAGGATCCAGTTATTTAGAAAAGATCGATAGGTGACGTTGAAATCGTAATTTTATGAAAATATAAACTTGAAACTGGACATGTAACCCTAGATATAAAATATGTTTGGACAAAATAGTGAAAAATTTGTAAAACATTATCAATTTTTTGGTAGAAACTTAGGAAATTAGAAGGGTATATTTCAATAATTAACCTTTCTAAATATAACTCAAAATTTTGGGGACCGAAAGAAAAAAGCATAAAATTAAAAAAAAAAGACTAACAACACAACTGTAGTAATAAAATTTTAAAAAATATTATTAAACTCGAAGTAGTAATTTATTCAATTAAGTGAAAATTTGCTCAGCTTATTCTTTCGTTTGTTTTGTTTTGTTCAATTGCTTCATTCGTTTTGTGTTTTTTCCCTGAAGTAAACAAATCAGATTGAGATAAATTATCGATTTGCTGTTAAATATGAAGCATTAAAAACAATGAGGAGCCTCCTAAAGCAGCTCTTATTAAAATAAGGATCTGATTACTTACCTTCTTTACATGATAAAATTGCGTTATTTTTTAGATCCAAATTCCAGCGAATTGCATTCAAATACTTTTACTTGCTGAACGTCATTGGCCTTATCTTAATAGGAATAAGCAGAGAAACATGCATAAATAAAGAGATTTTACGCGTTGTTGAGCACAAATTAACCCACATTTCATTAAAAATATGTATAACTGATTAAATTTTATTTTGTTTATAATTACGCTTAAAATATATAAATGAAAGTAATATCACGTACGTAACGTTTGCCATTTGTCTTGAACTCTAACGACAACTTTTTTCCTCAAAATTTGGCTCTCTGAGAGGTTTGGATTTTTTCTGAAAATTTCGATTTTTTTTCTCGAAATTTGATCTTTTGAAATTACCTTTCTTCCTAATTTTGATTTTCTTGCAATTTCGTCGTTTCAAAATTGGTACTTTTTTCGATATTTTGAAATAATTCTCAAAATTCGACTTCTTTTGAAAATCACATTCTTTTTAAATCCGACTTTTTGGAAATTGTTTCCAAAATTTGATTTTTTTTTCTCAATATTTGATTTTCTTTGGGTCTAGAGGTCTAATCTATTTTGAAGTCTTTTGAAAATTTCGATTTTATTTTCAAAATTCAACTTTCTTCTTCAAAGTTTGGTTTCTTCTGAAAAGTTTAGACTTTTTGCATCAAATTTTGAATGTTTTGAAAGGTTTTATATTGTTTTCTTAAAAATGTGACTTTCTCCTCGAAATTTGTTTTATTCTACACTTTTTCCCAAAATCGGTATTTTTTCGAAACTTGGACTTTGTTTTCAATATTCGTCCTTTTCTTTAAGATTCTTTGAGAGATTTTGACTTTTTCCTTTCTTGGAATTATGCACAATATTTCTAATCTTTGTTTTTAACTTTTTAAAAATACGATTTTTTTCTCGAAATTTTTCTTTTTATTAAAATGGCTCTAAACTGGTCTTCTTCTCGAAACTTAGACTTTATTGTCAAAACTCGTCAAAACTAATTTAACCTTCTCTGACAAATTTTGACTTTTTTCAGCTTTTTCTCAAAATGTGCAGTTTTTTTAAGTTCCTTTTCCCGAAAATTTACAATTTTTCCCAAAATTCGACTTTTTAAAAATCTTCTTTTCTCGAAAGCCGCATTTTTAATACGATTTTATCCTCAAAATTCTATTTTATTCCTCAAAAGACCCTGTTCTGGGCGATTTAGAATTTTTCCACAAAATTTTGATTTTGTTTTTATGATTTCGACTTTTTTTTCTCGAACTTTCGAATTTTGGCTTTTTGTCGATGTTTCGTAATTTTCTCGAAATTTGATGTCTTCTGAAATCACCTTCCTTTTTGATTTCGATTTTCTAGAACTTTCGAATTTTGTCTTTTGTCGATGTTTCGTAATTTTCTCAAAATTCGATCTCTTCTCGAAATTTGTTACTTCAAATTTTCCCCACCATTTATGGTTTTGCAAATTTTGGTTTTGTCCTCGAAATTTGCCTTTTAATTAAAATTCCGACTTCGTTTCTCAAAATTCGTCATTTTTCTAATCTTTGGCCTTATTCTCAAAAATCAGTTTTTTCAGAATGTAGCCTTCTTTGAGAAATTGTAACTTTTTTCGACCTTCGTCCAAAAATTTTAAGGTTTTTGAAAAATTAATTTTTCTTGAAATTTTTCTATTTTTTTCAAAATTTGAGTTTTTGAAAATTCGTTCTTTCCCAAAAGTCGATTTTTCAAAATTCAATTTTATTTTCAAGATTCGACTTTTTTTCATCAAATTTTGAATTCTTTGGAAAGCTTTAGATGATTTTCTTAAAATTCTCACTTTCTCCTCGAAATTACTTTTTTATCGAGCTTTCAGCTTTCTTTTCAAAATTCAATTTTTTATGGATATTTTGCCAATTTTTCTTTCGAAATCAACCCTCTTTTTAACTTCAACTTTCTGGGAATTTCGATTTGTTTTTCAAAATTTGATTTTAATTTAAAGTCCCATCATTTATATTTTTGCAAATTTCGACTTTATGCTGGAAATCTGCCTTTTAATTTAAATTGCGACTTTTTTTCTAAAAATTCCTTTTTTTTCCTAAACTTGGGCATTATTCTCAAAACTAGATTATTATTATTTCAATGAAGCCTTCTTTGACTTTTTTCGACCTTCTTCTCAAAAGTTTTTGAAAGATTCGTTTATCCCGAAATTTTTCCATTTTTTTTAAAATCCAGCTTATAAAAAAATGGGTTTTTCCCGAAAGTCGATTTTTTTAAAATTCGATATTATATTTAAAATTCGACTTTTTTTTCAAATTTTGACTTTTTTCCCTCAAATTCTGACTTCTTTTGAGATTTTATACTTTTTCTCAAAATACTCTTTTTTTCGAAACTTCGACTCTGTTTTCAAAATTCGTCCTTTTCTTCAAGATTCTTTGAAAGATATTGACTTTTATCCTTCTTTCGAACTATGCTGAATATTTCTAATCTTTATTTTTAATTTTTTTATCACAACTTCTCCCAAAATTCAACTTTTTAAAAATTCAATTTTCTTCTTGAAATTTTTCTTTTTAATAAACTGGCTCATTTTTTTTAAACTGGTTTTCTCCTCGAAAGTTAGACTTTATTGTCAAAAGTCGACTTTTCCAAATTTAATCTTCTCTGACAAATTTTGAATTTTTTCAAATTTCAAAAGTTGCTGTTTTTTTTTAAATTCCTTTTCCCGAAATTTTACCATTTTTCCTAAAGTTCAACTTTTTTTAAATCTTCTTTTTCGCGAAAGTTGAAAGTCGTATTTTTAATACGGTTTTATTTTCAAAATTCAACTTTTTTCCTCAAAATTTGGCTTCTTATAAAAAGTTAAAGTTTTTTCCTTAAAATTTCGATCTTTTTCTCGATATTTCGATTTATATTCAAATTTCGACTTTCTCAAAAAATTCTTTTCTGAGAGGTTCGGATTATTCCTCCATATTTTGACTTTTTGTCAAAATTTGGACTTTTTTTCCCAAAAATGCAACTTTTTTTCCAAAAATTCGACTTTTTTCCCAAAAATTCGATTTTTTTCCCAAAATTAGACGATTTTCGATATTTCGCATTTTTTCTCAAAATTCAGTTTTTTTTCTGGAAATTTCGATTTATTTTCTTAAATTCGACTTTCTGGAAATTTCTATTTATTTCTCAATATTCGTTTCGTACTTGTAAGTTATGTCTTCAATGCTTCTGCAAATTTCAATTTTTTTTCCTCGAAATTTGTCTTTTAATTGAAATTGTGACTTGTTCCCAAAATTCGACTTTTTTCAAAGTCTAATTCCTTCTAGAAAATTTTGATTGTTTAATTTCAATTTTCGTTTCCACATTTTTAAAAAAATTTCTACATTTTGCCTCAATATTCTGGTGGAACAGACTGAACCTTGCTTATCTTCAAAAATTGAAATACAAATCTTGTCCCCTGAAACCAAGAAAGATTAAAAAACACAACAACGCGTTTCGAAAGCCAAGCTTTCATCTTCAGAGGGATACTTGGGTATCGAAACGCGTTAAAGCAACGTTTGTTGTGTTTTTTAATCTTTCTTCCACAATAAAGGTTGCTCTAACGCGTTTCGAAAGCCAAGCTATCATCTTCAGAGAGATATTTGGGTATCGAAACGCGTTAGAGCAACCTTTGCTATGTTTTTTAATCTTTCTTCCACAACAAAGCTTGCTCTAACGCGTTTCGAAAGCCAAACTATCATCTTCAGAGAGGTACTTGGGTATCGAAACGCGTTAGAGCAATCTTTGTTGTGTTTTTTAATCTTTCTTCCACAACAAAGGTTGCTCTAACGCGTTTCGAAAGCCAAGCTATCATCTTCAGAGAGATATTTGGGCGAAATGCGTTAGAGCGACTTTTGTTGTGTTTTTTAATCTTTCTTCCACAACAAAGGTTGCTCTAACGCGTTTCGAAAGCCAAGCTATCATCTTGAGAGAGATACTTGGCTATCGAAACGCGTTAGAGCAAACCTTTGTTGTGTTCTTTAATCTTTCCTGGTTTCAGGGGACAATATTTGTATTTCAATATTCTACTTTTTTAGACTTTTGTAGTTCGTCTCTTTTCTTTGAAATTTGTTCATCAAATTCCTGAAAATTTTCTCGAAATTTGTCTTCTTATTGAAATGGTGCTTTTTTCTGAAAAATCATTATTTCTTGAAACGTCCACCTTATTTTCAAAATTGACTTTTTCCAAATTGGATTTCTTTGAGAAATGTTGAGTTTTTCGACCTGTTACTATTTCACATGGCGCTACAAAGAGTTTTTATTATTATATTTCAAAATTCTGCTTTGGAAATGTTGTAATTTTTCCCAAAATTCTTAAAATTCGACTTATTTGTTCATTTATTTGTTTCGAAACTGCAGTTTATTCCTAAAATTCGAATGTTCCCGAAATTTCAATTTTTTGTCTAAATTTGGCATTTTTCGAAACTTAGAGGTCATTTTCCATATTCAACTTTTTTTAACTACACATCTGAAAGAAATATTCCTGTTTTCTCTAAAATTCTCTTTCTTAGATTAAGATTTTTGAATTCGTCGCTTTTTTTCGAAATTTATCCATTTTATAATCAAAATTGTGCTTTTTCTAAGAATTTCAACTTTTATCTCAAAAGTCGATTTCGTCTGCTTCTAAAAGTTTCAATTTTTAAGGTTTCGCAGCTTAAAGGGAAAAACGGAATCCCCATTAGCTCACTCTTGTGTCCGTCCGTCCGTCCATCTGTCACAAAGAGGTTTTCCTCGAAAACTGAATAACGTAGAAATTTGAAATTTTGTACAGCGTTAGTTCTCGACGACCCACGTAAATATCTCCAGCCAAGGATTAGAAAAAGAAAATAGTTTGTAATAAAATGGGGGGTTAATTTGGTCTCCGAAAAATCAAGTTTTAGTTATGATATGGTGTGAGGTATCATTTGAAAGAGCTGCCTTTAGGGATCTTGAACTATTTTTTTAAATAATTTTCTGTTTAATCGTCTTAAAGATAGAGCTCAAAATGTGTCAGGAATGACCCCCGATCATGAAAAAATGTTTTATGGAAAAACAGGTACTTCAATTCTAGACTTTTTCACCCACAAAGTTTTATTATTTTTTTAAATAAAGAACTTGATATAGCTGAAGGATAGAGTGCAGATCAAATTAGTCTTTTACGTTATTTCATTTAGATGAATATTTTCGAAATTAGCACTAGTTTAAGCAACACAGTAATTGCGGTTGGAATCGAATATTTTAAGGCGATCAGCGGAGATCTCATAAACTGTGTTAGTCATGCAAATAAATGCCTTGTGAGACATGATCAGCACAGTTATCAGTTCTATAAATATTTGGATGGATTGTAGAAAAAAGTGTATATATCTGAAAATAGACAATTTTTTTATTTTTCAATTACAAAACAAGAAAATATGCATAAAATTTCACCGAGTTACACATAAGTAAACATGATTTAATTTGGTGAGTTCAGGAATCGTAGGGAACCCTGATTGTGGAGTCCAACACGCTCTTGGCTGAATTATTTACTCAAAATTCATTTTGTCTTCCAAATTCGGATCTTCTTTTAAAATTTGTTTATTTTTGCAAAATCAGAATAAAATTAAGATATTATAATCCGTACAGACAGACCCCAACGTACTATAAATATAACAAAACGCAAAATACTCGATATAGTTCTTAGATTAGCTCAATGTAGCCCATGAGTGGGTGAAATATTTAACCATCTAAAAATGAAGAAAGTCGAATATAATAGTAACAATTTTGCAATTGTGGAGCTTTTCTAGATATCTACATTAATGAGAGTCGTTTCAAAAACCATAGTGGTAGTGATCTTTTTTTTGGTTCCTTGTCGAGTGCACTACTGATGAAAAAAAGGGGGAAATTATCCAGTAACTTGCACTAAGGTTACTTTTCAATCAAAAGCAATGTAAAGGCTAGATAAGTGCGCGGCAAAAGTTAAAGCGACCACTTTTTCATTCTTTATGCTTCACTGGACCCAACTGAAATTAGTAAATCAGTGGTTCGCTTTAAGTGCCAGTCAGGCGTGAAATATTGGTTTCCGTTTCTATTGTTTACATCTAGAACAGATAATGATCATCTCCATACTAATTATCAACAAATATTTCTATTGGAATACTATTTTAACCTACTGTCATCAGCTCAACAGTAATGGCAGGCCAATTACTGAATTAGTTGCAATTAGAGCTTTCACAGAACATATGTTGGCTAGATTTTTTTGTATAGTCTGCAATTTACGACTGTATGATTGATTGGGTTTCATTATTGTCGAATTTTTCTATTAATACTAAACTTTGTTTAATGCCAAAGGTTTGGCTGCCAAACAAATGTCTGTGGAGGCCGAATTAATTTTCTAACCGATTTGATTTGATTCGTTTGAAAACAAGAGCATGTGTCGAGTCTGTATACAGTAGGATACTGTTACCTGACCTCCTTTAACAATTACCATTAACTGTTAATAAAGTCAACTATTAAACACTTTCCTATAACACTTTAAAAGATGTTTACCGAATTTTAAATGTCGCTTCGTTAAAAAGATATTTTCTTATGTGTGCACATTTCTGCTGACGCACGCCACTGGCGGTCAATTAATTAAACTAAGACGAATGGAAAAAAACAATCGCTTTAGTTAGTTATTCTAGTTATTACAAACAGCATATTTTAATATGATAATAATTCACAATAAAGTGGGTTTGTTTAAAAAGGATTATTAACCAATTATATCTTAACAGCAAACATGAGAATATCGTTCGGTAGATACAAGTAATAAATAAGTGGTAGTTAATTTTTCTGGTGATTAAATAATTTTCCTAATTATTTTATTTTATTTGCATTGGCATTCCCAGGCAAAATCATAAATACTAATAAGTAATTAGGATTTTTTTATTAATGTTGCTATTGTGCCAAGTACAATGAACGGTCAATATAAATTAATCACATTCATAATATCTAGCAACATAAACAAAAATTTTTTGGAAACCAAAATTTTTACCTATGCTGAGCGTCGAAGGCGGGATTTGCTTCAGTTTTTCGAACAAACTCGAAATTTCGAATTTTACTTAAATTTTGGCATAATTCCAAAATTCGATATTTCAAAAGCAACATATTTCTCCTAAAATAGATGTTTTTTCTACCAAATTTCGAACTCATTTTAAGAAAATAAACGAATTTGTGAAAAAAATTAAATGTAGACGTTATTCAGGAAATGAATCGAAATTTAGAGAAATATTTCTGAGGCAATTATTATAATTTTGTATTTAAATTTTAACAATGATCACTAGGGGCCGGATTATATGCAAGATAAAAAGCTTGAAATAAGCAAGCAGCACGCTTAAAATTTGCACCAAAAGTGTCACAATATGCAACTTTAAATAATAATGCTGTTAATTATTATTTTAGAAAAAAATGAAGGGTTATAAAAAAAAGAAGATTTTTGAATAAAAATTCCAAATAGTAGCTTTGAGATTAAGGCCAAATTTTGGAAACTTACCTCTTTTAAGAGTAAAGATCGAAATGTTGTCAAAAAAGATAAATTTTGAGAAAGGCATAATTTCCAGAAACTTTAGGAATTTAGTTAAAATTTCTAGATATAGAGATTCTAAAATATCGAAATTTTTTGAAAAATGACCCTAAAATACCAACATTTCCAAAACAAGAGAGATTAAAGCCGAATTTTGGAAAAATTCCTCTTTTAAGAGAGAATACCGAAATTTGGAAAAAAATATAAATTTCGAAAAGAAAGTCTAAATTTCCCGAAAATTTCGGAATTTAGTCCAAATTTCTAGACATCGAGATTCTAAAATATCGAAATTTTTAGAAAAATAAACCTAAAATAACACAATTTCGAAGACACTTCAAGAGAAATTGTAGAAATTTCGACGGTCGATGAAATTTTCCAAAGAACGTCAATTTTAAGAAAAAGTCGAATTTTGAAATAAAATGGAAATTTGAGAACGAAGGAAACTAATCGAGAATCCCAAATATATTTCTGGCAAAAAGGCCAAACTTCAAGAAAACAACAGAAATTTCCCAGAAAAAGTTAAATTTAGAAAAAAAATAGTGACATTTTGAGAATAGTTGTCTACGAAAGACGAATTCTGGACAAACCGAAATTTTGAGAAAAAGAAGAAAAGGATTGAGAATTGTAGGATCATAAAAGTAGAGACTTTGAAAAGAGGAGTTTGAGAAAAAAGTGAAATTTCAAGAAAAAACAAATTTCAAGGACAAAAACTAAATTTCCAAAAACAGACTTTCAAAAAAATAGAAATTTCGAAAATTGAAATTAAAAAGGACCAATTTTAAAGAAAAAGGCGTCATTTCTGATTCTAGCAGGTAGAAAATTTCAAAAAGAATCTAATTTTAAGAAATATAACGAAATTTCTGGAAAAACCAAAACTAGCGTTTGAGATTAAAGCCGAATGTTGGAAAAATACCTCTTTCAGAAGTAAAGATCGAAATTTTGAGAGAAAAGATAAATTTCGAAGGGAAAGTCTAAATTTCCAGAAACTTTAGGAATTCAGTCAAAATTTCTAGACAACGAGATTCTAAAATACCAAAAAACCAAAGCTTAGCGTTTGAGATTAAAGCCGAATGTTGAAAAAATACCCCTTTTAAGAGTAAAGATCGAAATTTTCAGAAAAAAGATAAATTTCGAGGAGAAAGTATAAATTTTCAGAAACTTTTCGAATTTAGTCAAAATTACATTGAGAGTCTAAAATACTGAATTTTTTAAAAAAATAAACCTAAAATAACACACTTTTGAAAACAAGGTGACATTTCAAAAAAAATATTTAAATTTCGACGGTCGACCGTCGAAATTTTTTAAAGAAGGTCAATTTTAAGAAAAAGTCAAATTTTGAAATAAAATGAAAATTTGGGAACGAAGGAACAAATCGAAAATCTCGAAAAAGACGAAACTTCAAAAAAACAACAATTATTTCCCACAGACATTTAAATTTTGAAAAATAAATAGTAACATTTTTATAATAGTTGTCTATGAAAAAGACGAATTTTGAACAAAAAATTGAAATTTGGAAAAACGGCGAACTTCGAAAAAAGTTGACAATTGTAGGATCATAAAAGTGGAAATTTCGAAAAGACAATTTTGAGAAAAATGTTGAAATTTCAAAAAAAGACCAATTTTAGTAAAAAAATCTAAACTTCCAAAAGAAAATTTGACAAAACTAGAAATTTCGAAAATCGAAAATTCAAAAAGTAGAACAATTTTAAAGAAAAAGTCGTAATTTCCAGAAATATTAAACATTGAAATACAAATCTTGTTCCCTGAAACCAAGAAAGATTAAAAAACGCAGCAGAGATCACTCTAACACATTTCGATAGCCAAGCTACCATCTTCAGTATCTCTCTAAAGATGACAGCTTGGCTATAGAAACGCTTTAGAGCAACCTCTGTTGTGTTTTTTAATCTTTTATGGTTTCAGGGGACAAGATTTGTATTTCAATTTTTGAAGATAACCAAGGACCACTCCGTTCCACCAAAAAAATCCAGAAATATTAAATACGAAATTTTGAAGTAAATATGAAAATTTCGAGAAAAAGCCAAATTTTAAGCAAATAGTCGAAATATCTCAAAGTTCTGATTCTAGCAGGTAGAACGTTTCAAAAAGCACCTAATTTTAAGAAATATAACGGAATTTCGAGAAAAACCTTGAAATTGAGTGGGGAAAAGTCAAATTTAAAAAAGTCAAAGTTTTGTGAATAAAAACGAAATTACGAATTTTGAAAAGAAAAAATCAAAATTTCGAGACGAATTCCGAGAAAAAATTAAAATTTTGCACAGTAAGTCAAATTTTTAGAATAGACGTTTATGAAAAAAGAAAAACAATTTTGAAAAATCCTAAATGTTGAAAAAAAGATGAATTTTGAAGAATACAATTAAAATTTTTAAAAACAAAAGTGAATTATGAAAAAAATTCGAGAAAAATTATTACTAGAAAAAGATCAAAATTTCAAGGAGTCGAAATCTGGTAGAAATTCAAAATATGTCAGTCTTCGATTTTGTTAAATTTGGAAAAAAAGTGCCAATTTTGAGAAAAAGTCAAAATTTCTCGGTCGATTTTTTTTTTACTGGTTTAGCCAGTGGGAGACAAGTGGCTCACCATAGAAAATACCCAATACTTAGATAAATGTCAACATTTTGAGAAATAAGTTGAAATTTTCAGAAAATTGGATTTAAAAAAATCTCGAAAACATTTTGAAATTCACAAAGAAAGTTTTCCAGAATTTTTGACTTTTTAGACAAATTCAGAATTTCCAAAAAAAAAGATTTCAAAATTTGGACAATATTTTGATAAAAAAAGTAGATTTCTTTATCAAAAGATTATCTAGATTTTGAGGAAAGGGGAAATGTTGATAAAACACTTCAAAATTAGCAGAAATTCGGTTTTTAAAAGAGTGAAAATTTTCAAATAAAGGTCGAATTTTGAGAAATGGAAATTTTAAAGGGAAAAATTTCAAAATTTTAAAAAGATTAGGTTTTGATAAAAAAGAAATCAAATTTTAATAATAAATTTAAATTGTAAAATAAAAAGACAAATTTTGCGAAAAAAGAAGTATTTTGGGAAAAACGACAATATTTCGATTAAACTTCAAAATTTCAAGGAAACGACGAATTTTGAATAAAAAAATGGTAATTTATGGAAAAGCCTACTTTAAATTTTAGAACGAGTGCTTTAACCAAGGAGGGTAAATGCCCCACCCAGCACCTATGTTAATGTTAATGTATTATTTATTATATTATTACCTCTTTATTTTGTAGAAAGGAACCACAGCATTTCGGAGCATTCTGCAGGTTACCCACTTATCCGACTCGTTCATTTGATTGGTTCTTTGGGTGCTAGGTACCAAAATGAGATTTGGACTTTTTTTTTAGAAAAAATTATAATTCTTCTGAAATATATACTAAAGAACAATATTCCAAAATTTGTGGCTTGGTCCCTTTCTACAAAAGTCACAAAAGGTCCAACATTTCAGAGTCTGGGCAATTTTTCAAAATGTTTTCAAAAGAAAGTCTAAATTTCCAGAAACTTTAGGAATTTAGTCAAAATTTCTATATATTGAGATTCTAAAATACCGAAAGTTTTAGAAAAATAAACCTAAAACATAACAATTTCGAAAACCATGTGACACTTCAAGAAAAATATCGACATTTCGACGGTCGACGGTCGAAATTTTCCAAAGAAGGTCAATTTTAAGAAAAAGTCGAATTCTGAAATAAAATGGTAATTTGAGAACGAAGGAAACGAATCGAAAATCGCAAAAAAGACGAAACTTAAAAAAAAAAACAACAAATTTCCCACAGAAAATTAAATTTTGAAAAATAAATAGTAAAATTTTGATAATAGTTGTCTATGAAAAAGACGAATTTTGAACAAAAAATTGAAATTTGGAAAAACGGCTAACTTCGAAAAAAGTTGAGAATTGTAAGATCATAAAAGCGGAAATTTCGAAAAGACGATTTTGAGAAAAATGTTGACATTTCAAGAAAAAGACGAACTTCAGGGAAAAAACAAAAAAAAACTTCCAAAAACCAATTTGAAAAAAATAGAAATTTCGAAAATCGAAAGTTAAAAAAAACAATTTAAAAAAAAGTGGTCATTTCCAGAAATATTAAATATTGAAATACAAATCTTGTCCCCTGAAACCAAGAAAAATTAAAAAACACAACAGAGGTTGCTCTAACGCATTTCGATAGCCAAGCTACCATCTTCAGTATCTCTCTAAAGATGATAGCTTGGCTATCGAAACGCTTTAGAGCAACCTCTGTTGTGTTTTTTAATTTTTTATGGTTTCAGGGGACAAGATTTGTATTTCAATTTTTGAACATAACCAAGGGACCAGTCCGTTTCACCAAAAAAATTCAGAAATATCTCAAAGTTCTGATTCTAGCAGGTAGAACATTTCAAAAAGAATCTAATTTTAAGAAATATAACGGAATTTCGAGAAAAACCTTGAAATTAAGTAGGACAAAGACAAATTTCAAAAAAGTCAAAGTTTTGTGAATAAAAACGAAATTAAAAAAAAGACGAATTTTGAAAAGAAAAAATCAAAATTTCGAGACGAATTCCGAGAAAAAATTAAAATTTTGCACAGTAAGTCAAATTTTTAGAATAGACGTTTATGAAAAAAGAAAAACAATTTTGAAAAATCCTAAATGTTGAAATGTTGAATTTTGAAGAACACAATTAAAATTTTTAAAAACAAAAGTGAATTATGAAATTCGAGAAAAATTATTACAAGAACTGGTCCTTGGGTATCTTGAAAAATTGAAATACAAACCTTGTGCCCTGAAACCAAGAAAGATTAAAAAACACAACAGAGGTTGCTCTAACGTGTTTCGATAGCCAAGCTATCATCTTCAACGCGTTAGAGCAACCTCTGTTGTGCTTTTTGATCTTTCTTGGTTTCAGGGGACAAGATTTGTATTTTAATTTTTAAAGATAACCAAGGACCGTTCCACAAAAAAATCCAGATATAATTAATACCAAAATTTGAAATAAATATGAAAATGTTGAGAAAAATCTTGAAATTGAGTGGGACAAAGTCAAATCTAAAAAAAAGTCAAGTTTTGTGAATAAAAGCGAAATTAAAAAAAAGACGAATTTTGAAAAGAAAAAATCAAAATTTCGAGACGAATTCTGAAAAAAAATTGAAATTTTGCATAGAAAGTCAAATTTTTAGAATAGACGTTTATGAAAAAAGAAAAACAATTTTGAAAAATTCTAAATGTTGAAAAAAAGATGAATTCCGCGGAATACAATTAAAATTTTTAAAAACCAAAGTGAACTATGAAAAAAAATTCGAAACAAATTATTACGAGGCAAAGATCGAAATTTCAAGGAGTCGAAATCTGGTAGAAATTCAAAACATGTCAGTCTTCGATTTTGGTAAACTTGGAAAAAAGTGTCAATTTTGAGAAAAAGTCAAAACTTCTCGATTGAATATTTATTTTTTCTTTACTGGTTTAGTCAAAAGGAAACAAGAGCCTCACCATGACGTCAGAAAGTACCCAATAAATGTCAGTATTTTGAGAAATAAGTTGGAATTTTCAAAAACTGGATTTAAAAAATCTCGAAAGCGTTTTGAAAGTTTTCTATAATTTTTGACTTTTTAGGCATATTCAGAATTTCCAAATAGAAGTTTTTAAAATTTGTACAATCTTTTGATTGTTCAAATTCTGAGAAAAGAGCAAATTTTGATAAAACACTTCAAAATTTGCAGAAATTCGGATTTTAAGGGTGGAAATTTTTAAATAAACGTCAAATTTTGAGAAACGAAAATTTTAAGGGAAAAAACGAAAAATGTTAAGATAACAATTCAAAATTTTAAAAAAGATTAGGTTTTCATAAAAAAGAAATAAAATTTTAATAATAAATTTAAATTGCAAAATAAAAAGACAAATTTTGCGAAAAAGAAAGAATTTTGGGAAAAAACTTAATATTTCGATTGGATTTCAAAAAGAAAACGACGAATTCTGACAAAAAAAATGGTATTTCTGGAAAAGCCTACTTTAAATTTTAGATTGGCTGCTTTAACCAAGGAGAGTAAATGCCCCACACAGCACCCATGTTAATGTTAATGTATTATTTATATTATTATTACCACTTTATTTTGTAGAAAGGAACCATATCATTTGGGAGCATTCTGCAGGTTGCCTACCTATCCGACTCGTTCATTTGATTGGTTCTTTGGTTGCTAGGTAGTATAATAAGGTTTGATCTTTTTTTTTTCAGAAAAGATTATAATTCTTCTGAACTATATGCTAAAGACCAATATTTCAAAATTGGTGGTTTGGTTCCTTTATGCAAAAGTAACATGAGACACATTTTAGAGTCTGGGCAATTTTTCGAAATGTTTTCGAAACTTACTTCAAATTTCCGCGGACTTACATTAAGTAATGCAAAGTTGATTTGACCAATTTTATTCATTAACTGAATAGATTTAGTTTTACCCATCGAAAGGTATTATAAATATAGTGAAAATATGCATCATCATTAGATTTTAGGTGAAATATGCAGTAACCGGTGAAAATGCATATAATCCGATCTCTAGTGATCACTAACCAAATGTTTGAAACACAAATCTGTCCCCTGAAACCAAGAAAGATAAAAAAACACAACAAAGTTTGCTCTAACGCGTTTCGATAGCCAAGCTATCATCTTCAACGCTTTAGAGCAACCTTTGTTGAGTTTTTTTAATCTTTCTTGGTTTCAGGAGATAAGTTTTGTTTTTCAATTTTTGAACATAACCAAGGACCAGTGCGTTGCACCAAAACAAAATGTTTATATTCTAAAAGCATTGCTTCCATCTGAAATACATCTCAGCTATCATTTTTCTTCCGCGAGATCTACGTATAAAAAAAATAGCTCAACGCCATGAAGGAATTTTCACTTCAAAATCCATAACAGATGGTTTTGTAATCGAGCAGAAAATGCTCAAGCGAGCTCTGAGTTTTTGTGGATAATCTCTTTATGGCGAACATATTAGGAGAAGAGGATTTGTCCCCTTGAATCTTCCCCATATCTACAGCACGGCATAAATTATGATTTTTTTGAAACTTCGATTTTTTTTCTTTCAAATTTATTTTGGGATCATTTAAAAATTCATGTAATTCGCGTTATTGTGAAACTATAATACTTCGAAATAGAAGTGAATATTTAGAAATATAAATGTTATTTAAAACGATTCTTTTTACAAAACTTTGCAAATAAACACTTGAGTTTCTAGTTTTATGCCAACCTTTGTATAAATATTATAACATAATCGCTATATTTATCACACCGTCCAGCTAATAATGGTAACGAAGATGTCATAAAGTGGTCAACAAATTATCGTGAACGAACTCCCAAAAGCTCAAACAAAGACATTACACCTCGACCGACTCCACAATCGCCTGTTCGAAATCAAGCTGCACCATTACCAGGAATCCACCAAGGTTTAACAGTGGCGGAACGTCAACGTTTTACATTAATTATACATATTAAAAGATAAGAATTTCAATCAACTGGAACTAGCACACCCAAACAGTTTACTTTAAAACGAAGAAATCTTTAAAAATCCACCCATTCACCTCTCATTGGCGATTCTTCTGCAGGCTTCGAGATAATTGTCCCGATAAACAATAATTACGTGAAAAACGGCGGTATGCACCATAAAAGGGGCCCACACGCATGTAGAAATAAAGAAGTATCTGGATATAACGGATGAAAGTCAGGTGAATTTCGACCTCGTTCCGATGTCAGACTATCGCCCGAGGTGGATAACTAATCGCTAACCTCCTTTGCGACAAGATGAGCGAACGCTCTGGACCCTTTTCTTCAACCTCATATACCTTGTAATTTAGCTGCCTCGCATAAATTATGAACGGCAATCCCCTGCTTATTTGCATTTGACGAGATCGAATCATGAAAATATCAGCAAAATTGCAGCCGAGTTGAATCATGCGAGAAATTCTTCGGTTGAATTTATCGCTTAATTTGCGCCAAAAGGGCACATCATGCGGCACTTCGCTTCAACCACTAACTTAATCATCACTAATCGGTATGATTTCAAGTATTTATTCTATGCACAAATCAAGAGGATTGAAATAGAAATCTTGCCTCCTGAAACCAAGAAAAATTAAAAAACACAACAAAGGTTGCTCTAACGCATTTCGACAGCCAAGCTATCATCTTCAGAGAGATACTGAGGCTTGAACATTTATCAGATTTAAAGTTTGGGAATCAAAGACCGGTTTCGATCTTCTTATATCGCGTCGGTTTGGCACGCCCAACTTGAACGTTGACTAATGTTCTGTTAAAGTATATAAAAATTAATAGACTTTGTCCATGTGACTTGTGGTTATTTGTGAACACACCATCAATGATTCAAAATATTTAAATAAAATTTTAGTCCATCTTGATAAGAAAAATGTCGCTATCGCAGGCATCCATTTTTTCCTATCGAAACAGCAGTTTCGCCACAGATTCCTAAGTAGAGCGCCACCTATCTACTTAAGAAAGAAACTGTGGAGTTCCAGCTATTTGCATGATTTCCATGACAATTTTATGTCATAGAAAAGTGCTTAGGACTCGAAATACGGGGGAAAATTCAAATTCCAACTTGTGTTCCAAAATTTTGACTTGAAGAAAAGGACGAATTTTGAAAACAAATTTGAAGTTTCGAAAAAAGACCGATTTTGGGAAAAAGTATAAAATATAAAGACAAATTTCGAAAAGAAAATCAGAATTTTAAGACAAAAGTCTAAACATCGCAAAAAAAGTCAGAATTTGAGGGAAAAGAGCCAAAATCTGAAGAAAAAGGTCGAATTTTAAATATAAACTCGAATTTTGAACAAACCGACTCTTGGGAAAAACGATTTTTTTATAAGACAGATTTTGAGAAAAATGGAAAAATTTCGGGATAAACGAATCTTCCAGAAACTTTTGAGAAGAAGGTCGAAAAAGTCAGAGAAGGCTAGATAGGAAAACAGTCTATTTTTGAGAATAAGGTTTAAGTTTAGGAACAACAAAACGAATTTTGGGAAAAACAAGTCGGAATTTAAATTAAAAGGCAAATTTTCAGGATAAAGTCGAAATTTACAAAAGCATAAATGATGGGACTTTGAATTAAAATACGAATTTCGAGAACAGAGAGAATTTTGAAAAACAAATCGAATTTTCTAGAAAGTTAAATTAAAAAAAAAAGTTGATTTCGAAGGGAAAAAAATTGCGAAATATCCACAAAAAATCTAATTTTGAAAAGAAAACTGAAAGCTCGATAAAAAAGTAGTAATTTTGGAAAAAAATCGCCCTTTTCTCGAAATTTGGTAGATCTTTTAATAAAAAAAAGTAATAATTTTTGAAATAATATTAATTTGTCTGGAAATTTTGAAAAATATTTTTTTGGAATTTTGAATTTTTATAAAAACACAAAAATTCCAGAAAATTCAAATTCCAACTTGTGTCTTACAATTTCGACTTGAAGAAAAGGATGAATTTTGGAAACAAATTCGAAGTTTCGAAAAAAGACCGATTTTGGGGAAAAGTATAAAATAAAATGACAAATTTCGAGAAGAAAGACAGAATTTCAAGGAAAAAGTCTAAATAGCTCAAAAAAAAGCCAAAATTTGAGGGAAGTCAAAATTTAAAGAAAAAGATCGAATTTTAAATATAAAACTGAATTTTGAAAAAACCGACTTTTAGGAAAAAACGAATTTTCAGAAAAATGGAAAAATTTCGGGATAAACGAATATTCCAGAAACTTGTGAGAAGAAAGTCGAAAAAAGTCAGAGAAGGCTACATTGAAAAACAGTCTAGTTTTGAGAATAGGACCTAAGTTTAAGAAAAATAAGGAATTTTGAGAAAAAAAGTCGCAATTTAAATTAAAGTAGAAATTTGCAAAAGCGTAAATGATGGAACTATGAATTAAAATCCAAATTTCGAGAACAGGGGGAATTTTGAAAAACAAATCGAAATTTACAAAAAGTTAAAGTTAAAAGGATAGTTGATTTCCAAAGGAAAAATTGTAAAATGTCTACAAAAAAACGTATTTTGAAATGAAAGCTGAAAGCTCGATAAAAAAGTAGTAATTTTTTTTAAACGCCTTTTTCTCGAAGTTTGGTAGATCTTTTAATAAAAAAGTAATAATTTTTGGAGTAGTATTCATTTGTCTGAAAATTTTGAAAAAGATCTTTTAAAAATTTTGAATTTTTGTAAAAAGACAAAAATTTCAGAAAATTCAAATTCCAATTTGTGTCTCAAAATTTCGACGTTTATCTTAATAGTCAATATTTTTTGACGGCACAGGGGGCCAGGGGGAGAAGCTTGTCTTATCTAAAGCCGTCGTTAAAAAATAAATATTCAGTGGAGAAATTCCGACTTTTTTTTATTGAAAAATAAATATTCAGTGGAGAAATTTAGACTTTTTTTCTTGAAATTTCGTCTTTTTTCCTGAAATTTTCCTCAATATTTTTTAAATTTTCTACAAAATTTGACTCTTTTTAGGTCATTTCGAATTTTTATAAATTTTTCGGTCATTTCGAATTTTTATAAACTTCGACTCTTTTTGTTGAAGTTTCGTCTTTTTTATTGAAATCTTAATTAAAATTTTTTTAAATTTCGACAAAACTCTTTTTTGGTCATTTGGTCATTTCGAATTTTTACAAATTTTCACTCTTTTTGTTGAAATTTCGTCTTTTTTCCTCAAATTGTCCTCAATTTCTTTAAAATTTCGACAAAATTTGACTCTCTTTTGGTCATTTCGAATTTTTATAAATTTCGGATTTTTTTGTTGAAATTTCGTATTTTTTTCTTGAAATTTTCCTCAACATTTTTTAAAATTTCGACAAAATTTGACTATTTTTTGGTTATTTCGAATTTTTATAAATTTCGATCCTTTTTGTTGAAATTTCGTTTTTTTTTTCTTGATATTTTCCTCAAAATATTTTAGAGTTTTGGCAGAATTTGACTCTTTTTTGGTCATTTCGAATTTTAATAAATTTCCACTTTTTTTGTTGAAAAATGAATATTCACTGGAGAAATTTCGACTTTTTTTGTTGAAATTTCGTCTTTTTTCCTGAAATTTTCCTCAAAATTTTGTAAAATTTCCAGAAAATTTGACTCTTTTTTGGTCATTTCGAATTTCAATTAATTTCGACTTTTCTTGCTGAAATTTCGTCTTTTTTTCTGATATTTTCCTCAACATTTTTTAAAATTTCGACAAAATTTGAGACTTTTTTGATTATTTCGAATTTTTATAAATTTCCACTTTTTTTGTTAAAATTTCGTCTTTTTTCCTGGAATTTTAATTAAATTTTTTTAAAATTTCGACTAAACAACTCTTTTTTGGTCATTTCGAATTTTTATAAATTTTCACTATTTTTGTTGAAATTTCGTCTTTTTTTCTCAAATTGTCCTCAATTTTTTTTTTTTAATTTCGACAAAATTTGACTCTTTTTTGGTCATTTCGAATTTTTATAAATTTCGGATTTTTTTGTTAAGATGTCGTACTTTTTCCTGAAATTTTCCTCAACATTTTTTAAATTTTCGACAAAATTTGATTATCTTTTGGTTATTTCGAATTTTTATAAATTTCGACTCTTTTTGTTGAAATTTCGTCTTTCTTCTTGAAATTTTAATTAAAACTTTTTAAAATTTCGACAAAACTTAACTCTTTTTTGGTCATTTGGTCATTTCGAATTTTTATAAATTTTCATTCTTTTTGTTGAAATTTCGTTTTTTTTTCTGAAATTTTCCTCAATTTTTTTTAAAATTTCGATAAAATTTGAGTCTTTTTTGATTATTTCGAATTTTAATAAATTTCGGCTGTTTTTGTTGAAATTTTGTCTTTTTTCTTAAAATTTTAAGTAAAATTTTTTTAAATTTCGACAAAATTTAACTCTTTTTTGGTCATTTGGTCACTTCGAATTTTTATAAATTTTCACTCTTTTTGTTGAAATTCCGTCTTTTTTCCTCAAAATGTCTTCATTTTTTCTTAATTTCGACAAAATTTGACTATTTTTTGGTCATTTCGAATTTTTATAAACTTTCACTTATTTCTCGAAATTACGACATTTTTCTCAAAATGTATATCTTTTCCTCGACATTTTTTTTTCAAAATTGTTTTAGTTTTTCGAAACTTTCGATTTTTATCTTGAAAATCGTCTTTTTATCTAGATTTCAATATTTTTCAAGTTTTTCCAAAAGGTCAGGTTTTTATTTTAAATTTGATTTCCTAAAAATACCGACTTTATCTTAAAATTAGGTTTTTTTATTAGAATTCGTCTTCTAAATTACGACTTTGTACTCAAAATTTTATTTTTTCCTTTTAAAATTGGAATGCATCGAACATTTTAGGTAGTTTATAAAAATTACGGCCTTATTCTCTAGATTTTGACTGGCCGAAAATTTCAGCTTTTTTTGCAAATTCGCCTTATTCTAGAAGTTTCTGAAAATTTCTATTTAACATTGAGCTTTCTTTCCAAAATTCTTTTATCGAAATTCGTTTATGTTTCTAAAATTGGGCAAAAAATTTTAAAATGTTGAGATTAAAATTTTTACGAAATTTAGAAAAATTGCTGATTTTTTTGCGAAAAGAAATAGCATTTTCCAAAATAAATCGAATTTGAAAAAAAACGGTTTCTACAAATATTTCTCCCACAATTTTTATTTTCATTTATATTTTAACATATTCTCGAAATTTACAAGGAATCTTTTTCTCTAATTTTTTTTTTTTTGGAACGGACTGCTCCTTTATCTTCACTTATCTTCACTTCGTTGTGTTTTTTAATTTTTCTTGATTTCATGGGACAAGATTTGTATTTCAATATTTGAAGATAACCAAGGAGCAGTCCGTTCCACCAAAAAAAAACAAAATTTAGAGAAAAAGATTCCTTATAAATTTCGAGAATATGTTAAAATATAAATGAAAAAAAATGTTGGAGAAATATTTGTAGAAACTGTTTTTTTTTTCAAATTCGATTTATTTTGAAAAATGCTATTTCTTTTCGCAAAAAAATCACCATTCGCATTGGCATTCATGACATTTGGAAATAAATATCCGCATTCGCAAGGAATGTAACATTAGTTCATCCCTGGAAGATACATTAATCTGGCAGAAGTAACCCCTAAAAGATTAAACAAATGCAATAAATGCTGTCGAAATTTGTTATTAATTTCTTAGTGGTCCAAGTAAACACAATTTTAATTAATAACAGAAGTTGAACAAAGAATAGGGAATGTCAAGAATTTATAGGAACGTTAGTTACACTTCATTAATATGGATCGTAAGCTCCGTAAATCTCGAAGTGAAACGAATTCTATACTCGTTGAAGATGATTTTCAACATTTGAAAAATTACACGTAAATATACAAACATTTATCAAATTAATGAAATGTAGAAGATTACAAAAGATAGATTGTCTATCGTGACGTTTTCACTAAATTACTGTAACAGGAGGTCAGAATGGCTTTTAAATAATTATTTTTATCATATGTTATTATGTCCCCTCAACTTGTCGTAGAAAAACATTAAAAAAAGCAGAGCTATTAAAATCTACCACATACAATACATAAGACAACTCTTTAACGATAACGCATAACTTCTAACGGATTATCTGATTCGCTGAATTCTCCGGAAATACTACTTTACTAAAAAATTTACTTAAAAATTAAAAATAGAATATCCACATTCTAGCTTATCACTGAAGGATACCACTAAAATTAACATTTCTCAAAAGGTTTTTTATTTGCGTCTGTAATTTCGGGCTTTGATTACATCAATTTTAGAAGTTTCGAAAATTGCCAAGCTTTCGTGATAAGTAGGTATTTTGATGCGTATTAAACATGTTAATACATACTCCGAAAGGGTGGCAATTTTCTAATAATAAATGTGAATTTATGAAATTTAAAAGAATATTATAACGTAGCGGGTATTAGGCTTACAAACTAAAAAAAAAAATATTAGTTTAAGAGATGAGTGATATTAAATCAGAAAATTTTGAAAATGCCCAACTTTTTAAGATACGCATTAATTAAAGATGTATGAAAAATAGACCAATGATGAAAATAACAGTTTAGAAATTGGGAATACATTAACTTTAACAAATATTCAAATAGACGTGGAAAAATTTAGAAATTTGTTCACATGTCTGTTTACGCATTAATTTCGAATTAAACAAAAATATTCCAACAAATCGTGGATGCCATCAATATTTCTTAATTTTCCAATTTTAAAAAGTTACGCCTTATTAATACCCATTTAAAAAAATCTACTTACACTCGTAAATTGTTGTTGAATTTTATTATGCTCCTCCTGATACAATTTCCTAATTTTCCTCTTCTCAGAGTACAAGTTATTTAAGGCTTCTAACGCTTTGGTTTCTAGAGTGTCCGCATTTTGTTTAATTAATTTCCCCGTACTATCCAACTCTTCCATTATGTTTCTCCAAGTGGCCGCCACTAAACTACCCGCGAGTTCCTCACTTTTGTCCATTTTCAACCCTTGCGTGGCCACCGAGCTTAGGGCTACGGCGTACTCTTTGTCGCACTTCACTTTGGACAACAAACATCTCTTCATCAATTCGAGCAGACGTAATTCCGCATCTTGTCTGGCCAAAAGCGCCTCGTGAGCGCTTTTGCCCTGAAGATAAGTAGCGAAGCGCATTTTCGAAACGTCTCTATCACATCACTGGGGATGGTCACTCTTACACGTAATCAGACAGGATCACTGTGGTCAGCAAAACACTAGCACGTTAACACGAGATTGTTTCCTTGTTCGTCGAATCCTGATACGTAGCTTGTTACAAAATTTGTCTTTGTTTTCAATGGTTAAGTCATTGTAGCTTAAGTCAACGTATTTATTTTCATGGATTATGCGCTTGTGTTGTAATAGCTAGAACCACCGCCTTAGCTCAACTAACAACACTCACTGGGCTATTTTTGATTGTGGTGCGGCAGTGTGTTGTGTTTCTACCTGAACGTCATCTTCGCCGAGTTTGCGTCCGGTTGGAGAGTAGACAACAAAGCGTATGATACCTGTACCATGGCTTTTAAAAGTTGAAGCAGTGCCGTCTTTGCGGGGCGCCACCAGGACAAAAATACCAAGAATAATACTTATTTAATAATTGCCACAATAAAATAAATTAAATTACTAATTAATTTTATACTCATACGTGAGTTATTATAAGAAAATTCCAATTATTTTTGCCAAAATGTGTATAATCCGTACATTGAGAGGAAGAATTACTTCGTTAATTACAAATAGCGAACAAACGCTCCAAAAAAAAAATCGAATTCGTTTTACGTTATTACAGTGGGGTTTTCTCCATGGCGCAGCCCCTCCATATTGCCAAAACCTCGCACTGCATACAATCACTTTCAAATAAATCGAAATCGTTTTAAGGTATTACAGTAGCAGTAGTAGGTCAACTAAAAGGGCGCTTTTGACACTGCTGTTACGAAATTTTTTTCTAGGATATTTTTTTTTGGACTGATCCTTGGTTATCTTCAAAAATTGAAATTCAAATTTGTCCCCTGAAACCAAGAAAGATTAAAAAACACAACAAAACAAAACAGTATCACTCTGAGGATGATAGCTTGGCTATCGAAACGCATTAGAGCACCCTTTGTGGTGTTTTTAATCTTTCTCGGTTTTATGGGACAAGATTTCTATTTCAATTTTTTTAAGGATATTTTTACTTTTCTCCATCACAAACTTGTCTCGTTTTTCTCGAAATTTCTTAAACTTCCTAATTTAAACTGAAAATAATTTGAAAATTTCAATTTTTAAAAGTTTTTTAAATATGTCAAAATTTCGTACTTTTCTAGACTTTTGTAATTTGGTTTTTCTCAAAACTTAAACCATGTTCTCTTCTCGAAATGTCAAGTTTATATTTCTCGACCTAGAACCTATTTCTCGTAAACCAATTTTTTTATAACGCACACGCGATTCTTTCAAAATGTCGACTAATTTTAGAAACTATTTCGTTTACAGTAGAAATTCCAGAGAGGAAGTAACAAATATAGAATTATGTGAAAAAAAAATCGAATTTTCGGAAACTAATCCAAAATTTATTAAAAAAAAAAGTTAAAAATCAAAATTCCTGTAAAGACTTGAAACTTTTGGGTCGAAGTTTTAGGAAAAAAAGACAAAGAAACATTTTGACAACTGACCAATCAAATGTTCTGTAATTAAACAGTTAAACGTGCTTAAAATTGAAAATATGTACAACCGCAACCATAGACTAGTTTCAGCCTTCCTTGGCCTCATCAGCATGGTACGGTGGTTGTATACACTTCCAACTTAAAGCTGTTAGTCAGTCGTATAAGTATCCAAGAGAGTTAACCCCCATTGGGTGACTTATAACTGACTTTTAACTGTTTATTACGTAAACATTTTCGCTACAAGCTAATTGAAGCATTCTTCTCTGCTGAGATAATAAGCCTTGTATATACGAATATATACAAGTTTATTACGATGCAATTGAAATCTAATTTCATTAGAATCTAATGAAAACTAGACTGCAATTGCAAAGTTCACATAGATGAGGCAAAGCTTGTATCACGGGTTGTATCGCAACATCCATAGATACAAACGTCCTCTGCGTGACTTAACTTTCATCTAGTTTTGACAAATGACCAATCAAATGTTCTGTAATTAAACAGTTAAACGTGCTTAAAATTGAAAATATGTACAACCGCAACCATAGACTAGTTTCGGCCTTCCTTGGCCTCATCAGCATGGTACGGTGGTTGTATACACTTCCAACTTAAAGCCGTTAGTCAGTCGTATAAGTATCCAAGAGAGTAAACCTCCCTTGGGTGACTTGTAACTGACTTTTAACTGTTTATTACGCAAACATTTTCGCCATATGCTAATTGAAGCATTCTTCTCTGCTGAGAACTCTTGCATTTTGTTTAAACGGACATTTTAGAAAAAAAAATTAGACTGAAGGAAATTCCAAAACACTATAACTTCGACATTTAAAGTGAAAAGAAGTTTGAAAAAAAAATAAAATCTCTGGAAAAACTTCAGTTTTTGGTTTAAAATAAAAAGGTGAAAGAAAACAGAAAATTGAGTTTTGGTGGAACGGACTGATCCTTGGTTATCTTCCAAAATTGAAATACAAATCTCTCTGAAGATAACAACTTGGCTATCGGAAGGCGTTAGAGCAACATTTGTTGTGTTTTTTAGACTTTCTTGGTGTCAGGGAACAAGATTTGTTTTTCAATTTCAGAAAATTGAAATTATTTAAGCTAAAAATTTTGAGGAAAAAATGAAAATTTCGAACAAAAAAAAACGAATTCGAGTTAAAGCTCTACAACTCCAGATAGAAAGTTAAACCGGTTATAAAAAAAAGCACGATTTCGATAATAAAGTTTTAAAATTTACAAAATATTTTCTCGAAAGGTGAAACCCAGAAAGAAGATCAAAATTTACAGCAAAAAAACAAAATAAAAAGACTTGTAACAGCTGAAATCCTTAAGTTGTCGAGAAATATCGAAAAAAAAAATAATATAAAAACTTCGATATTAACGTTCGTAAAATTCAAATACAGAGAAACCTCGCTTAACGAGTACCTCGCATAGCAAGTAATTAGCTTAACGGGCAAAACAAAATATAGGGATAAAGACAGAAGTATTGCCAGATTGTACCTATACTACATTATTATGAGTGAGGTCCAAAGAATCCAAACAAGGAAAATTATTTTAAAAAAATTAAAAACGAATTTTCGAAGTAAAGATACACATTTAGAATTTAAATTCGAAATATTGATAAAAAACAGAAACTTTAGGGTTAGGTCGAAGAATCGATTTGTAGTGTTCCTAATCCAGATGATGTTGATGTTTCTTTTGCCAATCAATTAGTACGCTTGAAAATGCGAGTTCTGCTGGCGATATGGTAAAGGGATAAAAGGTAAAACCTTCTATGGACGTAAAGTCGAAGGTTTAAAAAATCAAATCAAATAAAGATGTTAAATTGCATGGGTGTAGCCAGGATTTCTTTTAAGGGAGGCAACAATCATTCTGAAAAATTGATGGGCAAAAAAACCTTCCTGCTGAATAATGTATATTTTCACTTAAAAATGAAATAAATTGGGAAAATCCAATTTTTAAATTAAAGTCGAAATTTCGAAAAAAGAGCCAAACTTTGCGAAAAAACCCGTTCGGAGAACTTCAGGAAATATCTAAATGTCGAAGAAGTTGAAATTTCAAAAGTAGACGAAATTTCCAAAAGTCGATTTTTGTGAAAAACGTTGCAATTTTCAATACAAGTAGAATTTATAAAAAAATTGCAGCTTTCAAAAATATTTTCTTTAGTATTTTTAATTTACATATTTAAATTTTGACAAGTGAGTACAGGATAAACTTCTTCCGGGATTGGACCGTGTCAAAGAACTACTAAAAGGGTTCGACGTTTCGCCCAACATCGTAGGGGGCTTCTTCAGGAACAAAGAAAAGAAACAATAAATAAAAAGAGAAATATAAGGGAATATGCAAAAATGAAAGAATGAAGAAGCCCCCTACGATGGTGGGCAAAACGTCGAACACTTTTAGTAGTTCTTTGACACGGTCCAATCCAGGAAGAAGTATATTCCGTACTGACTCTGGCCGTGGAAGCCTTCGTTATCATATTCAGAACTTTGACAAGTGAGATCTACAAGAAATCTTTTTTTCAAAATTTCCTAGAACTATCATCCCCAAAATTTTTAGATTTTTATAGATAGATTTTTTAAATTTTGAGAAATAAAAAGACGAATTTACAGCAAGAATAGTCAAAATTTTTAAAGATCTAATTTTGAAATAAGACGAAATTTTAAAAAAAGTTGATTTAATTTAGAGAGAAAAGTCGACATTTTCATCATAGTTTGAGATAAAAGCCGAAATTTGTTGAAAAAGACAAATATTGAGAAAAATGGCGGAATACCAAAATAAATAAATGATTTTTGAAATAAAAATACAAAAAGCAGAATCTTGAAAATAAAATCGAATTTTGAAAAAAAGGGACTTCTAGGAAAAATACTATTTAAAGAGAAAAAGTCAACATTTTGGAAAAAAGGCGAATTTGCAGGAAAAAGGCGAAATTTCTAAAAATAATAAATATCAAGCATTAGGATAAAAATCAATATCTCGTCAATAAATTAAACATTAAAAAATCAGTAAAAACTTTAAAAAAATTAGATTTTAAAAGATGGAATTTTTCAGAAGATGCTGAATGTTCAGAAGAATAAGGGAATTTGGAAAAAAGGGAAATTTTGAGAAAACTTCGAAATAGACAAAAAAATTCAAAATTTCCAGGAACGGTAAAATAAAAAAAAAAGTCAAAATTAAAAAAAAAATAGTCGAAACTCCGAGAAAAATACGAAATTACGAGAAAATGGTCGAAATTTTGAGAAAAAGAACTAAATTTTGGGAAAAATAAGTAAATTTTGAGAAAAAAAGGTTTAAACTATTGAAAATTTGGAATTTTCCAGAAAGGGTCAGATTAAATTTACAAAAAAAGCAAATTTTATGAAAAGATCGAATTTTCCTGGACGAATTTTTAAATAAAAATTCGAAATTTTAAAAAAGTCGTGTCTGATAAAGAAGTTGATTTTTATGAATAAATGCGAAGTTGTAAGAGAAAAAGACAAATTTGTGAAGAAATATGAAATTTGAGAATAAAGTTGAAATTTCGAATAAATGTTTCAAAGAAAGGATGAATTTCGAAGAAGAAAAGAACATTTTTGGAAAAACTCCTCTAGTTGAATACATATAGGTTTTCGATCTGCTGCATAAACTGAAGGGGGCAAACAACCCATTCTGCCCTATTTTAGCTGCACCTATGTGAAGTTGCAGACTTAAATTCAGAATTTTGTAAAAAAACTTAAAAATTTCCAAAAAAAACCACCATTAGTTATGTAATAAAAATTTTTACACAATTTAATTACAATAATTTACGTTAATTAAGAATGTTTGAATAGTTTTTTTGGGCATGGAACGCATTATTGTATTTTACATTAAATTATATCAAAGAAGATGTTCCGCTTAACGGGTATTTGGCATTACAAGTACGAATCTGCAACGAATTATGTTCGAGATTCCACTGTATCACGACAAAAATCCAAATTTTGGGTTTAAGTTGAAAATTAATTTTAAAAAAAGGAAAGGTTGAAAATCTAAAGTGAGATTTCTCTAAAAAAAGTCGAATTTTTCTCACATTTCGAGAACATTGTGAAAGTTGTTTGAAAAAAGAAAATATTTCGTGCATAAAGTTGAAATTTTAGAAAAAAAAAAGTAAAAATTACACATTTTATGGTGAGAATCCATCTAAAAGCAAAATTTCGACAAAAAAGGTAAGAAGAAAACACAAAATCTCTTGACAATTCCAACCCCTACTTCGTGGAATTCTTAAATATTCATAACTATTAAAATTTATTAACGATAAAAACGCAACAAAATTTAAAAATTCCACAAGGTTTCGATAAATATTTGCTAACACCAGACCAGTTTTCGCATTACTGCATCATCGGCGATCATACCAGCAATAACAACAGCTAAACAAATTGCTGGTATGACCGCCGATGATGCAGTAATGTGAAACCTGGTCCGGTATTAGAAAATATTTATCGAAACCTTGTGGAATTTATAAATTTTGTTGCGTTTTTATCGTTAATAAAGTTTAATAATTATGAATAAAATCTCTTGAAAAAAAAACGAAGTTTTGCGTTCGAGACGACAATAAAAAAAGTAAAAATATAAAATCGAAGTTTTGCAAAAAATCGAAAATTCCGAAATTTCGAAAAAAAAATCTCGAGAAACCTAAACTTTGGAAAATTGAAATACAAATCTTGTCCCCTAAAACCAAGAAAAATTAAAAAACACAACAAAGGTTGTTCTCTGAAGATGACAGCTTGGCTGTCGAAATGCACTAGAGCAACCTTTGTTGCGTTTTTTAATCTTTCTTGGTTTCAGGGGACAAGATTTGTATTTCAATTTTTAAAAATAACCAAGGACCAGTCCGTTCCATCATGGAGTGCAAGGTCGAAATTTTGAGAAAAAAGGGTGGATAATAATTATAAATTTAACTCAGAAGTTTGGGACCAAAAAGTGGGGCAAATTTTTAACTTTAAAATCCAAAATAAAGTAGGATTTAAAAAATTAAAATCACTTGAAGAAGACAAAGTTTTGAATCTAATTCGAAAATTCAATAAAAAAGTAAAAAACGAAATTTCAAAAAAAGTCGAAATTTAGACAATAAATTTGACATTTCATATTTATTGAACATTTTTAAGAAAATTTGAGCCTTTTAAAAACGCCGCAATTTATGAAACAATTTCGAATTCAAACTCAACATTTCGAAAGGAAAACCAAAAGTTCTGAAAAATCGAAACTATTTCAAGACAAAATTTTAAAAATAGAAAAAGAAAACAATAAATTTTGAAAAAGAGATTAAAATTTTGCAAATAAAAAAGATATTTCAAAAGAAAAGCGAAACTATCTAAAATAAGCTGAAATTTTTAATTTCAATTCCAAAAAAATGATAAAAGCTCCAAATTCAAACCTAAAATTTTGAAAAAAAAAATTCATGGATTATATGTCATTTACAAATCAGCATCAATTTACAAAAACATTCTCTAAGAATCTCGAGATTAAATTGTGTGATTAAATTTCAGGTAAGTTTGAATTTACACAAGGAACTTTTTTTTAACTTAATAATGTTGAAGGAAATCATCTTTCATTTCTTTATTTAGTTTAGTTTTTAATATTTATGAACTGATTGTGTGGTAAAAAATAAGCGTCATTTTATATAGGGGCTTAAGCCCCCCCCCCCCAGATCTGATGACCTAACTTCGCCCGCCAACAACCAACATTACTCGTAAATTATTTTGTGAAATGCCTTGAAACCTTGTCAATAGTTGTGATGTAAATTTGTAGTGCCAAATTTCAGCAATATCTTTTTATCTTGAGAAGAGGTTTTGTAGTACCTTAATTTGGTGAGAAGAGACTTGCACCAGACTCCGTCGAAGGCCTTTGGAGTGTATTTTATTTTAAAACAATTTTACAAATCAAATAATGTATAGGAGTATACTAGAAGAAAAACTCTGTATTTGCAAAATTTTCGAAAACTAAGTTTTACATCTAAATATTATGACTTCCATTACTAACTATTTCTACAAAAATTTAGAAGTTAAGAGCAATATTTGTTGAGAAAAATACATCATACAAATCTGTATTTCCATTTTTCACTTGCAGAAATCAGTAGTTCCAATAATTTTTTAAATTTGTTGAGAACATTAACAAATTTGGAAGAAAAAAATGTTTTTTTTTAACCACAGTAACACATACTTGTCACGTAATAATAAGGCTACTTAAAAAGCTACGCTGAATCAAGAGATACAGGTTTTTTGATGATAACTCAAGATTACTTAGAAGTCAAATACAGAATATTGCTTGTAGTGGATTCATATCAACCATATTTTAAATTGAGCCTTCGTATAGTTCTTCGTTATTGAAATACGACGAACAATTGATAGTCAAAAAGATAGTAAGACTTCAATGTAGTCAGAGTTTCATTAACAAAGCTATGACGGCGTCATTTTGGCACGTGTCATACTTCAGAATATGCAAAGCAACACATCTCCCAGATTTGACAAGCCGCAAAAATCCATATTCTCATCTTTCCCTTCTCATCCCAAGTATGAAAGCAGAATACACCACACTGGTGGCAACTTTGCCTCTCATACCATGGATAACCTACTGTACAACCACCAGACAACCAAAAAAACTTTGGATCGACAAGATTTGACCCAAAGGTTGATGGAGATGGAAGAGGCGAAGGACGGTTACACTCAAACGAGTAAAACGATACTACAACTAGCCCAAGAAGAATACCATGCGGATTGCCCTGGAGACACTCGAGCTTTAAACTACCATTACCCCGACTCAAGTTCACCATCCATTACCAATTCACCTAGAGAACTAGAAGATAAAGTTGAAACGCCAAAGATACAATTCAACAGAAAAACGAACATAATTAATTTTATTAACGCCCCACCCCCCAGCTCGGATGAAAATGTCGTTAAAGAGCACCGCATTGATGACAATTCGCTGACGCGCGTTTTTCTGGAAAAAACCAAAAGTAAAAGTCGGGACAATTCCGGACACTCCCAGGACGCCCCTTGTGTTAAACGGTCCGAATTTTTACAACAAACGTCCCCGTTAAGAAAAATGTTGTTGGACGATAGCGATCGTTTCAAAAGCGTGTCTTGCATCGAAACGGCAAAAAACAACGTTATTGGGGATCACGCATCAAAACCGGTGTCGAGATTCAAAATAAAATCAATCAAGAACAAGTATTATATGTTTATTGGGTCTTCCAACTCGATTTACTCTTCCATTTCTAGGGATATTCAAGAGCGCACGAAACCGGTGAGATATTACTGTCAGCCCCAAGGTACCCTCAATCTTCAAGATCAGAAATCCTTCATGCTGCCGACGTTCGCGAGCGAAAAAAGAAAAACGAACGCCAGTTATATCACAAATTTAATTTCGCCAACGAGGAGAGGCAGGTCGGCTAGTCCGAAAAAAACAAATTTTCCGAGCGCCCCCAATTTGACGCCTGATGTGAGGCCGTTGTGCGTTCCAAATCGAAAGGTGCCTTACATTGATGGGAGCGATAGTAATAGCAGTTACAGCGAGTGTGAGCCGAAATACGAAAAAGACGAGAGGAAGGTGGTGATGCCCCCTTTGTCCGGCCGGCAACGTTTCGAGGAAGACATTAAAAACATCGATGAGTTGTCGTTGGATCTGAAAACTTCTGATGTAATGTTGGCCCCTTGGAATTTTCAGTAGTAATTATTTTTATTTTAGGATGGTTGTAGTTCTGCTGTTCAACTTGATGATTCCATATCCACTATGTCAAATGAGGTTGTCATTTCTGGGCCTTTAATTAAATTGAAAAATCCAGATTGGTGAGATTTGTTTTATTTAATTTTGAGAAAATATTTCTTTGTGAAAGTAAAATTTGAAAACTATTAGACTAGCTCTTTTATGGTTATAAATTTATGACTGGAATTATATGGCGTGAGCCGTTTACTTTTAAATAATTCTTACTTTTTTCCTAGAGACTAGAACAACAAAAAAGGAAAATTGGTATTTTAGAAATGATCACGCTGCACAGTGGGACAGAAATCTAAAAATGTGGCCAAAATGATTTGCAGAAAATGCTTGTAATGGGTAAATATTGAAAGAGTTACCTTACAGCTTATTGGAAATGATAGTATTATAAGCTTTTTATCTGCATGCACTGGTTGGCAGATGTTGAAAGTGCAATTAAAATGCTGTTTTTAAAATAACCCTTACAATTTTTCTGCAAATGAATTTTGTTATTTTAATTATAGAGGGTGAAATTCAAGTAATGTACTGTATTTTAACTTAATTTTATGATGGATTACTTAATGTTATCACGTAAGAAGAGGAGATTAAAAATGTTAATGGTAGAAGAATGATCTATGATATTATATTATCTTTGGGTGGGCCTATAAAAAATGCCCTACGAGACCCCGCTTTTCTTTTTTTTACAAAATGTAGATTAATATATGCTCTAATTATTAGAAAAAAGAACAGCTGTCCCAACTTGCCCCCAATTATTAAATACCATTTTTTTCATCCTGATATCAGTGCCTCAAATTAAATTAAAATTTAAGTGAAATAATTATTATTGTTGCTGCTGGCTACACTCGGTATGCTAACTTTATTTTATTATTTAAAGGAACAAACGTTTTTACATTCTCATAAGTTTATTATTTTTTGCATAGCACCCACCCGGAAAGGGTAACTCCGATGAAAACAAGCACTTACTTAATGCAATCCTGGCATCAGGCCCGTAACCAGGGGTGGGGGGAGCTAGGGGGCTGCAGCCCCTCCCCTCGAAATTTTTTGGCTTCACACTAGATAGAACTGAATTTTCCAGATGTGCGACTTTTTTAAAAACCATTTTTATTGGATCATTTTGTTTTCGTACCGAAATGCAAGGATGTTTTTTTTCAAATTTGGCGCCATTTCTTTTTATTAGAGACCGATTTTAAGCACAATCAAGCAAGGTAAAAAGGTGAACAAAATGTTAAATTAGGCAAAAACGGAAAGCTAAAGAAGGCACCAAAAAGGTAAAATACTCTAAGGCATTAACAGGTCAAAACTAACAATTATCAAACAAAAAAAAAAACATTTTAATATCTCAGTCGAAATTAGAAAAAATAATAGATTTTAGGTTATACTCAGGATATTCAGAAGGAGTATAACATTTTCAAATGAAGAAGCTCTTAAAATTTCGAGTTCATTCTCGAATTTTCGCCCTAAACTTTAAAATTTTTACCTTAAACTCATTCGAATTTTTTCCAAAATTTTGACATTTAAATCTGAGATTTTGTTTCTAAAAAAATATAAACTTTTCTTGAAATTTCTTTTTTTTTTATTTGAAATTTCAATCTTATGTTTTGAATTTTATTAAAATAATGTTGAATTTGCAAGTTTTTCAAGCTTAAATTCCCTATTTTGAAAAAAAATTCAAATTTTGAGAAGAACTGGAAATTTATACAGGCGATTTTTCGAGATTTTACGCCAAATTTTGAGAAAAACTTGTATTTTGTAATAATAGTTTTACAGTTTTGAAATTTAAAAATTGAAATTTTTAATTCGGTTTTTGAATAAAATTTTGAATGTTAAGCCTTTTACTAAGAAAACAAAATATCTATCATTATTTTGGGAAGATATTTTTTAATAAGTTATTTTTATGAATTTCTTCTATAATTTTCCTAACATGGGGATTGAACTTTAAAAAAATGTCTAAAATGTCGATTCTTTTATAAATTTCGAGTTTTACACTAAAACTTGAGCATTTTTAAGTTGGAATATTCAGGATTTTATTAATAACCTTAACCCATCAGCTTAATTCGAAATTTGTTGTTATGAAGTTGATTTGTTTATATTTCGATTACGATTTCGATAATTCGACTTTATTCTCCAAAATTTGAATTCCAAATGAAAACTTCCAAAAAAATATTGAAATTTCTATCTTAGTTATTAAATATCAACTTTAATCAAGAATTTATTTTACTTTTAATCACGACATTTCAACTTTAAATTCATATTTTTAGAAAAACTTGATTTATAAAATTGTTACGACTAGTTTAAAAATCTCAAGATTAAAGTCGAAATTTTGAAAAAAAAAATGAGTTTAATGACTTAAGTTTATTTTTCAAAATTTTTACATTAGCACTGGTTCAAAATTCAGACTTTTTCAAAATATTCTGACTTTCTAGACATTTAATTTATCAAAAATCACCTGGCCATTTTGAGAAAACACTAAAAGTTTCAGGAAATATCAAAGTTTATTTTTTGAATTTTGTTTCAAGACAAAATGTTGAATGTTATTAGTTTTTGTTAATAGATTTTATCTTTTGAAAATGATAGATTTTTTTTTTTAGAAAATTTTGACTTCAAACCTTTTTTTTTTTTCAAAAATTATGGCTTCTTTTTTCTTCGGATTTAGAGAGTAATTCTAAATGTCAACTTATTTCTAAAATTTCGAATTTAAAAAACTAAAAATTTCGAGTTCGAACAGGTCACATTAAGAATTAACATATCCTAATTTTGTTCGGAAATTCACGTTTTTAAAAAAGTTAATATTTTCAGATATGTTTAATAATGAGTTTTGGTTATTTTTAAGTATAAACAGGGTCGTAATTAAACTTTTTTAGAACGAGTTTGTCCACTCTAAATGTAGACTTTTCTGGACATTTCGAATGAAAATTCCAAATTCAAAAAACTCAAGATTGAGTTCAGAATTTGGATATCTGACGTTTTTTACAAAAATTTTGGCGAAATTTTTAGGTTTTCTGGAAAGAATCGAAGTTTAAAAAAATATTTGTGGGTTTGAAGTAAATACCAAGATTTTAAACTTTGAATTTTGAGAAAAAAATGTTAAAGTATTAACATACTTCGCATTTAGCAAAAAATCTAATTTGAAAATTTCCAAAAAAGGTCGAAATTTAAAAATTAAAGGTAAAATTTACAAAAAAACGATAAAGAACTTTATAGCAAAAACTTTTTTTCGAAATTCGGAAGAATCAAATGCATTTCGACATTGCAAATTCAGATAGCAACAATAAATAATTCCCAAAATTGCCCAAAATAAAAAACGTGGGAATTGAAGTTGTTGTCAGTTAGAAAAACAATTGGACGCGAAACTTGAACTTAAAAAAACATCTAATCTTCCAGAATTTAGAAAGAATATCCAAATTCTAAATGTTCGGGTGCAAACTTTAAATTTGAGATAAAAGTTTAAATTATGAATTTGATCGAAATTTGAAAAAAATTAAAAAAAAAGGTTTTTCTCCAACTGACTTCAAGCTGTGTCTTTAAATAGAGCACTTTCTATCGGCATTTTTCATACAAAACTGCAGGTTATAGAAGTCAAAGATAAATTTTAGAAAAAGAATATCTTTCGAGTAATTTTATCATCTTACCTACACATCTGCTTTTATTTGGAAATTAAATTAAGATAAATAGGCAACGTTGTTGGTAAATTACTTTGTTAGAATGTTAGAAGAGTTAGACAATAATAATATTAATAGTAAAGTAGTATTGGACCGTGGCTTCTGAGCTCTAACCTAAAAGCAAACAAAGACTAGTAGTTTCAGCAGAAGAATCGCAGCCTCCCCCCCAAACCCTGGTTACGGGCCTGCCTGGCATCATTGCAGCTCATTCCTTTTTATGACCTGATTTTTTTAATTGTTTTTTTAATAATACTCTACCTATTGGTAACTCATATAACAAGTTTTAGAATCTTAGCCAATTTTTCAGAATTTTGTCCCACTGTGCGCTGTCGAATTTGGCAGTCTTCTGAACATACACCCAAATTTTCGGCAACCATTCATCTTGGTCATGAAACTGAAGAATTAGCTTCTCGAGTATTTGCTTTCAATTGAGGCAATGACGTCGATTTGGTGGTCTAGACACGATGCTTCAAATATCTCCTCAAAAAGAAATCTATAGCATATAAATTTGGGCTCCTGAATGGCCATTAAATATCCCCTCTTATTTTGCATATAAATTTGGGCTTCAGAATGGCCATTAAATATCCCCTCTTATTTTGCATACATTTCATTCATTCTGCTTTAATTCGTGACTGTTTACATTTTAGGAATGTTTCCATAAAAGGTTTGGCTGAAATCATTGATGTGTGCAAGCAAGTGGACAATGAAATCATCTTCCCTTACATGACGTGCGTCAATCAAAAATTGATCGAGCTTCTACGAAGTCCCAGATCGCACGTTTGTCGGACCGCTTGCCAGGCAGCGGGACATCTATTTCAGTACGTTAAGGACACTCGAAGGCCTGTGAGTGACGATGTTTAAGCAAATGAAGTGCAGACAAAGAAAGCGATAAGTCATTCTTTTCCAAAACTGTATTATCTGCTAGCCAACGCAACAATCCAGTTAGGTGCTTGCATTTTCGATTTCCTTTAATAGAAGAAATGGTAGAGAATCTGCACCTTCTGGATTCTGGATTCGATGTGGGTTGCTTAAAGTTTAGGCCAGCACTTAGGCCACCCTTTCCGAGCCCATTGTGCTATCCCCGTGATTGAGGTGTCCTTGGTCCTTGGTTGGGTGTTGTTGAGAAACTGAAGAACGTCCTTTGGATGCGCCTCTCTCAAATCGGCCACACTAGGCCAGAAGTCTTCCAACGCGGATCCTCTGATTGATGCTAGTGCCGGGCAGTGACACATCACGTGCTCGACACTCTCATCTTCTTCTAAACACCCTCTGCAGCTCGGGTCGTTTATAACTCCCATTCTGTTGAGGTGTTTGTTTAATCAACAGTGACCTGTCCAAATCCCTACAAGTTTCCTGGGGTTATTTCTTGAAAGTTGTAGGCTACTTTTGCCCTTTCCTTGCACGGCATTCTAATGAAAGCGTGAGTTTGTCGGCATGTTGTTATTAATATCCATATGGCTTTGTGTTTACGATGAATTTTTTCGATAAGTAGAGAGCTTACAGTTGATCTAGCCAGGGGAAGGGTTGTTCTGGTCCAACGAATTGTCCCTCTGAACCCTTCCTCGCCAGTTTGTTAGCCCGTTCGTTTCCCTCTTTTCTAGAATGTCCTTTGATCCATATTAAATCAAATCTGCACCTTCAAACGCGTTCTTCTCAAAACTACATATTTTGACAAATCGCCTTTTTTTCCTGCACCCTTCAAATGAAACCTGTCTTAATTGTTAATAATTTTTAGGAATTCGATGATATTGTGGAGCTGTTACTCTTTAAGACAGCCGACGCCAATAAGTTTATCAGGCAAGACGCGAACCTGGCTCTGGATTGTATGGTGACCCACATTCCGACAACGCAAAGTATTCGGGTGCTGCACGACAAGGGACCATCGCATAAGAACCCTTTAGTGCGGACTGCCACAGTTAGACTTATCGTTTGTGCTGTGGTGATAGCTGGTCCGGAATTTATCCTGAATCCTAACAATAACGAGCATACCAGGAAGAGGATTTTCACTGTCTTGCCCAAGATAATGAACGATAAACATACGGATGTTAGGTACTAGTTAAAATGATACAAAAACTCAATGATGACAAAAAACGTCATTCAGGGGGACTTATATTTTGAAATCTATTATGTCAATAAGGCGGGGGTCTGATAAATCGCTAAGTACGATTAGGTTCTCGGATTTAAATGCCATGATGAGGGGAGTTAGGAGAACAGAGACGGAAGGGGTTTTGAGAAAAATTGAGTAAGAAGTTCGGTTTACGTCGTTCGAATTCGCAATCTTTCATATCGTCACTTTACTGATATATGATTCTGTGTAACTCGATCCATTTGGATACCTGAAGGAACTGTGCATGTTGCCGATAGTAGTTGGTTTAGTATTCATATTTGTTTGTAAACTTGCAAGTTTAGATTTTGACCTGCTACTTAAATTATTATTTTTTTGTCGCGCTTTGATAAACAATTAAGATATTTGGATTGTTGAAATTTTAACAAAAAAAAACGAAAGTTTCCCGAAAAATATTTTCTTCGGAAATTTTTTATTTATTTATCGAAATTAGACTTTTTTCCAATTCGACTTCAGGGCCGTGCGGTAGATTTTCTTAGTATGATGTAACTCATAATTATCGATTTTATCTCAAAATTTCATTTTTTTTAATTTTGTATTTAGGCATTTAACTTTTATTTTTGTTTTCTTAATTTTCCTGGAAGGGTCTTTTTTTCTATTTGTGAAATTGAGTCTTAATTGCCAATTTTTTTTTCTATATCGACCATTTTTTTAAATTCCGAGAAGATTTTTTGAACATTCTCGACTTTGTATCTACTAATATCCATTTTATCCAAATTTTGAATTATTTTAACAAAATCCTAAGCTTAAATTCGAAATTTTCTTCGCAAAGAGTTGTAGACTTTTTTCAGAATTCATAATTCTAATTCTGTTATTCCAGTTACAAAAAAGTATTTATTGTTTAATTAAATACGGAATTTGAGAATAAGGTGAAAACTTAAGACTTAATTTTGGGGATTAAACTTATTAAACTTGGAAATTGAAAAAAGGTGAAATATCAAGGTTTATAAAATAATTCAAAAACTATCACATTTTTGATAATTGGAAACTTTTTCGAAATCTACAGAGTTTCAAGTTTTCACTTGTAATTTTGTTATTGAAGTCGAAATTTGATATTTTAAGACCTATTCGACTATTCAACTTTAAGACCAAAATTTTGTGAAAGAAGTGAAAATTTCGAGTTTAAAATTACAAATTAAAATTTCAAAAAGATAGTCAAATTTTCTCAAAATCAGAATTTTGCTTAGAAACTTTTTAAATTTTTCCAAAAAATAGAAATAGAAACTTTTAATTTCAGAAACAAAATGTGGAAAATAAAGTCAAAATTTTGAGACTAAAATCGAAATTCCAAGAAACAAGTTCAAAATGTTAAGATTATGAAGTCGAGAGTTTGAGAAAAATCGAAATACAAAAATTGTTCCCTGAAACCACTAAAGATTAGAAAACACAACAAAGGTTACTCTAAAGGGTTTCAACAACCAAGCTATCATCTTCAGTATCTCTCTGAAGATGATAGCTTGGCTGTCTGAACGCGTTAGAGCAAACCTTTATTGTGTTTTTTAATCTTTCTTGGTTTCAGGGGACAATTTTTGTATTTCAATTTGTGAAGATAACCAAGCACCAGTCTGTTCCACCAAAATTCAGAAAAATTGTAAATTTCGACTAAAATGTCAACATTTTATGTTATTTAAAGAGTTTGTTAAAATTTCGAGAAACGAGTGAAAATCCTAAACTTAAAAAAGGATATATTTAAATAAATTCTGAATAAAAGTCAAAAAGTTTAAATTGGAAATTTCAAATTATTTTCTTAAAACTTAGACTTTGAAATAGAATTTCTAGAAGAAATGTCGAAATAGGAAGATTTGTAAAATTGCCATTTTACAAATATCAATTTTTATTCATTTTTATTTTTATTTATTTATTTTCTTAAGCTCGAATTTAGAATCCATATTTTTTTAAATTCGAATTTAGGATCCGGAATTTGGGATTTAAGTCAAAATTCTGGAAAAAACTTTGAACAAAATTGTCAGAAATTTAAAAATTTTTCACGGAATTTTGAAATTAAAATAGACGTTGCTTGAATTTTTTCCAAATAATTTTTTTTCGACTTTTTTACGTGAAATATTAGTTTATTTTAAAATTAAAAAAATAAGTTTTTCTTTTGCTATTTTCATTTTAACTGGAAAGTAAAGGCTGAAAATTTAATTTCTCTTTCTAGACTTGCAATTCCAAATAAAAAAAACAATTTCAGATTTAAATTAGAAATTTTGAAAAACTGGCCAACATTTTTTAAAAATTATAACTGTTCTCTTTGGAATTGCACATTGAATTATGAAAAAAAAAGCGAACTGAAATTTTTGAAAAATAGCAACAGATTTTAAAAACATGAGATTTATGTAAGGAACTTTGATTTTAAATTCAAATATTCCATATTATTGTCGACGTTTTCCATGAAATTTCAAAATCTCTAGGAAAATTCGAATAGTTTAAACTTTAAATTCATAATTTCGAGAGAAAAGCTTGAAATTCGGCTAACGAACTGCAAACTTACAAAAAATCCTTTGAAACATAATCCTTCTTTTAGTTCTCTAAGCAGGTAAAGTACATAGTTAGAAATAGGTGACTTAAATATGCTTCTTTTTACCATTTTTGTTTCCTGTTAATTTTTTTCAAATGAACATATACTTTTCTACAAAGATACGGAAGCACAGTCTTTTCTCGAAATTATGAATTTTCTCTGAAAATTCTTCTTTGTTGGCACTTCGGCTTTACTCTCAAAATTCAACTTTTTTCGAGAAATTCGACTCTGAGACAACTTTTTTCTAAATTTCCACAAAATGTTTACCTTTTTTCTTTTAATTCGTGCCTTTTGGAATGTTGCCATTTTTTTAAACTTCAGTTTTCTAATAATTTCGCCTTTTTTCCTAACAATTCGAATTTTCGAAAATGTTGACCTGGTCGGAATTATTCGTTTGTTCACCTTTTTAAAATGTCGAAATTGTCAAAAAAAAACCAGAATTTTTTAAAGAAAGTCGAGATCTGCAACAAAATAAAAATTTCCTGAAAAAGTTGAAATTTTGAAAAATTAGGAGGTTCCAAAAATAGCACTATTTTAGAAAAAGGGAAAATTTTGAAATGGTTACAATTTTCTGATTAAGTTAAAATTTTGTTTTTTTTTAAATGAGAATTTGAAATAAGTGGAAATTTTAAAATGTCCAAGTCGAAATCATTAAAAAAGTAGAAAAAAAAATGTCAAATTCTTCAATAAAAACTAGACATTTTGAAAAAAAGTTGAAAATATGTATCAAAAAATAGGAATTCTCAAGAAAAGTCGAAATATTTAGTGAGTGGTCGAAATTTTCAAAACTAAAAAAGGAAAAGTCGAAATTATCATAAAAATCATATTCCTCAAAACAATTCATAATTTTCAAAAACAGTCCAAAGTTTCAAGATGTCGAAATTGTAAAAAAGTTGAGATTTCCAAAAAAAACTAGATTTTCAAAAAACTATCGAAATTTTGAAAAAAAAAACCAAAATCTTCGAAGAATTCGAAATTTTCAGAGCTGAAATTTTTATTTTTCCCACACATTTTCTCCTATCGTCAAGGTAAGAACTAAATATCTGCATCTAAATACTTATGTGAAAAACAATTTCGTTCTTTGCAGATATAATTGGTCGATTTTCGACTACAAGTGATGCTTGTAGAACATAACATTTCCAATTTAAATGATATAAAATCAATTTTTCTTTTTTTTTGGCTTAAATCTGTCATAGCATTTATTTATCTAAACAATTTATATTTTTCCAAAGAGTAATATAAAAATGTTAATTAGGAGAGAAACCATTTTTCTAAATATATCAAAACAAAAACCACTAAATATTCAGTAAATGATTGTAAGCTACAAATACTAAACAATTCTTTTTACTCTCAAACTCTGGTAGAACAAATGTTTTAATATTGTTTATTATTATTATTATGATATATCTGCTGTGCTTAGTTAAAGAAATATGAGCTGTGGAAGCCGAAGATACTTCTTTTGTTGATAACGTATTGGGGAAGGGGCAAAAATTTCTCTGCTCCGCATAACGTCCGTCTCCGTACCCTGCCTCATCTGACCGAGGGTAACCGAAATCTAAGCGCAATTTTTATGTTAAACACCGCTCTCCCATTTTACAAATGGTACCTTTATTTTTTAATATTTTGTTTTCAAATTTGGAGAACTTATGAAGCAAGGATTCGAGCTTTGGAAGTACTTTTTTCAAATTCCGTTTAATTTCCGAGATATTCGTTTTGAAAACAGGTAAAAAAGAGACAAATTATACGCCCATTTATGGGAATACTAAGACAAAAATAAAAAATCTGCTTCCAAAGCCCGAATTCCCCAACATTGTTACCAAATTTCATCAAATTTTAAGCGATAGTATTGACGTAGTTTGTAAAATGGCAAGCGAAGAATTTCGACGTTTTAAAAGTACCAGACCGCCGCCTTAAACTCCAGGGGAGCTCTCAAGTATCCGCGTGAGTGCGCCACTGTAAGCAGTGGCGTGAACATTTTATAAATAAGGAATAGGTTGGGGAAAGAAAGTTCAGAACTTGTAATTTTTTTATCTCTTTTTGACAGGGTCAAGTAATTTTTAATTCAGAAATTATGAGAGCTGCCTAAAGTTTGAGATTGAATCGAAAGTCAAAAACAAAAAAATAAAAATTTCTGTCAAAAATGTTAAAACTTATTCTTGCATTTTTAAGTCTTCATTTTTTCTGGATCACAGTTTATGCAGAAATTTAAATTTCAACTTTGGATAATAATTACTTTAATGTTAAAACTTAAATTGGAATATTCAACTTTTTATATCATCTCAAATGTACTTTTATAATCGAACTCAACTTTCAGGAAATTTGGCGAACGCCTCTACAAGATCCTATCAAAGGAGTCCAGATTTGATGTATATTTGAAAAAATATTTGGAGAAAGACACGCTAGCGAATTTAAAGAAAAATCTTAAATTTGTTGCCAAAAAGTGACTTTAGATTTTAGAGGAACTAGAGATAATAACATTTTTACATAATTTTATATAATTTAAGTTTGTCATGTATATTTTTATTTCTTTAGTGATATATTCTAGTGTAATTTTTTAAGATTTTTTAGAATAAAAAATTTAAACAACTAGACATTTATTTTTACCAACACATTTACATAATTTATAAAGACTAACACAATTATGTAAGTCGTAACATTTCTAATCATAAATAACTAATAAAAGTGGTACCTCTCCAGCTGTTACTACTTCTTCTGGACAAGGTATTTATGGTACTTCTTACATCTAATATAACAATTTGGAAATGTATAAAAATAAAAACATGTATATCAACATCAACTAACATCTATACTTTTAAGTATAAAACGTTGCTCTGTACAAAGCCACAACTGAAAGAATTGGGAACACTACACCATAAGCTACATTAACAAATTCAAAACAAAATATTTTGTCAATTTATTAAATTGTCAGTAATATAAAAAATTATAATACAAAATCTCATGACTTGGTCACTAAAAAAAAGTTTTTTTTGACAAAATATCAATTTCAGTAAAATGACAATGAACAACAATTTTTTTTAGGTAGAGCAGAATTAAAACAAAACTATGACCTACCATCATAAAAGGGATATGTTACTTATGGTCAAATTCGTCAAAATTGGTCCAAATTCAGTCAAATTAAAACCTCTACTGAATTCTGCACTTTTTTAGATTTATCAAATGAACAATCGAGATTGTAGATTAATTACCCTGATATGACTGCACATTCAGAACTGATACACACGACGTATAAACAACATTGAGCCTAAAAGGTTCTTTTTCACTAAATAGCACCTATCTAATACTGATTGGAGTTAATATATTCACTGTGAGCTGCAACTACGTTCGCTACGATTGGTTCTTCGATTTCCATGCCGCTCATCAATTGCTCTTTGCTCAAGACAAGTTCGTAACTGTTGTCATAAGTGACGAAGACGACGCGCTGTCTTCTCGTTTGCAACATATTTCCAATAACCAACTAAAATAAAAAATGTTAGTCCGTAATTTTAAAATTGGGATGACAATGGCAATGTTAATGCAACAGCATCTTGCATGAGAAATTAAGGGAAGCCATTCAGATGCTTTAATTTTAACAAAACCTACGATTAGTCTAATGTTCAGAATTAAAAAAAACAAATTATAAAAAATAAAATAATAAGGGATATAAAGGATCCCAAATTTTTAAGCCATTTTTATTTAAAATACCCAATTCCAATCATATTTACCTTATGTTTGTATTTATTTAAGGCATCCTTCGCTTTTTTAATCAAAATACTTTCGTCAGTCTCTAATTTGAAGGAAACAACGTAAGCGTGGGGCACCCACAAGCTCACCAAAGGAGCCAACATTTTTGGCACTAACTGCAATTGGATATTTGGCGCGCCGGCCCCCGACTGGATTTTATGAGTTGGCTAAAAACATTTATATATTTACAAAGAAAACTCTCCTCAGAAACCATTTTACCATCTGGTCAGAAGGAACGTAAAAATCCGACACGGCAGCCGCCAGAAACAAAAGCGCTTTGGTGCCGAATTGCGCCAGGCATTCGCAAGCCGCCCTCAGGAGCCAGAAATAATCCGAAAGCGACGTAAAATTTACATAAAGGATGCGCCCAGCGTCGTGGGCCGCCTTGTATCGGGCTAAAATTGGAGCTAGGACATCCACAGAATTCCTGTTGACTAAAAACATACGAATGAAGTAATTTTAACAAAATGAAAAAACTGACTAAACAGTGTAACTTATTAAGTCCAATCACTTTACCACATCGGCAATTAATGAACAGTTACTTAACCTCCAAAAGAATAGCATAAATAATTCATATTTATTCTTTGTTTTATTAAAGGGCAGCAACGGATATTTCATTTTCTTCACATTATCGCAATAAATTATTATTGTTTAAAATATTTTTTCAGTTAATATATTCCTTATGTGTATTAGTAATTTATAATTATTAATCCGAGATGAAATAAATAAATGCTTTAATTGAACTACCGTAACAAAAATGGCGGTCGTGACGTAACCATCTGTGGTCAATTGACGGCAAAAACTTTTCAAAAGCGCCTCGTATATTCCACATAACCTCAATCTGGCAGGAAAAATTGCTCATTGCTTTTAAACAAACCTGATATTGTTGTGTTAGGCCCCCTCTCATGCAATTCCAACATATCCATGAATTTCTGGCCGCTAAAGTGCCTCGTGAACGGTTCCAGGGACTTAAGTCGGTGCAAAAAAATCGCGGTGTAATTGTGTTCGAGAAAGTATTCGGCGGAGGCGGCGCCTCGGGTCCCCGCGCTAAAATTATCAACGAATCTAACAGTATTGTGCTCTAATGGTATCGTGGTGCCTCCTGACTAAAACCAGCCCGTATTGTTTTACATTATACAAAATCTACAGCTACCACTTACTGTAATTAAAACAATTCTTTGTCCGGTTTTATTGTGCCTGTCGCAAAATTCTTTGAGTAAAGAACGATTGTCCTCGAAATCTGTCGGGGGCAAATGGGTGGCGTAAAATTCTTCCCAATGAGACGCCATCGTATAATAATGTGTAAAATAAAATAAAAAGAAAACAATAAGTGGTTTCGGATAAAGTTTAATTCAAAATTAATTAACAGGGCAAAGTACTAGGAATTGGAAACGCAAGCAAAAAAAAATACATGACCGACAAATGTGCAAGTTTGAACACATGACTTTGACAGTTACGACATTTTTGACATAATTGACACTTGTAGTTAAAAAGAATGTGATCATAGAAGTCTGAATCTTTTTTCCATTTACCTCAAATAAAATAGGGAAGGAATAACTTCTACCGGGAAAACTACAAAAAAATATTTACAATAATTTATTGATCAGAAACATACATTATAATAGACTAAGGGGCAACTTTGATTTAATATTTGGGGGCAGGGCTCTCAAGTTTCGAATAATCAACGTTTGGAGAGTAAAACTGAAACAAAATTCGCAATTAATGTGGCAAAGGTCCCAAATAAACTACTTACTTTATATTGTTTAGCTCTGAATTCCTCGTTGGAAATTTCACCGTTGCGGTTCCATTGAACATCGGGGTTGCGGGTGGCCAATCGAAGGGTGTAAAATACGGCTCCAGCACAGCCGATTCCCACGCAGACATACAATGGGATCAACTGAAAAGCAAAACGCCTTTAAGGTTATATTGTGCCCCCGGTGTTTACATAACAGATTAAAATTTAGCCCAACTTATTTCAACTTTGCACACTTACGGCTTTGTGTTTTTTGAGACTGGCCAATGTCATTCCTTGCATTTTGATGCTTTTATAAAACTTATTTACGGCACTAAAGCAGAAAATTCCAGAAACTTATTTCTGTGTTCTTCGATCTATAAAATTTTCCGAGAAGTGTCAGTTGGGGTGATAAACAAGGATCGCTACATACAACGAAATCTGTTAGAAAGAGAAAGAAGAAACTGACAAATCAAATTAAATCTAAATGTTATTACGTAATTTAATAAATCGATGAATATCATCTTCAGTAAGCAACGATAATTGAAATTAACTAAATATGTGTAATTCAAATGACTTCAAGTTTTAATTAGACATGATTTAAAAAAAAACAGTAATTCAAAAACTAACATTGTTCGTATTTGATTACCAATTGCTTAGATTTAAAAAAACTAGCGAGTCAGTACTGCCAACATATTCAGCCATTTTTTCGTAAATAACCGGTTATTTCGTAGCTGTTTTAACCCATTGATTACATCACTCCGTGGGATATTTTTTACTTTAAAAACGAATATTAGATATTAATTTGTCAAAGTAGTAAAATGGTATATGAAACCTAATATTGGACGTTTCCTGTCTCTCTTTACTTTACTGTTAATAACACTGTGTGACAAATGGTTAGTAAAATTTTAATATTTTTTGAAAAATTCTACGCTTAAACTTGTAATTTTTGTTTTTCTTCTCAAAATCTAAGCATTAACGCATCGTCTATCATTCAATTTTTTATTCTGGGGCCAGTTCATCTAATTTTGTTTTGGAGCGTTCGTTGACTGCAGCATGGTAGACAACTTATTAAACTTGAAGTTTCAACGAACGGAATTATTTCATAACTATTAAACTTAATTAACGAGTGAAAAGCAACAGATATCAAAAATTCCACATATTTCGATAAATATTTGCTAACACGGGAGCAGGATTTTTTGGAAAGGTCAATTATTTGAATTATCTCGTAAAAATTTGGAAACCCCAGTTAAAATACGTCCCTCTTGATTAGCAGCCCACACAATCCATACATCCATAATTGGTGGCCTTGTACAAGATATGTACCTACAAAAAGAAGAAGTAACAATCAATGTATTTTGAGGAAAAAAGATGGCAGCAAGGGCGTACAGAGGCGGAGGTGTGACACCCCCCTAAACTGTTATTTTTTATAGGTAAAATCAATTTCTATTTCAGTTGGCAAATTTTTCTAATCGAGTCGGCATTTTTAACTTGACTCCCCCCCCCCCCAAGTATCAGGCTCGGTGCGCCCTGGATGGGAGCGGTAGAATAAGAAAGCATAAGACAAATTATTAGTTTATTAAAATTTAGTCCTAAGCACAATAATTTTTATGATCTTTCTATATAACAAATTAACGATGTGCGCTTTTTGCAATTTGTTCCTTCAGCACCAGAATGCTATTTCTCTGCTCAGGCGGCAACATTGCGATCTGCTCATCAGATAACTGCAGCACTTGCATAATAAGGGCAGCCTAAAACAAATTCGATAATAAATACTTATCCATCAATATTGTTGGTACCGTAAATACTCTATTTTTGATCACCTGACTTTCTCTTCCAACTTTCAAGATCTTTTAGTTACTTTCTCTTGAAAATAATAAGTTAAAACTGCCTCAGATACAAAAATCCTTCATTTTTCAGCAGCTGTCTTTATCTTCTAATTTGACGATCTCTGTTACCTCCTCTTTAAAACAGTAACTTAAACTGCTTCGAATAATGACAGAAACAATAAACGATTTTGTAATGAAGATAACTTAAAATCATATTTAAAATAGGTAACTTAAAAGAATGAATGCTGAAAGCAAGACAAGAAATAAACCACTCTATGTATATGAATTAAAAGATATAAATAATAACGCGCCTTTTCTTGATCTGAAGCTCCAGCTGGTCCAATGTTCGGTGTAGCACTTGGAATCGGCGCTGGCTGCTGGGGAGGGGGCCGCACTGGTATTGGAGCGGGATTTGGAGGTCCCACAGGCTGCACAACCGGAGCTCTCACTGGCTGTGGAGGAATCTGCGGTGGAGCTAAAAGCACACAATAGAGATTTCGCCTTCTTAAATGATAAAAAATATCTAATCGCTAAATGCAGTTCGTTAGTTTTTAAATGGATCGACTTACGAATATTTTTTTGTCTTGGATCAATCCTAGGACCTTGCCTTGGATCAGCTACAAACACTGGGGGACCCCTCGGATCTCTATTAAAACTACAATTACATTATGAGTGAAACGACATTTACATGGAACTTTACCTCTCGCCGACAGGCGGCAGCGGATTCGGGAGAGGTCCAGGCAGGGTCCTCATGTCTTGATCGCCCATTCTTTGAATCCTTGGATCTGGTCCCTCCCATCGATCTCAAATCAACATCCTGGCCTAGAACATAACGCCCAATAATGATAAAGCTTTGGGGGTATAATTGGGAACAAACCTGTGAAAACTGGCGGATTGTTCGGATGCAAAACAGGTGCTGGAACTGGTTGGAATTCTTGCCTTGATTGTGGATTGAGGAAATTGGTGTTAACCGGCACTGCGGGGGTCATCGGTTTGCCATTTGATTCCAACGGTCCTGGCGTAGATGTCGATGGATGCAATAAACTCTAAAAGTGCATAAGTTAATCAACTTTGCTTAAAGTATGTAGACTAAGGTTGCCACCTCCAGATTTTTATTAATCGACCTCTGTTAAATCTAAAAGTGACCGATGGCAACCCTACGTAAGACACTTACAGGCAGGCGGTGCTAGGGTCAATAATCCTCATCACCACCTGCGCTTGCAAAAGGGCATAAGTCAATTGTGGGTTCTGCAGCAGCATCTGACGCGCCTCCGTTGGGTTATTCTGAATGCAAAGCTTCATTTGCTTCATTAGCTCGAACATTTGTTCCGGTGGTAACGAAGCGACAGCTTTACTTATCGCCTCAGGAGCTTTCTCGGCTTGTATCGGTTCTCCATATGGATTTTCAACTGGCGGCTGATTAAGCAGATTCTGCATTTCCATTCTAGATTTTTCCGTACAGGCATTGTCGACGCGCAAATTCCTGCCGCCGATTTCGTAACCGTTCAAGTTACGCATTGCGCTTAAGGCGGTTTCCTGGTCACGATATTCACAAAACCCATACCCTTTAGGTTTTCCTGTTTCACGATCAAACACTAACCTGATAAAAAAATTTAGTCAGAAAAGAGAACAAACGTTAATTTAATTAACTTCGTAAATACGTAATGTCCGTTTACCACTTATTAGAAACTTTTGCTTATAATGAACCAATACGTTAGATATTAACCTACCAGCATACGTGTGTTAATTAAGATTTATCATTTATTATGAACTTCTTTTATAATGAACCAATTTCTTTAGTTTTTTGAGGTTCGTTATAAACAGACCTCACTGTTTATGTCTATTAGAGACAAAACGAAACTACAACGATGGTGCACGATTCATAACTGCAGTTCTCTTCTACAAGGAGACTGTTTAACAAGATCAGATATAATGAGTTATTTCCTTTTCCCCCTGCCTGTTGCCCAATATTGATAACAAAGAAAATGGTTTATAAGGGGCATTTTTGCTTTTTTCCTATAAAAGAATTTTAATGTATGTTTATGGCTCAAATAGATATAAATCACTAAAAACAAATTACCAGTCTTCAATAGCAGGTAAAATAGAATACTCTCAACTACCAGTATTTTTACCCGTGCAAGCCATTCATGCCTCCACCACACTTACAGCTGCTTATAACATTTATTCACCTCGGTGGGTAAATTACTTACTTAAATGATAAAACTTGACCAACTTCGCCAAATATATCCTTCAATTTCTCCTCAGTAGCCTCATAGGGAATGTTTCCAACTAAAATTAAAAAAACACGAACAAAATGTAAGCCGCAACTTGCAAAAATAAGGGCACCTACCGAACACCGATCTCATGGACTTATCCATGATATTAGCTTCTAAATTGTCCATTGTTACGATTGGTTTTTGTCTTTTTATGACCAATAAAAACGATTAGTTTGGTTTTGCTCAAGTAAAATTAGTGGGCTTTTTATTGTTTATTAAAAACGATGCGGCAAAACGTCAAATGTCATTAAAAATATAACCTAGACTTGTCTTTGATATAACCTCAAAAAGTTAACATTCAGGCGTTTTTCCGTGTTACCTTTTCAACCAGAGCTATACTCTATGTTTTCAACCAGTTGAAATTCGTAGCACAGTATTCGCGACGGCCATTTGCATTCCTACTCCATTTCTTATTCGAAATTTTCTGGAAATTATGAGTTTCTTCCCAACTTTATTTTCTAAATATTGCTTTTTTTCTCTAATTTGGAGTTAAACTCCCAGATTAAAAAGTAGAAACTCATAAATTTAAACAGGAAATTTTAATGAAACCTTGAATATTTAAATTTATGTCTGGAAATTCGAAAATAAGCTAGAAAAAATTGAAAATTTTAGACTATATTCGTGATTTTTTTTTAAAAGAATTCCGAATGTGTTTTAGAATTGATTTATAAAAATGTATACTTTTCATGAATGTTTAAATATTTTTCGAAATTTTATTTTAAGGTTAAACCCGGAGTTTTGATTGCTTATCAAAACGTTTTAGAACGTCAAATATAAAAAATATTTCAAGGTCAAACTCGAAATTTTAACAAAAAAAATTGTTAAAAAATTCTAGAAAGCCAAGAGATTTTTTTATTTACTAATTTTTCTCCTAAATTTAGAAAATTTTTGATCTTTTTTTTGCATTTCGGCGTATTTATACTTTTTCTTGAAATATTGAATTCTTTTTTTTAAAATTTAGATCTTTTAAAAAAGTTTTACTCAAACTGTACAATTTTGTTTTTGGACTCTTTCTAGAAATTTTTTGAAATTCTGATTTTAATTCAGATCATTTGGTAGCAAAATCTCATTTTTGAGAAATGTTGGGTTTAACCTCGAAAATTGATATATTCCAACCGTTTTGGGTTTTGATATCAACTCAAAATTTCAACTTGTTTCAAAACTTGTAATTTTTTAAATTGACTTAGTTTTTTTGGGAAAACTAACCTTAAAACGTTGACTTTTCTTTGAACCTTTTGGATTAGTTCGTCTAGGACATATATTCCTTAGTTAATTGTAAATTAGCACTCTGTTATGTATTTATTCAGTTTTGATACCTGCAGTTTGCAAAGTAAAGTTAAAGGATCTGACAATTTGGAGAAAATAAATCAAAAAAAACATAGATTTTAAGATTTTTATTTAAAGCAACAGAATGACATAGTTGCAAACCAATAGAAATAGTCCTAAATATAAGAGTACAACATTTACGCAGCATTGGAGTTGGGTCCACGGCGACGACCAAAGGTGGCAACAACATTAACGAACCTTCTGTTGTATTGGATACGTCTCTTGGCACGGCCAGTCTTCTTCTTTTTCTTTTCAACTTTCTCTACTTTGGGAGTTTGCCCCTTTACCTTACCTACATGAAAACATACGTGTTACAACGCAGATTAAATACACAAAGGAATGTTTGCCCTTTGCTAGAGTAGTTTCATATCAATACACAAAACCACCTCAAAGAAGTCAATTTGCTATTGCAAGTTTCAGGAAGGTTTAAAGCTTAAAAACGCTGAAAACCTGCTGTGCCTTGCTTCAACACTCATAAGAAATAATACTAACCTGCACGAGCCAAGGAACCGTGCACTTTACCACCAGGAAGTCCAACGGTAAGTTCGATGTCTGTGTTTTCGAAAGCAGAAACGAAACTGTCGTCGGCTACAGGCGTACCAGCCGCGTACAGACTGATGTCTGAAACTTTCAAGTTTTCCAACGAAGCTATTTGCTCCTGTAAACATATCAGCTAATACCTTCGCATAACCTAAAAATTGCACAACTTTACCTTGATCTGGCCGATGGTTTCATTACCCTGGCAATTAAGCACGTGGGTTTTTTGTCCTCTGAAGCACAACTGCATCTTGAAGTCGTATCTACCTGAAATAAGCCGGACAATTAGAAATCACATGTGTAAAACATGATATGATGAAATCTAGATTTTACGAAATTTACAAGCTACGGGAAGCTGGATGATTTAAAATATTGCCATCGGCTTGACCTAATATATAATAATGGGGTAAAAATGCTTCTATCTATTCAAATTTGTGGTAAAAATATTGAACTTACACCAGCGAGATACACAAACGTCAAAGAAACTTCATAAAAAGGAACCGGAAACTTGAATTTGTCGGAATGGTGACATTTGCACACAAAAACCCTAGATTGCGGAAGCCCAATGTTGGCGCGAAATTCAAATAGTTATCTTACAGTACGCTATCTCTATGCATAAAGATTATTTATTATAAATTGACGGTTATAAATCAGTATTCAGTGTCGCATTATATTAGAAAGCACAATATTTATTCTTTCCTTTGATTTTCGCAACCTCTTGTTAAAAATGTGAAATGAATTAAATTTCTTATTTCTAACATGAGATTCTGTAAGTCTAAATAGTATTAAATTAAATAAAAATCAATATCGCAATTAGAAATTATGTAATTATTACTAAATTGTACAAAAATTAAAAAAAAATATAATCAGTAACATAAAATTCTATGACATTTTACACGTAGGGATTCCAATTACTTCCATCTTCAGGGGTTAAATTATTCGTAACTAATAACACAATATCAACTATCCACCATATTCCGACACCACCTAAAGTCAACAATTTCCCCACGGCTGTGCCGGTTTGCCCCAAACAAAACCTATCCATGCCCAAGAATCCCAACAATATACTGTACAACAGCGTAGTTGTAAAGTACTGATCCGAATATTTAACTGCACGGAACACCTTCCCTGAAGAACGTTCTATTTCCGAAACACTCAATGTTTTCCAAGACCGTACAAACGACTTTGGTTTTTTCGACTTCTTCGTATCTCATACCACCGAATTTCACGCAGCCATATCCCAGTTCTTCTTTGGCAGTTTTGTTACCTTTGTGGTCCACCGGTTCTTTGCAGTCTATGAATTCCCAGGGTAGAAACGAACATTTCACCTTTGGGCTTAACGGATCGAAAGTTTCGTTTTCTGCCAACGTTGAGGTTATGTTGGGTAAAACAAAGAGAAACAGGACGACGAAACGATGCATTTTAAGACATTTTCAGTTGTTGATTACGGTGTTTTATTACAAGTGCATGTTGTGTAGAAGAGTAAGTTTAAATTATTTGTGTTTAAGTTAATTTAAATGTTAACACAGATTATACCCAATATTGCTCTTTGGCTCTTTGATAAGCGAGAAACTGAGAACATCGATGACAAATTATGGAAGCCAGCAACCGAACGAATTCTAATCTATGCGAATGCAGATTTTTTGTTTGTTATAAGCTTTTTTTCATATTTTTAGAAATGTAACTTCATTTAAAAACCAAATTCTAGTTAATTTTTGCGGGTTAAATTCAAACATCTGATTGTAAACTTATTCTGTGAATTTCGTGATTCCAGTGTTGCCGATTTTTGAGAGAATTTCTTCTATTTTGTCTTGGGATGCGTTTAGATTAGACACTTTATTCCGTACATTTATCTTAGACATAAGTGTCAACTAACCTGCGAGAAGCTAGAAGCTATTCGAGACTTATCTACATATCTACACAGTTGGGATAAGATAGCTTCTTTCAGGATGCGTAAGAGCGAAAATATATTTTATGTCAGAGAGAAATATACGGAATAAAGTGTCTAGTGTAAACGCACCGATAGAATATCTCATAATTCTGCAATGAGGGAAAATTGATGCCAACTTTGTTATTTCTTATGGACGTTATATTAAATGTTATTATTTGCAAAGTAAGTACATTTTTCTGATTAATTTGATGTATGACATGTCTCACTTCAAATGTGGCAAAGTGGGTTATGCGGAATGGGGTTTGGAAAATACAAGAATATTTTTTTTATTTGGCAACATTGTATATAAATGCCAAATTCAAAATGCATGCAACCAATAAATTGTATCCGGGAATTTAAAGTTGCCTAATCAACACTTTGCAAATTATAGTTATACATAAATACTTTAAGATAATTACAAATTATACATAATAATGGTCATTTAGTTTTGGTTTGATAATTTATTGTACTTCTAATTCATCGAACTTATGTATAAATTGATTTTAAACTAAAAACAAATTTTTAATTTTTATTAGGTAATCGTGCGTCGATCATAAGACTTAGAATTAATCAACAACGTGTCTATCATATACTTATATGTATATGGTTTCTATAAATATTTGTTAATGTGTTTAGAACCAGAATTTAATTTAACGGTTTTGTTTACTTTCCACGTTTTACTTTATGCATTTGTAAAGATGTTTTACTTACTGATGTTTCATATATCATTGTTACGCCCATCTACTTGTAATTATTATGAATTTGTAAAGATAAGATAATGTGTTCTGCTTTAATTTTTATATTGTATGAGTAATGTTTGAAATAGCTTAAATGCTTTTTCATCAATTTGTGAGTATGTATTTTTTATATTAAAAATATTTGCCCAAATTTGGTAGGTATATGTTAGCAGTGTATATTATATTCGAAATACTAATTAAAGATATGTACTGAGTATTATTCTATTTCAGGTACAATTAGTATTAACTATTGTGGCTGTTGGACAATAATGTATTGCCTATCTTTAATTTTACGGAATTTTTCTTGTTTCCTATAGAACTGACCAGAAAAATTAATTGCTGTATGTGTTAATATTACATATTAAATTCCATTTTTAATTATGGATATTTATAAACATTATTCAAAAATGAAGCTACTCGTAGATGCGAAATATTTTAGACCAGCTGAGAAAAAATATGAATAATAAGTTGCCTATCTTTAATACTAACAATAATCAACAGACTGATCTCGCTTTAATTACACAGGTCAACAAAAAAGTGGTGCGTGGCCAGAACTATAATTTTCTGGGGTATTTTTTTCCCACTGAACACAAATCTGAAGTCAAAAGTGAGCAAATAATCGAGACAAACCCAAAAAACCGATGTCACGATATTTTTATCGGTTTTTTTGGATTTTTCTCGATTATTTGCTCATTGACTCTCAATTTTGACTTCAGATTCGTGTTCAGCGGGAAAAAATACCCCAGAAAATCATAGTCCGACCCCCAGCACACACCACTTCTTTTTTGTGAACCTTTGTTATGTGTATACAGGCCGTTCAGGGAGAAGATTTAAAATTAAAATCGATGGGGGATATTTTTTGTCCCCTGAGAACATACCTTTGAAAATAAGATGCATATTTTCAATTTTGGGGATTTCTTTTCAGTCATTATAAAATAATTCGCTCTCTAACGAATCTATTTAATAAATCTCCAAGTACTGACTGATAGACAACGTACAGTCTAAACGGTTAGGTATAGGAGCACGAAATTGCACACATGTCTTTGCCCGTAATACGCAGGTCAGCACAAAGACAGGACTTTTCAAAATTCAGCTTCTAAGATAGTAAAAATGGGCAATAACGGAAAGCCGTTTTTTATGTAACGAATAATACATAATATTATATTTAAAGTTGCCTATAAGCGTAGGAAACTACCACTGTTGATCAATTTGGATTCATACGAATTTAGAATTATATCTAGAAGTTTGCAGGTGATCACTTCACATTTTGCCTTTTTACGAATTCTTTTCTATTGACTTAGAAAAATTTAAAGTTTCAAACTCGAAATTTTGGCTTTAATTTGGCACTTTCGACGTTTAAATCGAAATGTGGAGGAATATTTTCTTTTTAGACATTTTGAAGTTTCTTCTCGAAATTTGGAAATTATAGTCGACATTTTCTGCACACAATCGAACAGTTGAGTACATTTTTTTCGAAGATTTTTTTCAAAAATTTCCGCTTAAAATATGAAGTTTTTAATTTACTGAAATGAAACATTTTTTCCAAATTCCAAACATTTACTGAAGTTTTGAGAAGTAGATGGAAATATCGCCTTTTAATTACGATATTAAGAGATACAAGAAAAGTTAAAGTTCCAGCAAACAAAAATAAAGAAATTATTTTTAGAAATTTCTCTGAAGATGATAGCTTGGCTATCGAAACGCGTTAAAGCAACCTTTGTTGTGTTTTTTTAATCTTTCATGGTTTCAGGGGACAAGAGTTATACTTCAATTTTTAGAAATGTTCTGGATTTTCAAAAATATTCAAATTTTTGGAAACTAGCGAAATCTAAAAACTGAAAAACTTTCACTTTAATTATTGAAAAAGGTGAAATTTTCCAAAAGTCGGAATATCGAAGAACTATAGTTATGGAAAAAATCAAAAAAAAATGTTGAAATTTTAAAAAATGTAGCCATTTTAAAAAATGACGAAAGTTTAAAAAATGTCCAAATTTTTATGGAAAACATACTTCCGCAATAAAGCAAAATTTCGAAGAAAAGTCCAAATTAACAAAAAATTCGAAAAATTGTTGAAATCTTGAGAAGGTAGAATATCGAAAAATGTCGTTTGGAACAATTTCGAAAAAGAAAGTTGAAAATTTGATTGGAATTTTTCAAAAACAAATAAATAATTAAAATTTTCAAACAATACCCGAACTTCTTTATAAAAAATCAGGTTTTCAAAATAAGTCAAAATGTTGAAAAAAATTTCAACATTTTGAAAAAGAATCCAGATTTTTAACACAATTCAAAGTTTTGCAAAATAGTCTAAAATTTCAAAAAAAGTTATAAGAAACGTCTGACCTGAAAAAATCGAAATTTACGAATAAATCAAATTTAAAAAAAAAAGATCGAACGTGTGCAACAAAACAGATAAAAACACATGAAATTAAGAAAAATAGCTGACAATTTTAACAATTGACATTTTTAAAAATTTACAAACAATTTTATATTTTTAAAAAATTCTAAAATTTTGAAAAAGGTCGAAGGTTTAAAAATCGAAATAACAAAAATTAGTCGAAATTGATCATTTTTCAAAGTTTTCAAAAATAGACAAAACATTTAATGACTGAAAGCTTCAATAAAAGGCAACATTTAAAAAAAACTCAAAACTTTGAAAAAGATAAAATTTCCAAAAAGTTCGAAACGTCAAAATTGAAAAAAATATAAAAATTTTGAAAGTCAACATTTTCAAAAAAATTTAGGGTTATGAATAAAACGGCAAAGTCAAATTTTCAATAAAAGCTAAAATATTGAAAGCTGAAATAGTGGGGAAAAAGCCGAAATTGTCACATAAGTCGAGATTTCAAAGAAATCATAATTTTAGAAAATTAGGATTATGGAAAAAGTTTAAATTTTTAATAATTAACATTTTGAAGCAAAAATCCAAAAAAAACATCGACATTTTTGACAAAAATTTTCAAATAATTTAAAACTTTTTCAAAAAAAAGGTCAGGGATTTTAGAAAATAATCGAAATTTTGAATAAAAATGTCGTTATTTGGAAAAAAAGTCGAAATTTTGAAAAAAACTCTTAAATTCGAAAGAACAGCGAAATTTTAGAGAAAAAAACTTAATATTGCAAAGTAGTTGAACAATTCAAAAAAGTCGTTACTTGGAAAAAGATCAAAATTGTCAAAAAAAAATCGAAATAACAAAAATTAGTCGAAATTTGATTATGTTTCAAAATGTTCAAAAATAGACGAAACATTTAATGAGTGAAAGCTTCAATATAAGGCAAGATTTAAAAAAACTAAAAATTTTCAAAAGAAGTCAAAACTTTGAAAAAGATAAAAATTTTCAAAAAAGGTCGAAAAGTAAAAATTGACAAAAGTATAAAAATTTTGAAAGTCAACAATTTCAAAAAATTTGAGAATTATGAAAAAAACGATAAAGTAAAATTTTCAATAAAAGCTCAAATTTTGAAAGCCGAAATAGTGGAAAAAAGCCAAAATTATCACACAAGTCGAGATTTCAAATAAATCATAATTTTATAAAATTAGGATTTTGGAAAAAGTTAAAATTTTTGATAATTAACATTTTGAAGCAGAAATTCAAAAAAACTGAAATTTTTGACCAAAATTATCAAACAATTCAAAACTTTTTTAAAAAAAAATGTCAGAGGTTTCAAAAAATAATCGAAACTTTGAAAAAAATTCTGAAATTTAAAAGAACAGCGAAATTTTAGAGAAAAAAAAAACTGATATTGCAAAATAGTTGAACAATTCAAAAAAGTCGTCATTTGGGAAAACATCAAAATTGTGAAAATAAAATCGAAATAACAAAAATTAGTTGAAATTTGATCATTTTTCAAAATTTTTAAAAATGGACAAAATATTTAATGTCTGAAAGCTTCAATATAAGGCAACATTTAAAAAAAAACTTAAAATTTTGAAAAGAAATCAAAACTTTGAAAAAGTTAAAATTTTAAAAAAGGGTGGAAAAGTCAAAATTGACAAAATATAAAAATTTTGAAAGTTAACATTTTCAAAAAATGTGACAATTCTGAAAAAAACATAAAATTCTGAAACATTGAAAATCTTTCAGTCAGTAAAAGCCAAAATTTTGAAAGCCGAAATAGTGGAAAAAAAGCCAAAATTATCAGATAAGTCGAGGTTTTCAAAAGAAGTCATAATTTTAAAAAATTAAAATTTTGGAAAAAGTTAAAATTTTTGATAGCTAACATCTTGAAGCAAAAGGTTAAAAAAACATCGAAATTTTTGATCAAAATTTTCAACACATTTAAAGTTTTAAAATAATTTGAAAGTTTCCAAAAATGTTTCCAAAATAAAACGAAATTTTAAATAAAAATGTCATTAGTTCGAAAAAAAGTCGAAATATTGAAAAAATTCTAAAGTTCAGAAAACATCGAAAATTTTAATAAAAATTTTCAAAACATTTAAAATTTTGAAATAAGTTGAAATTTCTAAAAACGGTAAAGGTTTAAAAAAAAATCTAAATTATGAATAAAAATGTCGTTAGTTCGAAAAAAAGTCGAAATTTTGAAAAAAATTCCATAGTTCAAAAAACACCGAAAATTTTGATCACAATTTTCAAATTATTTAAAATTTTGAAATAAGTTGAAATTTCTAAAAACGGTCAAGGTTTTCAAAAATAATCGAAATTTTAAATAAAAATGTCGTTAATTCGAAAAAAAGTCGAAATTTTGAAAAAAATTCTAAACTTTAAAAAAATAGCGAAAAAAGTTAAATATTGCAAGAAATAGGGAAAAATTTCAAAAAAGTTGACATTTTATAAAAATATCTCGATTTACAAAAATCGAAAATTTGCAAAAATTGTTGAAATATAAAGTATTTTTATGTAATTATTACTTATTCATATTTAATTGTTGAAATATAAGGTATTTGTATTTATATTATCTATAAAATATAAAAAATTATTAATAATTAAAATTTTTAATAAAAGTTATAATTTTCCAAAAAGATTTAATAACATAAAAAAGTGCAATTTTGAAAAAAGTTAAAATACTGAAAATTTTCAGTCAAGATTTCCAAAAAAGCCAAACATCGAAAACTCGAAATCTTTAAGAAAAACTGAGAAATGTTTAAAAAAGTGTAATTATTTTCGAGAGTCAAAACTTCAAAGCTTTAAGAAAAATTAAAATTGTGACGAACAAATTTTAAACTTTGAAATATAATCGGAAAATATAGAAGCGTTCAAAAAAATTCGAACTAACTACTAATTTTCATTGTCAAGTTTTTAAAGTAATCAATAATTATCGAAAAGTAATATTTTGAAAATGTCGAAATTATCACAAAAGTCGAAATTTTAAAAAAGAGACGAATTTTGAAAAATTAAAATTAAAAAAATCGAAATTTTGGTTAAGCTGAAATTTTGAAACAATCGAAATTTTGAGGAATATTCAATCATTCAAAAACTCGACATTTTCACAAAAAGTCAAAGTTTTTAAAAATTTAAATTTTGAAAAAAATAGAAATATCCAAATTTAAAAAAAAACCGAAATTGTTGAAAAGTTTAAGGTTTAAAAAACGGGATATTTCTGCTGAAGTAGAAATTTTTAAAATGAAGCAGAACCTTTGGAAAAATTCGAAACGAAATTGAGAAAGGCAATTTAGAAGGGCAAAAACTTTAAAAAAAATCGAAATTTTGGGAAAATGTCAGAATCAAAAAAATCGATTTATTTAACACGTTAAAGAAACTACTGATCCCGACAGTAGCGAGCACCCGACTCACTGGGTAATATATCAGCTAGTTTAAATATTAAATTAAATGACTAATCATGTTTATATCTGAGATGTATAGGGTGAGCGAAACTTGATGTTTCAGCTTTATTACAAGAAAAGGAAAAACGATATAAGAAAACTGAAAGGAGGTATTCAAAATATGGAAAAATATAACAGATTTGGCTTAACATGGACCTTATTCAACCCCAATTGAGAATCTCTTTTCAGTTTTTTTATTACGTTTTTTCCTTTTCTTGCAGTATAGCTGAGACATCGAGTTTCACTCAGCCTGTACATGCAGATGCACATGTGCAAAAATTAATACTGGAACAGCTGAAATACCATTGAAAGGTCAGAGTTTCCTAATTTTAATCTAAACGATTTTTTCATTTATTGCAGGATTCCCTCTCTATAAAGCATCAAATTGATCAACCATCCATTTTTCTTTTTATTGAACATGGAGCAGACAAGGAAACATGAAACTCCGAAAAGCTCCCTCTCCAGTAAGTAGTACATTTCCTAATTTTGAACTAATATCATTTAATCACACTTTGCATCCCACAGGTACTATCGAGGATTCATATCAGTTGGATGGTTTATTTTCTGAAGTAAGTATAATGTAATACCTCAAAACTAAAAGATGAATAATGCTTCCAAGAGTCAGTCATAAAAGTGTAGAATTTGTTCTTATTAAATAAAATTTGCTCAATATGCAATCATTCTCTCTTAGATAATTTCTGAATAAAGTAGTTTTTATTTTGATGTTCCAGAAAGACGTAGCAGTACAACATGCACTCTTAATGGTAAGCAACCGTGTTTCTTCCCACATTTACTATTATTAAAATTTATATTCCAGAAGCAGTCAGTGTTTTTTCCTGAACAATCTGACACAAAACCAACTTTTATAAACGAGGTAACCAATTTTAATTTTCTAAATCTTAATTTCAAAGCAACACACTACAATTTCGCCTCATTTTTCAGAGATACAAAATAGGAAATTACGACCAAGACATAAAATTTAAAGAAAACTACGAGAACGTTTTGGCAGTCTTTTACGCCGTCCGGTTAGCTTTAGATGACAACATAGAAAACTTCAAGTTGTCTGTTAATAATACGGACTATGCGTTTAGTGATATAGTTTTAGAAGTTAAATATAAGAAAATCAAAAGAAAAAAAGAGCGGAAAGTGAAGAAGGCCCCAAAAAGACGCAAAAGACCAAGCCAGATGAACGACGATGGACGAAATGTTACAATCAACTTGAAAAATGTGAAAATCCACCAACAGAAACAACCTAGGATTAAGAAGTCTAATAACAGTACAGAAGAGACAGATCTGCCGAATTCTAACGAAAAGTTGAAAGAAGTAAAGCAACCTAGCATTAAGAAGTTAACTAATGAAGTAGAAAATAAAGTTCTTCCGGAATCAATCGAAAACAAGATGAAAGAAGCGGTTTTAAGTCCAAAACTATTTGACAAGGCTGAAGAAATAATTTATTCAATAAAATGCATGTACGTGGATACAAAAAAAGCGTTACACGAAGAAATGTTCCTTTCTGGAAAAGTAAACGTAATAAGACAGTTCCTGGGAGTAAACAAATTTTTGGCGCGTAAAAAATCCATGAAAGCTTTGGAAAAAAAGCCAAAAATTAACTACATTCTCTACACAACGTGTAACGTAGCTATAAAGGAAGGGTTTAACAAGCACAGTGGCTTTAAGATGGTTTACCCCAAAAATAAAACAAAGCTGTTGCTTTTGAACACGACAAATGAAGTAGAAAATCTGTTTCAAATACACGTAGATCCAGATCTAGTTGAAATTCCCGAACTGAAAAATGACCTAAAGAAAGATTTCGTAAAATTTTCAGAAAACTATTATTATTATGCCGCTCAAAAGAAAATGAAGCATTTCAAATCGTTGACCAATGAATTAATTTGCAATAAATTCAACACAGACGATGGAATCTTCGATGAAATGCTCAAATATGTGGTAAGTTGGCGAAATAGGGAACTCGGTGGCACTTACAAGCTCACCAAGAATCATATCATTTTCAAAATCGTGGAAATTTTGATAAGACCATTCATATTTTGCCCAAACACAAAAGAGTTACTCTACTTGGAGGAATATCCTCAAATTTTGGATAAAATCCTGAGTAGCCCCGATATCATATTAAGCGACAACTCATCGGAGTTTTTGACAAATATTTTAAAGATAATAAACGGCATTATATGCTCTTACTTCAATTTTAAGGTACTCGAAACTGTAGTTAAACTGAACTATGAAGATTTAATGGACAAAAATTTGAAAGCATGCATACACGAGTATGGCAGTCAGATCGCTGGTAAATCGCTTCTCCAAATCAATATTTTCTATCTTCACATTTTAATGTGGAAAGCTGGGATTACTTCGCTAATTTTGATAGTCGATAATTCAGTTAATCAATTACTTGTGTACGAATTGGTTCAGTTTCTTAAAGAAACCAACAATCTAAGGAAATTCGTTGTCATTACTCCATCGTCTTGCGAATCTTTGACAGCACACAAGAACCTGAACATTTTTTCTTGTTTGAAGGATTTAAAAAAGTTTGACTGGCATCTATTCAAGCAGATAATCAAAATAGATTTCGATACACGTTTACCCTTTAAACTGCTCTCGAACGCTTCAGATATGCATTTTGTGGACAATTTTTCAGTTAACGAACTGCTCAATATCATGAATAAGCATTACTATTCATTATCTGCTGATGTGCCTGAATGTTTAGCCGAAGAAGGTTTAAAAATTCTAGTAAATAAAAGGATAATGCTGCGAATACAAAACGAGGGTACTCCACCTCTTGATTTTGAGCGTAAATGTTGTTTAGCGAGCACTGGTGCTCAAAATCCTTGTGGACTTTGTATTTTAAAAAATTGTCATCAATTCTGAATCAGTTAATTCACCGAGTCAAATAAAAATTGTAATTATATTATGATTTGTACTGTCGCCGTACCATTTCATTGATACCCGAAACGTGTCAGCTCTTTTGGGCTTTTGGTAATATGACAACAGAAACAGTACATAGACTTCTGGTCTAGAATCCCTCCATTTATCTACTTTGGATAACTTTTTTGTTACGTATTATGTTAGGTTAGCGTTATTATCAATTTAAGGATTTATAAAACTGTAAAAATAAAATATGTAAATGAACAACTTATTAAAATAATCCAGTATCTCTCCGAGGTTGATGATTGGCTATCAAATGAAATTGTAATTATTTTCTCAAAATGTTGACATTTTCAAAGAAATTTGAGTTTTTTCTTAGCATTCTAATTCCTGCCCAAAATATTGATATCTTTCTTAAAACTTTTACAAAAATTAGTTTTTGAAAATGTGATTTTGATGAAAATTTACATAAAATAGGTTTTTAAATGTCGTAATTTGGTAAAAGAAACCTAAAATTTCTATAAAAAGAAATCAGGGAAAATTTAAAATTACTACAAAAAATTGTATAATGAAAAGTGTTCAAAAGATTTTGAGAAAAAAATCGTAAGCGAAACTGGGGGTGCTGCAGTTCCACAGTGCCTATATGCCAGCCGCCACTGTTCATAACTAGTAAACTTTATGAACCATAAAAACGCACCAAACTTTAAAAATTTCACAAGGTTTCCATAAACATTTGCTAACAAATATTTAACAAAAAACGGTGTTAGAAAATATTTATTGAAACATTGTGGAATTTTTAAATTTTGTTGCGTCTTTATCGTTAATAAAGTTTAATAATTATGGAACTTGAAGTTTAATAAATAAAATTGCATTTTAATGTATACTTAATTAATTTATTAAAAAAATTATAAAAATATATACATCCATACAAAAAATAAAAATCATCCAAAATTCAATTACAAATTAAATTGCGAAATTATTCCAAAAACGAAATAACGTTCAATAGTGAAACGCTTCTTTGGGTACCTCATCATATTATGTGTGTCACAATCAACGTAATTTACAATTCGTTTTAACCACGTGAAAAATCGTAAGAAAAAAAGTAAGTATAATTAATATAATATAAAACATATCATAAATCTCACACATCCATTTGAACGTTTCACTAAAAGAGGTAACAATAACTCCATACAACAATAATTTAATAATAACCAAAACTTATATCGTGAAGTGGAGCTGCACCGCTTTGAGGTAACGCATAATCCTTTGACAGTTGATCCAAAATTCCTCCGGATCTGGATGGTGCCGATGGCCTAGCTACCGGAGCTGGAGCATATTGAGGCGCAGGTCTCGGAGCCGGGGCAAAGTGAGGAGATGGAGCCGGATGAGCATAGGTAATTTTCGGCGATGACCTTACAGGGGCCGGTTCATTGTACTCTTCAATGGGGGCTGGGTTATCGAAGGAGAGTGGCGACGGTCTTGCAACCGGGGCATAGGATCTGGAGGGTGCCGGTCTTGGCCCAAAATCGATGCTGTGGCTCTGACCAATTGGCGATGATCCTGAAATAATAGAGAATGAAGTTATCAAGCTATGGAACCATGAAATGATGCCCATTATTTGTTTATGTTTGGTGTGTGAAATAATTTTTTTATTATAAAAAGTATCTCTCTGAAGATGATAGCTTGGCTGTCGAAACTCGTTAGAAAAAGCTTTGTTGTGCTTTTTAATCTTTCTTGTTTTCAGGGGACAAGATTTGTATTTCAATTTTTGATAAGCAAGTTAATTATATCGGCTTTTCCAATATTTTTTAATTGATTGAAGTTTAAATTTCCAGAAAAATTTCAAAATTTTATAAATTAAAATCTAATTTTTAAAAAAAAGAATCAATATTTCGAGTTTAAAGTTGTAATTTTAAAAAATAAGTCAGCAATCTTAGAATTTATATTTTTTTAGTGCAACGCACTGGTTCTTGGTTATCTTCAAAAATTAAAATATAAATCTTATCCCCTGAAACCAAGAAAGATTAGAAAACACAACAACGGTTGCTCTAACGCGTTTTGATATCCAAGCTATCATCTTCAGAGAGATACCCAAAGCGTTAGAGCAACCTTTGTTGAGTTTTCTAATCTTTCTTGGTTTCAGGGGACAAGATCTGTATTTCAATTTCAGAATTTTCAAAATAAAACTAAAGTTTTAGTTAATTAATTAATAAAAATATTCACAAACGACTTTGTCTAGAAATTGTAAGATTTCGAAGAAAATTTTCAAAAAAAAAATGGAATATTCAAGTTTAAAGTCAATATTTTGTGATCAAAGTTGAAATTTTATATATTTTTTTTCAATAAATATCGAGATCTTTTCAATAAATGTGAAGATCTTCTTCAAAATGTTGACTCTTCTTAAAATTCGCAGTTTAACCTTAAAATTTTGTTTACATGTTTCAAGCCTTAATTAAAATTTTGAAAAAAAATGTTTTACTTTCTTCTTTAACCTTCAAATCCTACATTTTTCGCATTTTTTTTCTAATAATTTTGGAGCAAAAGCCAGATAATCAAAACTTAATCTACATTTCAAATTCAACAATTTAATTATTTTTAAATTTATATTTTGTAAATTTCAAATTGTTTATCGAATCTCGAATTTCTTCTTGAATTTCGTGTCAAAGATTTAATCTTGTTTTAGTAAAATTGGGGATTCTGTCGAAAACTGAACTTTTTTTCAAAAGAAAGAATTCAATCCCAAAATTTTTAAACTCTGGAGTAAAAAAGTCTAAATTTCGACAAAAGTTTAGTTTATAAAAATTTCAAAATTTCAAATTTAAGTTTCAAATTTTCGAATTCATGTAAAATAGTTCTCACAATTTTCATTTATAAAACTGGGGATTCTGTCCAAATGCGAATTTTTTTTCAAAAGAGAGATTTCAATCCTAAAATTTTTAAACCCAGGAATAAAAAAGTCGATATTTCGAAAGAAGTTTAGTTTATTAAAAATGATTTTTACAGAATTTCAAATTTAAGTTCCAAATTTCGAATTTATGTAAAATAGTTCGCACAATTTTCATTTATAAAATTGGAGATTCTGTCCAAATTAGAATTTTTTTTCAAAAGAGAGAGTTCAATCTTAAAATTTTTAAATCCTGGAGTAAAAAAGTCTAAATTTCGATAAAAGTTTAGTTTATTAAAAATGTTTTTTACAAAACTTCAAACTTAAAGTTCCAAATTTCGAATTCATGTAAAATAGTTCGCACAATTTTCATTTATAAAATTGTCCAACTGTCCAAATGTGAAGTTTTTTTAAAAGAGAGTTAAATCCCAAAATTTTTAAACTTTGGACTAAAAAAAATCGAAATTTCAAAAAAAGTTTATTTTATTAAAAATGTTTTTTACAAAATTTCAAATTTAGGTTCCAAATTTCGAATTTATGTAAAATAGTTCGCACAATTATTATTTTGGCCAGAATATTTTGACTTTACTTTAAATATTCAACTATTTCACGCAATTTCCTGTGAATTCAGGGCCGGATTTGGACTTGATAAGGCCCTAAGGGTGCGTTTACATTAGACACTTTATTCCATACATTTCTCTCTGACATAAGTGTCCTGAGAGAAGCTCTCTGAGATTTATCTATACAGTTGGGAGGAGATAGCTTCTCCCAGGATAGTTGATACTTATGTCAGAGAGAAAATATATTTATGTCAGACAGAAATATACGGAATAAAGTGTCTAGTGTAAACGCACCGTAAGCCATTTGAGGTATGGGGCCAGTGTTTTCCTGCCAAGTAAATGTCGGTGGGAACTTTTTCGTGAGCAAAAAAAAAGGGTTATCACACCCAGTGGCGTGTTCTTCATGGAAGCTAGGGAAGCACAGCTTCCCTTAAAACTAGGAAAGCACAGTTTCCCTTTCAAAATGAAAATGTCCATATTCATTTTATTTTAAATTCTCTTTGTTTTTCACATAACAGATGCGACCACTATTTTTTGATATTAGTAACGCTTATAATTGAAATTTACCAAGCGTGTCAGTAAAGTAACTTAATTTTGACATAATTAATCGAAATTTATTTATGCATAAATTCTTAAGGAGTGGGACAATATGTACAATTCGAATTTTACAGAAAATGTCGATTCTTTCAAAATTGTTCTTTTTTAAATGTCGAAATGTCAAAACCTTAACTTTTTTTTTGATAAATTTGGCTTTAAAATTCAATTTATTATTGAAAATTCCAACTCTTAAAAATTTGGACATTTCAAAAATTTTACCTTGTTCAAAACTTCCACTTCAAAATGTTGACTTTTTTTTTAATTTCAACTTTTTTCAAAATTATAAATTTTTTCATAATCATGATCTTTTCAAAATTTCGATTTTTCTAAATGAAATGTCATCTTATTTTTAAATTTGACTTTTAATTAGTAGTTAAGCTTCGATATCTTAAAAATAATCAAATTTAGTGTATTCAAAATTTCGATCTTTTTAAAGAGATCCAAATTTTTGAAAAGAAATTTTTAAAAAGATTAAAAAAACTATACTTTTCAAAATTGTACTTTTATGAGCATTTTTTGACTTCTTGTTCAAAAATTTGGGTTTTCTCGAGGTTTATTTCTCAAAATTTCGACTTTTATGTCGAAATTTTGACTTTTACGTCAAAATTTTGACTTATATGTCGAAATTTTGACTTTTATGGCGAAATTTTGAGTGTTTTGTTTACGATCTTTTTGAAAAGTTTGTCTCCTGCTGAAAATTTGAGCTCTTTTTTTTGAAAAAATCGGTTTTTTCTTTTGAAAATTTTGAATATTCTGAAAATTTTAAGGTTTGCTAAAAATTGCGACTTTCCTGCAAATTCGAATACCAAAATTGACAGTCTTTCAAAATGTAGGCCTTTTCTTGAAATGCTGACTGCAAATTTGTACTTTTATCAAAATATTGAATTATATTTAAATTTTAAATTTTTTCTCCTAATTCAACTTTTTGTGAATTAAACCTTTGAAATTTGAACTCTTTATCTGAAAAATTAAAGATTTTTCAAAATACCAACTTCAAAAATTTATAACAATAACTTATTTTTGAAAATTTTTTATTGAATTGTGACTCTTGAAAATTAAGATCAACGAGTTAAAACTATCCAAAATTTCGGCTTCCTCTTGAAATTGTGACTGAACCTTTTTGCGAAAATTTCAATTATTTAAAAAATTTTGACTATTTCGTAAAATTTACACTTCTGTTCAAAATGTCTCAAGTTGAAAATTTCGACTTTTTTTCAAAATTTGATTTTTTGAATGTATGTAGTTTTTTTGGTGACGTTTTGACCACTTTTTTTAAAAATGTCCTAGTTTTTCTGAAATTCAACTTTTTGTGGAATTTTGCATTATTTTTGAAAATATTGATTAAACTTTTAGAATTACTTTGAAAATTGGGCTCTTTTTCGAAAAATTAGACTTTAGTTTTGACAAAAAAAAATTTAAATTTTGAGATAAAATGTAAATTTTGAGAAAAAGTCCAATTTTTGAATTGTACTTTTTCTCAAAATTTACATTTTTTCGCAAAATTTTAATTTTTTTTTCAAAAATTCAATTTTTTTCAAAATTTCAATTTTTTTCTCAAAATTTCAAATTTTTCTCGAAAATTTGATTTCTTTGTAATCTGTTAAAAAAATTCCACTTTTGTTAAAAATTAGAATTTTTTTAAAAAAATCGACTTTCAAATTTCGATTTAATTATTTAGAATTTCGTTTTTTTTAACAGTGCAGATATTGTTTTTTTCAAAATTTTGACTTTTTCTTAATGTTGACTCTTTTGATTGAACATTTTTTAAAGAGTTTGGTTTTTTAAAAATTTTGAATCTTTCTCGAAATTTTTGTTACGAAAATTTCGACTTTTTTAAAAAATTGGTTTTTTCCACAATTTAGATCTTTTTCCTAAAATTTCGCCTATCTATCTATTGAAAAAACTCCACTTTTGTTGAAAATTTGAATTTTTTTAAAAAAATCGTTTTTTAAATTTCGATTTAATTATTTCAAATTTCGACTTTTTTTTTAACAGTGTAGACATTCCTATTTTCAAAATTTAGACTTTTTTTCTTAATGTCGACTTTTTTGATTGAAAATTGTGTGGAGAATTTGATTTTTTTTTTGATTTTGAATCTTTCTCGAAATTTTTAATTATGATGAAAAATTCGATTTTTTTGAAAATTTGGTTTTTTCGACAATTTAGATCTTTTTCCTAAAATTTCGACCATTTTTTTAAAATCTTTTTCGAATTTTAACATTTAGTGGAAATTTCGACTTTTTTGAAATATTGACTTAAAAATTTTAACCTTTTTGAAAACTTGGACTTTTACGAAAATTCGAATTTTTTCTGGAAATTATGAGATCTTTCAAATAATTTGAATTTTTAAAAATTTTCACCTATTTTAAAATTCTGAATTTTTTGAAAATTTTGACGTTTGAACTTCTGACTTTTTTTAGAAATTCTGACTTTTTGATAATATGGATTTTTTTGAAAATTTCGACTTTTCCTAAAAATAATTTTTTTTTTTAAATGTTAACATCAAAGAAAATCTGAGGAAAAAATTATATTCTTACACAAGTTCCATTTTACGTTTAAAATGTTTTTTGTAATTCTTTGAGTTTTTTTTAATTTGGGATTTTAATTTGAAATTTGAAGTAAACATCCAAATTTAAAGAGACAAATTTTAAACACAAAGTAGTCCGAAGACCAAACTGAACATTTAAGAAATATTATCCAGTCGAACTTAAAATTTGAAAATCTGGACTTCCTTATAATAAGTTTGAAGAAATATCTTAATTTAGACTTAACATTTTTAATTTATTTGTATTCTTACACAAGTTCCATTTTACGTTTAAAATGTTTTTTGTAATTCTTTAACATAAATATTCAATTAAATCTTTGAGTTTTTTTAATTTGGGATTTTAATTCGAAATTTGAAGTAAACATCCAAATTTAAAGAGAAAAATTTTAAACACAAAGTAGTTCGAAGACCAAACTGAACATTAAAGAAATATTATTCAGTCTTACTTAAAATTTGAAAATCTGGACTTCCTTATAATAAATTTGAACAAATATCTGGATTAAGACTTAACATTTTTAATTTATTTGCAACGTTTTCTTCAAATTTCAGTTTTGTTTTGAAATTCTGAATTTAAATCGATATTTCGATTAATCAAAACATAAAAAAAAGAAATATTACTTTTTGATTGCTAATGCATTCAAAATGTCATTCGTTGAAAGCAAAATTGTAATTATTCTTTTAAAAAAGTGACCGGTCAGCTTCCCCATTTATAAAAGTCACGACACGCCACTGTTCACACCACTTCGTCGAAAATTTCGGAACTCAAGAATTTTGGTGACCAAAAGCAATTATTTTTCACGGGTCTTACACCAACAATTTTATCGATAAATAAAAAAAAAGTCGTCCACCCTATTTCATTTTCCCCTACAACTTCTAGTTGTCCAAATATGATTCTTTTTTGGGGGACTCTTCGACGTGGTGGGGGCCCTAAGCGACAGTTTATACGTAAATCCAGCACTGTGTGAATCTACAAAATTTCTAGAAGTCGAAGTTTAAAGAGAGGAGGCGAAAATTAGTGATTTCCAAAAAAAAGCGTTTGTTGTCAAGAGTTTTCTTTTTAGCTCTCCACCTGCAAGTAGGTACTAGGAAAACTAAGATTAAAAATAGCTGACCCGAGAATTCTTTCGCTTTTTACACGCGCACGAAGCCACGTTCGCTCTCACCTGGAATGACCGCGCGTGCTGGAATCGGAGCGGGACTCCTTGGCGGAGAGGGAGCGAATTGTGGAGCTGAGAACGATTCGAATGATGGTTCTGGACGAGGTCTCGGTCTCGTGATTGGTGCTCTAACGGGTATTGGTTGCGACTGAGGCTGTTGAGCATCATCATAGTAAGCACCTCCAAATGCGGGATTCTGTGAGCCGTCTTTGTTGGTGGTTTCGTCTACCAACGTTGGTGGTGCTACAGTGATTCCTTCTCCTGCTGGTTCGAAACCATACTTCGTAGCACCGTACTCCACTGTTCGCACCTTACCGGTGTCATCCACATAACCATATTTACCTTTCACCTCACCAGTTGGTAATTTTGTTTCTATTTTGAACGAACCATCCGCGCCTTCGTATCCGTATGTGTAAGAACCATCTTCATTATGCCTTTAATTAACGAGTTTGAGTTAGATAAGTAGAGAGGTTAGATAGGGAGAAATAGCTTCAAATAAAAGAAATCATCTTACCGGTTAATTTGCTTTAATATTGGGACTGGGGTGGGTCTTGGCGCAGAGCCACTGGCACCAGAGAAACCCGTCTGAATTCTTTGAGGGGCTGGTCTAGGATCACTGTGAAATTCATAATTTTGAGCAAAAGTTTCTACCACTAGAGCTAACACAGCCAACTGAAAAAAAAAAGGAAACACTTTATTAAGAACCATTTGTTATCTGCTATCTATAATTAAAAAGAAATGTATATACACTTTTTTCTATGAGTGTTACTTTGTGAGATACTAAGATTTTAAAAATTAAACAACCAAGATTATTGCAAATCTAAAGGTTCAGAAGGGACCGGGAACCACTCGTCCCTAAATGAGTTATTTTGTCCAAAGTCCCGTAAAGCTAGGTTTTCCTACAGAACGGTAACGTAAAAGAACGACCGTAATGTTACGTCGAGTGACGTCATCAAAAACCTTGCACGTGCTTCTAATAGGCAGTGTTTTCCTACAGAACGTTAGGGGCTACCGCTGCGAAACAGTACGTCGACCCCACTTTCGAAGCGACCGCTGTGTACGGTGAGGATACTGCAAGCACGATTTAATACGTTACGTTGCCATTCTACGGTGGAATGTAGCTACTATGATTTATTTAACGTTTTTATTATTATTTGCATATACAGGATCTTTTATATCTCCCTTTAATATAATTCAATTTTTATTAAATAAAAAGTTTGAAAATACCAAATGACATAGAATTTGTTCTTCAATATGATGAAAAATGTCCATACTTTTCGAAACAATTTTAAAATTTTACAGACATAATCTTTAAACTAGAAGACTAAGAACATATTTAATTAGGTATATGTCAGTTTATAAATTGACATCTTTAGAGTTTTTATTCGTGTTTATTGCAACCTTACATTCTGAAAGATTTTTTGTTGAAAATTTTGTCAATACCTCAGTCTTCTCTACGAATTTCAATGTAATGTAAACAATATTTGGAAATAATTACCATAGCAATAGTCCCTTTGCCTGCGGGTATTTTGATGACAATATACATGCAATTAGAATATACAGGGTGTTTTCGAAAAAAGGCCATAAGTGAAGGGGCATAATTTTTGAACGATTTTAAGAAAAAAAAGTTTATATCTGCATTCGTCCTCTTTATTTTTAAGATACAGGGTGCTAAAAATTAAGAAAAAATTCGGTTTTTCCTTCAATACTGTTTGAAATATTTTTTTGAATTTTGGTAGATAATAACTGAGCATAAAAATGCATTTTCTGCAAGTAAAATATTTGTTCTACTTCTAACAGTGGAGTCCGTAATAACATTTCCCTGAGTAATCTTAACGAAAAAAATGGCAAGTCACTGCGTTTTTTAAATACAACCAATTTCATAAACAACCTTAACTTCTTGGTAAAAATCCTCCCTTGAATTTTTTAGGTGGCGAATGCTTTTGCATTAAAAAATCATTTGCCTTTAAAAAACCATTATGTTGACTTATTTCATGATGTGGGTTTATTAATTATTAAAAATACTTATTTAAAAAAAAACATGTATATCTAATTTATCTAATATAAATTTTCCCTAATAATCCACAATGACCAAAGTTCTCTTAAAATGACATATTACTTTGTAGAAAAGGATATCAAGGACCCATTGAAATACAAAGAAATTCATTTTATTTTTTTTTGCCAAAAACCATTCATCGGACAAAAAAAGTTAAGAAGAAATTTGTTATTAACGAATAAAAAGTATTACTGAAAACCTTATCTATTTTGAAAAAAATATCAGTAGCGTGATTTTTTTTTTATTTTGATTAAAAATGTTCAAGGACATGTTAATCGAAAACTTCGTTCTAGGAAAAAAATCTGGGGGTAATTTTTACCAAGAAATAAAGGATGCTTATGAAATTTGTACATGTTTTGGGAAATTTTGCATTATAATGAAAAGATATGGATATGGTATAGCTTTTATTTATGTTCACTGCAAAATTACATTCTGAACAATCTTTATTTGAAACTTTTTTCAATACCTCAGATTCGTCAATCCAAATAATATTATGAAATAATTATGGTAATAACAATCCCTTGGCCTGCGGGGATTCTGATGGTTGTAAACAAGCAATTAGAATATAAGAACAAATCTGTTGTGAATCATTAGAGGCTATCAATTTTAGAGAGAAATTTTGTCTTGCAAAACAACATACTTTATACATTCATGAGACAGATTTTTAGTTTTCAGCTATGTTGTCAATTAAAAAAACATCATGACCAAAAGTGATTTTTGCCGATCAAAAAACCTCTAAATATAACAAAAAATTATACATACAACACCCTAAAATACAAGCTTGTCAACTAAAATAAAGAAAAATACGTTCTCTAAAAATAATGTTTGTCAACTTAAAGTGAAATGACACGTGTCTCAAAATTTCTTTGTCGACTAAATGGAAAACAACAAATAAATATAGTTTGTGACTACTAAAAAAATTATAGAAAATTAGAACAATATAGCTCAAATCGTGACAATTTTACAGCCCTAGTCTCGGCCGACGTACTCTACTGCAACTCTTTTCTTACTTTACATCAATGTTCACCGTCAAGACGACCGTTCTGTCCTCGACCGCTGCATGGCATAAAGCGGCGGTCAAATAACGGCCGTTGTTTTACGTTGCCGTTTTGTAGGAAACCCTAGCTTAAGAGATTGTACTAAATTTAGCATGAAGAATGTTAAATCTCTCTGAAGATACTAGAAACCTGAATATGGCTAGTGAATCAAACATGTATTAATTTTTAAGGATTTTTTGGTAACTTTAAACTTGGCAGTTTTATACTTTTTGTGCACCTTATGGATGCTTAAAAAAGATGCTGGTTTTACCATATTACTTTGATAAATCAAGGCGTATTATTATGCTCATAAAATGGTTGACATGAATCGAAGATCTGAAGCTATCTATTCTTATTTTCTATGCTATCTATTCTTATTTTCATAAATAAGTGACATCATTTCCGCAAAGTATAGCAAAAATGCTAGAAAATTGTTAAAATGTTTTAGTCGTTTAAATATAAGTAAGCGTTTAATAAATCATATGTATGATCACCTTGAATAGGGAGGTCATAGAAAAGCAGACCTCAAGTTTGTTGTTCTGCAAGTCTTTTGTGCTAAAGGTTAAAGCGCGATCGCACTATCAGTATTATTTTTATTAACAATACATTTTACATAAATTGATGTTAATGCAGTTTATTTAAAACCAAACACTTCTATCATCATCCTCGGATCAACTCCTGGTGGAATCCTTATCGTAACTTCCGTTTCATTAGTGTAGATGTCTATTCTGTAAGTAAAAGCTCGTTGCCTTCCCAAATTCACCACTCTAACTGATGTAATGTCACTAATATCTGGACAGTTCGAGTACCAGTAGATAACGTTTTCCTTGTTACTTATTTCCGGATAAAAAAAGAAGTCACGTACTAATAGGTGATCGTTTGCTGTGCGTTGGCCGTATATCATGTCACCCCAGTTACCAATTCCGTCATCTTTCGGTAATGGAGACTGTAGAGTCATTTTGGCCATCTTGGTCCTGACAGTGTTTTGCTGGGACAAAATTTTAAAAACTTTTTTGTCACTTATAATGGTTTTAATGCCAGTGGTACACATTTTGTAAATGATTCTATTGCAAATTCGGTGAAAACTGAATAACATTCGAGCAAAGGTTGATGCATATCTGATTAAACCAAATATTATTATCGCCTTATCAGGAATATTTGATTTGGCGGTCAATTATTTATTACATGTTTTGAAATCGCATGCAGGTGACTGTAAACGTTGTATTTCCAAATTCTTATTTTTAAATGTTAATAAAACTTTTTTTTTTTAATTTTGACCCAAGAAAGCCTGAATTATTGTGTTTTTTTATAACATGACAACAAACTTCCATTTGCAATTAGAATGTACACTACATCCTCCCTATTTCATATATTTCCTGAAGCGACTACCACATTAATACGTATTAAAGCTCGTCTATAAATACACCCTGAATTTAAACACTTTATTTCGACAACGACACAGAACGTAATATAGCAACAAATATTAATTAATCAATTACTACTCGGTACTGAATCCCACACTGAATGAATTCACGATGGGTGGTGCGTGTATATTTATAATCGAACACTTAGTTCCCGAAAAGATCTGGCATATTTCAGAGTCTGGATGGTGCAATCAGGAGATCTGCAGCTGCGATTAGGAGGTCTCTTAGATAATATAAATAATATGTATAGTCAAAGGGAGATCTGCACCTGCATATGAGTCACTTCGCGAATTACGACACTCTAAATCCTTTAAAGGAGTCCATAAACTTCGTGATTTCTATTACATTAGTTCGTTACAATATATTTCGGAGTTTCTGATTCGGAGTTTTTGATTCAGAGTTTCAGAGGTCGCTTAGAGTAATGAGGAAGAGATTGGACTGTGCACAAGATAAAAAAAAATTTCTTCGGATAATTCCGTACATTTCTCTCTGACATAAGATATATTTTCTCTCTGACATAAATGTCAACTATCCTGAGGGGAGCTATTTCCTCCCAGCTGTCTAGTTAAGTCTCGGATAGTTTCTCTCAGGATACTTGACACTTATGACAGAGAGAAATGTACGGAATAAAGTGTCTAATCTAAACGCACCCTAACACATATTCCAATCTGGTATGACAAATGTATATCTTATAATTTCCAACTATGACACGTCCTGTTTTATTCATCAACATATCTTATCATCAAAAAACATAATAGTTACTCTTAACTACAACAACATGGAAAAGCATAAGGTGTAAAAACCCAATCTCTTCAAACGAAAAAATTATCTGTCTATCTAAAATAAACAAATCAAATCAATGATAAATCTTCTGTTTTGTTGTCTATATAATGGGTAAATATTCGACTACTGCATTGACAACAAGTGTATCATGAAGACCGTTTTCGTTCTACTCATAGTTATCCAGCTATCACTAGCTGACAAAATACCCGTTTCGTCGAAAGTCGCCGACGTTGGATTAATCGGAGATCTTCCTCCCGACGATGGTACGAGCAATTGGGGAGATTTGGAGTATCAAGCAAGAAAAAAGGATGACATCATTTTATGGAGAGAAATTATTACTTACCCGCAAATATCTGATGTCGAACAAACTTATAAATGGTATGTCTTGTTGACCAACAATGGCATTACAAATGTCCGAGTGCTAAATTTCGGTAGACAAAGGGCTTTTGCTGCTACGATTGATGTGTACGAAAAGGAAGTCGATGTTACTTTGAGAATACCACCAAACACCGATCCCAGAATTGTTGTTGAGGTATACGGTTATGGTTATTAATTATGTTTGTAACAGCTTTGGAGCCTTTGTTAAATATCTTATTTTGTTATTGTCAATTAAAGATTTTATAATTATTTGTAGATATTATTTGTCAAGTTTAACACACTTAAATGCATAGCACGCAAAGGTGCTTGTATTAAATGAATATTGCTATGCAACCCATAATACAAGATGATATGATGTTAGTCACATCGTACATAACCTGGTAATCTCGGGCAATAATTATTTCAATTAGCATATAATAAACATGTTCTTCGTAAGATACAATCGAAAATCAGTTATAATTCAGTACAATACTGTTGAGGCCAAGAAAGACCGAACAAGTCTATGGTTTTTAGCTGTAAATATTTTCAAATGGAGTATGTTTGTTTCATGACAGAACATTCAATTGACGTAATTTGTCAACTTTAACATTCTAATGCACAGACCAATAGGTTTGAACATTTATTAGATTCAAAGTTTGGAAACCTAATACCGGTTCCGATCTTGTTAGTTCTCGTCAGTTTGGTATATCCAACTCGAATGCTAATAAATGTTCCGACAAGTAAGTACTACAGAATTTACAGAGGTCAAGTGTATGACTCTTAGTACTACCACCTATTGGTCCATAGAGAAACTATGGCCATCGCCAACAAAGTCGTATGCAAGTAGAATGCAACCTAGACTACAAATTCATGCAGCCCTCCAGGCATGTATAATGAATCATAGGCAGCTGAACTACCAACAGTTGAAACACTGCCACCTAGCGAAGCGGTTGCTCTCTAGGAAAAAGTTCCCAGAAGACAAGGATTCTAATGCACAGACCGATAGGTTTGAACATTTATTAGAATCGAAGTTTGGAAACCAAATACCGGTTTCGGTCTTGTTAGATCTCGGTGGTAGTACTAAGAGTCACACGCTTGACGTCTGTGAATTCTGTAGTACTTACTTGTTGAAACATTTGTTAGCATTCGAGTTGGATATACCAAACTGACGAGATCGAAAGCGGTATTTGGTTTCCAAACTTCGAATCTAATAAATATTCAAACCTATTGGTCTGTGCATTAGAATCCTTGTTTTCTAGGAACTTTTTCCTAGAGAGCAACCGCTTCGCTAGGTGGCAGTGTTTCAACTGTTGGTAGTTCAGCTACCTATGATTCAGCCCTGGAGGGCTGCATGAATTTGTAGTATAGGTTGCATGTTACTTGCAAATTTAACATATCTAACCGCATGTCATGCCGAGGGCGCTTGGATTTAACGGATGTTACTACGCAGCCTATAATGCATCGGGTGCTCAACCAAAATAATCAGGTACATTTTTCGCCACGTCTTCTTCTCACAAAAAACCAGGGCTTCGAAACACTATTTTTTTCGTTCTGGGTTTTGGTTTTCGTTCCGGGAAAAAAATTATATCGGTTTCGCTCCGGTTTTCGTTCTGACAAAAATAGGGTTTTTTCCGGTTTTCAGTTTTCGGATCAGTTCCGGGTGAATCATTTTTTACTTTTTTAAAAGTTTTTATTCGATTTAAAAATTGAGTTTCTAACATAATTTCGGATATACTGTTCTTTTTTTTTCTTTAATATTGCAACATACAATCTAAGTTCAAATTTTAAGAAAAACCAGAATTTTATAAAATCGTGTTTAAACATTTTATATTTAAACTCGAAATTTTTAGACAAACCTTAAATTATTTACCCAACAGTTGAAAACTTCTGGAATATGCAAAATTTGGTGATTAAATCCAAAATTTGAGAGCCCCTTTTTTGATAAATTTGGTTTTCTATAGAAATGTTAAGTGTTACTTCTTTTTTCGAAAAAAATTGATTTTTACTCTTTCGACTTTGTTTTCTAGAACTTCAAAGTAAATAAAAGATCAAATTATAAAAATAAAAATTTCAAGTTTTAAATAAGATTTTGAAAAAATAGTCAATATTTCGAAAGAAAGAACTTCAAATTTATTTAAAAGAAGAGTTCTCAACACTCCTACCTTCTTTCTTTCTACCCTAATGTCTTGACTTTAAATCCAAATATTCATTTTTTTTTCTGAAAATGTTGCTGAAAACTTTAAAATTTCCAAAAAAGTAAAATTTTTTAAAAAGTTTTTGTTAATGGATTTACTTAATTCTTTTGAAATTCCAAATTTAAACTTTTTTTTTTGTATTTTATTTTTTTTTTAATTTAGCTTTTTTTAGCAAGTGTTATAATAACCTTATCTAACCCTTCTCCCCAACATGTTAAATTTATTTTTTATATGAAGACATTTTTTCGAACTTAAAAAAAATAAAAATTAAAAGTTTAAAATTGGGATTTTGTTAAAAACTCAAATATTTGACTTTTCGATCAGAAGATCAATATTTATAGGAATAAAAATTATGGGATTAAAGTCGAAATTTTGGAAAATAGTTGTTTTTTACCAAAATTTAGCTTTTTCTAAAACTGTTGAATTTTTTTCTTAAAATCTGGACATCTTTTTGACATTTTGAATTACAATTCAAAATAAAAAAGAAAATAAATTTTCAATTAAAACAAGAACTTTTCCATTAAAACATAATTTTTGCTAAATTTTAAGCGTAAAAGTAAAAAAAAAACAATTATGAAAACATGTCATTTCAATTTTTAACTTAAGTTTTCTGTGAAGAAATTGGAATTTCAGAATCAACGACAAATTTTCGTAAAAAGGAACGCGAAATTTCAATTTTAAAGACGAAATTTTAGAAAAAGTTTGGAAAAAAACTTAAAATTTTGAGATAAAGTTATAAAAATCGATTTTTGACGCAAAAGTTTAAGGAATAACAGGACGAACTTTCGAGTTTAAACAGGAAGTATCTTGAAGTCAATATTTTAAAAAATATTTAATTTTGATTTCTAAGTTCCAAATAATCTGAAAAAAAATCTCAGCTTCAAGAATTAAGTCCAAATTAAAAAAAAGTGAAATTTAGCGGGGTAAATCGAGTAAAAAATTGTTAGTTAGACACTTTCTAACATGTTACCACTTCAAGTTAACTCCCAAAATTTCGACCTCAATTTTAAAATCCCGGCTTTAAATTGGAATATACATATTGCACTTTTTTCTTGAAATTTTTACTGAAATTGCAGGTTTCTAGGAAACATTCAAAATAGCAAGATTTTATCGGAACTTCTAAGAAGAAAGTCAAATCCTAGAATATGGAGATCGAAAAAAAAACTAAGAATTTAAATTTGGGATTTCGAGAATGGAATATCAAAATCAAAGTGAAATTTGATGGAAAAATTTAGGGAAAATCGAAATTTTAATTAATATCTTCAAAATATAGGGGAATCAAATTATGAAAGGAACAGTTGAAGATTAAGGAAAGAAGTAAATTTGCAGTGTTCTAAAAAAAGTTGAAATATTCAGAAAAATTTAAATTTTCAAAAAAAATTGTAAAGAAACTGTGTTTCAATGAAAAAGACGCCACTGCTTTAGTCCAAATTTACAACAGAACGTCACATTTTCATTTTGAACGCGAAATTTTAAAAAAAGGAAAGAAATATTTCTAGAATTTTTGAAAGAAAGTCCAAATTTTAAGAAAGAATTCAACCTATAAATCTTAAAATTTCAATTTGGTTAAAAATTTCGAGAATAAAGTCAATATTTTCTTAGAAAATGAGAAAATTATGAGTTTCTTATCTAACTTTCACAGAGATTGAAAGTAAACTCGTAATTTTGAGACAAACTTTTGCAAAATTTTAAAAACGAATCGAAATTTATAAAAAAAATTCCAAGCATTAGGGTAAAGTAAAAATTAATTTAAATATATACAAATTCATCACTATCGGAATAGTGGTGATGGTGCGTGCATAAGCAACTGCTAAATATATGCTCCATTAATAAACCCAAATTCTACGGGAATTAATGAGCGATTATTTCTGAAAATTGTGGTAAACCAAAGGTGTAAACAATAAGAACAGTGTAGTGATTAAAACAACACTAGAGACAAACAGATTAGTGCAATAATTAGTAATTTAAGGTAAGACGCTGCATTTGTATTAGCTCTGATAAGAGATAAGAAACCGTGACCTTCGAGGAGATAGTCCGGGGAACGGTTTCTTTCGTGGAAAAGACGTGCATCACAACATATAGTAATCAGATTAGGAATCAGCGCTGAAATAAAGAAATAAACATGGACAAGAATTATATGAGAGACGCCGACATGGAGGAGTCCTCCACAGACGAAGGAGGCAAGAGAAAAAGGGTACGAGAAGAAACCTTAACGAGAACAAAAAAAATGTCGAGAACGCCAATAAAAACAAAAACAATTGATAACGAGGATAAGCTTGATCTTATACTAAGTATGATGCAGGATATAAGAGAAGAAATGCAAGAAATAAAAAATGAACAGAAAAAATACAATAACGACATTAGAAAAATCCAAATCGAAAACAACAAACTAAGAGAAGAAAACGAGAGAATTATAAAAGAAAACGAGAAAATGAAAAGGGATATAAAAATAATAAGCAATAATTTGGAGTGGATCGAAAAAGATAAAAGGAAAAATAACATAATTGTCAACGGTCTAACAGTAAATACAAACGACAATGCAATTTTAATTACAGAAATGGAAAATTTCTTTAAAGAAAAATTAGAAATACAAACCAAAGTTGAAGAAACTTACAACATTGGTAGAAATATATATCTTGTGAAATTGCAAAATGAAAATGAAAAGAAACGGATTATGAAAAACAAATCAAAGCTTAGAAAAATTAATGAAAAAATTTTCATAAATGAAGACTTGACGCATAAAGAAAGGGAGAAGCAGAGACAACTAAAAAATAAAGCAGAAGAGGAGAAACGCATGGGTAAGAATATCAAAATGGGATATAACAAGATAATAGTTGATGGAGAAACTTGGAAATGGAACAAAATCAAGGAAAAATTAGAAAATACAAATTCAAAAAACTGAGCAATAAATCTAAAGAGGTAAATAGTATGATGACGAACAAGGCAATGAAAATGGATACGAAAACACATAAAAACACAACAATAGAAAAAATAAATAAAAAGGAAAAAACAGGAAAAGAAATTTGGAAAGTGGGAACATGGAATGTTAGAGGACTAAGGGGAAAAGAGGAGGAACTAATAGAAGAATTTGAAATGACAGGGATACAAATATTAACAATAACAGAAACGAAGAAGAAGGGGCAAGGGGAACTAGTGCTAGAAAATGGACACCTTTTAATATACAGTGGAGTAGAACAAAATAAACATGCTGCGGCAGGGGTTGGGTGCATAATAGAGAAAGGATTAGTAGATAATATACTAAATTGGGAAGGCATTTCTGAAAGAATACTAAAAATAGAATTTGATGATATATATGGGGAACGAATATGCATAATAATAGTGTATGGACCAAATGAAGATGATTTAGCGAGTAATAAAGATCAATTCTGGGAGGAACTAACATTGGCCACAGAGACAGTTAAAGGTAAAATTATCGTAATAGGAGATTTTAACAGTAGGGTGGGTAAAAGAGAGAATAGAAATGTAAATGTGATTGGAAACTGTGGGGAAACAAAAATAAACAACAATGGGTTAAGAATGATAGAATATTGCATATTGAACGATCTCATAATAACAAATACGTTTTATGAACACCAGGATATACATAAATTTACAAGAATAGCGGAAAACAGAAAAGAAAGATCCATAATTGACTACGTACTTGTGCAAAGAAATAATAGGAAATCGATCACGGATGTAAGAGTCAAAAGAAGTGCGGAAATATTTAGTGATCATTACCTGGTTGTAGCAAAAATTAGGAAAAAGAAGAGGTGTAGGAGTGACAACGAACGACACGAAACTGCACCAGTAAAAAAAGAAAATATTAAAACATACAGATTAAGAGAAAAAGATATAGCAAACAGTTATCACCAAATTCTTGAGGAAAAAATTAGTAATATAGAAAAGGAGATTGAACAAAAAGATATTGAAGACATATGGCAAATATTTAAGGAGGTAGTAATAGAAGCAGCTAAACAAGCATGTGGCACGATTACAACCAACGCCAATAAAAAGTTAACTGCCTGGTGGAACGATGAAATCAAAAAAGAAGTTAAATTAAAAAAACAAGCGTGGAAAGAGTACTTAAATAATAACACCGCACAAAAATACACTTTGTATAAGGAGAGAAGAACCAAAGTAAAAAATATGGTTTTGGAAGCTAAACAGAAGGCATGGGAATGTTTTGGGAAAAAAATGGAGACAAATAAAGGAGATTGCAAGCTATTTTATAAAGCAGTGAAGACAATAAGAAAAGGAAAAGAAAAGAAATTGACGACTATAACAAGCAAAGAAGGCGCGTTGCTAAAAGATGAGAATTTAATTATGAACAGATGGAAAGAATACTTTTACGAACTATTAAATCCACTGGAAACAGAGACACAAGAAGGCAAAGAAGTAACAACAAATGACACAATAGCAGATGAAGAAAATGAAGTACTTACGATAGAGGAAGTTGAAGAAGCAATCAAGGCAACAAAATGTGGAAAAGCACCCGGACATGATGGAATAACACCAGATATGATTAAACACATGGGGAAGAAAGGTGTAAAACTCTTGTACAACATTTGTAGTAAGGCATGGATAAAAGGAAACATACCTAAAGATTGGGGAATAGGTGTTATTATGCCCATATATAAAAAGGGAGATAGAAAACAATGCCAAAATTATCGAGGTTTATTGAGCACGGTAGCAAAGATATATGAAAGGGTGTTAGCAAACAGGCTCCGTTTAGTCATAGAAACGCAATTAAGTGTATCCCAAAGTGGATTTAGAAGAGGCCATAGTATACAGGACCATATATTCACGATGAAACAACTTACGGATAAAATATTAAGACAACGGAGAGTGGCATATCTAGCGTTCATTGATCTTGAAAAGGCTTTCGACAGAGCACCCAGAAAAGAAATATGGATAAGTTTGGAACAACGAGGAGTCAGCCGAAAATTAATTGCTGGAATAAAAAGCATATATGAGGAAAATGCAAATTACGTCAGAACGCGAAATATGCAGTCTTCTACTTTCTACACAAGAGATGGTTTACGACAGGGAGGAGTACTTAGCCCATTACTATTCATTATCCTGATAGATGACATACTCAAACAAACATGTACGAAAACAACAGGCCTACAAGTAGGATAGTACAATCTACAAAAAGTCTGTATAAAAGAATGTGCATTTGCAGATGATATAGTAATAGTGGCCAATTCACCCGAAGACCTACAAACTAACTTAGAAATATGGAAAGATGCTCTAGAATCTAAGCAAATGAAAATAAATGTCAATAAAACAAAAGTAATGGCGATAACAGAAGATGAAAATAAAAAAATAAATATATGATTGGAAAATAAGGATATACAGCAGGTCAAGGAATTCAAATATTTAGGAGTAATAATAGATAATAAAGGAAATCAGGATAGGGACATCAATGAACGAATAGAGAAAGCACTTAAAGCATATTACTGTATGTGTGCAACCATAGTCAAGAAGAAAGAAATATCCAAAAATACGAAAATGTTGGTATACAAGACTATCTTCCAGCCGATACTACTATTTGGAAGTGAAACCTGGGTTTTGACGGAGAGAATGAAAAGCCGGATACAAGCAGTCGAGATGAAGTTCTTAAGAGCGATAAAGGGAATAAGTAGAAGAGATCGAATAAGAAATCAAAAAGTGAGGGAAGAACTGGATGCTAAGCCTGTATTAGAAATTGTCGAAGAAAAACAATTAGGTTGGTGGGGACATATACAAAGGATGAAAGATAACATGCAAGTAAAGAAAATATGGGAAGCAAGAACATCGGACCGGAGACGTAGAGGCAGACCTAAAGAAAGATGGGATGACATCATTGATAAATTAATCAGAAAGAGACAATTAAACCTAAACGAAGCAAAAATTTTAGCGCTAAACAAAAAGGAATGGAAAAAATTTTGTGAATAAAATAGAGAATACCAATCCCGACACCTTACGGTATAAGGGAATTGATTATATATATATATATATATATATATATATATATATATATATATACAAATTCAACGAACCGAAATAAACCGCTGTTATTTTACGGTTCTGTTCTGGTTTTGTTCCGACAAAATAACGGTTATTTTCGGTTTCCGGTTTAGTTCCGGTTCGGAGCCCTGCAAAAAACCGCAGCACCCATTTTCATTTAGGCAACAGATAATTGATTGTATACTTTCTAAATACACATAATTTTAGATGAGTTATTCTTTTTTTTTTTCACCAAAATGATAAGTTTTCAATTACACATAAAAACATAATTTTGACAATAAGTGGTAACATTAAGACAAAGAATGCAATTTTGATTTGAATAGCGAAGTATTGAAAAAAAAAATTCTGGCATAATATTTGTTGTGATGATTTGTTTAACAACACATACAAATGAAAATAATTTAGGCAAATTGTTACGTCATTTTTTGTTGCATTTTTTATAGTATTAACGTTTTTAGAAAATCTCCCCTAAAAGGGTAGACTCTACTCAAAGCAAGTGTTCCCCATATAATGTAAATTAGCATTAGTACACAAATCCTGTTCTCTGACACCAACAAAGATTAAAAAACATAACAATTGTTCTAACATATTTCGATAGCCAAGCTATAGAGAGATAGTAGTAGATAGTATCTCTCTGAAAATGATAGCTTGGCTATCGAAACGTGTTAGAGTAACTGTTGCCGTATTTTTTAATCCTTCTTAATTTAGGGGACAATGTTAGTGTATTAATTTTTGAAGATAACCAGGGACCAGTCTGTTCCACAAAAAAATAGCTTAGCATTGACAACGGATCCTTGAAATCCCCTAGGATTGTTTATAGTGGAAGAAAATTGGTAGGAGTTTATCACCTTTTAAGTTATAAATATGAAAATCCATATTAAGGGTTTCGTTTACAAATAAAAGTCAGAGATTTTGGAAAGTCAGCTCATAAGTAAAATCTACTTGAAAAAACCTCTTAATGTTCACCACCAGCCAGCTTACACCCTATTCTTAGAAGAAATTTTGCACAGAAGTTTGCCATGTAACGTAGGTGAGCACTGAGTAATGAGTTTTAAAAATTCTTCCACAAAGGGTGTGAAATAGACAAATAGAGGATAAAATTGAGTATGAAAGTTTGTCTAGAGTACTGAACTAAACACTGTGGCTTATGATTAAGTCCACAGAAGGTTTTTTCCCCTCGGACGATGTGTTAAAGGGAAAAACCTTCTATGACAGTTTGTCATTTTTGAAGTTCGAAATATGGAAATTGGTAATTATGCTTCTGTTCATAAATAAAAGTCAGTTGCATTAAAGTCTTTGGACATTTTTTTCTTAAGGGGATACAATCTAGTTTAACACGTCACTATTAATTCAGATGGACTGACAGTACTTAGCCTAAACCTGTAAATTTGGAAGCAGGGCATTTTGCACATGAGTACATGAGGTAGGTGAGTACTACGAATACTAAGAAAAAATGCTTGAATATTGTTAGCTTGAGGGTGTTTAAGAAAGGATAAAAATTTGCAGGAAAATATTGTTGTCATATTTGAAAAATTGAAATACAGAACTTGTCCCCTGAAACGAAGAAAGATTAAAAAACACAACAAACATTGTTTAGAGCAACGTTTGTTGTGTTTGTTAATCTTTCTTGGTTTCAGGGGACAAGTTCCACCAAAAGTCATGAAGTTGGAAATATGGAAATTAATAATTAGGCTTTTGTTTATAAATAAATGTAGGGTTTCAAAATTATAACATAGTCGTCATAAACAAAAATAAAAAAAAACTAAAAAATAACGAAATAGTAATTAGAGACGCATGACAGAAGGTAAAAAGGTCAACGTATTTTTTGAAGAGTTTTCAATTGATTATTTAAAAAGCGGAGTGATCATGTCGAGTTTAACTTTGTATCCTTGAATCATTAATTGAATTGACTTGTTTCCTGATGAAGTGCTTTTCTTCTGTTAAACTGTGACCTGTGATCATCCCTAAACAACAAATGATAACGAAGGCTTCCACGGCCGGAGTCAGTACAGAATATACTTTTTCCGGGATTGGACCTTGTCAAAGAATTACTAAAAGTGTTCGACGTTTCGCCCACCATCGTAGGGGGCTTCTTCAGGAACAAAGAAATAAAATACAAGGAAATATACAAAAAAAGAAAAAAGGGAGCCAATTTCAAAACATTAGAGCACGGTAACTCAGTATGTCCACCATACTAGAGGCGAAACTCTTCTGAATTGAAAATTTGGTACAAAGGATAAGAAAGTTTAAACAGAAGCGCACGGTAACTCAGTATGTCCGCCATACCAGAGGCGAAACTCTTCTGAGAGGAAAGAAAGGAAAACTTTGTATACCATTCGTCTGCGCGATCACTGCCGAAGATTTCCGATGGTTGGTTTCCAGATGGAGGAAAGCATGTAACCGTCGTAGTTGTTGATGTTTTTGGGGAACTTTTGGATTTCAATGGCCTCGCGTATCTTCCTATTTTAGTAATTGGGAGTATTGGATATAATTGAGATATTATCAAAAAAAAATCTTATGTCCGGTCTCATGTTGATGTTTCGCAATGGGTCAGCTGTTGGATTTTTGAGGATGATGAAAAAATGGGTTTAATGTTGTCTTTTCTCAATAATTTTCCGAATTGATCTGTTACTCCGTGAACATAAAGAAGAAAAGCTTTAGAAGAAACTATTGAAAATTTTGTGAAGGATAAGGGGTAGGGTGAAGATGTCGTTTGATGACAGTTTCAATGTCGTGTGATTTGTAACCATTATTGCGGAGGTTAAAACGAATTTTGTTCAATTCGTCTGAAAGATTTATCGGCTGTGAAATTGCTACAGCTCGTGAAACCACTGAATTTATAACAGAACGTTTCTGGGAAGGGTGGATGGGACTCTGCATGCAAATAACTATTAGTATGGGTGGATTTTCGATAAACGGAATGAGAGACGCAACCGTTTGGTAAACGGGTGACCAATACGTCAAGAAAAGGAAGAGAATCGTTGGTTTCGATTTCCATATTGTAGCTATGGAAGAATGTAAACTGTTTAGGTGTTCCAAAAGTATAACAGTCCATTCAAAAAGTCCATAGGAAGATATATATATGGCATTATTAGAATTTTTTCCATATAATTTTTATTTAATACTAACCTTCAAATGATACGTGTATAAATTTGACAGCAATCTGACTATTGATTCGTATTCGTAAGTTATAGCATTTTGTGTGAAGTAACTTTTGTTACTGAAAAAAAAATGGAAAAAGGTGAATTTCGAGTTTTGATAAAGCATTGCTTTTTGATGAAAAAAAATACATTGGAAACCAAACAATGGCTTGATAAACATTATCCGAACTCTGCTCTATTGAGATAAATGGCAGAGAAGTGGATTGCTGAATTTAAACGTGGTCGTCCCAGCACAAATGATGCAGAGTGCAGTGGACGCCCAAATGAGGCTGTTATTCCAGAAAACATGAAAAAAATCCACAAATTGGTTATGAACGATCGCAAATTGAAGATGCACGAGCTAGCTGACATTATAAAGATATCAGATGGTAGTGTGTTTACCATTTTACACGAATATTTGGGTATGCGAAAGCTCTGTGCAAAGTGGGTGCCGTGTGAGCTCACAATCGACCAAAAACAACAACGAATCGATGCTTCAGAGGAGTATTTGGTGCTGTTAAACCGCAATAAAATGGAATTCTATCATAGATAAGTGACAATGAATGAGACATGGTTTCACTATTAAACACCAGAATCCAAAAGGGAGTCAGCTGAGTGAACAGCAAGCGACGAACCGAATCCAAAGCGAGCAAAGACGCAAGAATCGGCCGGTAAGGTGATGGCTTCTGTATTTTGGATGCGGAGGGAATACTATTCATCGACTCTCTCCAAAAAGGAACCATCAACAACAGCGACTATTACTGTGCACTTTTGGATCGATTGAAAGCTGAAATCGCAAAGAAACGGCCACATTTGCAAAATAAAAAAGTGTTTTACCAAGACAATGCACCGTGTCACACAATTAAATGAATTGAGCTTCGAATTGCTTACCCTTTCACCGTATTCTTCAGATTTAGCCCCCAGCGACTTTTTCCTGTTTTCAGATCTCAAGAGAATGCTTGTTGGAAAGAAATTTAAGTCCAATGATGAACTAATCGCTGAAACTGAGGCCCTTTTTTGACGAGAAAGAGAAATCGTACTATAAAAGTGGTATCGAAAAGTTGGAAAATCGCTATAGTAGTTGTATCGCTCTAGGAGGCAATTGTGTTTAATAATAAAATCGAATTTTGTCAAAATTTTGTTTTTTTCTGACTTATCCTACGGATTTATTGAATGACCTAGTATTTAGTGAATCCTTGCCATGTGGCAAGGAAACAAACAAAAGAAAATCCTACATTGATGTTAGAATTGGAAACGTGGTTTAGGGAAAATGAAATGGTTCATGTGATGTTATTTGCTGATGAAAATTCTCATCGGGCACACAGGACTTGTGCCCAAAGAGTTACTTTTTTAATATTTAAATTGTATCTTTTCGCTTGTTAAAATGTTTAAAGGTTTTTTCGGTAGAATCTGTCTGTTGAACTATTAGACAGATTCCTCTGAAAATATATTACATCAATCTAAACAGATTATCTATATTTTAAGCGTTGTAAAAATATTACATGTAATTTATCAAATTATACATAAATATCATATCCAAAAAAGACGTAAATTAATATTGACCCAAAGATAAGTTTGAAAATGAGGCTCTTGAGAACTGCTATCTGAATTTACTACAAGCAGATTCTTATCAATGTCTATAAATATTTTGGTACAAGCACACGTTTAAGTACCGCAATGTAGACATTGGTCATTTATCCAAAAGAGCACACTTGTAATACATATTCACGTGATCTTTTAACAAACCACTTATGTCTATAGAAACACAAAAGGGCTATTCACATGACTATATATTAGCTCCGCAGCCAAAATTTTCATCACCATTTGATCATACGCTTACTAGGCAAAATGAAGTTACTCGTGGTGGTATCCTGCATTATTGCACTGACCTTCGCAAATCAACAAGGTCAATCTAATTTGATTAGACTCGAAAATGAAGTTTCCTATGATCCTCTGCCCATTGACGATGGTGTTTCCAACTGGGGAGATATAATTTATGGTGATCGTGTCAAAGGAGATTCATGGCTAGCTAGAGAAATTGTCACCATTCCACAAACATATCCAACTGAACAACTCTACTATTATTACTACATTTTCAACACCAGCAGGCAAATCACTTCTGTAAGAGTACTAAACTTCGGAAGACAAAGGGCCTACGGTATCAACATCGATGTATCTACTTCTCAAGTTTATGTTACCTTCAGGATTCCCGCCAACGCAGATCCAAGAGTTATTCTTGATATTTATGGCTACTAAATACAAATCAGAATAAAACAATAAAGCACTTTCAGTTTCTCAATTAGTTTATACCTCCAACAGTGACTGTTCCTTTATACCGTGTGAACACAAAAAGTTTTCCATTCTAGTATGCTGCCATGATTTTATGTCGTGCTTATGTATGTCGATTACTTGATCAGTATTTTAAACCGACAAGTAAACAAATACAACTTTAAAATAATATTTTATTAATTTGATTTTTCAATGGAAGAAGCATCTTTTATTGTTAAATCATAGTTTCCAAAAGGCCCTCAGCGAATGGACCACTTCTCTAATAATATTGCAAAATTTTTGTGTCAAGGTTGAATGTCAATTTGGCGTCTACGAATCAAGTAAGGAATATACGTGAACATGCCAAAAAATGGCAGCAGCATATTAAAGGGGATAACTTTTTGTACACTTGATATGAGTCCACTAGAAGCAAAACTCTGGATTTGCCTTCTAAGTAATTTTGAGTTATCATCAAAAAATCTGTATCTCTTGACTTAATGTAACCCTTTAAGTAAACATGTTTTTACGTGTTAGGTATATATTTTTTTTAAGTTTAATCGACTCGCAAAGGGTAATCCCATTATACTTTCAAAGCACTACGAGTAGGATGTGGAAGCAAAGATAGATGGCGATGAACCGCCTTCTTATGGAAGGATAGGTTGTAATTTTTGGGGAAAATTCCATTCGGTAATAAGTTCCATAATTTGGAAGTTCTATAGAAAAAAGAGTCTCCGTAGACAGAAGTCCTCACTGTGTCAAGCTGGACCGCACAGAAATTTGCTGTTTTCGACTGTCTAGTACGCCTCAAGAATCTCGCCCTTGGGGGGATCAATCCTATTAGTTCCTGCGAGGATCTTCCGTGATAGTACTTGCAGAAAAGAGACAAGTCATCAACCATACGACTGTGCTCTAGTGTTTTGAGAGAATCGGTCAGACACTCGTCATCAATTAGGCCAATCGCTCTTCTTTGAATTGAATCCATGAGAGCTAAAGTGTGTTTTGGGGCTGAACTCCAAACATGATAACCGTATTGGCTAGTGTTGGCCTAGCTTGAGCTTTGTGTAGTGTTAATAGCTGATGAGATGTAAAGTACTTTTTAGCTCCAAAAAGAAAGCCTAGCTTCTGAGAGGCGGATTTCGCAATGGCGCGCACATGATCGTCCCAAGAGAAGTTAGTGCTCCCATTCACTCCTAGGATAGATAGATTAGATCCCATCGGAAGGATTTTACCGTCCATTAGTATGTTTGTTGCATTATCCCTTGATGTTTTCTTAGAGAAAACCGCGGCCTGAGTTTTTGAAGCGTTGAAGTCGACCAAATTGTTCTTACCTCATTCCTGGATAATCTCGAGATCCCGATTAATCGTCTGTATCTGCTGTTCCCTTAGTCGATCTGAAGCAGCAATAGATAATGGTTTGTCGGAGAAAAAAGATGATACATGGTTACTATCATTTGCCTAGTTGTATATCGGATTGGAAGTTAAAGCTAAGAGATCGTTTATGTGTAACAGAAATAAAGTAGGAGACAGAACAGACCCCTGAGGCACCCCTGCGTTAATTGCAAATATCTCGGATAAGAAGCCATCCACGACGACCTGAAGAGACCTGTCAGCGAGAAAATTGGAGATCAAATGACAGAGTCGAGGAGGAAGACCATAAGATGTTAATATGGCGAGAAGAGATCGGTGCCACACTCTGTCCACAGCATCACTATATTTTTTCATAGCTAAGTTACAGATATGAGTAACATTTGCCAGTAGATCGCCAGTGGAACGTTGTTGTCTAAAACCGTATTTCTTGTCGGAGATGATTCTATTTTTCTTCAGATATTTGAGAATCTCGATGTTGATAACCCGTTCCGTCACTTCAGATGAATTTTTATAAAGATAGTTATCATTAGGAGTTATTTTGATACATACATGCAAAACTCAGTTGCAAATACAGAGTTTTGCTTCTAGTGTACTCATATAGCAGAGTCCAGATTGATAGTGAATTTGGTTTACTCAATGGGCATTTGCCCATCATGAAATATAGAGTGTTTCAATAATGTCACTTATTTTAACCAAATAAACATTTTAAGAAGAAGAGATAACTTAAGCCATACATTTCCCCTTACAAGGCGCTACTGATTTGCAACCCACTTTTATTTTAGAAATACACTTCGCAAATAAATTAAGGGATATATGAAATATCTTTATCAAATGGCTATAACTGAAAAGAAAATTGTCACAGCAATGAGCAACTTAAAGCTCCAAGTTTCTAGTTTTCGTGGAAGAAGAAAGTTGCAAGTATTTGAGATATAATGGACATTTTAATGTACAGACCAATAGGTTTAAACATTTATTAGATTCCAAGTTTGGAAACCAAATACCAAATATTATAGAATCCTTGTCTTCTGGGAACTCTCCTAGAGAGCAACCGCTTCGCTAGGTGGCAGTGTTTCAACTGTTGGTAGTTCAGCTACCTATGATTCACTATACATGCCTGGAGGGCTGCATGAATTTGTAGTCTAGGTTGCATTCTTCTTGCATATAATGGACGCTTTAAATATTTCTTTGGAGGTTCCTTACACCCGAAGTTGACTACATAGATAAGCTTAACAAAGCTAAGAGACTGACTTCGTTAGTTATTCAATATTCGCTTGAGCATACTCAAAAATAATACTGTAAGTAAGGTTTATTAACATTTATTAATAAAATTGTCATGGCATGAGGTCAAAATTCGACCAATTGCATCTGAAGAGAATGAAAATGTCTTCCACATACTTAATTGGCATTTATTTATATGCAAATTTTTAATTTTTATCTTGACGGGATGAGGAAAGAAATAAGAGTATGAAAATTACGACTTTTATCAACATATCAACATTTTATCAACAATTAAAAAACGTTTTTTTTGAAAGTCTCATTTTTTGGGAATTTGGATCTTCAAAACTTTAAGTGCTGTTTGAATATTGAAAACTTTTGCTGCTAATCCCACGTTTTTTTAACCTTCAACTTAAAAAAGCAGATTTTTCATGATAATTTCGATTTTTTTTAATAGACATATTTTTTGATTTTTTTAATTTTAGAAATGTTGGTTGAAATACAAAACTTGTTCCCTGAAACCAAGAAAGATTAAAAAATACAACAAAGGTTGCTCTAGAGCAACTGGTTTCAGGAGATAAGTTTTGTATTCCAATTTTTGAAGATAACCAAGGACCAGTCCGTTCCATAAAAAAATAATGTTGGTTTTAAAATTTGGAACTTCTTTTAAAAAAATGACTTTTTTTTATTTAGACTTCTTTTTATTAGACTTTTTCTTAAATTGTTGTTTTTTTTTTTAATTTCGATCACCTACATATTTCGACGAAAGGTTAGACTCTTTTTAAAGATTTCGATTTTATTTTAATGTTGGATGTTTTTGAAAATTTTGACATTTTGAAGCTTCCACTTATTTGAAACTTTTCATCTTAAAAATGTTGACTTTTTCAAAATTTTGCCTAACTAATCAATTTTTCTCAAATTTTTGACATTCTTTTTAACTCTCGACTTTTGAAAATGTTGACTATTTAAAAATATCGACTCTTTTTGAAAATTTTGAGTCTTTTCAACATTCGACTTTTTAAGTTTCGACTTCTTTGAAAATGCAACTTTTTTTTTAATTGCCCATTTTTGGCAGTTTTAATTTTTTTTAAATAATTTCACTTTTTTAAAATTGCGTGTTTTCAAAATTTTCACATTTTACTAAACATCGACGTTTGTAAAACTTCCACGGCTCTAACAGTTATGTTTTTTTTTAAATTCGACTTCTAATAACAATTTTCATTTATCTTCAAAGGTCCGAGTTTTTTTGAAAATCTTCAACTTTTTTGAAAATTTCTACTTATTCAGATGTTTTTATTTTTTTTCAAAATGCTCGGTCTGTTCAACATTCGACTTTTTAAGTTTCGGCTTCTTTGAAAAATGCAACTTTTTTTTTAAATTGCTTTCTTTTGGCCGTTTTAACTTTTTTAAAATAATTTTACTTTTTTGAAATTGCGAGTTTTCAAAATTTTCACGTTTTACTAAACACAGACTTTTTTAAAACTTTCACAGCTCTAACAGTTATGTTTTATTTTTAAAAATCGACTTCTAATAACAATTTTAATTTATCTTCAAAGGTCCGAGTTTTTTTGAAAATCTTCAACTTTTTTGAAAATTTCTACTTGTTCAGATGTTTTTATTTTTTTCAAAATGTTGCGTCTTTTCAACATTCAACTTTTTAAGTTTTGACTTCTTTGAAAAATGCAACTTTTTTTTTAAATTGGGGTTTTTGGGCAGTTTTAATTTTTTTAAAATAATTTTACTTTTTTGAAATTGCGAGTTTTCAAAATTTTCACATTTTATTAAACATCGACTTTTTTAAAACTTCCACGGCTCTAACAGTTATGATTTTTTTTTTAAATTCGACTTTCAATAACAATTTTAATTTACCTTCAAAGGTCCGAGTTTTTTTGAAAACCTTTAACTTTTTTAAAAATTTCTACTTATTCAGATGTTTTCATTTTTTTCAAAATGTTGCGTCTTTTCAACATTCAACTTTTTAAGTTTTGACTTCTTTGAAAAATGCAACTTTTTATTTAAATTGGGGTTTTTGGGCAGTTTTAATTTTTTTTAAATAATTTTACTTTTTTGAAATTGCGAGTTTTCAAAATTTTCACATTTTATTAAACATCGACTTTTTTAAAACTTCCACCGCTCTAACAGTTATGATTTTTTTTTAAATTCGACTTCTAATAACAATTTTAATTTATCTTCAAGGGTCCGAGTTTTTTTGAAAATCTTCAACTTTTTTGACGATTTCTACTTATTTAGATGTTTTTATTTTTTTAAAAATGTTGAGTCTTTTCAATATTCAACTTTTTAAGTTTTGACTTCTTTGAAAAATGCAACTTTTTTTTTAAATTGGGGTTTTTTGGCAGTTTTAATTTTTTTTAAATAATTTTACTTTTTTGAAATTGTGAGTTTTCAAAATTTTCACGTTTTACTAAACATCGACTTTTTTAAAACTTCCACGGCTCTAACAGTTATGATTTTTTTTTAAATTCGACTTCTAATAACAATTTTAATTTATCTTCAAAGGTGCGAGTTTTTTTGAAAATCTTCAACTTTTTTAAAAATTTCTACTTATTCAGAAGTTTCTAGTTTTTTCAAAATGTTGGGTTTTTCAAGATTAAAATTTTTACTCCACATTTTTGATTTCTTCTGTAAATTTTGACTTCATTTTGAATATGTCATTTCAAAATCCACATAATTTTGGCTTTTTTCCCAAGATTTTGATTTTTTTAATTTTGAAGATGTTCTTGGCTATAAAACCTGCGCCAATGGTTTGGATTTACATCTGGCCAACTATTTAGAAGCGTCGCAAGCAAAATCAGAATTGCTATGATGATTGCCAACGTCCGTAACGGATAAGGCACACGGTGATAAACAATTTTGATTTTTTTAAATCTTTGAGTCTTGCAAAAAATTTTCTTTCAAAAATTTTACGCTTTGTTAAAATTTTATTTATTTATTATTAGTTTATTTTGCACAGATATTTAAATTTTTGAAAAATTTTTCATTTGAACATTTTTGACTTTGTTGAAGATTTTTATTTATTTTAAATAGGTTCTTTCTTTTAAAGATATTATTTTTTTTTAAATTACGATGAAATATTTTTGTATAATTTCGATTTTTTTCAGAAATTCGTTTTTTTTCTCAAAATTTTTGGTTTTTTGTGTGAATTTCGTAGACGTCCAAAGTTTTAATGTTTACTTCAAAATATCCAATCCCTTTCCAAATGTTATCTTCACAAGTTTTTACTTTTAAAAAAAAATTGACTATTGAATAATTCTATCTTTTTTTAAAAATATTCCCATTTAATTAAAGATGTTTACTTTAAAAGCCGGAATCTTTTAATATTTTTAATCTTTTTTAGGATTTTGTTTCTAGTTATTTAAGACATTTCGAGTTTTATCGAGAATTTCGTGTTTTTCTCGAAATTTTTATTATTTTTGAGAACTCTGTCTATTCTGAAATTTTTGTTTTTGTTACATTTCGACTTTGCAAAATTGGACTTTTTTGATATTTTCCGTTTTTTTTGAAACTTTCGACTTTTTTAAAATCATTTACTTTTTGTAAAATATTGGCTTTTTTGGAATGTTGGGTCGTAAAATTTTGGCTTGGTTCATGATTTCTTCTTTTTCTTGAAATTTCAACTTTTTTTGTTGCAAATTATGACTTTTCTGAAATTCCTGATTTTTTTTAATATTGGCTTTGAAAATTATAATCTTTTTCATAACCTTTACTTTTTTTTTGGAAATTTCAAACAATTTTTATTATTTTGACTTTTTCTTGGAGTTTTAATTTTTTTGAAAGTTACGCCTTATTTTTAAAATTTCGGTTTTTCCTTAAATTTTGACTTTTTTAAAACAGGCGACTTTCCTTTGAAAGTTTTGTGGTTTTTAAAAACTTTAATCTCTTTTAAAATCTCGTTTTCTGTTGAAATAATCAACCTTTTTTAAGGTTCCACCTGTTTTTAAAAATTGCCACTGTTTTTTAAAAATTTGATTTATTCTCAAAGTTTTTGGTTTTTTCAAATTTTGCTTTGTTGGGCAAAAAAAGTTATCTTTATGACTTTATTGAAAAATTCCATCTTTTTTAAAAAATATTTCCACTTAATTAAAGATGTTTACTTTAAAAGCCCGAATCTTTTAATATTTTTAATCTTTTTCAGGATTTTGCTTCTAGTTATTTAAGACATTTCGACTTTTATTGAGAATTTCGTGTTTTTCTCGAAATTTTCATTATTTTTGAGAACTCTATCTATTCTGAAATTTTTGTTTTTGTTACATTTCGACTTTAAAAAATTGGATTTTTTTGATATTTTCCGTTTTTTTTTGAAACTTTTGACTTTTTTAAAATCATTTACTTTTTGTAAAATATTGGCTCTTTTGGAATATTGGGTCGTAAAATTTAAGCCTGGTTCATCATTCCTTCTTTTTTTTCGAAATTTCAACTTTTTTTGTTGAAAATTATGACTTTTCTGAAATTCTTGATTTTTTTTAATGTTGGCTTTGAAAATTATAATCTTTTTCATAACCTTTACTTTTTTTTTTGGAAATTCAAATAATTTTCATTATTTTGACTTTTCTTGGAGTTTTGATTTTTTTGAAAGTTACGCCTTATTTTTGAGATTTCGGTTTTTCTTTAAATTTTGACTTTTTTTAAACAGTCGACTGTCCTTTGAAAATTTTGTGGTTAATAAGAACTTTAATCTCTTTTAAAATCCCGTTTTTTGTTGAAATAATAATAAATAAATTTTTTTTTAAGGTTCCACCTGTTTCTAAAAATTTCCACTGTCTTTCAAAAAGTTGATTTATTCTCAAAGTTTTCGAATTTTTCAAATTTTGATTTGTTGGGTAAAAAAAATTATCTTTGAAAAACTTATTCTTGACTCGTAAAGTAAACAATTTTTTCTGCATTAATTAATATTATTTTTCACCCCCTTGGGGTTTAAATTTTTTAAAAATCGACCAACTATTTAGTCTTTTCTTGCATATATTCTTTACACAAAGTTTTGCGTTATGAAACGCAACAATTTTGTTAACATTTCAGCCTTTTCTTTAAATTTTGACTATTTTGAAACAGTCGACTTTCCTTTAAAAATTATGTGTTTTTTGAAAACTTTAATATCTTTTAAAATCTCGTTTTCTGTTAAAATAATCAACCTCTTTTAAGGTTCCACCTATCTAAAAATTTCAACTGTTTTTTGAATATTTGATTTATTCTCGAAGTTTTCGAATTTTTCAAATTTTGTTTTATTGGGCTTAAATCATCTTTGAAAAACGTATGCTCATAAAGAAAACTATCTTTTTCTATATTAATTAATATTATTTTTTACCCCCTTAGGGTTTAAATTAGCTCCTTACACAGAGCTTTGCGTTATGAAACTCAAAAATTTGGTTGAAATTTCGAATTTTTCTTTAAATTTTGACTTTTTTGAAACAATCCATTTTCCTTTAAAAATTTCGTTTTTATTTTGAAAATCTTAGCCTTTTTTAAAATTCCGTGTTCTGTTGAAAAAGTCAACTTTTTTTAAGTTCCAACAGTTTTTGAAAATTTCGACTATTTTTCAAAAATTTGATTTATTTTCGAAGTTTTCAAATTTTGTATTGTTGGGCTAAACTTATTTTTGAAAAACTAATTTTTGGTTCATAAAGAAAACTTATTTTTTCTGTACTAATTAATAGTGTTGGGGTTTAAATTTTTGAAGTCGAGCTAGTGTTTTGTCATTTTTGCACATATTCTTTACGCGGAGTTTTGGGTCATGCAACGTAATAATTTTGTTGCATCCAAACTTTGATACCTCCTTTTCCCCTTTAGAGGTAAAATTATTAAAATTATCCAAGTATGTGCTGAATTTCATTTCTTGTTTACACACAATTTATATTTGAAACATAATTATTTGATTGGCTTCCATGCTAACTGCTAACAATTATCACATTTTTTACCCCCTTAGGGGTTGAATTGTTAAAATCGGCCAAATACATGTTTAATTACTTCTTTCATAGATTTCTCTGCAACATTTTAGGTCAAAAACACATTGGCTTTTGTTCCATACTAATTGAAAAATTCCATTTCACTTCTTTTTATTCCTTTCGCCAATTATTTTTTTCAGAGATCGTTTGCACAACATTTTAGGTTAAAGAATGTAATTGTAACTTTGTTTCATGCCAATTTCGAAACACCATCCCCCCGTTTTACTGCCTTAGAGCACAGATTTTTTAAAATCCCTTCTTCTAGCTCATCTTTACCGTGAAAGAACCTACTTTCCAAATTTCGTGTTTCTAATTTCAATAGTTTCGACCCTGTGTTGATCATTAGGTTTTTCAGTAGATTAAAAGTTCTCTCTTTATAATATTAGTATAGAAATGAATGATTACATTGATTACCTATTATAAGCAAGAGAAATGATAAGATATACCGCGTTAGTCAGATTTATAATCTAAATATGAAAAATGAAATAAAAACAAGATAAAGATTATTGTTTATTTTTTTTTATACAAAATAACTCCAAAAAGTTTTAAAAGCCATAAATTTCAACAATTACCCTAGGGTCACGATTGCCTGGGATTCTCAGAGTAACATCGACTTCTTTATCATAAACGTCTATTTTGCTTCCATATGCTCTTTGTCTACCAAAATTGAGTACCCTTACGGCCGTAATTTTTCTGTTGTTGTTAAACACGTAATACCAATAGTAAGTTTGCTCGGATGGAGATCGATTGGGATACAAAATAGTTTCAACGGCTAAAAGAGCATCACCTTTCTGACGTTGTCCATACAAAATATCTCCCCAATTTTCCACTCCATTATCCGGTGGTAATGGACCCTGAAGACCGACTTCTTGACTGCTCAGAAGGTGAGAACCAGAATTTTCTGCGTAAGCTAACGCAATTACGGCACAGCAAAAGATAACTATCGCCTTCATTTTATTGTTTTTCGTTTTATTGTTCACTTGAGACTGATAACAGTGTAAAAATCGTGCTCGTATATATGCTGTTAGATCCAGCACTTTTAGTCTTATCATTTTTTGTTCAACAAGGTGGTTTATTTGTTGGATTTTCCAATGTAGGTTAATGAAGTGTTTAACTACTTAAGACATATTTTTAAGCATTATCTAGGTATTAACTTCTTCTCGAAATTTTTGATAATATATGTGCTAAATTTTATTAAATGCGAAAAAACTAAATATATTTATTTCTTAGAATAAGCACTATATTTTTTAATAACTGGAGCGTACATAAGTTCACGCAAATATTTACAATTTTATATTTATTACTTTGTTGGGTTAGATTAAATAATAAATAAATAATAAAATTAACCACTCGCCTTGTCTGTATAGATTAATAACTTCTAACTAGGTTAAAACAGCAACTAAAACTTCTGGAGCAGTAACAGTTTAAAAAAAAGCTGAAGTTTGTAAATTTTTTGTGTTTAAAAGTTAACATTTGTCTGTTATGGTTTTTTTTACAATTTGGGTTTTTCTTCTCGAGATTTCACTTAAAAACTTGAATGCGTGAAAGCAGAATGCTTGAAATTAAAATTTAAATGTCGAAGTTGTATTTTAATCAAACATTTGAAATTTTTAAAATGAATACTTTGAGAGAAAGCGAGAATTTCTAACAACAAGCAATTTCAGTTGCTAGGCTCCAACTTTCGCGAAGTAAGACGAAATTTGTATTTTGAGGTGACGATTTTAGAAATCGGCCGTATTTCAAAAGTTTTTGAAAAAAATTAAATTTTTCAACTTTGTTTTGAGAACCACGCGTGGTCACATTGTGCGTAACCCCCCGACCCCCATGTCTGTATGATATGAACTAGCTCTTGACAATTTAGAAAATCTTGAAACTATATTTATGACCAAAATTTTTGCTAAAAAGACCCAATTCTGGAAAGATTAAACTCGAAAATTTAAGAAAAAGTCGAAAATACGAATTATGGCTTATAATGTTAATTAAAATCATCTAAATTATTTTGTAATAACTAACAAAGGACAGTAACGCTATTATTTACAAGTTTTTTTCATGTTAGAAAAAATTATTCAATTATATAATTTATTATCCAAAAATACTGCACAAAATATTGGAAAAAAATCTAATAACCGTAAATTTCCACAATCACTCTTGGATCGACGTTTGGTGGGATCCTAAGCGTAACGTCAACTTCTCTGTCGTAAACATCGACTTTGCTACCAAATGCCCTTTGTCTACCAAAGTTGAGTACTCTCACGGAAGTTATCTTTCTGCTGGAATTGAAAATGTAGTACCAATAGTAGGTTTGTTCAGCTGGTGAAGGGTGCGGGTAGATGATGGTCTCACTGGCCAAAAGTACGTCGCCTTTTACTCGATCACCGTAAACGAGATCTCCCCAATTGGTGACACCATTGTCTGGGGGTAACGCAGCTTGAAGATCGGTATGTTCACCCTTAACAAGCACGGAACCGGATTCATCTGCACTGACCAAAGTCAGAACGATGCAGCTGAAGACTACGAAAAATTTCATCGTGCTATTTGATGTTCAGGTTTTCTCAAACAACTGATAAAAATATTTGAATCGTGTTCATTTATATACCTAATGATGGACAGCCAAAGAGATTTTATCTCAATAGCCATCTCAAGTGCATTTGGATGAGTTTTTCCAAGATTATCTTTTCGAATTTTGTACTTTTATTGCCATGTAAGCGTTGAAAGAAGCAAAAAAAAAACAAAATATTATGAATCCAATTTTGTTATTATAGACCTAAGTGTCCATCACCTTTTACCACTCGAATCAGCACATCAGAAGATTACATCAAAAAACAAATATGTACAAATCTGTGTATTTTTATAATATGTACTTTGATAGACAATCTGAGCAAATAAATCGTTGTATTAGGAAAAGTAAATAGGCCAGTCAAAATAAAAAAGCTTCCGTAATAGCATATTGATTCTAATTCACTTTCTAAATTAGCAATTGTTAATAACAATAATAAAAGCCCATTATTTCCAAAGTAAACTGTCTTGTCAAAGTTCTTTTAGTAGGAGCAAGATTTCTTGTAAAAAATTAGCAAGAAGCAAAATTTATTGCTGTTTTCAAGATTTTCTTATACTCTTCTGAAAACTCAATTCCTTTACAAGTAAAAAATTCAGGCCACCCCTCTCTTTCATAAGAATCAAATTCTTCAGGGAAGAGTAAAAATAGTGTCAGAAAGTCAGAATTTTTCAAAAAAGTTGGATTTTACCAAAAATCTTTATAACAATAAAGTCAACGTTTTTAAAAAGATCGAGGTATTCACTCGATCAGAATTTGCAAATTTTCAAAAAATAGTGGATATATTCAAAAAAAGTCGAAAAGTTCAGCAAAAGAAGAAAATTGGATTTTTGCAAAAATTTCAATTATAAAAAAGGGGTTATTGTCACCAACAAAAAAAATTAAATTTGGAAAAAAATCGTTTTAAAAATCAGTTTTTTTAACAAGCAAAGAATGAAAATTTGAAAAAAAAGTTAATTTCTTCGTAGCTAGAAAACGTCGCACGTTAAACCAAAGCGTAAATAGTTTAGCACTTCGTCAAGGAGTTACAATTTAGTTTCGAGACGAACAATACATAATTTTTAGGAGTATAGAAATTTCCTGAGAAAAAATACCAAAAAATCTAAATTTATTAATAAAAAATTTGGAAAAAAGCCAACATTTAATAAAAATAAGTAAATTTCTTAAAAAATGCAAGAAGAAGAAATTTGTAAATGTCGAACTTTCAAAAAAGGTTGACATTTTCAACAATAAACTAAAAATAACCGAAATGTTCTCAAAAGTCGTTTTGTTTAAATCCAAAATTTCCCAAAACCGGAATTCTTCAAAAAAAGATGGATTTTTGTTATAAAGTCGACTTTTTTAAATAGGCCGAGGAATTCACTCAGTCAGAATTTGCAAAAAAAGTAGCAAAAAAGGTTGAGTTTTGCAGTCGATCAAAATTTTCAAAAAATACTCGAAATATTCAAAGGAATAAGTCAAAAAGTTCAGCAAAACAAGAAAAATGGATTTTTGCAAAAATTTAAATTATTAAAAAAGTGGAAATTGTCAGCAAGAAAAAAAAATAAATTTGGTAAAAAATCATTTTAGATATCAGTTTTTTTTATGAAACATATATTGAAGATTTGAAAAAAAAGTTGAGTTCTTCGTAGCTTAAAAACGTCGCCCGTTAAATCAAAGCGTAAACAGCTCAGCACTTCGTCAATGAGTTAAAATTCAATTTCGAGAAGAACAATACATAATTTTTAGGAGTATAAAAATTTTCTGAGAAAAAATATCAAAAAATCTAAATTTATGAACAAAAAATTTGGAAAAAAGCCAACATTTAATAAAAATAAGTAAATTTCTAAAAAACTGCAAGAAGAAGAAAATTGTAAATGTTGAAGTTTCAAAAAAGGTTGACATTTTCAATAATAAACTAGAAACAGCTGAAATGTTCAAAAAAGTCGTTTTGTTTAAATCCGAAATTTTCAAAAACCGGAATTCTTCAAAAACCTTGGATTTTTGTTATAAAATCAACGTTTTTAAAAAGGTTGAGGTATTCACACAGTCAAAGTTTGCAAAAAAAATAAAAAAAAAGGTTGAGATTTGCAGTCGATCCAAATTTTCAAAAAATAGTCGAAATATTCAAAAGAAAAAGTCGAAAAGTTCAGCAAAAGAAGAAAAATGAATTTTTGCAAAAATTTCAATTGTTAAAAAAAGTGGAAATTGTCAGCAAGAAAAAAAATTAAATTTGGTAAAAAATCATTTCAGAAATCAGTTTTTTAACAAACAAATATTGAAGATTTGAAAAAAAGGTTGAGTTCTTCGTAGCTTAAAAACGTAGTCCGTTTAACCAAAACGTTCGTTGATCAAAATTTTCAAAAAATAGTAGAAATATTCAAAAGAAAAATTTGAAAAATGGATTTTTGCAAAAATTTCAATTATTAAAATAGTGGTTATTGTCACCAACAAAAAAAATAAAGTTGGAAAAAATCATTCTAAAAATCAGTATTTTTAAAAAGCAATGATTGAAAATTTGAAAAATAAGTTGATTTCTTCGTAGCTTAAAAACGTCGCCCGTTAAACCAAAGCGTAAATAGTTCAGCACTTCGTCAAGGAGTTAAAATTTAATTTTGAGAACAACAATACCTAATTTTTAGGAGCATAAAAATTTTCCGAGAGAAAATACCAAGAAATCTAAATTTATTAACAAAAAATTTGGAAAAAAGCCAACTTTTAATAAAAATAAGTAAATTTTTAAAAAAGTGCAAAAAGAAGAAATTTGTAAATGTTGAAGTTTCAAAAAAGGTTTTCAATAACAAACTAGAAACAGAGGAAATGTTCAAAAAAGTCGTTTTGTTTAAATCCGAAATTTTCAAAAACCGGAATTCTTCAAAAAAGTTGAATTTTTGTTATAAAGTCAACGTTTTTGAAAAGGTCGAGGTATTCACTCGGTCAAAATTTGCAAAAAAAAGTAACAAAAAAGATTGAGATTCGCAGTCGATCAAAATTTTCAAAAATAGTCGAAATATTCAAAAAAAAGTCGAAAAGTTTAGCAAAAGAAGAAAAATGAATTTTTGCAAAAATTTCAATTATTAAAAAAGTGGTTATTATCACCAACAAAAAAAAATAAATTTGGAAAAAAATCATTTTAAAAATCAGGTTTTTCAACAAACAAAGATTGAAAACTTGAAAAAAAAAAAGTTAATTCCTTCGTAGCTTAAAAACGTAGCCCGTTTAACCAAAGCGTAAATTATTCAGCATTTCAAGGTGTTCAAATTCAATTTTGAGAAGAACAATACCTAATTTTTAGGAGTATAAAAATCTTCTGAGAAAAAATCTAAATTTATTAACAAAACATTTGGAAAAAAAGCCAACATTTAAAAAAAATAAGTAAATTTTTAAAAAAGTGCAAGAAGAAGAAATTTGTAAATGTCGAAGTTTCAAAAAAGGTTGACATTTTTAATAATAAACTAGAAACAGCTTAAATTTTCTAAGACGTCATTTTGTCTAAATATAAAATTTTGAAAAACCGGAATTCTTCAAAAAAGTTGGATTTTTGTTATAAAGTCGACTTTTTTAAAAAGATCGAGATCTTTACGCAGTCAGAATTTGCAAAAAAAGTAACAAAAAATGTTGAGATTCGCAGTCAGTCGAAATTTTCAAAAAAGTCGAAATATTAAAAAAAATTCTAAGTATTAAAAAAAGGCGAAAAGTTCAGAAAAAGAAGAAAAATGACTTTCTGCAAAAAATTCAAATAGCAAAAAATTTGAATTTTCACCAAAAAAAATTAAATTAAAAAAAAATCATTTTAAAAAACAGTTTTTTTAACCGAATTAAAAAGAATGTTAAAAATTTGAAAAAAGGTTGATTCCTTCATACATCGCCCATTAAACCAAAGCATAAATAGTGTGGAACTTCGTTAAGGTGTTAAAATTTCAGTTTCGAGAAAAACAGACATAATTTTTAGCAGTATAAAAATTTTCCGAGAAAAAATACCAAAAAATCTAAATTTATTAACAAAAATTTTGAAAATCGAAATACAAATCTTGTCCCCGGAAACCAAGAAAGATTAAAAAACACAAAACGCAACACTAACGCGTTTTGATAGCCAAGCTATCGTCTTTAGAGAGATACTGAGAGATATTAGTATCTCTCTGAGAGATACTAGTATCTCTCTGAGAGATATTAGTATCTCCCTGAAGATGATAGCTTGGGTATCGAAACGCGTTAGAGCAGCCTCTGTTGTATTTTTTAATCTACTCTTGGTTCCAGGGGACAAGATTTGTATTTCAATTTTTGAAGATAACCAAGGACCAAAAAAAAAACTGAGAAAAAGTCAATCTTATTTTTTAAAAATCGTCTTGCTTCACCTTTACAGGGTTACAAAAGGTACTAGAAATTTTGTCTCTCTTTCTTATAAATTTTACAAGTATGGTTAAATAATATGGAGATAATTTTGCGTATTTTATTTTCATGGCTGACTGCCAAGTTGGTACCTGCTATTGGGGAAACACTGGTCTAAAATGTACCCCCAAAATGCTCCACATTTTTGTGAAAGTTTCATTAAAATTGATTTAATAGTTGCCGTGATTAGCCCGGACAAAAGTACAGATAGACAGACAGACAGACAGACAGACGGACATACCGACAGACAGACAGACAGATAGACAGACAAAGATTTACACCCTTTAATTATTAATATACAGGGTGGACCGCATGTAATGGTACATAGAGCAAGAGTAAATTTTTCTTAAAAAAATAACGTGATTTAGCCACATTTACTTTATACCAAAAGTTGATAATAACTGAGACACAGGGCGTCAAAGTTAAAAAAAAAATGATTTTTTCGCATAACTGATAAACACATTTTACTACAGATAAGAAATTTGATGTGGGGGGGTTTCTTTGGTCAATAAATTCTAGTTTCATTCAATTTTGAATTGAACATAAAAAAATTGCTAATAGATTGCCAGTAACTCATAGGGGGCGCCACCCCCATGTTGAACTATATGGATGATTTAATGTCCTACATTTTAATATATTGATTCACTACTTGAGCAAAAAAAATAAATTCAATACTTTGTAAGGGGTTAAGATTGCATCATAAGAGACTTTCAACATGCGTACAATTAAAAATATTATCACGTACCTGCTACAGTACAAAACAACATTAGGCATAATATTAATGCAAAGTAGGAACCCCATTGTTATTTATTCCGTATCCATACACCATTGACCATCATATATAAAGTGGTTCGCGATCCACCTTGAGCTTAATACATTAAGAACTCGAAAAGATGAAGTGTTTGTTGTTACTAGTTTCTATCGCGACTCTAGTTCTGTCCGAGACAGAAATTAAAATCATAAACCCCGAACAGGTTTCCACAGTTTTCAAAAATGCCCCAAACACACAAAGTAAAGTGAACGTTGAAACCAAATATTTAAACCGTGCTTCTGGAAACTATGTCAATGACAATTGGGGCGACCTCATCTACGGGAATCGTGAGATGGGAGATGCTTTGCTACTCAGAGACGTAGTCGTTTTCCCATCAACTTCTACAACGGAGCAGGCATTATATTGGAACACCAAATTCGCCAACAATGTTAGAAAATTGACATCGGTGAGAGTGCTGAATTTCGGATGGCAGAAAGCGTTCGCTTCCAGGATCGACGTTCGCCCAAAGGAAGTGGAAATTACGATAAGGAACCCAAGCAATACGGACCCTAGATTAATAATAGAAGCCTATGGCTTTTAAACCCAATGGTAATCCTACTTTACTATGTAGCTAGAATTTTGATAAATTTTCTTGTTGTTGTATTTAGTTTTATATTATAATTATTCAAATCACTGAAATCATTTCTGTTTTTTTATGTTTCCGCCTAATTACGAAACTATATCTAGCATTAATTCTGATTCTTTGATGGTATTAGTGTTTCTTTAGTACACGATTCCGAGGTATACTTTAGCATACTAAGGCTTCCATTTAAGTAAAAAATTTTACTTTTATTTTTCACATTTAATTTGTAAAACAACTTTTCATTCAAATAAAGATTTAAACAAATAGTTTTTTTCTTGTCATTTATTTAATCATATCTGAGCGTTCATATATCACTCCAGTGCCTGGCGTACGTGACGGCATTCTCGTTGCACATCCACAGGTTCTGGATGGTGCATGGAACCTGCAAGGCTCTAGAATCTACTAGACTAGAGACTTCTCATGATGGAAAACATCTAGAAGCAGATGTCCAATTTCAATATACGTTGTGATGCATTTAGTACGGAGTTACGGTGTCTTCATTCCGTTATTCGTTGTTTTACGTTCTATATCTTAGTTTAAAAAAAGTGTTTTAAATTCACCTTATCTTTTAAATCGAAACTAACACGTAACAATATTTTTGGTCTTCATTTATGTTACCGACCTTGAAGGAAGTAAAGGATAACTTTTAGGCATCGATAGAAGACATATTCAACTCTCATTTAGTTAAAAAAATGACTCAAAAACAGAGGGGGATTAAATGCTGACAGCGCCCTAGATAAAAGGTGATGCTCTCTCGGAGATACTTCCTTGTTACAACGCGTCCCTAGGCACTGTGCCCCATGGATAATCTGTCACTGTTCGAGGGCAATATTGATAATCTGATTTACTTTCACACTGACCCGGTTTCATTAGATTTACGTAATTATTGGCAAGTTTCAGATTTTAAAACACCAACACAATAACTGATCTAGCAAGTGAACTTTCTAGTTATTATAAGCGAAAAGTAAGAAAGAAATAAGGCCTCTTATTGAACGTTCTTGAATATGTTACCGCTTTGCTTATGTCTGTATATTACACTTTATTACACGATACAAATAAACAACCGGAATGAACAAATAATATGAACTTGATTTTAAAATTCGTAACGTAATCTTGCAATGAGATACAAAGCCAAACCGTAAACTGGAACATATGCAGTTTCGCAAGTGTAATTATAAAATAATTGGAATTCAGGATAATAAGTCAAGTACATGGACGTAGCACAATTTAAATATTTTATTACTTTTATATTAATCTATAAACAAAGATTTGTTTTTCACAATATTGTGGAGCAATAAAAATCAATTTAAGACAAGGACAAATAAAAATTGTCCGCGTTCTTCTACAGCGCGAACATTGGCATTTTAATGAACCAAAAAAGAAAAAAAAAGCTTTGTGCTACAAAATGTTAAGACACATAACTTCTGAAAATAAATTGTAGTTATTGCCGCTTACTGTGTAATTAAGTTGATAGCAATAGGATTTCCCTGATGGGATTATGTCAAGTACGCGTTACCAGTTCGACAGTTCATCAAAATACTGTGGATTTTTAACAACTTTATTCCACAAAAAAGCTGACCAATTTATTCGTATAACTGCCATTTACTGACTAAATTAGAGTGCGATTTGTTGGTATTCCACGTATACTGGAATATTCAATATCTCAAAAAATGGAACTCCTTAATAACCCTAATAACTTGTAAACGTTCAATAGACGTCTCTAAACTATGAGTAATTTTCCTTGTAGTATATCTCCCCAAGAGTTTCTGATAAACTTTAAACAACTTTTATAGTTCCTTACACCAGAGATGAGCAACATTTTTTTACAGCGGGCCAATTACAAGGCTAAAAATTTTGCACGGGCCGCATGTGAGAAAAATATGAATGTTGGGGCGCTTGCACCCCCTGGTTCATGCAGCAAACTAAAAATGTGTATGTATTCAAGTGGAGGACTTTCCAATTCTTCAGAATTCATCCTTTCCTTGAAACATTTTTTCGAAATTGCTACCTTTTTCTCAAATTTTGTATATTTTTTTACAAAATTTGACTTTTTATTTTAAAATTTTGCATTTATTCATAAAATTTGCCTTCTTTTATTAAACATGACTGTCAAAATTTTGAATTTAAAAGTTTCTTGTTTTTTTTCTGAAATTTCGTCATTTCTCGAAATTCGACTTTTCCTGAAAATTTCGCCTTTTTTGAATCTGAAAAATCTCAGCTTGTTTATTAAAATTTGCCTTTTTTTCGAAATCTGGTCGATCTATTAACAAAAAGGTATATTTTTTAGAAATTTAAAACTTTTGTGAAAGGACAAAAATTTCTTTGTAAATTTCAACCCTTTTTTAATCCAAATTTATGGTAGTTTCAACGTGTTTGTCAAAATTTCGATGTGTTATCACAATATTTGACATTTTCTGACTATCGAAATTCAGAAAAAAAAGTAGATGTCTAGAAAAAGTCGAAAGTTTGCGAAAGATAGGTGCAATTAAAACTGTAAATTTGGAAGTCAAAAAAACCCCATAATTTACACATAAAAAACTTCCAAGCTTACTATAAATATATAATATTCACAAAATTTTCCGAAAACTAGTTAACGTTCGAGGTTGAAATACAAATCTTGTCCCCTGAAACCAAGAAATATTAAAAAAACACAACAAAGGTTGCTCTAACGCGTTTCGACAGCCAAGCTATCATGATGATTGATTGATTTCGATTGATCGATTTCGACAGCCAAGCTATCATCATGATAGCTTGGCTGTCGAAACGCGTTAGAGCAACCTTTGTTGTGTTTTTTAATCTTTCTTGGTTTCAGGGGACACGATTTCTATTTCAATCCTCTTGATTTGTGCATAGAATACATACTTGAAATCATACCGATTAGTGATGATTAAGTTAGTGGTTGAAACGAAGTGCCGCGTGATGTGCCCTTTTTGGCCCCAAACGCATATTACCACTACCAAAATTCGAGATTAAAGTGGATTTTTTGTAAATAAATTAAAAATGAAAATTATTAACTTACCAACAAAACTAAACTGAAAACAATTAATTTTAATTTAAGAAAACTCTCAATTTTTTAAAATTACGTGAATTAAAAAATTAATATGACAAAAGAATTGAAATCAAAATATCTAGAACAGATATTTTAAGTTTAAAGAAAATAAAAATTAAAATGTTAAAGTGTAAGAAATAGTTGAAATTTGGAAATAAACTTAAAGTTATAAAAAAGAAAAACATTAAGAAAATCGAAAAATGTTTTTAAAAATTCGTTGGTAAAATATCGACAATTCAAGATTATAGTCGACAAATTGATCAACATGTTTAAAAGAAGACAAATTTAGGTTTAAAGCCTAAATTCTAAATTATAGAAAAAAATAAAGAGGAAAAAAAAAGAAAGTGAAAATTGAGAATGTGAAAAAAAAGTTAAAATATTTAAGAGAAAAGACAAAGTTAGGTTTAAAGTCTGAATTCTAAATTATAGAAAAAAAGAAACAGAAAAAGTAGAAATAAAGTCAAAATTGAGAATGTGAATAGAAGAAATTAAAAAAAAATTAATAATTTTTTAGGATTAGGAAAAGGTGACATTTGAAAAAGACTGACAACCTGAAGAAAGAAGTTGAAATTAAAAAAAAACTTTTTAGAGAAGACAAATTTAAGTTGAAAGTCTAGATTCCAAGTTATAAAAAAATAAAAAGAAAAAAGAGGGGTGAAAATTGAGAACCTGAAAAAAAAAACGTTGAAATAAAAAAACTTAACTTTTTAGATTTAAAACCTAACTTTTAGGAAAAAGTGAAATTTGAAAGTAAAAACTGACAACCTGAAGATAAAAGTTGAAATAAAAAAAAGTTTTAAGAGAACAAACTTAGATTTGAAATCTAAATTGTAAATTATACAAAAAAGAAACAGAAAAAGAAAAATAAAAGTGAATATTGAAAATGTGAAAAAAAGCTGAAATGTTTAAGAGAAGACAAACTTAGGTTTACAGTCAAAATTCTTAATTATAGAAAAAAAGAAACAGAAAAAGAAAAATGAAAGTGAAAATTCAGAATGTGAAAAAAAAGTTGAAATTAAAAAGAAAATCAATAATTTTTTAGGCTTAAAGTCTAACTTTTAGGAAAAGTAGAGTTTGAAAGTGAAAACTGACAACCTAATGAAAAAAGGTGAAAGTAGAAAACACTTTTAAGAGAAGATAAACCTAAGTTTAAAGTCTAAATTCCAAATTATAGAAAAAAAAAAGAAAAAGAACTAGAACAAGAAAAAAGAAAAAGGAACAGGAAAAGAAAAAGAGAAAGAGAAAGAAAAAAAAAGAAAAAGAAAAAGAAAGAGAAAAAGAAAAGGGAAAAGAAGAAGAAAAAGAAAAAGAAAAAGAAAAGAGATGGTGAAAACTGAGAATCTGAAAAAAATGTTGAAATAAAAAACTTTTTAGGTTTAAAGCCTAACTTTTAGGAAAAAGCCAAATTATAGTGAAAAGTGCCAATCTTAAGAAAAAAATTGTAATTTGATAATTAGTATAAACAAATCTCAAAACTTTCACATTAATTTCGAAACAGAAAAAACTGTATGAAAGAATCTCTGAAATTCGAGAAAATAAGTTACATTTTGATACTGAGACAAAATTTTAGAAAAGAACAAACGTAAACTTTCAATTTTGACGAAAAGTTTAGATTTCGAGAAAAAGTTGCAATTGAAAAGATAGAGACATAGAAATAGATAATGGTCGCTTTAAAATTTTCAGAAGAAAAATTAACTTAAAGAAAATAATAAATTTGGAAAAAAGATTCGAAATTTCCAAAATTATTTTTCTCCTCATTTCTACTATTTTCTTTAAATTCTGACATTCTTGAAACTTCTAGAAACTTCGAGAATGTCAGACTCTTCGAATCAGAGTCAAAATTTAAAGAAAATAGTGAAAATGATGAGAAAAATAATTTTGGAAATTTTGAAGTCGATATTTATTATTTTCTGAAAAGCTGAGATCTCTCATCTGAAAATGTTTACCTTTTTTTATAAACTTTTGACCCAACCCAGAGAAAATGTCAACATTTCTGCAAAGACACAAATTTCGAGGAAAATAATCGAACTTTCACGAAGCAGAATATGAATTTTGGGATGAAAATCAACATTTTGAGCAAAAAAGAAAGCTTTGAAAAAAATATAGATGGAAAGACCCACTATAAAAAAATAAAGATTCTGAAAAATTGAAATATAAATCTTATCCCCTGAAACCAAGAAAGATTAAAAAACATACCAAAGGTAAAATTAAAGTTTTTTTAAAGAAAATTTGTCGTTGATCTTGTAATTTTAATTTTTCCATTGAAAATTTTAGTTTATAAGTGATTGAAATTGTATATTTTATGGAATTTCGCACGTTTATTCTTAAATTTTATCATTAAAAATTTTGAATTTTTGATAAAAATATTAGCAGAAATTAGATTTTAAATGCAAAAGTCCCAATTTAAATTTGAAAATTTTATTTTATTTTTTAGTATCTTTCTGAAGATGATAGCTTGGCTATCAAAACGCGTTAGAGCAACCTTTGTGGTGTTTTTTAATCTGCCTTTGTTTCACTGGACAAAATTTGTATTTAAATTTTTGAAGATAACCAAGGACCAGTCCGTTCCAGAAAAAAAAAATTTGAGTAAATATTTCGCTAAAAAAGTCGATTTTCCAACGGAAAATCAAATTTTGAGGAAAAATGTCGAATTTTGGAGATTAAGTCGAAATTTTGAGGATAGAGTCGAAATTTTGAAAAAACCGATGAATTTTAAGAATTGAAATTTAAAAAACCAATTTAAAAATAGTCTAAATTAGAAAAAAAGGTAATTTCCAGGAAAAGAACATTTTAAAAATTGAAATACAAATCTTGTCCCCTAAAATCAAGGAAGATCAAAAACCACAGCAGAGGTTGCTCTAACGCGTTTCGATAGCCAAGCTCTCATCTTCTTCTTTGTTGTGGTTTTTAATCCTTCTTGGTTTCAAGGGAGATGGCTATCGAAACGCGTTAGAGCAACCTTTGTTGTGTTTTTTAATCTTTCTTGGCTTCAGGGGGCACGATTTGTATTTCAATCTTCAAAGATAATCAAAGGACAAGGCCGTTCCACAAAAAAAAAGAATATTTTTCTCACAATTTTCCCTTTTTAATTTAAACTCTGACAATCTTGAACATTGGAGAAAAAAGTCGAACCTAAGAAATATTTTTCTGAATATGTTTACGCTTTTCTTATAAATTTTCGACCCAATTCAGAGTAAACGTCAAGGTTTTTAGAAAAATATAAATTTCTAGGAAAAAAATCTAACTTTAAAGAAGCAGAAAGTGAAGTTTGAGACATTTTCAGAAAAAAGAAGCTCAAAAAGTATCCAAGGATTCTTATACGACTGACTAGCGGCTTGAGGTTGGAAGTGTACTCAACCACTGTACCATACTGATGAGGCCAAGGAAGGCCGAAACTAATCTATGGTTGTGGTAATACGTATTTTCCAATTTTAAGCACGTTTAACTGTTTAATTACAGAACATTTAATTGGTCATTTCTCGAACTAGATGAAAGTAAAGTCACGCCGAGGACGTTTGTATCAATGGATGTTGCGATGCAACCCATGATACAAGCTTTGCCTCATCTACGTGAACTTTGCAATTGCAATCGAGTTTTTTTTTAATGAAATTAGATTTCAATTGCATCGTACTAAACTTGCATATATTCGTATATACAAGGCTTATTAACTTCGATAAAAAAAGTCGAATTCTCGAGAAAAAGACGAATTCAAGAAAAAAATCGAAATTTCGAAAAACACAAAATTTCGATTTTGGAGATAAAAGTCAACATTTCAAAAAACTTGTCTTTGAGATAAATGAAGCCAAAAGTTAAAATTTTGGGAAGAATGTCAATATTTTGAGAAAAAAAGTACAATTTTCCAACCGAAAGTCAAATTTTGATAAACAAAGTAAAATTTTAGGAACAAGGGTAAAGTTTTGGAAAAAAAAGATAAGTTTTTAGAATAAACTGAAATTTGAAAAGATAGCCAATTTATAAAAAGTTGAATTTAGAAAAAATCTAAAGTTCCCGGCAACAAATCGTTTTTTAACAATTTTCACCTTTTGATTTAAATTCTGACCTAATTTTTAAGTTTGAGAAAAAAAGTTTTTCCAAGAAACATTTTTCTCGAAATTTTTACCCTTTTCAATAGAATTTTGATCTTTTTTCAAGAAAAAGGACCATTTCGACAAGGAGACGAATTTCGAGAAAAAAATCGCGAAATTCTGTTTCTCGAAATTTCATTTTTTTTCAAATTTTGAAATAAATGTCGACTTTCGACAAAAGGCCAAACGAACAATGAAAAAAAGGCGAATTCTGAACAAAGTCACTATTTTAAGTTAATATTCAACAAAAGCTTAAATTTTTAATAGAAAGTCAAATTTTGAGAAAAAAAACCAAATGGAAAAATGTTAAACTTTTAAAAAGAGGTGAATTTTGAGAACCAAAATTTCAAGCAAAAGATCCACTTAAAAAACTTTAATTTTGAGAATGAATTAAGAATTTTTTAAAAGAGATGAATTTAAAAATAATTCTTTTCTAGAAAAAGTTACTTAAAAAACGATGCAATTTACATTTTGAGAAAAAAAGTTGAATTTTGATGATAAAGTATAAAGCATACAAAAAAAGGAAGTTTTAGGAACAAAAGTGAAAACCAGAAAAAGAGGAAAATTTCAAGAAAAAAGTGAAAATACATCGAATTGTAAAATAGTTGAGAAAGAAAAGTAAAAATTTTGGAAGAAAAGTAAATTTTGATAAACAAATTGTTTTTAAAAATTCAGACTTAAGAACTCAACTTTTAGAAAAAAAACCAAACATTTAGAAAAATGTTGAAGTTTTGAAAAAAAAAACGAATTTTGGAAAGAAAGTCCATATTTCGAGAAAAAGTTCAAAATTTTATAGAGAATAAACCGTAGATAAAGCGCAGATAAAACGCGAATTTCCTAGATAATAAACCGCAGATATTAGTACAGTATTACCAAAGCAAAATGAAAGAAATTATATTGTAGTAATTCCATGATAAATTAAGTTTACCCTTTTTAGTTCGACTGATGTCAGAGGTCCAATAAATTTATTGCTATTGTTGTCAGGAGAAAATTCACTATCTCAGTCATGTTTATCAGTCACAGATCTTTATTTTTGAGGTCAACGTCTGCCCACATTACAACACATGATCGATAATATTCAAGAGCACAATATTCAATCTGCAACTGTATTTTCAATGTTTTGAAATACTTCGAGTGGAGAAATTTTCCTAATAAAGTAAAAGTAACTGACCTTTATCAACAACTAGGATGTAAGTTAGTATCAGAACTGATGGTCGCTTTTTTATTTAACTGATAAATTATTGATTGTTGCAAAGACCTCAATATTTTTCACATTTAGATCTATCATTTTGAATAAGTACATTGTTTTAACAATGCAATGTCAAAAAGTGTATGTATTTTTTTTTCAGTCACACTTTTTTTATTTTTGATTTTGGTACAACTGAATCGTGTCTGTCTTTCTCAGTTTGGTGGTAATTTAGAATGATACGTTATACGTCAGACTATCATCAAATCGGAAATTTACGATCTTAGAATGCGTTTAGATTATACACTTTATCGGTACATTACACTCAGACGTAAGTGACAACTATCCTGAGAGAAACTATCAGAGACTTGTCTACACAGCTGGGAGGAAATAGCTTCTCCCAGAATAGATGACACTTACGTCAGAGGGAAAATATATTTTGTCAGAGAGAAATATACGGAATAAAGTGTTTAGTGTAAAAGCATAACTACTTCGGACCTAAATGACACCTGAGATGCATATAATGGCAATTAGTTAGTTAAGAAAGCATGTTGATGTTTGTACGTACCGTAAAATTATGAAACGCCATTTTACGAATTTTTCTATTTTAACATAATATTTTAAACCGGGTCTTCTCAATCTGGGGTCTGTAGCGTGAGTATCTGGGGTAGGTGGCTATCTACGATGGACTTTTTAGTTGCTACTTATTTCTAGGTACGATAAAAAATAATTTGTAGACTGAAAGATAACTCACTCAATAAGAACGAGAATATGAGATTGAACTGTTGGCAGAAGCTTCTGTTGGACCTATTGGTCCTTAAACATATAGCGAACTCGACAAGGAAGAATTTGGCATCACGAATATTCAAAGGGAGGGGTCCGCAGGATTCGTGAAACTTTGAAAGTGGTCTGTTAATACTAGAAGGTTAAGCAATCTTGCTTGAGACACAGATCTGTTCTAAAGTAAAATAAGTAGGAATAACTATAACGAGAACAATCTGGGCCCTTTGCGAAACAATGTATCTAACCATAAATTATTTTAGGTTGAACATAAAGAAGTCGTAGTAACTATTGAACTCAACCTTGATATTTAAATAAATATATGATTTTTTTACTATTTAAAAAAAGTGGTTACAACCCTTCGGTTAACCCTAAAACTGGATAAACTGATCACTGTTCCACTTAAAATAGTAAGAGCATATTCAAAGTTGTTATCAAACAACCTTTTCAACTTGATATAAATTGCTAAAGGTCCCACCTAAGACCCTGAAGATTTAAAAAAACTTCTGACATATTTTTTCATATTCTTAAGTTACACTTTCCTCCTAACTATAGAAACACTAAACACAAAGGCAGTTTGTAATGTGATTGAGTATAAATAGGAGTATCAGCTTCAATATCAAGTTTATCGAAAGGATAGAAATTGAAAATCTGCTTGTCATATTCAAGTATCCTATCTGTTATAAGTTAAAGATATGGTTAATTATGCTAATTAGTAGTCTAGTTTTAATGTCACTAGAGCAAGTCATATGACTGCGTTACATGCACTTTCAAATTTTTAAATTGATAACAATGAAACATAAAGGACACTATCTTCGCGTATGGTCATCGAGGATGCCGTATCCATAATGTGAAATGGTGACACTGATACACCACTATCCACTTATAGTAGTACACACTTAATTATATTCTAAATATTCTTTGTTAATCCGTTAGTTAACTAAAAATAAAGATATAGTAAGTAACAGGTACTCACGTATCTGAAAGGCAACATGTTGGAGTGAATGCACAACACTAAAGTGGTGCGGGGGTCACCTTTTACCTTTTATAAACTGTCTGGATTGACCAAGGAAGGGGCAAGGTCCCGGTGCCATAAAACCCAGCATGGTTCCTGGTGGATTTCAAGTTCAACCCATCCATATATGAAATTTTGCATCAATTATTATTGATAAGTGGAGACCTGATTTTAGGCACAATCAAATAAGGTAAAAAAAAGAACAAGCTGTTAAATTAGGTAAAAAGAACAGCTAAAAAAGGCACTGAAAATACCCTAAAAAGGGCATTAAAAAACTTATAATGAACAAGAAAAGCATTTATTGACCACTTTAAACTCTCACACGAAATTTTGAAAAAAATTAAATTTTAGGTTATAATCAGGATCTCCAGAACAAGTATAATATTTTCAAATGAATAAATTTTAAAAATTTCGAGTTTCATTCTCGAATTTTCACCACAAATCTTTAAATTTTTACTTTAAGCACATTCGAATTATTTCCCAAATTTTGACTTGTAAATCTGAGATTTCGTTTCTAGAAAAAATTAAAATTTTGAGACTAAAAGTCGAAAAAAATTTACCACTTCAAGATTAAGCTTGATTTGTTATTTTTTCCATAATTTTTTTAAAATGTGGATTGAACTTTAAAAAAAATGTCTAAAATGTCGATTGTTTTATAAATTTGGTGTTTTACACAAAATTTAAGCATTTTTAAATTGGAAAACTCAGGGTTTTCTCTTATAAATTTAACAATATTTAATTTAAAAAAAAATCCCTGGCGATGTTAAAAAAACAGTAAAATTTTCAGGAAATATCAACGTTTCTTTTTTGAACTTTTCTTCAAGACAAAATGTTGAATGTTGTTAGTTTTTGTTAATCTTTTGTAAATTAAAGTTTTTTTCTAAAATTTCTAATTTAAACTTGCCTTGCAATATTTATAGTTTTTATCTTATTTTTCGAAAATTTTAACTTCAAACCTTTTTTCCAAAAATTGTGGCTTCTTTTCTCTTGAAATTTGGACAGTTATTCTGAATGTCAACTTATTTCTAAAATTTCGAATTTAAAAAACTAAAAATTTTAAATTCGAAATTTGTTAAGAGTTAACACATTGCACTTTTTGTTAGAAAATTTTAAATTTCTAAAAAAGTTAATATCTCCAGAAATGTTTATTAATGATTTCAGTCGTTTTTTTAAAGTATAAACTTGATTGTAATAAAACTTTTTCTAAAACGACTTTGTCCACTCTAAACATTTCGAAAATTGAAGTACAAAACTTGTCCCCTGAAACCAAGAAAGATTAATCTTTCTTGATTTCAGGGGACAAGTTTTGTATTTCAATTTTTGAAGATAACCAAGGACCTGCCCGTTTCACTAAAAAAAAAAAACATTTCGAATTAAAATTCCAAATTCAAAAAACCCAAGATTGATTTCTGAATTTCGATATATGACATTTTCCACAAACATTTTACTGGGTTTTAAGTAAAAATTAAAATTTTAAACTCTTAATTTTGAAGAAAAAATAAACCTATTGACATACTTCGCATTTAACAGAAAATCAGTTTCGAACTTAAAATTTCCAAAAAAGGTCGAAATTTTGAAACCAAAGGTAAAAAAAAAGATAATAACTTTATGGCAACAACTTCCTTCTGAAATTCCGAAGAATGAAATGCATTTCGACATTGCAAATTTACATAGCAACAATAATTGTAGAAAACCGTGACATTTTGTGATTGCCCTAAAATAAAAAAAAAAGCGTGGGAGTTGAAGTTGTAGCCAGTTAGAAAAAGAATTGGAAACTTGAGCTTAAACAAAACATCTAATTTTCCAGAATTTAGAAGGTATATCCAAATTCCAAACGTTCGGGTGCAAACATTTAAAATTACGAATTAAAACCGAAATTGGAAAAAAATAAAAAAAAAACATTTTTCTTCATACTGTATTTATATAGAACACTTTCTAAAGGCATTTTTCGCACACAATTGCACGTTATAGAACACAGTTCACAGATACATTTTGTTTTTATTTTTTTTTATTTAGAAATTGAATTGAGATAGAGACAACACGATTCAATTGTCCTGCCTCACAATAGCAGGAAAAACTTAAAGGAGACTGGGTGGGTCATTAAAGTAATTGTTGTTAAACTATTTTTCTTGGAAATATACGCCTGATGCCTCTTATTGTTATTGTAATGGTTTAAATTTTTATTTGGTTGATCTATTTTATTTATTTCTGCTCAAATTCTTCAGAAGTATAAATGTACTGGGGGAAACCTTTAGAAAAGAATAAATAGGCACGAAACTTTCTGAAAATAGGTTCGAATCATGTATAAAAAGGCAAAAAACGAGCAAAATTGAAATTTAGGTAATACCTACATGAAAAACGCCGAAAAAGGCAAAAAGGTAGGATCATAAGATTTTACCTAAAATCCGGTCTCTATTAATAAGCATAAACTTCAACCTTGAACTAAAGAAAGGAAAATTCTGAAAATTTTTATTGAAACGCTGATTATGCAATATTTCGAAAAAGAAGTTAACAGAAAGTCAAATTTTGAGAAGAAAGTCGAACAATTAAATAAATAAAAATTGAGATTTAGAGACGAAAACCAATTTATAAATGGAAGAATTAAAAAAAAAATAAATTTCCAGAATTTCCCATAATTTTACGTTTTTATTTCAATCATCCCAACTTTGAAAGTGCGAAAAAAACGTTTAAATTCCTGAGAAATATATGTTTCGAAATTTTGACGCTTTCTAATAAAATTTCGAACTATCTTTGTAGAATTCTCGAGAAAAAGACGAATTCAAGAAAAAAATCAAAGGTAAAAGAAGTTAATAACTCTAGCAAAAACTTCTTTTTGAAATTCCGAAGAATAAAATGCATTTCGACATTGCAAATTTAGATAGCAACAATAATTGCAGAAAACACTGACATTTTATGATTGACCAAAATAAAAAAAATGTGGGAATTGAAGTTGTAGCCAGGTAGAAAAAAAATTGGAGACTTGAACTTAAAAAAAACATCGAATTTTTCAGAATTTAGTAGGAATATTCAAATTACAAACGTTCGGGTGTAAACTTTTTTATTGAAACGCTGATTGTGCTAGATATACTTGTTAGTCAAAACAAAAATATTCATTTTATTTTAAGTAGTATTAGTAATAAAAATTAAGTGTCACAAGTCGCAAGCAAAATATTTCTAAGATTGATATACAAATCTTGTTTCCTGAAACAAAGAAAGATTTAGCATCTTTTTGAAGATAGATTGGCTAACGAAACGCTTTAGAGCAAGGATGAGCAACCTTTTTCTACAGCGGGTCAATTACAAGGCTAAAAATTCTGCGCGGGACGCATGTGAGAAAAAAATGAATGCTGGGGTGCTTGCACCCCCTGGTACATGCAGCAAACTGAAAATTTCTATGTATTCAATTGGAGGATTTTCCAATTCTTCAGAATTCATCCTTTCGTTGAAACATTTTTTCGAAATTTCTACCTTTTTCTCAAATTTTCTATATTTTTTTTACAAAATTTGACTTTTTCTTTTAACATTTTGTATTTATTCATAAAATTTGCCTCATTTTATCAAGCATGACTGCCAACATTTTGAATTTAAAAGTTCCTTGTTTTTTTTTCTGAAATTTCGTCATTCCTCGAAATAGGACTTTTCCTGAAAATTTTGCCTTTTTTTGATTCTGAAAATTGCAGCTTGTTTATTAAAATTTGCCTTTTTTTCAAATCTGGACGATCTTTTGACAAAAAGGTATATATTTTAGAAATTTAAAATTTTTGTGAAAGGACAAACATCTCTTTGTAAATTTCAAACCCTTTTTAGTCCAAATTTTTTGTAGTTTCAACTTGTCAACATTTTGATGTGTTATCACAATATTTGACATTTTTTGACGTCTGCTGAGGCAAGCGAGGGAGCCTGTCTTCCTTTGACTCGTCCGGAGAAATAAGTATTCGAATTTTCTCTTAAAATATACTCTTTTTCTGAATTTTGAAGTTTTACTAAGATTAAATACTTTTTCTCAAAATTTAAATCTATTTTGCAACATTTCTCTTACAATATCGTCTTTTTCTCTGGGTTTTGATTATTTTTTTTTTACTTTTTTTAATTTCACTTTCTTTAGACAATTTTTTGTCCATTTCAAAGTTCTCCCGATTTTGTTTTCAAATTCCGATATTTTTCTGAACATTTACTAGAAATTTCGATCTTTTAGATTCTGATTTTTTTAGAAATTCAAAGTTTTCTCGAATTCTTTTTTTCAAATTCCGATATTTTTCTGAACATTTACTAAAAATTTCGATCATTTTAGATTCTGATTTTTTAAGAAATTCTGACTGATTTGATACAATTTGCCTTTTTCAGGAAATCTTGATTTTTATCTCAATATCCGATATTTTATATTTCAATAATTTTTTTCTTTTTTTTTAGGGAAATTCTTTTTTTTTTCAAATTTTCCAATTTTTCTAAAATAGTCTTTTACCTAAAATTCGCTTGTGTCTTAAAATTTATCTTTTTCTAAATTTCCATTTTGTTTTCAAAATCCTACTTTTGGACTTTTTCAAAAATGGTTTATTTATTTAAAAATTTTGTCATTTTCTTAAATATTTGTCTTTTTCAATAAACAACGACTTTTAGATCAAATGGTTTTATGGTTCTGAAAATGTCCACTTTTCTGTTGTTGCGAAAAATATTTTTGGGGATTTCGAGAAAAAGATTTCTTGTAAATTTAACCTAATTACTGAATTTTAAATTTTGAGAACAATGTTATTGAATCTTGCGATTTTTCTTTCCCAGAGATGGACTTTTTTTTGAAAATTGCGTCTTTTCACAAAATTAGATCTCTAAAAATTTTGATTTTTTTTTAATTTTGCACATTTCTCGAGTTTTTGAGAAAGGTTAGGTTTTCATTTTCAATATGATTTATTGAAAATTTCAGCTTTTTAAATTTTCCTCTTAAAATTGAACCTTCTTTTGGAAATTTGGAATGTTTTCTAGAAAGTTCAATATTTTTTTGTAATTTGTAACGTAATTTTCAAAAAATCCTGAATTTTTTTCGAAGTCTTTGTTATTTCTGATTTAAAAAAAATTATTCCTGATAATTTCAACTTGTCCAAAATTCATGTTTTCTCCAAATTTTGACTTTTAACTCAAATTTCAATTTTATCTGTTTCTGGACATTTCCATTTAAAATGGATTTTTTCCAAAGATTTAGACTTTTCCACAAAATTCGTTTATTCGTTGGATCGAAATTTTAATAAAAATCTAAACAATCTGAGAAGAATAGTTTAAGGAAATATTGAAAAAAAGATTTCTTGAAAAATTTCAATAATACAACAAAATTGAAATAAAATAAAAATTGTGAAATCATTATTTTTAAAAGTTGCATTTTTTACCTGAATTCGACTTGTTCTGAAAATTACAACTCTTTTTACAAAAATTTCCTTTTGGAAATTTTGTCTCTTTTACATAAATTTCTTTTTGGAAATTTTGTCTCTTTTACATTTCTACTTTTTCGAAATTTCAACATTTCTTAAAGTTCTCCCAAAGGTTTTTCTTAAGATTGGGCTTTTTTCAAAATTTTGACTTTAATTTGAAAATGCGATGTCCCCAATTTTGTAGTTTTTAATTAAAAATACACATTACTAAGCCAGAAGGTTTTCTTTTTTACTCATGAGTTTTCTAGAATGATTGTTGTTCCCCCTTCTCCCCTTTAAAGAAAATCTTGCCTACACTCATGTCCAAGATATTTCATGAATCGTGAAGATTTATGTTCTCTTTTTTTCATCAAGTTGTTTGACATTTTTATTCCAAAATTTTTACGTAAAACGGTAGAGCTTAGGCGGGCCGCAGAAATATGTTAGGCGGACCGCATGTTGCCCGCGGGCCACGTCTTGCTTATCCCTGCTTTAGAGCAAATATTGTGTTTTTTAATTTTTCTTTGTTGCCAGGGACAAGAGTTATATATTAATTTTCAAAGATAATCAATCATTCCACAAAAACAAATCTAGAATATTTTTACAATTAAAATTACTTTCAGGCTCAGCGCTGGCTATTGCATGAATATTGCCTTAAAATGTGGATATTATTTGCTGATAATGATTTTAAGGACAAAATTAAAAAAATAGAAAGTCTATTTTAAATTAGAACTTCTACAAAATTTAATATTTTGAAGAAAAATCATATTTCTAAAACAAAATTTGTACTGAATTTTTTTGAAATTTGTACTGTTTCTTCTCGAAACTTTAATTTTGAATTTTAGAATTTAAACCCTGAAATTTCTATCTCTTTCACAAAATTATGACTTTAAAATAGAATTTTCGAACCTAATCTTAAAATTTTGTAAATAATTTCTTGTAATTTTAACTTAAATAACTTGCAATACTCAAAGGGCATAATAGGGTTACCCTTTACGAGTTATAATATGAATCCTATAATATAAAACGAGTTACAATAAAAAAGTATATCAAGATTAAGGTTAAAACTCAAAAAAAAAATTAGTGATCTCGATACTAAACATAACATTCCGAAGACAAAGTCCAGATTTAAAAAAAAATTAAAACTTCTAAAAAAATGTTAAATAATTTTGAATTTTCTTGACTTTCTATATTTTTCAATATTTCTCTTTAATCTCCATATTTCAACCCCAAATTTTTCCAGAAATTTTAATTAATTTTGATATTTTAGCTTCAAAATTGAAAGTGCATGTACCTGCAAAATTTAAATTAAAAAACTAGAAATTCTCTATTCCCAATTTTCAAAAAAGTCTAAATTTTTAAAACAACTTAAAGTTGTTTTTCCCGGCCAGCTTTTCCACTTTTAAAAAGCACAATACGTGTGCACTGATGTTGCAAAATTGTTTACGTTTATCAGCTACTGAAAAAAAAAAAATATATATAAACAAATACTGAACTCTTTGGTTTTTTTTTGAATAAATTGCTTATTATGATTTGGAACTATGGGGCGCTTGATCCCTCGGATTGTGGATCATTACCCCCATCCATGTCACTGATTCGCATTCCAAATTAAAAAAATAAATTCGCAGTCGAGGTGCGATTTGATCGTAAGAACAAATCAACAATTTATTGATTTATTACCAGTCTTCAAATTTTTTAAAATTCGGATTGCCTCATGTCATTAGATTATTTCTAATATTCTCTGCCTTTCACACTCTTAAGAAATACTTTCATTGCAGTCGACACAAACCGTCTTTAATGATGTCGAAATTCGAATTGTTGACTACTAGAAGAAAGTGAGCAGCCGGGTGTAAGTCACGTTTTGAAATATTTAATAAAAATTGGTGCAGTTTATTTTAAAGGTGTGGTAAAAATTTTACAATTGCATTTTTCTTTTTTGTTGCATAAAACGTTTAAATTGTGCAAAATTTAACCGGTCACATTTTAGGTTCAATATCCCCATTGTTCAGTTGCATAAGTCCGTCATTGAATTCGAAAAGCTCACTTGATGTCAATGTGATGAATATTCAGTTGGAAGTGTATTCATCTTTGAGGAATAAGTCGCCAATAATAATAAGGGGAAAGTGAACTGAATTATTTTGCGATACCAGTTGAAGCGAATTTTAGAAATATGTTAAAGATGCGAACTGAATATTTATAAGAAAGCAGAAAGCTTCAAATAATCTAAGTCTGGTATTAAGTGGCCCAGTTCAGAAATATTGATATAACAGCTGGCCCCCATGACCTTGTGCAAGGTCCAATAAGGTCATAAATTCAAATACAAATCTTGTCCCCTGAAATCAAGAAAGATTAAAAAACACAACAAAGGTTGCTCCAACGCGTTTCGACAGCTAACCTATCATCTTCAGAGAGATTTGTATTTCAATGTTTGAAGATAACTAAGGACCAGCACGTTTCACCAAAACAGTAAGGTCATATTTCAAAATAAAATAACTTCTCATTTGATTTTAATCGAATAATAGATCTACTGGTTCGCACTCCTTATTCTAGTACTCATCAGAATTGTAGGTGGCGTGCAATATTATATCAGTTATAAATATTGGTGATTGGTTTCTTTTACAAAATAAAATTGTTAGCAGTTAAATTTTTGACGTAAAAAGTTAAGTTTTACTAAAAAAAAATAGCCTAAAAGGTACCCCTAAAAATGCTCTACTTTTTAGTAAAAGTTTTATTAAAATCGATTTAGCAGTTTCCAAGGTTAGCCCGGACAAATAATTAAGCGACAGACAGACAGACAGACGCTTAATGTTATTAATATATATTGACATTTGTGATATTTAGGTCAACTTATACACAGTGAGAGGTTTCTCTTAGCTGATTTTAGACAAGAACTGAACTGAACTGAAAAACTGTACTACAATAATGGCAGAATTTTTTTCTTAATTTTGACGAAATTTTGTACAGTAGATACTTTGAAATTGGGTAAATTTCAAATCAGGTAAGTTACGAAAAAATGTATAACACGGCTATTATCGTACAAATTATGTAACATTTTCCGCAACCGACTTCAAAAAAAATATTTAAATTTTTAATTAAATGGGAAATGCTGACAAAAATTTCTAAAAGAAAAATAGTACTGGGACAAGATACTTGTGATATTTAAAAACATATTTCAAACGTCATTTCATTACAAAGATAAGAAGAAGGTTAGATTCTAAACGCAATAAAAAAAAAAATCGGAGTAATAAAGAGTTTGAGAGTTATAATTGAAAAAAATTAAAATAAATGAGAAATCGGAAAATACGTCATAGTTATTAGACATCGGTAACTGATTCTGATTTGAACTCATCATTGTAACGATATAGAAGCAAAAATATTGATACACAAATCTTGTGCCTTGAAACCAAGAAAGTTTAAAAAATACTAACACCTAATCCTAAGTACGTTTATGAAGATGATACCTTGCCTGTCGAAATGCGTTAGTTGTATTTTTTAATCTTTCTTGGTTTCAGAGGACAAGATTTGTACATCAATTTTTGGAGATAACCAAGAAGAAGTCCGTTCCACAAAAAAAGCAAAAATATGTAGATGTAAATGCCATTACTTCAAGATATTTCCCTAACCTGCGAAATGAGCATCGAAATTCCATGAGTGTATAACTTTAGAATGCGTTTACGTAAAAACGGCACCGCTACGTATCCTAATATTTTACTATTTCATTCACAATATTATTCTACATAACATATTACTCATTAAAAAAAAAATCTATACAAAGATTTGGCAGCAATAAATGATCTCTTCGAAAACATCCTTCGCATATCTCAGCTTCGGAACCAACACATCTTTTAATTTTGCAAGCGTATAGGTAACACTTGATAAGATCTGACAGAAATTTAAAAAAAATCTATCGAAAAGTAATTGAGCGATGAACTTAAGCAAACTGTTTTTTACTTATAATCACGGCTCGGATTTTATGCAAATGCATATAATTTGCATATTTTTCATATCTTATCAACTTAGTGCATATAATTAAATGAAGTGCTTATGACGGCATATTTTTGTGAACTTTTAGGATTTTTATATTTCATTCTAAAGACACCTAGACACCTAAAGACAGTAGTCTTCCCCAACTGCCGATAAAAGAATTTCTCGAACATTGGATGAGGAAAAAATATTTTGCAAAGTTTGCAGCAAAATGGTAAGAAGTAACTCTTTATTTTATTATAAAACCTATTGTTTCATATGTTTTTTTTTATTTTCTCTAAGATTCCGGCTGAAAAGGAATTTTAGATAAAGCAACACATTAAAACTTCTTTGCATCAAAAACAAACTACAGAATTCAAAATTTGACAAAAAACTGCAAATGTCACTGCTTCAGACAACTGCTTTATCCTCTAGAAGCAATAAAGAGGACAAAATTAATGTGGATTTATGCAATGCACTAATTTCTGCCAATATACTTTTGGCTAAGTTGACCAATGTCAGTTTCAGACAATTTTTGGTAAAATATACCAATAAGCAAATACCCGATGAAAGCACTTTACGAAAAAATTATGATAATAAAATTTACAAAAAAACAATGCGAGACATCCGTGAAATAATAGGGGACAACTATATTTATTTTTCAGTGGATGAAACTACGGACAGTTGTGGACGATGTATCACAAGTTTAATTATTGGAATTTTAAATGCAGACAAATTTGGTGCAGGTTATTTAATAAGTGCAAAAGAATTGACAAAACTAATAACGCAACAATATGTAGGTTTGTAAACGAGGGACTTAAAATTTTTTTTCTTCGAGCTGCTTGTCGATTTGAAAAAGTAGTTTTGATGCTAACAGGTACTGCTCCTTACATGATGAAATTAGGTCAAAATCTTAAAAATCTTTATCCCAATTTAAGTTAATAAAGTCCTTACGCAACTGTTTGAAATACAGATTATTCAAATTAAAAAGATTTTTTTTATATTATATACATATCATGCATATAATCGTGCATATTTTTGGGAATTATCTGCATACAATGGGGATTTCAGGTGCATATATATGGGCATATTTTAATCATTTCTTGTGTATATGAATCCGAGCCTTGCTTATAATCAATATTTTTAATTACCTACATTATAAAATGAGTTATGAGCGCTTTCGTGTGAAAAAAGCAGCAGTGTTGGTAACATGACAGAGTTGAAGAAAATCTATGCAAAAGCAATTGACCGGTGAACTACCTTAAGTGCTATAACAAGCAGTTTTTGTTTTTGCAGCCATTAAATTGGTTACATGATAAACATTTAAGATATTTTTCTTGGTTTTATTCACTCGATATTGGTATTTGATCTGAAGTACAAGAAATTACTGTTTACTTATCATCTATATGATATATCACCGACTACAGGATTTAACAATAACATATAACATTATTTTTGTACAAAATTGTTTTTCTAGCAAGTCTCGATAGATTTCTTATATTTAATTTATATTATTCGGATAATCATGTTGAATCATTTGTTACAAACAGCTATCAATAGTGAATACCTACCATTCTAATCATTTTACTTAACAAATTAGAATTTTATTTAGCACTTAAACTATATCTTTAATTAATTTTGTGTTAAACGCTTTGTTTAACATTATAGAGACATCCAGTAATATTATGGTCGTTTGACTAAAGGCATATTTTTTATTTTGATGTTAACTGAATTGGGTACTTTTTAAATTTTAGTACTATTAGTGAACTTAGTACTATTGGTAGGAGAAGTACCTACAAAGTGACATATGGTTTTGTTTTTGGGTAATACTTTATTGGTAGGGTAGACTGGGGCCGGCTGAAACAAGGTACGATTGAAACAAACCTAATAACACTGGTCTTCACTGATTTTACCACACAAACTCTGGTAGGTAACTGTGTTTGAACTACCTACTCCCATCATGGAACCGTACTTATTTTTTTTCCATCACGCCCAGCTTTCTTCTGACAAGGTAAAATGTATTTTTGGAAATGTGGTCTTTCCAAATACTGTTCGTTTTTATTTAGGTCCATATATTATTTACATCTAAAAAATTTCATCAGAAATAAAACATATTGTTATCATATTAATTCTTCATTTGAAGTCCTTTTTATCGTTAAAATTTGGGTACTTTTTATGTGAATGGGACACCAGGCATCGAGAAAATTACGATTAGGAAAAAGTTTGTGCTACACGTAGATCTTTAAATTGTAAATAGAAATCTGTAAAGCATTTACACTTGTAAAGCTCTCTGGTATATTTCTACCACCACTTCATATCAAATTAGGCTTACCAAAAATTTTCTAGATGGGATGGTTCCCAATAAAAATGGATTTTTATATTTCAAAGAGAAATTCCCCAGAATAAGTGAAGTAGTTTTTTTTCTGATAAGGAGGGGAAACCCTTCATGGGCTCCCATCCACGTGGATGAGGAGTATCAGACTCCTACTGACTAAAACCCGTCATCATTTCTCCAGGCACTGCTTCCTCTTCGGTACTACCCGTCGGGGCATTTCTTCAAAGAGGATCTTCTTTAGTTGTTTACTTAGTTTCCTTTTACCTTCCTTGCTCCATGTCCTTCCATTTTTTTGGTATTATATTGGTTACAAATTTGCCAATTTCATTCCAGTATTTTTTGGATGGTAGCATCTTGATTACCAGATTTTGCGGCGTCAGTGTTTCAGTTATTCTCTCGGCTTCCTCCTTTTCTTCCTTCCACCCTTCACACTCAAAAACCGTGTGTTCCACATTGTCTTCTCTATCGCAGTACATGCATCTGGATGTGCCACTGTGTGTAAATCGTTTTAGGTACGCTTGGAAATTTCCATGTCCTGTAAGGACAGTAGAACAGCGTAAGAAAGTAGTTAAATCCTCCCCATTGTCTAGTTATCCATAGGATGATATCTGAAATCAATCGTTTTGTTTACTTTGCTTTCCCTGTATTAGCTCACCATCTTTCTTGCCACTTCTCTATTGTTATGTTAAGTGCTGTGGCCCGGGGTTCTCCGTCTCTGATCCTGTCTCTTTCTTCTATTAATAGGTCTAGATGTGATATTCTGGCTAAAACTAAGGCTGCTTCTGAGGATATGGTTCTGTATCCACTTATTATTCTTAGGGCGGTTCTCCTTTGTACACTAATCAGCTTGTTTTTATAAGCTTTCTTTGTCAGCGCGCGTTTCCATATGCTGTGCCCGTACATCATTATGGACTGCGTGACTGAGGATAGTATTCTCCTAGTATTTTCTCTCGGACCACCAATTTTGGGCATTATTTGACTTATGTTGTTAGTTGCTTTGGTGCATTTTTCTGTTATCATCTTGATATGATGTCCCATCCTCATGTTTCTATCTATGTGTTTTCCTAGGTACTTGAGGTGTTCTGCACTTTCTACTTCTGTAGTTCCTACCTTTAGTGACATTTTTTTACCGTTTTTCGTCCTGATAGAATTACAACCTCCGTTTTCTGTGGAGCTATACTCAGTCTCTTTTCTTCTATACATTTTGTGACATTTTGTGTTGCTTTGGTGCATTTTTCTGTTATCATCTTGATATGATGTTCCATTCTCATGTTTCTACCTATGTGTATTCCTAAGTACTTGAGGTGTTCCGTACTTTCTACTTCTGTAGTTCCTATCTTTACTGACATTTTTTTTTACCGTTTTTCCTCCTGATAGAATTACAACATCCGTTTTCTGTGGAGCGTTACTCAGTTTTTTTCTTCTATCCATCTTGTGACATTTTATATTGCTGCATTGGCTGCTGTTTCAACTGCCTCTTTTGTTTTTTCTACTATAATAATACCTAGATCGTTGGCATATCCTATAAGTTTGACCCCTCTTGGAACCTTCACCTTAAGTACCCCGACATAGTAGATGTTTCACAGGGTGGGTCCGAGTATCGAGCCTTGTGGCACTCTGCAGTTTACTTGCATACTTGCATTGCTTCCCACACATAGGTTTCTGTCTTCCAAATAACTTGCCAGTATATTATAAAGGTATGGAGCTATTCGCCTTTGTCTAAGGCCATCCCAGGGAACAGAATTGAATGCATTTTTGACATCCACAGTTACTAGGATACACCTTTTTCTATTTCCTTTGACGTTAGCACTTTCTGTTATATTAATTATTCTTTCTAGGGCACTTATTCTTGACCTTTTCTCCCGAAAACTATATTGTTCTTCGGATAGGCGTCCTTGTCTTTCTATCTCTTCCTTCAGTCTTTCTAACAGCATTTGTTCCAGTAGTTTTCCCATTACATTTATAATGCATATCGGCCGGTAGGTCTTTTCATTTTGGCTTGGTTTACCCTTCTCTAGTAGGACCATTCTTGCGGTTTTCCAAATATTTGGAAATGAACCTGTTTGTAACACCTGATTCATGACAGTAAGGCATTCTTCCGGATATTCTTTTATCACGGGCGTGGCAATTTCTGTCGTGAGGCCATCTGACCCGGCGCTTTCTATGCCTTCAGCCTATCCATCGACTTCAGCAATTCTTCTATCGTAAACATCGGGATATCCTCTTGAGTGGTTTCCAATTTGTCCCATTTCGTGACTTGTCCTTTTGGAAATGGTTTTTCTGCCTCTTCCATTTGTTTTTGATCCGTTAGTTGAATACTTGGGGATTTCAATTTCTTGGTAACAATTTGGTAGCCTCTTCCCCATATATCCGTCTCGACTTCTGTTATTACCTCTTTCTAAGCCCGCATTTTGGCGTCAATGATCGCCTTTTTTAATTCCTGTCTTTTTATCTTGTATATTTGTCTTATTTCGGTTTTTTGGTCTTCATTTCCTTGCTTGTTAGTTCTTATCATAATTCTCCTTCTTTGTATGCAGGATTTTCGTTTATGCGATATTTCTTCGGACCACCAATATACGGGCTTTTTGTTTCTTTTATTTCCTTTCTTTCTGAATGTGACATTACAAGCTTTCTCTATCATCTTGTTCGAGTCTTCCGCCATTGTCTTTTTGTTTCTCTTTTAATAGTCTTTCAACTTCTCTGACTAAATCGTTTATATCACTTGTCTTTATGTGCCATCTTTTCACTAAATTCGTCTCCTCCTTCGTAGGTAATTGAGTTTTATCATATATTTCATAGCTAATGTAGTTGTGACAGCTAAGGGGTTCTTCTTCCAATACCTTCCAGTTTTCTATGTTATTTGCTAGTTTCCTAGTGCTTAATGTGATATCAATGAAGGATTCACTCTCGCCTCGCATGAAGGTGAGTGTTTCCCCTTGATTATGTATAATATAGTTCTCTTCCTCTAGCCATTCAGTTAGTATTTCTTCTCTTTTATCTTGGGTTTTAGAGCCCCATATAAAGGATTTAGCGTCAAAATCGCCCCCACTACTATTTCCTTGGTTTGTCTTTTCATGTCGTTCTTGAGACCATTCAAACATGATGTGAACTGAGATACTACCACATTCGGAGAGATGTAACACCCGTATATAATTATATCGTCTAGCTCAATCCACACGAAACCGTTTCCTTTTCCGTAGTTTGCTACTTTGATTTCCTTGCTTGACACTTTTACTGCCACATTTAGATTATCTTCGATAAACCAGCCACTATTTTTCACCTTTTCTTGTTCACTTCTGCTAGAACTATTATATCTGTGTTTCCTTTTATAGCTACTTTGTATATTAGGTCCATAGCTTCCCTACCTCTGACTATGTTCCATTTTATTATTTTTATAATCCACTACTTTGGGACTCCCTTCTTGCCTCCTTATGCAGACTGTTCATCCTTCCCCTTTTTTTTTGCTTTTAATCCCAATAGCCATTTCTCTGTATTTGGGACATCTCATAGTCTCCGCCTTGTGACCTTTAGTGTCATATAAGTAACACATTTCTTTATTTTTGCAGTTCTTTGCTTGATGACTAGCTTTACCGCACTTATGGCAGCTCTCTTCGTTTCTATCTGCCTTGCACTCCTTTGCTTTATGTCCTACCTTATAACAGTTATAACACTTGGGTACAGTGTCCATTTCTTTAAACCTCCATCTTTGCCACCCTTTACCAATCCTTTTCTTTAATATCAGTTCCCTGTCAGTTTCTGGACACGTTGTGACAAATGCATGTTTGAGTCCTTCTCTGTTGGCCTTTTCCGACACTTTCACTGTTATTTCTTCCAGTTTCTTTTTGTTTCTATTTATCTCCGCTTCTATGACTTCTTTGGCTTCTTCATCTGTTGTTAATTCGTCTATATCTAATATCATTATTGTTTGTTTATGGCTTCTTAATCCACTTTGGCTATTTTTTCTAACTTTGTTATTAGCCTTTCCCTAAATTCTTTTCACTATTTTTGCTATTTTCCTCTGATTTTTAATTGTATATTGGCATTTTTTTTTGTTTATTCTACCCACCGTTATGCCTTCCGATATATTCTCAGTCTCATGCTTCTGAGTACATCTACATATGATACTCCTTCTTATAGTTTTAGAATTATTGTTTCTTCATTTCTTTGTTTCCTATTTCTACTATTTCTATTCGTATATCTTCATAACCGTTTGCTGTACTTACATGCCTTTTTTTGTTGCATATTACTTCCGCTTCGGAGTTTCTGTTTCCGCAAACATATTCTAATATTTTCCGCATGGTTTCCTCGTCAGCCTGTTTTGTTGTTATGCATATCAACTTGTCTTCTTTTTGTTTATTTTTTATTTTGAAGGCTTTATTTATGTTCATGATCAGATTAGCTTTGTCTTTATTTGTTTTCCCACCCTCTTCTGTCGCAATTATGAATATATGCTTCTTTTTACTTTCTTTGATGGTCTCATCAGTTCCCATCACGTCACTTGTTATTATATTACACATCATTTTCACTGTTTCCGTATTTTCTTCTTCCGTGAGTTTTAGGAACTGTAGACCACCTTCGGTCGCCGTTTTACACACGGCTTCTTCTAGTTTTTCTCCTTTATTTATCACTCTAATCAGATTTCTGTTTTTGATAGATATCCAGTTTTGTTCGACCATTTGGCATTTCTTATAAACTTCTTCTGGCCACTTTTCTTTTATTACGCTTAGTATCTCCTGGCTTTTCTTTTTTTTTATTGGTATTGTATTGCTAATTTCTTCTTTCATTTTCTCTATAAATCTAATAGCAGTTCCATGTCGCTATATACTATATAGCTGTTCAGTTTCCTTATAGCACTTTTAATTCCTTTTTTCGTATTCGGTATTTCTTTGATTAGGTTTTTCAGGATCTTAACTTGCTCCTCTGTTCTTTTCAGTAATTCTTTAAGGCTGGAGTGCTCCCTATTTACAGCTTTAAGGAAGAGACTTTGATCTTCTACTGTTTTCTCGAGGGACTCTACGCGTTTCCTTTTTTGTTCTCTATCCCTGCTAGGGTTCCGGCTTGGTGTATCCCTGTGATCCTCCTTTGTGTTGCGATCTTAATAAATTATTGAGATTGGTGGGAATCTAGCAATAAAGTCTCTCTGCTTAAATCGGTTTTCATTTTTGTGTTCTTCTATATTGACGTTACTTTCCGTTCTCCTTATGTCTGTGTCTGACGTAAACACGCAGTCTTCCACTTCGCCCATGTTAAATGAAGGAGTGTCCCCCCAGAATCCGTGGGAGAGTCCTCTATAGAGGAGTGGGATTTCCCGGCGTAACCGGGACCCACCTGAGGTAAATTCCTTTTAGTTTGATCTTCCATCCTTCATGCTTCCCTTTTGGTCGGTTTTTAGGACGAGCAAGGACTACTGCAGGTCTATTCTTCATGAGTGGCCCCAACCATGCAGGGGATGTTGTTCGGGTCCGTGGGGGCACAACTTCCCAAAATATGCCTAAGCATACCCCCTGCGAGTAGTAGTAGTAGCAGTAGTAGTAGTAGAAGTAGTAGTAGGAGTAGTAGGACTAGTAATAGTAGTAGTAGTAGTAGCAGTAGTTGAACTTCAAATTAGGAGAATTAATAAGAGATTGGTTGTTTAAGGAAAAATTAAAAGTTTTGAAAAAATCAGCTTAAAGAGGTTTCAAGAATTTAATTGAAAATTTTTTGGTTTATCATAAGAGTAACATCTATAGGCATTTGGTTATTGGTTATTGGAGTAGAAAACTTTGGGTTGCAATATGGGGACCAAGATTCATTTTTTTAGACACATATCTTGACTTTGTTTCTACGAATTAAGAGAATCTGGGGGTTCTAAATGGTAAGAACCGAAAAAATTTCATGCGGACATTCCAATGAAGGAAAAACTTTATCAGGGCAGATTAAACTTAAAGCTGTTGACTGACTAGTATTGATTGATCAATTAAAAGCTAAATAATCTAGAAAAATAAAGATTATAAGTTCCTAATGTACATTTTTAATGTTATATTTCTAATGATCCATCATTTTTTAAACATTTAATAAACAAATATTGTGGGTGATGAAAATTTCAAAACTGCTTTTTTTAAATGACAACAACTAACACTATTAAAAACACAAAAGAAGTTCATGTGACATGACAAAACTTCGATTTTGTTCACAAAGTTCACAAATAAAGAAAGGCTTGGTCCTTCCAAGAATATCATCAGCACGAGAAGCTTGAGCCCAATGCAAACAATTTATGTGACTACTGTTCTCCAGGTTTCAATTGTGAAAGATCATTGCAATATGTGCATAGACAGTCCTCGTCATCATTCTTCTTCACTGTCATCTACAATAATTTTGAATTGTACATGAGGTTGTAATACATTTTGCTTTCATTGTCTTCTGAGCTGAACATTTGAACCCCGTGACCATCACTACAAAAATCTGCAGTAAGAGGCTTGCATCGAGTCATTTTTCTCAATAATGGTCATTTCTAGGCAATTTTTTCAAGTTACTGACCATCAGCAAAGTATAAAATTATTTATGTGTTATACATGATGCGTGAGCGCGAAATGTGATAAATACAATTATTTTAAAATTCTTCGTGTTTCGAACTATTTTCACCACACGGAAAAGGTATTCATGCAAATAATTTTAGCAAAACAGCTGTTATGAGTATAAACAGACCGTAAAATTAAGTGTGTTGAAGAGAAACTAACATTAAAAGTATAGCACATGAAAATTGAAACTTTGCAATGTGTTATGCAGTTGCCCGTGTTATGTAAAATTGTGGTAAATTGAAAAAAAGAAATCTTCAATAATAGTCACTAACATTTACACCATAGATATGGGAGTCATTATATCATTATAGAGGGGGGGGGGAGTATATATCTTATTTGATTTAAACATCTAGATCGAAATGAAAATCCACCACATCTTTTTTTTTTATCTTGATGTCATAAGTCATAATTTAGAAACAAGTTCAAGTTAACATTAGAGCATAAAAACTAAAATAGAAATCTTGTCTTCTGAAAGCAAGAAAGATTAAAAAACACAACAAAGGCTGCTCTAATGAGTTTCGACAGCCAAGCTATCAGAAAGAGAGATACAATGATAGTGGCTGTCGAAACACGTTGTTGCGTTTTTTAATTTTTCTTGGTTTCAAGGGACAAGATTTGAATTTCAATTTTTGAAGATAACCAAGGACCAGTCCGTTCCACCAAAACTAAGTTTGAAAAAAACTGTTTGTTTTATTAAATAGAATATTCCCAGTAGGACATATTTTTGCAGTAAGAGCTCAATAAGAGCTACTTGCATCTATCTTCAGCTCGGTAGTTATTCCCAGTTTGTCCATCTTTTTTTCATTAAAATTACAATGCGTTAAAAATAAGAAAAAATATTAGAAACCACCAACATTAGTGTATGTCGGTAATGCGTGATAGTGACACGTGATAGTAACTCAAAATCATAAGTTCACCCCCTTCCCTTAATTCGTCTAAAGAAGTTTTCACTTCAAATATCCACTGTATATTAATGTCGAACCGGTAACGCGAGCAATATTAAAAATTAGTTTCATACCAAGATGAAACATTTTCACTTCAATTTTTTACGATATGAATATTGAAGTTGATTTTATTGCTTGACATGTCATGATATGTTTTTATAACCATCATACATTAGATAAGTTCATAGCAAACACTCATATCCGGGATTTAACCGTGACTAACAAATGAGATTTTGGCAGCTTTTGACGTGAATAATCCTAGAGTTTGAATGTGTTTTTCCAAAGTATCAAAACACTTATACAATTGGAAAGTTTGACAACGGATAGTGAAAAATACATAACAAAGTTTAGCGAGATTTTTCTTATAAGTACGTTAACAAATTGGATTGAATAATAATAGAGCTTAAAAGGAAAGTTTACGCAATAATGTTAATTAATTTGTGATATGATACTGCTGCTTGGTAGCGACGAAAATAATACGACATTAGGTCAGTGTTTCTTAACCTTTTAAGTGAGTCGCACCCCTTTGAACATGAAAATAGGTCTCCGCCCCCTCTTTCGATTTTTAAATTAAGAAAAATACATTTCTTGCGAAATTTATTATTTATTTGAAAACATTGTACATTTATATATCAAATATAAAACGATATTATTTTTATTAATGACTAGGATGACTAGACTGTTATTGGTTCATTGTAATACTTGTAAAGCGTGGCTCTTTTTTTGAAATAGACACGCTTAAGTCATCACCTACATTTTAGCGAAAGCTTTTATAATAATTTATAGTTTAATTTTCATATTTGAATGGCTTTAACATAAATATAAACCTAATAATTTAATTCTCTGATTATTTTTGTTGCGACGAATTTTTTTTATTATTACCAATGTTTTCTTTACTATTTTGAATATCCATAACTACTAAAATATATTAACGATTAAAACAACAACAGATATTAAAAATATCACGTTTCGATAAATATTTGCTATGACTTGCCCTTGTTTGGCTTTTCAGCATAATCGGCGGTTATACCAGCAAAAAAAAGTAAGGCTTAGAAATGTCAATTAATTTGAATACTTTAAAAAGATTCAAAGGATAATTATTTTTGAAATAGATTTTATAGTCATTCTTCCATAAACGTGTTGTAACAAAATGTAGAATTTGTATTAGTGATTTGTGAGGAATTATCTAGAAAAATTTGATAATGGGAAGCGGCCGCGATAATGAATCATACGGCAGATAAGCGTTCCAGAAATTTCCACAAGCGATAATCTTATTTGTTTGGGGATCCGTCTAGAAAACTGGAAGAGTATATATATGCGGTCGTCTTTCCCCCATTCAATTAATTAAACAGAGAGTTAATTAGTAGGTTAGTCAGTTAACCAGTCAGTTGGTCAGTGAAGTGAATTATAATTCCGAAGTCAGTGGAAATAAAGTGGTTACAATCAGGGCTTCGAACCGGAATTGAACCACAAAAAAAACCGTTATTTTCGTCGGAACGAAAACCGGAACGAAACCGGAAAAAATATCGGTTTATTTCGGTTCGTTGAATTTATGCACTTAAAACAGTTTTCATTTTACCCTTAAGCGAGGAATTTTTTCTTAGAAATTTCAATTTCTTTTTCAAAATTTTACACAAATCCGTGCAAATTTGATCTCAAAATTAAGAATTTACTTTCAGTTTATTATTTCTGTTTAAAAATTAGATTAGAAACTAACAATTTCCACTATTTCTAGAAAGTGTTGACTTTATTCTAAAAATTTTAAACCAAATTAAAATTTTAAGTTTTAACATGAATCTTTTTTCAAAATTTTCTACATTTTCTTGAAATTTCGACTTTTATCTGGATATTACTCGAAACATTTCTTTCCTTCTCTTAAAATTTCGAGTTTAAAATATTCAGGGAAAATAGGTTTTTTTACGATTTTATTTGCAAATTAGGGTTTTTGTGGAAATTTGACCTTTTTGTAGAAAACTCCAAATTTACTTCTTTCCTTAAACTTCGATTTTTCTTTTCTAATTTGATATCTCTCTTTTTTGAAGTTATTAGTAAATTTTTCGATTTTTTGTCTATTTATTCTTTCAAATTCCAGTTTTTTTAATATTTAATTTTTTTTCGGAATCTCAAATTTAAACCCTTGTGACTATCCAAAATTTAATAAAATTCCAAAATATAATTTTTTTCTTAAAACTTTCACTGCAATCTCGCTATTTCAAAATTAACCTTGAAATTTTTAAATTTTGAATCAAAATTTTAGAGAAAAAATACAATATTATATTCCAGTTTAAAGGCGGGATCTTGCAATTGGTGAAATTAGATTTTTAAATGGTGACATCTTAGAAAATGTTTAATTTAAACTTCCAACGATTTTGTTTGCGCTAAATTAATAAATTTTATTGTAAAAATTTTGAATTTTTTTCACAAGAGTACGACTTTAGCATCGAAATTGCGATATTTTTTTTCTGATTCTTTAGAATTTAGACATCAAAATTGTGTGTTTTTTTTAAATATTAATTAATTGTTTTTGCTTAACTTCTGGTATAAACTCGGCTCTTTGCTCCTTGAAATTTTGTGTCAAAAATCGATTCTCAAAATGCTAAATCTCTTTACAAAATCTTTAGCTACAGCTAGAATTTTTCTTATAAGTTCGTCTTTAAAATTAAACTTCGCTTTTTTTCCCAGTAAGTTGTCGTTGAGCTTGAAGTTTCAATTTTTCTGTAGAAAATTAAAGTTTAGAAATAATTGAAATTACATTTTTTGTGGATTCTTTATTTTTAGGCTTAAAATATATATTTAATTTAAAAATTTGGAATTTTTGTTAAAAATATTGGCAGAAATTAAATTTCAAATACAAAAAATACTAATTTGAATTTAAATATTTTGTTATTTTTTATTTTGAATCTTGATTCAAAATCTCGTAAGAATATCCAAATTTTAAGAAAAAAATTAACATTATTGGAAAAAGTCTAAATTTTGAGGAAATCTAATTAAATTTATGATTAACAATTTTTCAAAATTAATCTCACAATTTCAAGTCCTGGAAGTTCTCGAGTTTTTTAGCCAAAACTCGAAACTTCCAAACTTAAACTTATAGTCCGAGTCTTAACTTAAAATTTCAAGAAAAATGTCCAGAATTAAAGAATAAAATTCAACATGTCGATAAAAAGGGTTATACTCGCCAGAGAAAGACTAAATTTTATTTAAAGTCGAAATTTTAGAGAAAAAAATAGTAGTAAAAAGTACGTACAAATTTAAATTTAAAACTTCAAAGGAAAAAAGTTAAAATATCGAAAGAAGGTAAATACAATAACCAAAAAAATTTTACTTTGTTTTTAGAAATTTTTAAGTTTTAAGCAACATTTCGAAAAAAAAAATCGAATATTTGGGTTTAAGATCAACATTTTTAAATTAAGATATAAATTTTGAAAATTCTTCTGTCAAATTGTGTAGTTTTCTTTTTGAATTTTTGACTGTTTCATCAAAATCTCAATTTAAAAATTTTCATTTTATATTTCTTGGTCTTTTTCATTTTCATTTATTTTTTTGATTTGATCTTTTTAATCCAAAGTTCAAGAAAACAAAGTCAAAACAGCAAAAATCAATTTTGTTGGAAAAAGCGAATCAAAGTCAAAACTTCGCCAGAAAACCAAAATTATAAAAGAAAAGTCTCTAACATTTTCAGTTTAAATCGCCAAATTTTGTATATTTTAGAACTTTTTAACTCTTAAGTATATAATTTAAGATTGTTATGAAAATTCCGAGTTTAAATTTAAATTTAACAACTCTTCGACCCAGTTTGGAAATATTTAACGGAGAAATGTTAAATAAAATCAATAATGGTAATGTTTCCAATCAATAAGAGTCTACAATTTAAATTTAAAATTTCTAAACTCGAAATTCCGATTTAGTTTTTTATAAAGTTTAGATTTTTCCTGAAATTTGAACTCGAATTAAACTTAAAATTCAAAGTTACAGCTTAAAATTTTTTAATTTGAACATTAACAAATATTTTCCTTAAATTTAAGGCCAAGCCAGAGTAGTTACATGTTGTAATATTAAAGAAAAAAGAAGACAGAACATTTTCTAAATTATGTTCCAAATATCAAAATTTAATTCGAAAAGAATTTAAAAATTCAAGAAAATTAGTCACTTGAAACTGAACCGAAAACCGAAAACCGGAAAGAATCGTTATTTTTGTCGGAACTGAACTGATTTACATTTTTTGCTGTAACGAAAAGCGAAAACGGGAACGAAAAAAATAACGGTTCGAAGCCCTGGTTACAATTCACGAAGTTTTAATTTTCGCACCGATAACGCCCAACAGTGTTTAGAATAATTTTTCTAAGGCTTCTATCGCACCCCCCAAAATACCTTTCCTCACTCCCAGTGGTGCAAGCACCACGGGTTAAGAGCCACTGCACTAGATGAAAACGTATATAACAAATTTCTTGAAATACTGCGGTGAAAAAAATCGGGCTTCAAGTATTTAACTTTTTAACACAGTAAATTTTCAACACAGTAAATTGATGATGAAACGTCTATTCATGTTAAAATTTCTTTATTTTTCTTTTTTATATTTCAAAAATTTTTTATTTTTAAGTATTTCTTCCTCATTGTTCCCTTTCCATGTTATGCACTGCTGACGAGCTCAAATGAGAGCAAAACATCGATGTTCAGTGCTACAACCTTTTTTATGTATTTTTTTATATTTTCCTAATTTATCAAAAAAAAATTTTTTATTTTTTCCATATCTAATTTTTGGTCTCCTATTTTTCATTATTCCTATTCTATATGAAATAAACTAAGATCTTAATTTGTAAACTGTCATGAAGTGACGTTTTCAATAAATTTAAATAACACGTAGTCGCATTTCAAAAATTGTTTAGAAAATTGTCAACAAACCATAAATATTTAAATATTTCCAAACTGGGCCGAAGAAATGTTAAATAAATTGAAAAAAACCTACTGTGGTGAGTCGAGTTCTACTAAACTGTTCTATTTTCTCGCTTGTTTAATTTAATTGAATTTTATTCAATATTTTCTTGGAAATATTAAATCTACAAATACTGTATTATAAAAATTCTTTGTAACATAACGTTTTGCGTGAGAAACAGATTTCTTAGTGTTCACAAATTAGATAAGGGTTATTTGTTAGGCCTGGTTTGTTTCAAGCACAGATACCTAAACTGAGTAAAATAACATGTTAGTTTTGAAGGACCGCTGAAAAGTAGAGTAACAAATAAGGGTAAGTGTCAATAACGGAGACCGTAGCAAATATCTCGGCAAGACCATGTGGTGGTAGACTGGAGGAATTTGACGTTCAAAAAACGCCCTTATAAACACGTACAATTGTAAGTTATTTAAATCTCAATTATCGAAGTAAAACTTGCAAGATAAAGGGACGACATTATTCAAAATGGGTTTGCAGTTTGATCTGCCCTTTAAGAATCCTTTCCAAAATTAATTTAAGGGTTAATTTGGATTAGAAATATTTAAGTTAGTAGAAATTCTGCATCATCATGCCCTCTAGCGAGATGCAGAGGATGTCTTTCGGTCCCCAGAAGTTAAGGGTAGGGGAATAAAAAGATAAAAACACCAAAAACCAATTTTAAGGTAGTCAAATACTAAACTTCAATGAAACTAGTTATGCAAACGAGTACGAAATACGGGAGTTTAAAAAAAACTGTTTCTGTTTGTACAAATTAACGTGAATGAACACAAAAAAAAAACAATTTCTGTTTAACGTGAAGTTCTTGTGCCATTTGTGTGATGTTTGCTACGGAAGAAAAAATAGGCAAGTAGATTTTAAATTGTCCGATGATTTTATTTGTTGGTTTTTCGCTCTTATATGATTTAATTAACTTTTCCTAAAATTTGAGAAAAATACTTGTTCCTAATTTTGATCAATATGGGGTTGGGGGCGTACACAAAAAAAAGAGAAAAGAGTTTAAAAATTCCACAACAAACCGAATGAATGAGAAAGTCATTGTTAGAAAATTATTATTGGGCCAAGAACCCTACCGCTGACTGGTGCAACTACCAGTTTCAGTTACAAAAAAAAACGATGAAAACCAATGAAGCAAATTTGCTTCGAAAACCTTCTATTTTCTTAAGGTCGATTTTCGATGTTCTGCTGTTGGAAGCTGAGTTTCCAGGGGTTCAAAAAATCGATAACACCCATCACCGCAGGCTCGGTAACTGACAGTAGACATCTATATTAGGATTTGCTGATGATGTACTGCACATTCTCGAAACGGAAACAAAAGGAAAACCGGAACCGGTGTTGTAAGAAGGTTGTCTGAAGAACTTCCAGACACAGGCAAAACCCCAAACACAGGTGAGCTCCTGGCTGCGTCCCCTCGGGATCATACGCCTGAACACATTGGGGGCATAAGTAACCTCTCCTGGCCTCTGCTTTGGCGTATTTGCCCGGCCTGCCTTATCCGTAGATCCCGTCATCGGTTACACAGTCCGAAAAAAAGGACTCTTCTATATAGACTACGGAGAATTACAACACCACACGTCGCGATCGGAAAGCTTTTGCAAAATTACTAATCTATAGTCGCATGCCTAGATTTTCTGTCAACATAAATTTACTAACGTAGGTGGACGAGCAGTATCAGCATCAGCTCTCGTTAGGGAGATGTTTTTTTTTTTTGATGAAAGAAATGAGAACTTCTTGCCAGTTTCTAATTTTAATTCAAATGTTTTTTTTGTGCTAAGTCAAGCTTAGCCACTTTCTAAGCCAGAAACGCCTCTTCTATTAGAACAGTAGCCGTAGAAGTAGATGTAGTGTTGGAAGGGAAAATTCTGCTCAGAAAGTTTCTTCGAAATCTGAACAATATTTCTAGTCTATTTTATGACACTGGTTTGAGTTCGACTGATTGAGTTTGATATGAGAAAAACAGAAAAAAAACAAAGGAACAAGTTAACAAAGGAAAGAAAGAAAGAGTGAGAAAATGAGAGAACTGTAAGATTGAATCAACATTTATAAATTTGATTAATTACGATAAATCACAACTTCATTTTCGAGCTTGAGCTCCATTTTCTCGTAGCATTATCCTTTGGATATTGTTAGCTCAAAGCTTTAACAGGAAACTGTATGCTATGTGAAGTATGCTTGAATTAAGAAGCGACAAAAACACAAAAGAATTGGGGAATAAAAAACAGACACCTGAAAATAGTTTGAGAACCTCTGTGTACAAACTAACCAGCGAACGCCCACCGATAATCAAGTACAAAATTAGCTGCATTTGGTTTGAAAACCTTTGAGTACAAACTAAATGGCTCAGCTGGGGAAAATATTGCGATTATTAGGATTAAAATAAACTTTGGGAAATTAATAACCGACGCACCATATACGAGCGAAAGAGTTAGACAAAGAATGTCAGATTACTTGTGCTTAATGAATTCTCTTAATTTTCTAAAGAAATATTTCTCTCAGATCTGTGTCCAGCAAATTTAAACAAGTTGAAACAAACAGGTTCACTTTTATTTTGTTGTATTATGTTTAGGAACACTTGAAAATCACCAACTGGAAATTTTGTTGATTTATTCTTTGACCAATTGTAATAAAAAGTTGAGGTCAATTGTTGTTTGAATTTGATAACATTTCCCTGTCGACTCTACGAGCTGGGGTTACAATTTATTGGAATAAAATAATTTTAAACACAACGAAGACAAATTGGGTCCGAAAATCGAAAGTAAATTATTCTTCGAAAATTTTTAAAGATGAGCAAAATTCGACAAGTTTGAAAAACTTCATACAATCACTGGTTTTGGTCACAAACGGCTGCTCATCACAATACTTTTACATTTTTTTTTACTTTTTTATGTTATTGAATGATAAAGCTGCAATGATGATGAATTAAGTAAAGCTCATTGCCGTATCTTGTCTTGTAAACAACATTCCTGATCCTCATCAACAATCCCATAACTTAGCCATGCAACTCGGTTCTAGATTGTCTATATCGTTAAGTGAGGCATTTGTTTAAACGACTGTGAAATTAAAACAAACAATATATGTGATATTATTTACTCCAATTTTCATTTGGCAGGAATATTAAATTCCCATTTTTACAATTTCCAGATAAATAAGCAACGGTAAAAAGAGCAACGAGCAAGGGAATGGATGAGAACAAGGAAGAAATTAACTTACGCATTTAATTGATTTCATTGCAAGCAAAATGAATTCAGATCAAGATCAGCATTCAAATAACCACGCAAAGGATATGAATTATTCAAATTAAAATATCAAGGACACTTTTTTCAGTCAAGCTGTCTCCAATAGTTTATACGAGTAATGCTATTTTAAGAAAGAAGGAAAGCTTAATGGTTTAAGAAGTATGCTGTTACTATTATTGGAATCTAATTTCATTGCATATTCAATTTAGCAAAAAAATTGCTTCTAAAGATTGATTTAGGATACGATTATATAATTTTAGTGGAACGGGCTGTTCCTTGGTTATCTTCTAAAATTGAAATACAAATCTTGTCCCCTAAAACCAAGAAAGATTAAACATAGCAAAGGTTGCTCGAACGCGTTTCGACAGCCAAGCTATCATCTTCAGAGAAATACCGTTAGAAAACCTTTGTTGTGTTTATTAATCTTTCTTGATTTCAGGGGACAAGATTTGTGTTTCAATTTTTTTACGAATGTTTAAATTTTTTTCAAGACTATTTCTTCACATTTTTGTAACTTTTGAAAAATTCGTATTTTTTTGCGAATTTCGACTTTCAATAGTTTTTAAATATTTTGCCTTTTGTCGAAATGGTAACATTTTCTGAAAATTATGTATAATTTTTTCGAAAGAGTTTGACTTTTTCGAAAATTTCGATTTTTTTGAAAATTTCGACGTTTTGAAAATTTCGACGTTTTGAAAATGTCGACGTTTTGAAAATTTCGACGTTTTGAAAATGTTGACATTATTAAAACTAGCACCTTTTAAAAATTTCGACATTTCAAAATTTCCACTATTTTCAAGTTTTAATGTCTTTGTAAAAATTTCGACTTCGAAATTTCGACTTTTCGTCGAAATTTTGACATTTTTGTAATTGGCGACACTTTGCACAATTTTGGATCTTTCAACATTTCCTCATTTTACCAAATTCCGAGTTTTACCAAATTTCTACTTTTTCTCTCGAAATTTTGATTTGTTTTGTAAATCTCGAATCTCTTAAAAAATTTCGATATTTAGAAATTTCCGTCTTTTTCAAATTCCCATTTTTATCAAAATTTCGACTTTTTCTAAATTGAGTGTATTTTCAATTTTGAAAATTTCGAGTTTTTGAAAATTTTGACTTCTTACAATTTTGATTTTGCGAATTTTGACTTACAAACAAAAATTAAGACATTTTTTCGACGACAGTTTCTTGATATTTTTGTAGCTTTTGAATATTTGTATTTTTTTTGCAAATTTCTTTCTTCAAAAGTTTTTAAATATTTCAGTTTTTTTAGAAATGGTAACATTTTCTGAAAACTATGTATAATTTTTTCCAAAAAGTTTGACTTTTTTCGAAAATTTCGATATTTTTTAAAATTTTGACGCTTTGAAAATTTCGACGTTTTGAAAATGTTGATATTATTAAAAATTTGAATTTTTAAAAATTTCTACATTTCAAAATTTCCACTTTTTCCAAGTTTTAATGTTTTTGTGAAAACAGACTTCAAAATTTCTACTTTGAAAAACTCTGGATTTTTGAACATTTCCTCCTTTTACCAAATTCCGAATTTTACCCAACTTTTTCTCTCGAAATTTTGTTTTTTTTGGTAAATCTCGTATCTCCTATAAAATTTCGATATTTAAAATTTTCCGTCTTTTTCAAATTCCCATTTTTATGAAAATTTAAACTTTTTCAAAATTGAGTGTTTTTTCAATTTTGAAAATTTCTAGGTTTTCAAAATTTTGACTTCTCGTAATTTTGATTTTGTAAATTTTGACTTACATATTTCTACTTTGTTTAAATTATTGCTTTTTCTGAACATATTGATTTTCTTTTGAAAATTTCGTCTTTTTTTTAAGTATCGACTTTTCTCAAAATGTTGACTTCTTTTAAAAATATTCATTCTTTATTAAAATGTCAACTTTTCTTTCAAAACTTCGATTTAATGTGAGAATTTCGAATTTTTCCCGAAAATTTTTAGCGAATTTCAACTTCTTTAAAAAATCTACTTTTTTTTGGTAATTTCGATGTTTGAACATTTCGGGGAAAAATAAAAATTTTGAAGTCGAAATTTTCACAAAAAAATGAAAACTTGGAAATAGCGGAAATTTTGAAACGTCGAAAATTTAAAAAGTCGAATTTTTAATAAGGCCAACATTTTCAAAACATCGAAGTATAAAAAAAATCTAAATTTTGGAAAAAGGTCGAACTTTTTGCAAAAAAAATTAAATAATTTTTAGAAAATGGTACCATTTCGAGAAAAAGTCGAAATATTTAAAAACTTTTGAAAATCGAAATTTACAAAAAATATGAATTTTTTAAAATTTCCTACTTTTTAACAAATTTATTTCAAGTATCGACTTTTCTCAAAATGTTGACTTATTTTAGAGATATTGATTGTTTATCAAAATGTCAACTTTTTTCAAAACTTCGATTTAATGTGAGAATTTCGAATTTTTCTCGAAAATTTTCAGCGAATTTCAACTTCTTTGAAAAATCCACTTTTTTTTTTGATAATTTCGATTTTTGAACCTTTTGGCGAAAAATAAAAATTTTGAAGTCGAAATTTCCACAAAAAAATCAAAACTTGGAAATAGCGGAAATTTTGAAATGTCGAAATTTTTAAAAAGTCGAATTTAATAAGGTCAACTTTTTCAAAACGTCGAAATTAAAAAAAATCGATATTTTGGAAAAAAGTCGAACTTTTTGCAATAAAATTTAAACAATTTTCAGAAAATGGTACCATTTCGAGGAAAAGTCGAAATATTTAAAAACATTTGAAAGTCGAAATTCGCAAAAAATGCGATTTATTTAAAATTTTCTACTTTTTAACAAATTTTATCCTCTTGACAATTTTGATTTCAAACTTTCAATTTTTCATGTAAATTTTGTCTCCTACTAAATTCTAACTGAAAAATTCCTCAACTTTTCTAATTTCAAGTTTTGTGAACATATTGCTGGCACACATATTTTAATCTTATTATAAAAAAAATGAGAAAGAAAATTTAGTTCAGTTTCATTTGAAAGCAATGTTAGAAAGCTTGCATTAGAACAAACCGAACCGCAAATATTTTTAATAAAATGGTACTAATATTAAATAACAGAATTAGTCACGATAATAGCTAAAGCATTTCTTAGTTTGTTATTCTTGGCTTTTTATTGTAGTCGGTTCATTAGAATTCTAGTTTACTAAGTGTTTAAGAGTCCTGAATGTCTTAATAGCAGCTTAATTGTTAAAATGTGCTGTCAATGAAAAATAAAACGAAATTCTAAAAACAAGACGAACATTTAACTGTTTAAATACAATCAACAAACAGAAAGTAACAATCTAAAATTTTGACATCAAATAAAAACGACAAATTAGCCAAATGGTATGTCATCGCCATGTCCATAACATAGCGGAGGTGATGGTTAACGTGTGTGAAGTTCATTCCTTTTGTGAACTTTTAAGGCGAATTTATTGCAAAATGTCATATAAAAACTCGATCGGTCAGAGTTATTAGACCGCAATAAGGAATGTCCAAGGCTTTCCGACTCCACCCTGACTTCGAGAAATAAACGGAGAAACCATACGAATTCCTCTAGAAGTTGCGCTACGTAATTACCATTAAAATAATGGCGTTACTTTCTAGGTGTTACCTTGCTGCCTTCACAAAAAAATGTTACAGAAAATCAGAGAGAGATTAACGGGTATTAAAAAAATGACCAAAATTTTAAACGATTTATTACCTAATGTATCCTAGACCAAAGAGTGACTAACAATAAATAACACTACTATTTTCTAGATTACATGGTCATGTTCTTACATAGTGGACTAAATTCAGCCTTAGGTAGATACCTTACAACAAAGACAAAAGTTTTCTGTTAAGTTGTTACCAAATTCTCTAAAACTGGTTGCAGCAGAAGCTGCAAATAAAATTATAAAACTAATTGGACAAAATTAAAAAAATATATAAAATTAAATTGGTGTGTCCTTTTCTAATATCTTTTCAATTATCTGTTGGTTTCTTACGCGTCACATTGTATCTTATTTAACGAATATTCAAGCACTACATCTCTTAAAACAACAAAATTAAAATTTCTTGTATTTACCAGATCAGAAATTAGTGAACGAAATAAAATTATAAAATCATTTTTCGAGGGAACTGTCTTCTGGATTCGCCTAATGTATTATTTTCTTAAATTATTCTAATAAATCATGATATACATCTAGCCTATGACAGATGCTGCTATGAGATTTCGATAATTTGTCTATGTCTAGCAAGATGGTAAACTAATTTGTTACCAATTGTCCAAAGGGGATAATTATTTTTTTTTAAATTGCGAAAAGAAGTTAAATATGCAATTTGCTACAGTTTGAGGGCCTAAAACCCAAGGCCTCATTAAATGGAGTAAAACAATAGACCATTCAACCAAACATCGTCAGTTTTACCAAGGATAAAACCAACCCTAAGAGGATTAAAAGCTTCTAACTCTATCTTTTTCTCTCTGAATATCTAGTACAATTTAAGCCCTATACCTCATTTTGACGCTGATTATTTACATAATTAATACTTAACATATCAAACTGACTAGTTACTAGGTACAAAAACAGTCGATTCAATAGCTATATCCAAAAACGAATCTATCGCCTATAGTTGACGCTGTAAGACCCAGAGAAAATATCCACATTTTGAGCTGGATGGCCTTGGAATTGGTTATAATTTGGGAAGGCTGGTGGCGACGGCGTATAATAGTGAGGCTGGGCTGGAGCGTAGTTGTACGTAGGTTGCGGCCTGAACGCTGGTTGAGGTTGAAGATGGTACTGCGGTTGATACTGTGATTGGTATTGCGGTTGGTACTGCGGTTGGTACTGCGGCTGATACTGTGGCTGCGTGTAAGGCTTTTGATATTGATACTGAGGTTGATAAGCTGGTCTGTTGTACTGTTCATTTTTGAAATATATGCTTGGGTCTTCTCTATATTGTCCGTCGTCTTCTTCGTTAGGAGCCAATGGTCTTGCGATGGCATTAGGATCACTCTTTAGAGTTGGTGGTGGGACTTGAATTTCATTTCCAGCAGGTTCGAAGCCCCTTCGACTCGCGCCATACTCCACCTCTCGCAATTTTCCTTGATCGTCTACATATCCGTATTTTCCGAAGACTTCCCCATTTGGATATTTTGTTTCTATTTTGAAGGTCCCATCTGCCGCCTCATAACCGTAGCTGTACGAACCATCTTCATTGTGCTTGTTGATTTGTTTCAATATAGGGACTGGTGTCGTGTACTGGTCTGCTAAAGACGCAGATACAAATGCTGCTAATGTCAACTGAAACGAATAAAAAATAAATAAATATTCTGTAACGATGTTTCCTACAAAATGGTGGCGTTTCCGGAAATTTAGAACAAATAATATATCTAAATTTGGTGAAACGGACTGGTCCTTGGTTATCTTGAAAAATTCAAATACAAATACACAAATACACTATCTCTCTAAATATGATAGCTTGGCTATCAAAACGCGTTAGAGCAACCTTTGTTGTGTTTTTTAATCTTTGTTGATTTCAGAAGACATGATTTGTATTTCAACATATCTAAAATTATAGAAAAAATGTAAATTCCGAATTTACACAGGCTTAAAGTAAAAATCTGTTATCTTGCATGACTTTCAAAATCCGAGAGATCTAATAGGTCACTTGATTTTTTTTAAATCTACCCTCTCAAGAAATTTGATTTCCTTCGGAGCTTTCAAATATTTTTTTGTTTTATAAGCTGAAATACAAAAGTTGTCCCCTGAAACCAAGAAAGATTAAAAAACACAACAAAGGTTGCTCTAAAGCGTTTCGACAGCCACGCTATCATCTTCAGAGAGACTTGGCTGTCGAAAGCGTTAGAGCAACCTTTGCTGTGTTTTTTAAAAATATTTCTTGCTTTCAGGGGACAAGTTTTGTATTTTAATTTTTGAAGATAACCAAGGACCAAGGTTCCACCAAAAAAAAAGTAAAAAGTTTTATAAGTTGATAATTTTTTCTGTTAGAACTTCGTTCCTCCAATATATGTAAATACTCGTAAAATACCAACTTTTTTGAATTCTGCGACATAATTAGAAAATCCCCCAAATACCATACGTTTCCGGGTAGCCATCAAAAGGGGATAGTGTTTGGGGAAAAGAGAACAGATAGTGGACATGTAATCTAATAATCTAATAAAAATTATTCTATAAGACTGAAATGTTATTCTAAAGGTACTGTTATGTAACTCTTTACTCAGCAATTTCTTACTTTTTTCCAATATTGCTCATGCTTGGTGCAATGTCTTTGCATCTAATATTAACAAACACTGGCGTGATATACATATTTGCTACACCTTTCTCGCGATCATTATAAAATGGTCTCCTTGAATAATAATCAGGCAACAACTTGTGCAAAATAATTTTTTAGCCAACGTATGATTGTTTAACGAATTAAGTATACTTTCCTATTAATTAATCCGGACCTTTGTAGGTCATTTACTTCGAATATTGCTAGGCGGCTTTAACTACCGTTTGCAAAACTGACCTTGTAGTCCTTGCAATGTCATTCTATTCATCGAGCGTAATACACCAGAAAGAAATTAGTTAAAATTCTAAACAGAAACACTAATAAAATTAGTAACTCAATAAGTATACCACAGGTAGTGGGTGTTGCGTAGTCGTCAGAGAAAATTAAAGAAAATGTTACTTCCCTCAGAAGTTTTGGTGAAACGGACTGGTCCTTGGTTATCTTCAAAAATTGGAGTGTCTATACTTAAATATTGTGGGTAAATGCTTTCTGTTACAGGTTGAGGCAATCATGACTACCATTTTTGTCTTTTATCTGGATGGCGATTAAAAATTTCTCGAAGAAATGAGAGAAAATTTAGCGGAAACAGTTTCTGATGAAAAAGTCTACATAACCGAAAGAAAAAATTCTTCAATCCACATGAAAGAAACATTATTCCAGAATGATTCAACTGAATATAATAAATCACATTAATATCTAGTAATTGGCGATCAATGGAATTAGGTTGGTCCAGATCAGTTTGATTCTAATAACCAGCGATTCTATAAATCAACCTTTGAAATTTAACCACTTTGGATATTTCTTTATAATTCACTGTTACTAATTAAGAACTTGAAGGAGAAATTAAACATTAAATATTAACTTTGAAAATTTGAAATACAAATCTTGTCTTCTGAAACCAAGAAAGATTAAAAAACACAGCAAAGGTTGCTCTAGCACGTTTGGATAGCCAAACTATCTCTCTGAAGGTGATAGCTTGCCTATTGAAATGCGTTAGAGCAACTTTTGTTGTGTTTTTTAATCTTTTTTGGTTTCAGGGGACAATATTTTTATTTCAATTTTTGAAGATAACCAAGGACCAGTCCGTTCCAACAAAATTAACTTTGAAAACAACTTGGTGTATTTAATAGAATTTTCTCAGTAGGACATATCTGTAGTAAGGGTTCAATAAGGGCTTCTTCAAAATAACCTTCACCTCAATACTTATGCCCAGTTTATCCATCTTTATTTTCATCAAAATTACAATGCGTTAGGAATAAGAAAAAATATTAGAAATTTTATGAATGTTAGAAAGTAGTTCAAGCATAAGAAGACGTTGTTAAATAGTAATTAACCAATTAACTCTTAAGACCTTCCATTATCCGAACATTTGATTCTTATAAGCGGGAATTTTTACATTTCAAATTATGATTAGTCTCTGCCTTAAAGCATTTGATTCTATTAAGTGGATGATCCTGAAAATCATTGAATATATTAACTGGGGTCCACTGTATTAGCAAAAATAGTTGGCACAACATGAAATACACCGGTAGCTTCTTTGGCCAAATATGTTTAATTCCGACCACTTCATTGTTTTAAAATTCGATAGTTCTCTGATCGACTAGATATTGTCTTTGATAACATTACTCAATTCAATAAGCCTAAACACCAGAATTGGAAATGAGATCCTGGCAGGGGTGAAAAGCCGATTTAACGAAGAAACCATCAATGAAAATGGGGAGAGACTCATTCAATTTTATGCCCAAAACGAACTCCGCATTAATAACACTTTTTACCCCTACAAACCTTAACATAAAGTTATGTTTGAGAACACCAGAGATTACAAGTCTGTAATATACTACGTCTTAACTAACAGAAACATCCATTGTTCCAATGTATTGGACGTGAGGGTATTGAGCTCTGCGAACACTGGAACCAATCACAATCTAGTATTATCAAAAATGAGATACAATGTTCACGACTCCCAACCACCAAGACCAAAGTGATGGAAAAATTAAACTTAGACTTCTTTGGGAATGATGCAACGAAAAACCTATATCAGCTAAAGCTAAAAGTTAACAATAAAACGATTCTGGAAACGGACAGTGTTGAAACATCGTAGGAAAAGATTCAAAGAAACAGAGGCCGTAGGCAAGAGAAAAGTAAAGTGTGTTGGAGAACAAAAGAAACCTTGGTTTCGTGAGGAAGTTAAGAACCTAGCAAAAAAGAAAACATTTCTATCTTCGTAATTTTGTGGAACGGACTGGTGCTTGGTTATCTTCAAAAATTAAAATACAAATCTTGTTCCCTAAAACCAAGAAATATTAAAAAACACACAGAGCAACCTTTGTTGTGTTTTTTAATCTTTCTTAATTTCAGCGGACAAGATTAGTATTTCAATCCTATCTCCAATATAGAAGCAAAGTGCTAACGTACGATAAATACAAACTGGTCAGAAACAGGGTAAACAGTGCAATACAAAACATAAAACGTGAACACTGGGAGAAATTTTCAACTGACATGGAGCACGACCTTTACGGAGCACAAAAACGAGTTTGGAATATGCTGAGGAGTCGAAAAAGACCAGTTAACGAATATGTACAAATTACCAAAATGAAACCTGGAGAATGGGAAGTACATTTTTAAAACCTATGCAATAGCACAAACACAGAAAATAAAAAAGAACAAAGCTGATCTCTCTTGGGAATAGGGAATTGAGCATTCCATACCAACCAGGATAGTTTCCGTGATGGATTCGGCGACTAAGAAAGGGTTGTCTGAGTTAAAGCAGACCTCTTGCCATGGGAAAGTTGCAAAGAAGTATCTTAATTCTTCCCAGTTTGCATAGTTAAAGTGTCAAAGCCTAAATAAAAGAACAAAGCCAGGGCAAGACACAAAGCTTTATAATTACAAAAGAAACGTTCCAATAAATGGCAGGCAAATTAAAAAATAGAAAATCACCAGACCCAGACGGAATAGCAAACGAATTCATTAATTATGGGGGAAATCCACTCATGAACGAATTAACAACTCTTTTCGACAAAATAATGGACACCCAAAATCTGGAAAAAAAGCGTGTAAATACCCATTTTCAAAAATGGAGAAAAAACCGACCCAAGAAACTACAGTGGAGTTACTCTATTAAGCGCGGTTTTAAAACTATTGACCAAAATTTTGGCAACGGAAATAATAAAAACGTTCGTGAAGAACAGCAAGGGTTCAGAGAAAATGGATTCACAATCGATGCAATCTTCATACTGCGGCAAATAGCCGAGAAAAGTATTGAAAACAACAAGCCAGCTTTTATGTGCTTTGTGGATCTTACAAAAGCCTTTAACAGAGTGAGACTTGCAGATATCCTCGAGCTGCTAAAAAAAGACAATAAAATAACAGTTATCAACAAAGAGTTGAACAGGAACAACATAACATAACGACAAAAAAGGTAGGCAATGAAATGACGCAGAAAATACCAGTTGTAGATAGAATAAGTCAGGAAGACAGCTGTAGCCCAATTTTTTTAAATTTAATTATGGACGAGATAATTAGCGAGATACAAACAATCTGTAAAGGACACCGAATGGGTAAAGAAGCTATTAAGGTAGTTTGCTATGCCGACGGCGTAGTCCTGATAGCAGAGGAAGAAGATGACCTGCAAAGAATGCTATATAAAATGAAACAAGTGGCAAAGAAATATAACATGATCATATCCATGCCGAAGACCGAAGCCCTAACTATTTGAGTCTAGGTTTGCACGTGCGATGGACTCTTCACATGGGTACTGCGTGCTTGTGGATTTGCTTCTGCGTCAACATCTGGCATCTGAGGGTAGATGCAACGTCAGAACGCAAAGACATCTGGGAAGACCAGTCCTGCGTCTAATCGCATGCGATTACATTGCAACTTGGAACCTAGACGCTGCAAACTGGCTATCTATAACCAATATGTAGAACCAAAGTATAAAATAAATAATGAAGTTTAAATACTTGGGAGTAACCATTACCAGCAACAAAAATATAAAAGGGGAAGTGAAAGATCAAGAGACCAAAGCAACCTTAATATCAGGATTTTAACGAGATATTATTTGGAGGAGCAAATACATCTCCATTAACGCTAAAATTAAAATTTATAAAACATGTGTAAGACCACTAATGACATATGCAGCAGAGACTAGAGCGGAATCGACCGCTACTAAACGCCTTCTAAGAATATCCCAAATGAGAACTCTTCGAGCAATTACAGGACATACAATACAAGATAGAAACCTAACGACGAAATAAGAGAGGTATGCCAAATACAGGATGCGGTGAGACGGATAAGAAAAAGAAGAAGAGAGTGGAGGGATCACCTTGATAAAATGACAAACGACAGATTACCTAAGATCGCTAAAACCCAAAAACCAAACACTTCCAAACCACCAGGAAGGTCCCCAAAGCGATGATATGAGAGCTGTACGTCCGCATCACAGGGAAAAGAATAACAGAAGCTACAAAAAGAACAATCTAAGAAGGAGAAGAAGAAGGAGAAGGAGAGAGAAGGAGAAGGAGAAGAAAAAGAAGAAGGAGAAGAAGAAGGAGAAGGAGAAGGAGAAGGAGAAGGAGAAGGAGAAGGAGAAGGAGAAGGAGAAGGAGAAGAAGAAGGAGAAGGAGAAGGAGAAGGAGAAGGAGAAGGAGATGGAGAAGGAGAAGGAGAAGGAGAAGGAGAAGGAGAAGGAGAAGGAGAAGGAGAAGGAGAAGGAGAAGGAGAAGGAGAAGGAGAAGGAGAAGGATCAGAAGAAGGATCAGGAGAAGGAGAAGGAGAAGTAGAAGGAGAAGGAGAAGGAGAAGGAGAAGTAGAAGGAGAAGGAGAAGGGGAAAAAGAATCAGAAGGAGAAGGAGAAGGAGAAGAAGAAGAAGAAGAAGAAGAAGGGAAGAAGAAGGAGAAGTAGAAGGAAAAGGAGGAGAAGGAGGAGGAAAAGAAGAAGGATAAGGAAAAGGAAAAGAAGATGGAGAAGAAGAAGAAGAAGAAAGAGAAGAAGAAGAAGACTCAATTCCTTAGGTTAAAACTTTTTACATTAGAATCAATGTCTAGTGTTGTGAAAATAACTGAAAATATGCTCTTGCAATCCCGCTCAATTGAATCTATTATTTGTTGGGTAATTTTACTTTGGAGATTTACCAAGTTGATCACCTTTAGTGCGACATCTTTTTAGCGTGGTATTTCTATATGGGCAATTTTATATAGCCATTGCGTTTAGAGATGGTGTAGAGTACTTTCTTGTTGTTTCAAGGCAAAATTCCTGCAATGAATTTGATAACTATCGCTATTGCACTTAACTGTCAAGTTTACTTCCATACCCTAATCCTTTTAAGAGATTTAATGATATGGTTAATAATGGTTGGATAAAATTGAAGCCAACAGTCGTAATTTTTTAAAAGATTGATGTTTTCCAAAATAAAAACAATAAATTTCAACAAAAAAAATCGAAATTTTAAAAAAGGATCAACATTTTTAGGTCAAAATTTTAAGAAGAAGCTGAAAATTAAAAAAAGCTGGTTGTTTTAAAAAATTGTAAATTTTAAAAGTTAACATTTTCGTAAAAAGTAAATTTTAAAATAGTCAAAATTTTCCAGAAGCCGAAATTTTACAAAAATTCAAAAATTTTAAAAAGTGTTATACCCTAATCCTTTTAAGGGATTTAATGATATGGTTAATAATGGTTGGATAAAATTGAAGCCAAAAGTCGAAATTCTCTAAAAGATCGATGTTTTCCAAAAGAAAAACAATAACAAGCGAAATTTTCAGGTCAAAATTTCAAGAACAAGTAGAAATTTTCAAAAAACTGGTGGTTTTAATAATTTGGAAATTTTAAAAGTCAACATTTTCGAGAAAAGTAATTTTTAAAAAGAGTCAAAATTTTCAAGACGTCGAAATTTTCCAAAAATTCAAAACTTTAGCAAATTGGAATACCCTAATCTTTTTAAGAGATTTAATGACATGGTTAATAATGGTTGGATAACATTAAAGCTAACAATCGAAAATTTCTAAAGATCGATGTTTTCCAAAAAAAAAAAAACAAATTTCGAAAAAAATTGAAATTTTGAAAAAGGATCGAAATTTTTAGGTCAAAATTTCAAGAACAAGTAGAAATTTTCAAAAAACTGATGGTTTTAATAATTTGGAAATTTCAAAAGTCAACATTTTCTAGAAAAGTAATTTTTAAAAAGAGTCAACATTTTCAAGACGTCGAAATTTTCCAAAAATTCAAAACTTTAGCAAATTGGAATACCCTAATCTTTTTAAGAGATTTAATGACATGGTTAATAATGGTTGGATAAAATTGAAGCTAACAGTCGAAAATTTCTAAAGATCGATGTTTTCTAAAAAAAACAATAAATTTCGAAAAAAATTGAAATTTTGAAAAAGGATCGAAATTTTTAGGTCAAAATTTCAAGAACAAGTAGAAATTTAAAAAAAAACTGATGGTTTTAATAATTTGGAAATTTCTAAAGTCAACATTTTCAAGAAAAGTAATTTTTAAAAAGAGTCAAAATTTTCAAGACGTCGAAATTTTCCAAAAATTCAAAACTTTAGCAAATTGGAATACCCTAATCCTTTTAAGAGATTTAATGACATGGTTAATAATGGTTGGATAAAATTGAAGCTAACAGTCGAAAATTTCTAAAGATCGATGTTTTCCAAAAAAAAACAATAAATTTCGAAAAAAATTGAAATTTTGAAAAAGGATCGAAATTTTTAGGTGAAAATTTCAAGAACAAGTAGAAATTTAAAAAAAAACTGATGGTTTTAATAATTTGGAAATTTCTAAAGTCAACATTTTCGAGAAAAGTAATTTTTAAAAAGAGTCAGAATTTTCAAGACGTCGAAATTTTCCAAAAATTCAAAACTTTAGCAAATTGGAATACCCTAATCCTTTTAAGAGATTTAATGGTTAGTAATGGTTGGATAAAATTGAAGCTAAAAGTCGAAATTTTCTAAAAGATCGATGTTTTCCAAAAAAAAAAACCAATAAATTTCGAAAAACATTGAAATTTTGCAAAAGGATCGAAATTTTTAGGTCAAAATTTCAAGAAAAAGTGGAAATTTTTAAAAAACTGGTAATTTTAAAAATTTGGAAATTTCAAAAGACAACCGTTTTGAGAAAACTAATTTTAAAAAAAAAGCCAACATTTTCAAGAAGTCCAAACTTCAAAACTTTAACAAAAAGGTATGCTTCAAAAATATCAAAACTTTGAGAACAGTTGCACTTCTGGAAAGAGTTGAAATATTAGCAAAAAATGTCCAGTTTCCAAAAAAAAAAAAGAGTCAAAATATTCATAGGGATCAAAATTTTTTAAAAACCAAAATTTACAGAAAAATATGCAACTGGGTCAAAATGTACAAAAATTTCAAAATATGAAAGTCACAATTTTAAAAAAGGTAAAAATAAAAAAAAAACTTTGAAAAAAGTCGAAATTTTAAAAAAAGTCATAGTTGAAGTTAAATTTTCAGAATATGACGAAATTCTTTTTAAAACAATGGAAAAGACTAAATTAAAAAAAAGAATTTTGAAAAAGTTAAAATATTCAACAAAAATCGATTTTTAAAAGTTATAACTTTTAAAAAGTCATATTCACAAAAACATAATATTTTTTGAAAAAGGTTAAAAATTCAAAAAATGTTGGGATCTTAAAAAAAGTCGAAATATTCAGAATTGATCAAAACTATTTAGCGCCCAAACTTCAATAAAAATCAGTATTTTGAGGAAAGTTCAACTTTTTTTTAAAACAAAGTTTTGAAAAAATCAAAATTTCTAAAAATGCAAAATTTAAAAACTAAATTTTCAAAAAATTCAAAATTTTCAAATAAAGTTGATGGCTAGGTCTAATTAAAAGTTCAAAATATGTTCAGTAAAGATCATGAACCGTAAATATTTAAGGGAAGGCAATTCACTGCACATTAGCTGGAAAAATTAATTTTTAGAAGCTAAATTTAAATTTTATTCGTATCAAACCAGTAAAAACAAAAAAATTTTATCAACTGGATATTACAAAAGAATCAGAAGGAAAACTCAAAAAAACAACTGGTGACCAAACGTGATGTTTCTAATACAATCTAGAAATTCGTCGAATAAAAACATTTAAAACAAATTTTTGGTTGACTAGGAAGGACAATAGGACACATATTCTAACTTCTGTAAAAAAACTGAACCTTGAGAGTTTGTTGAATCAAGTGTCCTGAAAATATTCGAGTTGCAGACACTCACCAAAACCCATTAAAACAAAATCAGTGAATGACAACAGTAAAAAAAATGTAAAAAATGCTTAATAACTTTATTCTCATATAATCTGTGTCATCCTTTTTTTTTGGTCAATTAACGTTTCTTCCATCGCTTCCCATATTTTTTTAAAGTAATTTCAGTACTTTTTTTTGATTTACAAAAAAACAATTCAAGACTGCTTGAAAAAATTTCATCCGAGTTGAATAATGAATGCAGAAATTTCACCGATTAATCGTATCGAAAGAACATTTCAATAATGACAGTGACACACCTACCCATTAATCCAAGGTGAAAAACAATTATATAAAGGTACTTGAACGACCAATGGCAATATCAAAATGATTTAAGTATCTCAAGAGTTCTTCCTCAAACAAATTCTCCCTAACTGTAAAATTTACCAATAAAACTATCACGACCAATTCATTTTTAGATGATTTAAACCCCAAAATAACAAATTCATCATTTATGTCATAGAAGCTTTTCAAAGGGTTGCTATCTCTAATACAAAGGAGTTAAATCCTTGTTCCTCAAAGGACACACGAAAATGAGACACTTCAGAACACTTTTCCGCACAAAATAATGATTGTGCAATAAATTTTCGAAACCAAACAAAGGCACTTTACTTACATAGAATATCATGTTCGTGGACACTGAAGGCGATGAATTAGAAGTGGTAAACAGCCGCACCTGTGCTCGTAAGAAGTTTATATAGATTATGGTCCCCACGTTCTGTAACGCAAGGTTGTTACGATATTACTTCCAAGCATTTTCGCAGGTTGCGATTTTTATTTGAGCCCTCATCCTCGAAGAGGATGGCATTTGTTAAAGTTCATTGTACTATAAGCTATGGTACCCCTGAGTAAAATTTGGACCATGAAATACTATTATTATTTATTTATTAGGGTTTATTTTTATAAAAATAGTTCGGTTATTGAACAATTATTTGCTATAAAACTTGGACCCTTAACAATGACATAATTTAGTGCAGTATGGATTGTACATGATGAGCAATGTAGTCGTATGTTACAGCACTATTAGAGATGTTTTAGATCATGTAGTGCACGTAGTACAATTTGAAGTAATTTCACTGCAATAAACAGTTGTAACTGAAACACTTTCAATTTATTCCACTTTTCAAACGAACGCAAATAAACTGTTGAAGTAACAAAAAAGTGTTTCACTGAATAAATTTTTCTTAGTCGAGACTAATACCAAGCTATTGGTAAGTTCGTTTTTTTCGTGCATGTATGTATGCAAGAATTAAATATTTAAATATTATGTTGACTCATATAGAATAACAACATAATAAAAAAAAAACTTTCGCATTATTAGGTTGGCCAAAAAAATGGGTGCAATTTTTTCAAATATGTAGAGCTACTTATTGGAACATTAATCCAATTTGGGTGTATAAGAATTCGGTTGGAGGTTTTATTTTTAATTAAAAACTAGAAGACCCTTGAGATTTTTTCTATTTGAAGATTACCTATCATATATTACGAACTTTAAACATCTTCAATAATTTTGATGAAATTACATAGGAGAGTTTAGTGCCTGCTTTAGTTAGATATGCCGTAATTTGGACTGTAGGAATTTTTTTTTAATAACATAGCTTTATAAATGCTTTAAAATATTGCTAAATATTAGGCACCATTCATATTTAAATTGGCAGAATAAAGCATCACTTCAGCTAAAATAAGTTTTGAAAACATCGCACTGCACACAATTACTACAAAGAAAAATCTAAAGTTTTAAAGATTCCATGTAGTTATGCGAAAATATTAATAGGTTGAATAGTTTTTTTTTTGGTGGGACTGACTGGTATTTGGTTATCTTCAAAAATTGAAATACAAATCTTGTCCCCTGAAACCAAGAAAGTTTAAAAAACACAACAAAGGTTCCTCTAACGCGTTTTGATAGCCAAGCTATCACCTTCAGAGAGATTAGTATCTCTCTGAAGATGATCTGACAAGATTTGTATTTCAGTGTCGAATAATATTTTGAAAATAACAGGAAAGGCAGTCATCATGAACATATTAAGACAGAAAAAATCTAAACTAAAAGGGTTATGAAAAGCTACAGACAATATTCATCAGTTGTCACCCTAAGCTTAAATCTAATTTTTTTAGAGAAAAGCTTTAACCTCGAAATTTCGAGTTTTCTTCAATTTCAACTTTTTTTCCAAAATTTTCAATTTAAACTTAAACTTTCGATTTTCTCTGTTTGATTTTTTTTTTAAATTGTGACCTGATTTTGAAATATTGATTTTTTTCTCGAAATGTTTATTTTTAAAACTCGTTTTTTTTATTTTTCGGTATTGTTAGTATATTTTGAAAGATTGATTTTTTTCTCGAAATGTTTATTTTTAAACTCGTTTTTTTTTTATTTTCTTTATTGTTAGTATATTTTGTTTCCTCTAATTTGAAGCTTTATTGTTAGTATATTTTGTTTTCTCTAATTTGAAGCTCGATACTGAAAGGAACTATTGAATAGGGAGAACAAATTACCTAAATGCGTTATTTCTGCAATTTATATCATACACTAATGCAGCTTTTAAACCTAAATGTCAAATACATGATCTTGTTAAATGTAATTATGATATAATATATATTTATTATGAAAGCAAGAAACAGCTAAAATTCCTTAGGTTTCGAGATACTAAGTAATTTAATGTACTTATATCTCGCCTAGCTCTTGTGAACTTGAAAATTCAACTTTCAATTTAACAAAACAAAATATTTATAATGTAATGAAGAAGGATTGGAGAAAAATAAAGGGGGAACCAAAATGAAGTAATTTTTGACTCACTTTACCTCACCCCTCAGCGGGTAGCCACCCCAATTTATTTTGTTTGAATATGAACCCACCTTATTTGGCACATCGTTGGAAAGCTCGTTGTTTTCTCTGTCCAGTCGTTGTCAGTGGTTTTTGAGATATCTATGTTTAAAATAAGAAACATTTTTAAAAAGAAATAATTTTGATTATGTCTTGGACTAAAAATTCTGTCATAAATGTTTCAAATATACATCGGGGAAACCAAAGAATGACTTACCCTTCCCCATTCCGTCGTCTTAGGGGCTAGCCACCCCTATTTATTCTTCTAAAATGAGAACCACCCCGTGTGGTACCTACTTGGAAAGGTTTATCTGCTTCTCAACACCTGTAAAAAAAAATAAAAGACCTTTCCAACGATGTATTACACTGGGTGGTTTTTTTAATTAATAGGGGTGAGCTCTTAGGGGACTGGGAGTCAACAAATACATACTTTGGTTTCGCTGATGTGCATTTGGGATTTTTAACGACAACATTTTTTGTGTAAGAGATAATTAAAATTACTAGTTTTCAAAAAATTTTACTTTAAACACCGATATTTCAAAAAACTAATCGTAGGATTTAATATTTTGTTATTAGACTGTAAAGACAAATCAACGAGCTTTCCAACGATGTGCCACACAAGATCAAGATAGCTTCTAGGTTCGCATTAAAAAAAAACAAGTTGGGGTGGGTACCTCTAAGGGGTAAGGCCGGGTAAGTCAAAAAGTACTTCATTTTGGTTCCCTGTCCTCGATATGTATTTCATTTAGTAATGGTAACAACTTTAGTCTAGCAGTTATTTCCGATTGCTATTTTTCAAATTGTCACCCTGTATATTTATTAGTTGATACCTGCGTCTTCGCCTGCCTGAAAGAAAAAAAAGGATTTGTGGGTCACCTTTTTGAAAATTCCGACATTTTTTGAAGAATTCGATTTTATTGAAAATTACGGATTATTTTGAAAATTTTGGCAGTCTAAAACGTCTATTTTTTTGACTACCGCAATTTCAAATTTTTCTTGAAATTTTTGACTTAGTTTGGAAAGTTTTGATTTTTTTAGAAGTTTTAACTTTTCTCGAAAATTCCAACTTATTTAAAATTCTGGCTTTTTTTGTATTTATACAGGTTGAACCAAATTTGATTTCCACTATAGGAATCTCGTAAACTATTAGAGATACAAAGAAGCTTAAAAAAGCAAAGTAGTACAGAATTTAATGCCCAATATTATTCTGTTGAGAAAACAATTAAATTTCAATTCGTCTTGATTTTATTTAGAAAAAACTGAAAATTTCCATTTTTAAAAATCCGCTGTGACTTCTTTATTTGAAGTCCGATTAAGAAAATTCAATAAACTGTAATTACTCGTTTTTTGAGGCCATTTTATTGGTGCAAGTTGATTTTTTCTAAATTTAACCGTTTCCGAGAAAATTATGTTAACTTTGTTACGAGCCCAGGCTCATAATAGTTCGGCCGGTAATAATTTGTAACTATATTTTTCAAGATAATATTAAACTTAAAACAAAGGTGCAAAATTTAATCAAAACTATTACAACTATATTCAAATTTATACTTTTAAGTAGCTGAAACTGAAAATTATAATTAAATTATAATTTAATTTTTAAAGCATAATGCCTCGCGGTAAGCCTTTAAGTAAAGATTTTCGTTTGTCCATCATTAATGCCCATAAGAAGGGTATTTCGGCACGTCAAATTTCAGTTTCTCATTCTGTGCCGCGTTCTACCGTTCAAGACATTATCAATTTATATAAAACTACTAATGGAGTTGATCAAAAAATTAAAACCGGCCGACCATCTACAATTACAGAAGCAAATAAAAGAGCTTTACGGAGAATTGTGAAAACAAATCGGAGATCTAACACTAAAGAGATTACTGTTTTATGGAGAGAAAGTACAGCCAAGGATTTTTCGTTGTCTACAACAAAAAGGACCATTAGAAAAATAGGATATAAATTTTATAAGGTAAAATTTATTCGTTTTTTTTTTTTGGTAGAAACTGTTGGCATCCAATTTTTTTTAACAGGCAAAAGAAAAGCCACTATTGACAACTTTACAAAAACGCAATAGACTAAAGTGGGCTCGGGAACATCAGAACTGGACTCAACGACAGTGGTACAATATAATTTGGAGTGATGAGTCCAAATTTGATGTTTGTGTGGGCGACTCCCGTAAAAGGGTGTTACGAACATCCAACGAAGCATTCCATAATGACTGTCTAGTAAAAAACGTAAAGTTCCCAGCATCAGTTATGGTATGGGGTTGCATGTCTGCAAAAGGAGTGGGCAAATTACACTTCATCGATGGAATTGTTAACGCCCAAAAATATAAGGAGATATTGGAAGCAAGTTTTTTACCGTCTATCGCACAATGTGCAGCCGATGACGGTGACTTTATGTTCCAACAGGATGGTGCACCTTGCCATACTGCGAAAACTGTGAAGACGTGGTTTCAAGAGCATAACATTCCTGTTCTAAAATGGACGTCTTCTAGTCCAGATTTGTCTCCAATCGAGACACTTTGGCACAATATGAAGAAGCAACTTCGGAAAAATCCAGCGCGGACAGTACCCGAATTAAAAGCTACTTTGCAAAATGTATGGAATAATATTCCACCAGAAGAGTGTGCACGATTTGTGGATACAATGCCCAGTAGAATTAAAGCGGTTATTGCTAATAAAGGCGACGTAACGCAATATTAGGTTTTGGCCGAACTATTACGACCCACCACGTGAAATACATTTTTTGTTATACTGATTTGTTTCTTTACGTAATTTAATTATAATTTTCAGTTTCAGCTACTTAAAAGTATAAATTTGAATATAGTTGTAATAGTTTTGATTAAATTTTGCACCTTTGTTTTAAGTTTAATATTATCTTCAAAAATATAGTTACAAATTATTACCGGCCGAACTATTATGAGCCTGGGCTCGTATTTCTTATAGACGCCATATTGGATTTTATCATTTTCGAATTTGGAATATTTTTACGAATAATTTAATACAAAACATGCCATACTTTTAATGTGGGAAAGTGGGCTAAATAACCTATTTTCTTTTATTTTTAAACAAACATTATTGTAGGCAATGTGCAATGTGCATGCACTGCGTTAAATGGCGTAATTCTATGAAAACGTGTAGATGTTCCAAAAATTTTGTCGGCCATTTTTACAAAAATTCTTTTGAAATTGAATATTTATTCGTGTAACGTGAAATATCTAACAATCTGATATTAGAAATGATTCTCTTATTTATGCATATTATCCGTTTTAAAATATTTAACTTCTAGAGAAGTCTGGAACGTACACTTGCGAATAGGGCATGGGAAAATCGTCCTTAATAAAGCCCTTACAATATTCCGAGAATTACTTAATTTAAAGGGAATCGTGCATGTAACGATTATTAATAATATTTCAATACTATACAGTTTGTTATAATCTTTTTGGATTTTTAATAATTGTTATTGCTTTTTTAGAAACTATATTATTTACTATTAAAAGTTATGGCACTTGCGTCGCCTACTATAATTTTTTTGTTTAAAAATAAAAAAATAGTTCATTTAACCCACTTTGCCGCATTTGAAGTACGGCGTGTCATGCATCAAATTAATTAGAAAAATATGTTAAATTAGAAAATGATAAAATATAATATGGTGTCCATAAGAAATAACAAAGTTGATATAATTTTTTCGGAATTAGATGAATTTAAAAAAAAAATAAAGTATACCAATGAAAATGCCTCAAAAAACAACTAATTACAATTTTTTACTTTTTTTAATCGGACTTCAAATAAACAAGTTTTAGCTGATTTTTAAAAATGGCGATTTTCAGTTTTTTCTAAATAAAATCAAGACGAATTGGAATTCCATTGTTTTCTCAGCCGAATAAAATTGGGCACTAAATTCTGCACTACTTTTCCCATTTAAGCTTCCTTGTATCTAATGGTTTACGAGATCCCTGTACTTGAAATCAAATTTGGTTCAACCTGTATATCGTATTTCGACAGATAAATGGGGAGGGTATTTATAACCAAAGACTCTATACACAGTTTATAATAATAAAATACATACATAGTTTAATATACATATACGTACATATGTTTTTTATTCACTTTTAACAATCAAAAACTGTCCTTTCTTAAATCTCTTATTAACTCGAAACTCTCTTTAATTCGAAATTTTTCGTAAGTTTCTCCAACTTCGAATTAACGAGAGTCGACTGTATTTTAATTTTTTGGGAAACTTTTTTTTGATAATTTCAGTCTTTATTAACATTTTTCTTTTTTGGAAATTTTAACTTATTTGAAAATTTCCTTTTCAATACTTTTTGAATTTTTTGGAAAAATTTTAGCTTTTCAACATTTTTGACATTATTTTTGAAATTTTTGACCTTTTTTCAAAATTCTCATCTTGTTATTGAAAATGTATACCCCTTTAAAAACGTTGACTCAGAATTTTAACTTTTTTATAAATCTGACCGTTTTTATCCAACTTTTAAAACATTTCAATTCTTTTTGAAAATGTAAATATTTTGAATATTCCTACTTTTGAAAACATTGACTCACATGGAATATTTGTTTTTTGTTTAATTCAACTTTGTCTCAAAATTTAGGCTCTTTTTCAAAATTTTGATCTTCTGAAAATGACGATTTATTTTTATCTTATTGTACTTTAATTTTTATTCAAAATCTTTACTTTCTACATTATTTCTCTCTCTTTCACGTTATTTTCTAAATTTAAACCCTTTCCCAATTTCACCTCTCTAGATTTTTGATTTATTTTCGAATTTTTGAACACTGGCAGAACATGTTTTTTTTTCAAAGTTTCGATCTTTTTTCAAAATTTTGATTTTTTTTATCAAATTTGATTACGTTCAAATAGTTCTTTTGAAAACCTCAACATTTTTAAAAATTATACTTTTTTTGAAAATCTCCTTGGTCCAAATTTTGATATTTTTTTTGAAAATTTTGACTTCAAAATTTTCGACTTCTTACAATTTAAACTTTTGTGCAATAAACTGGATCTTTATTTGAAAAACTGAAAAATTCGCTCTTTTTGAAAATGTTTACTTGTTTGAAAAATTGGAGTTTTCTTTGAGAAGTTTCACTTGTTTGAATTTTTTTTTTGGTGGAACGGATTGGTTCTTGGTTGTCTTTAAAAACTGATGTACAAATCTTGTTCCCTGAAACCAAAAAAGATTAAAAAATACGGAGAGCAACTGTCGTTGTGTTTTTTAATCTTTCTTGGTTTCAGGGAATAAGATTTCTATATCAATTTTCGACCCTTTATCATCAAATTTCGACCTTTTCTCAAAGTTGTGACTTTTCTCATAATTGAACCTTTTTTAGAATTTCTGTCTTTTCTTAAAATTTTGGATTTTTGTAAAAACTTTCATTTTATACAAATTTTTTAAAAATGCTGACTTTTCACAAAATTTTAAATTTGTGTCACTTCGATTTTTTGAAAATTCGCTTGTTATCATAAATTGTAAAGATTTTTGGAGAATCTGACTTGCTAAATTGAGAATTTTTAAAATTTTGAATGAATTATCTAAATCAAATTCAAGACACCAAATTTTGTAAGTTTAGTTTCGAAGTTTTTTCAAAATTTTGATTTTCTTAAAAATAAATATGATTATGTTAAAATATTTTCTTTTAGTAAACCTTTTTTTCAAAATATTCACTTTTTTTGAAAGTCTGTTTAGACTTTGGATTATTTCTCAACGTTTTTTTTTTTGTGGAACGGACTGGTCCTTGGTTTTCTTCAAAAATTGAAATACAAATCTTGTCCCCTGAAACCAAGAAAAATTAAAAAACACAACAAAGGTTGCTCTAACGCGTTTCGACAGCCAAGCTATTGATAAGATAGCTTGGCCATGTTATATTTCAATTTCTCAAGAATTTTGCTTTATTTTTGTTGTTGAAAATTTCGATTTTTTTTCAAAATTTTCGATTTTTTCTCGAAATTTAAATTTTTATATAGTAAACTGGACTTTTATTTGAAAAATTCGGCTTTTTTTGAAAAATGTTTACCTTTTTGAAACATTGGATTTTTCTTTAAGAATTTTTATCTTTTTGAAAATTTCGACCTTTTATCATCAAATTTCAGCTTATTTTATGATTTTTTCAGAACTTAATCTTTTTTTCAAAATTTCTATCTTTTTTCAAAATTTTGGCTTTGTGTAGAAACTTTCATTTTCTCCAAATTTTTTAAAAAGGCTGACCATTTTCCCGAAACTTCAAATTTTTGTCGCTTCGAATTTTTGAAAAATTCACCTATTATTAAACATTTTAAATTTTTTTGAAGATCTAACTTTCTAAAATGACAATTTTTAAAATTTTGAATGAATTATATAAAACAAATTCAAGACAAACAATTTTGTTTTTTGTTTCAAAGATTCGATCTTTTTTTAGCTTTTGATTTTTTTAAATAATCGGCTTTATTTCAACATAATCGGATTTATGTTGAAATATTGCCTTTCTGAAAACCCTTTTTCAAAATATTCACATTTTTGAAAGTCTTCACCTTTATCTAAACTTTTGATTATTTCTCAAGGTTTTTATTTTCTTTATTTAAAAATTTCTATATTTTTTAATTTTTGACTTTTTTTCGAAATCTAAACTTTTGTGTAATAAACCGGACCTTTATTTGAAAATCTGGAAAATTCGGTTTTTTTTAAATGTTAACTTTTTTAAAAAATTGCGGATTTTTCTTTGACAATTGCCACTTTTTTAAAAATGACATGGTTTATCATCAAATTTCGACTTTTTCTTAAAGTTACGACTTTTTTCAGAATTTAAACTTTTTTCAAAATTTCTGTCTGTTACCAAAATTTCGGCTTTTGTGAAAGCATCCATTTTTTTAAATTTTTTATAAATGTTGACTATTATCTCGAAACTTTTCGATTTTTTTAAAAATTCGCCTGTTATTAAAAATTTTAAATTTATTTGAAAAATCTGACTTTCTAAATCAGGAGTTTTAAAAATTTTGAATGAATTATATAAAACAAATTTCAGACCTAATTAAATTTCGATTTTTAAGGTGGTATTTTAAAAACGAATATTTTTAAAGTTTAAATAGAAAAATTAAAAAAATATAGAAATCACAAACATTTTTAAGTTTAAAATCTAAATAGGAATTTTGAAGAAAAAGAGCAAATTGCATTTTTATAATAGTACATTGTGTTTTTTTTTTCATTCATGTTTTATTGGCTTTTTCTTGGGTAATTACTCCTTCCACATTTCTAGATTTTCAGAAACCTTCTGTTAAGGATTGGTAATCTCTTATAGATTGCCTCAAGCAACGATTGCGTTGGATCTTTGTTGGTCAATCTATAAGAGACTGTATTTAAAATTCTGTCTTTTTCTAGGAAATTTTGATCTTTTTTTTTTTAATTTTGACTTTTTCTCTCAACGAGATTTGCTATATTTAGGATAACTCGAGAGAATTATTGTATTGTAATAGAGGTAAAAATGTGTGATTAGCGACTAAAAGTTGAATCCAGGACCTTCACGTTACAGGCAGGCTTCTTAACCATGGAAGCGTTGTCACCACTACTCTCAACTCTACTCATTCACTCACATACCGTACTCTCGGCATCTGCCATAGCTAGGCCATTCCTGACAACACAGCCGTCGGCCATAATCCGACACTTGATAAACATAATACGTAAACATAAAAGCTGTGCTGTCAGGTGGATCCCTAGTCCCACTTCTGAAATTGCAGTAGAGTTAAAAATGTGTGATCAGCGACTGAGAGTCGAACCCAGAACTTTCACGTTACAGACAGACTTCCTAACTACGGAGCCATCGTCACCACTACTCTCTACTCATTCAGTACACATACCGTACTCTCGGTATCGGATAGAATATCATCAAAAATCTGATAACTAGAAATAGTTTGATAGGAACCTTAAGGAAGCAGTTCCCAGCAGTAGCAATTTCGTAAATTGAAACTTAACTTCTACGAATCAGAAGGATTTTTACCAAACCAGATCCTAGTGAAGCATAGAATGATATAAAAGTCTGATTTGAGAAAAATGTGCAAAACTCCCTCACCTTAATTAAGTATTGGGCTAGTGAAATTTTATTACATTGCTATTCCATACGTAACGCCGAATTAAATAAAACACATTTGCAAACTGCACCAATTTATTTGCACCTAGAAATTTGTTGGAAGTTGACCTGAAAAATACATCTATTAATAGTTATCGTCTGACAAGTCATTGTCGACGAAAGCGATTAAATTTCCTTCTTAGTAATTCTTAAACATTGATTAATTTGGAGCAATTCGATTTCCTAATATCATGCATAATAAATATGTAAGGTGGATTTAATTTCACACCTTCAATACAATCATTATGCAGGACGCGTTTAAATATTATGTTTACTTTCAATGCTTCCTGTTTCGTATGTGTAACAAAGTTAAATTAAAGAAAGTATTGAGAAATTGCTCCTAAAATAATTCAGATAATAATAATTTAAACTGAAGCAATCTTTTACTGCAAAGCTGAGCCACTTGCCTCTTTCAAAATGTCATGAAAACAAGGATGTATTTCAGTTTTCATTTTATTTTATTATGTATGTATCTTATTGTACACTGATGCGACGGTCGTGGTTTACTCTATTGCGAAATGCTAAAATCTCGATTTTTCAGCACCAACACATCTCCAATAATTTTACACCAAACAGGTGCAATATAACGTTTTAAATAAAGGGAAGTTTTTCCTCGACAATGATACCATTTGCTACATTCTAAATTGCGATTAATTCCAAAATTCGCCATTGAAAAATGGGAGATATTTCCGTTCTTACCGAAAGGTACCTACGTAGTTACAATACCGGTTGTAATTGTTGGACGTTTTTTGAGATTCTGCTGATTTTTTGCAGCAATGCATTGAGTGATTTTTGATAGGGAAAAAACCTATGATTTTGAGGCACCATCGGGCTATTTTGCGTTACATGCTCTACTGTTGTCAGTACATATAGCTATGCCATACAATTAAAAAACGCTTGGGCGGTACCGGGGTTTAAACTCGCGACCTATTCATGTTGCAGATCCAATTACAGGGTAAAAGAGAATATCAATGTCTAATTACTGCGATGCAATCTGCTTCACTCCAATTTAATATTTCTTAGGGTAAGTAAATTATCGATAATATTTTTCTCAGTTGAAATGATCTTTCTGCGAAACATCAACCAAAAGTAAAATAATGTATTATACGGCAAGCTTCAATACATCTATAAATACTTCACACTTTCTATATTTATTTAGACTTAAAAAGAAGTAATGTCACCACTCATTGTGCAGCCTTAAAAATACACAATTATAATTGTTGTATTGCTTAAGGCTATGTAAATTATTAATTGTTAATTGGCTTGGTAGCTCTGGTATGTGTATCGTTTTCTCGATAAGGTAAGGTGTGTTGTCTTGCCCGTAACCTCCCATAAAATATTCCCTCATTAGAGATCCTAGTAATTGACTTGATAGTGAAGTTTAAGTACGTGTATATGTTGACCAATAAAATTGGCATAAACGTCATCAAAATGTAACAAACTATATAAAATACGATGCCATGATGGGTTTCAGTCATCTACATTAACAATAAGTTCACTGAACAGAAGGCAGTAAAATTGTATCATGCATTTTCAAAGTGACTATTCATTATTTCAATTTAGAGTTGTCATCAGTACATTAAAATCCTGCAGCTCTTATAATTTTTTTGAAAACAAAAATATTTCAAAATTTAGTTTAAAAATTTCAAACTTTAAGTTGATATTTTGAAAAAGTCACTTTTCAGGGAAAACTAAAATTAAAATTCAATTTTTGCTACGAAATTTTGAAAAAAAAACTGGAAGTTTATAAAATAAGTTTAAAAAGTTCAGAGTTCAACATTTTAATATAATAAAATTTTAACTATTTTCTTTAATTGACATTTCCAACCCATACTTCGTGGACAAGGACAAAAGATATAAAAAATGTAAGCCATTCAAAAAAAATTGAAATATATCCAAATAAAAATTTTTAAACAGTCAAAATTTTGAAGAAGCTAAAATTCTTAACATTAGGTCAAAATTTTGAGAAAAAAATGAAATTTTGTAAGTCGAACGAAAAAAGATCGACTTTGTGAAAAAAGTGGGCTTTTTAGGTTGTAGAAATTTTTAAAATAAATTTTTGATATAAGGCGAAATTTTCAACAAAAATTGGATTTCTCAAAAAAGTCGAAATTTTCATAAAGTGACTCAAGAATCTTTTTTCACGTAGACGAAGGCGCGAGTATCAGCTAGTGAAAGAATAATTTTGTTCAGACTTTCTTTTGTTAGTATGCAACTAACATTGCACCGAACAGTGCAGAGTTAATCTATAGCAGTGGACGAGTTAAAATGATTATAATCGATATTTAAATGCTCAAATGGAACTAATTTCTAATTTTTGTATATAATTTAATTTTAAATTAAGTATCTATATAGTTAAGTCTCCAAAAACATAGAATTAAAAAAAATTAAAAGAAATTTTAGTTGAGCAGAATAGAAATAAAAGAATTTAAATTAAATTGTAATAATTTGTGAAATATAAAAATAAGAGGTATTTACCATTAATCAAATTAACCAGAGAAGAAGGCAGTTTTTAGGTTAATTCTCACAAATTGTTTCATAATGAAACACTTTCTGCAGTTATTAAATACTTTATCAAATATTTTAAAAGAATGTCTGGTTATGCTTTACAAAATTTTATTAATCGTTCAGAATATTAGCACATCAAAGAAAATGTTTTTTGTAAAATATTGTGAAGATGTGAAACCTAACAAATTACAAATAATATAAATTAGATTTTAAAAATCGAACAATAGTTTATCATGATGAAATTCACAAATTATTATAACTATCTTCATTATTTTTTTTTTGTGGAACTGACTGGTTCTTGATTATCTTCGAAAATTGATATACAAATCTTGTCCTCTGAAATCAAAAAAGATTTGTATATCAATTTTGCATTACCGATGAAACATCTGTCATTTTTTTATGTATTTCAATTTATAATTTTTAACTGCTGGATTCTGGATTCTGAGTTCGAGGTGGGTTACCAAGAGTTTAGGCCAGCATTTAGGCAATCCTTTCGAGTCCATTGTGCTATCCCCGTGATTGAGATGTCCTTGGTCATGCATTCAGTCACCCAACCTTGTTGAGAAATTGAAGAACGTCCCTTGGATGCGACTTTCTCAAACTGGCTACTCTAGGCCAGAAGTCTCCCAGCGTAGATCCTCTGATTGATGCTAGTGCCGGGCAGTGACACATCACGTGCTCGACACTCTCTTCTTCTAAACACCCTCTGCAGCTCGGGTCGTTTATAATTCCCATTCTGTGGAGGTGTTTGTTTAATCGACAGTGACCTTTCCAAATCCCTACAAGTTTCCTGAGGTTATTTCTTGAAAGTTGTAGGTATATTTTTGCCCTTTCCCTAGACCTCATTCTAATGAATGCGTGAGTCTGTTGGCCTGTTGTTATTGATGCGCATTGGGCTTTGCGTTTATGATGGATTTCTTCGTTAAGTAGGGATCTTTTGGTTGATCTATCCAGGGGAAGGGTTGTTTCTCGTCCAACGAATTGTCCCTCCGAACCTTTTCTCGCCAGTTTGTCAGCGTGTTCATTTTCCTCTTTCCCAGAATGTCCTTTGATTCATATTAGATCAATTGCATTCTCCTGTGATAGACGTTCTAAAGCTAGGTGGCAGCTCCATACCAGCACTGAGTTTATTTTCATATTCCTCAGAGCCTTAAGGGCTGCCTGGCTGTCCGTCTTTATTTGGATATATTTTCCTGTAATGTTCAGTTGTGTTATTTGTTCGGCGCTATATAAAATTCCCAACATCTCTGCTTGGAAGATTGTTGAGTATTTATCCAACTTAATACTTACATTTAGATTCAGGTCTTCCGAGAAGAGTCCTGTTTCAGTGCCCGTATTTGTTTCGATCCATCCGTGCATATACTTACGTCTGCCTGTAGTTCATCCATTTTTACATGGTAGGATTTTGTGAAGTTATATTTCATTGGTAGATGGTCCATCGGCGCATCCAGAATGGGCGCCTTTTGGAGCGCTCCCTCCATGGAGCACCGGTGACCCACCATTTGACTTACCGTATTCCACATTTCTTCTGCTCGCAAATGGAGAGCGGAAGCCTATGCCGCCCCCTCAAGAAATATATCGAGAGGTGGCAGATACAAGATCGCCTCCATTGCTGCTGTTGGAGTGGATTTCACTGCTCCTATAGCTTTTGTTTTATAGTGGTGCACTTTATCTTTGGCCACCAAACTATAACTTCTTAGCTTACAATTGGTCTGATGACTGCCGTGTGTAGCCAAAAGGCCATCTTAGGGGATAACCTCCAAGACCTCCTGATGCCCCCCCGGCATTACGAGAAGGTCTCGCAGGCTTTGTTTAATTTATTTTCAATGTGGTACTTCCAGCTCAGTTTGATGTTACGTTTAATACCAAGGTATTCCACTCGATTTGACAAACCGAGTTGGGTTCGCATGAGTTTAGGAAATTTTAATCGTGCTAATTTCCTCTTATTCGTGAAAAGAACCATTTTCGTCTTTGCAGGGTCTTTGCTGCTAGGGAATGTTCTTCAAACCATTTCTTGACTATATTTAATTTTTAACTACTTTTTTCTCCTTTTATTGTTCGCTTGCATTGCTGGCGAGTTTAAATGAGAGCGAAACATCGATGTCCAATGCTACAACCTTTTTTTACATATTTTATATTTGCAAAATTTACAAAAAATTGTCATGTGTAATTTTGGTCTTTTATTATTTTCCCTATTCTGGGTAAAAGAAACTAATCTATTTTTGTCAGCTATCATGAGGTGACGTTTTAAGAATTTAGACGTCACGTAGTCATATTTCAAAGAATGTTTCAGAATATTATTTCATTAATAAAAATTTGTATACATAGTTCCAAAATGGTTCGCAGAAATGTTAAAAAAAATTAATAATATTTGGGCACTCTTTTTTTCTGTATTAATTTTTTGTATTAAGTTGAAGATTTCATTTAGGTCCAAAGAAGGTTTCACCCCTTTACGCACATCGGCAATTAAATAAATAATTACGCGATACGTATTTCGCCAGCAGAACTGGCATTTTCAAGCGCACTAATCTTAAAAGATTAGCAAAAGATGCATCGACGTCATCTGCATTGAGATTCAAATCGACACTGTATCGATGAGTATCGATTTGAATCTCAATGCAGATGACGTCGACGCATCTTTTGCTAATCTTTTAAGATTAGTGCGCTTGAAAATGCCAGTTCTGCTGGCGAAATACGTATCGCATAATTATTTATTTAATTGCCGATGTGTTAAAGGGGTGAAACCTTCTTTGGACTTAATCACAAGCCACAGTGTTTAGTTTAGTGCTTTAGTAATTTCATTTAGGTACAATTTTATTCGATTAGTTATGAGTGCCTGAGAGGGATTTTTTCCCAATTGCTCCAGAAAATTACCAGTTTTGGGCGAAATATTTTTTTCATGACTCGATCTATCGATTTTTCCGGATACGAACAATGTACTAAAATTACAGCCGCTCTTAAAATTTTCATTGGCCTCTAAACATCACCAATAATAATATTTCACCGGTACCAAGGATATATTCTGCAATAAACCCCGCATTTTTAACATATCTCCAGTATATGGTCTTTCTTGAATATATTTGAAAACTACAGGTGTTTGCAAAAGGTCATAAAAATATATTGATCACCTATAAAATATGTTTCAGATATAAATGTCGGTTTGAGATTGTTTCCTTGAAATTGCAGCAGTGCTTTAGATTAAAATCTTGTTTGCAGTTATTTATTACAAAAATACCTTACTGTACAACAACAAAGATACTCTTCTAGGAAAATTAAAAATAAAATAGAAACGCTTTTCACGTCTAAATATAAAAACTGAAATGTTGATAATAATTTACATCATCGTTTCTCAACCGCGAGAGGGGTCGCGATCAAACTTTCTACGAAAAATCCTTTTTTTTTATCAACTGTAGAAACTTCAATGAGAAATTTTAAATTTCAATATTTTTTTTCAAAATTTCCTGTCCCCTGAAGCTTGGCTGGCGAAACGAGTCAGAGCAACCTTTGATGTATTTTTTAATCTTTGTTGGTTTTGGGGGACAAGATTTGTATTTCAATTTTTGAAGATAACCAAGGACCAGTCCGTTCCACAAAAAAAATTCCTGTTAGAACTGAAATTTGAACTCTTATTTTAAATTCTCTAGTTAGAAAATTCGAGAACTTATTTAAATAAATTTTAAAATTAAGATCGAAAATCTCATTACTTTGTTTATTTGTTGGTGTGGTTTTTTGTTTAATTTCGAGTTTACAATTTGCAATGCTAATTTTAACTCCAAAAAATATAGAAATTTTAATTTCAAACGAAAATTTTTTCAGCTCTATCTAGATATTTAGGTTTTAAATTTGAAATTTTGGCTTCAACATGGCAGTTTGAATATAGAGAAACATTATTTTGGATATTTTGAAGTTTTTTTTCTTAAAATTAGGAGTTTGTAGACAAAGCTACCTGCATAACATCGAATAAAAGGACACTGCCCAATTTTACTCAAAATCGACCAGGGGCGAAGTTCTCGGGATCCCATAATTTGCGATAAATTATGTGTACATGTTTGACTATGAGGATAGCAGTCAGGAATTAGCTTTGCAGTCCTGCCCCACATGAAACATGAAACATGAAACAACGTAACCTTATCTCTGTAGCTATCATTCCAGTTGATTTCAAAATAGGCAAATTCTGTCCAAAGATAATATCTTTACATAATAACATTTAAATTTATTACCCCTACAAAATCTCATTTTACGTTAATGATTATTCAGATCGTAAGATATAAAATTAAATTGCCAAGAAAGCAAAGTGAGCGGTAATGCAGTAATTATTTTTATTTTTATTAATTTAATGAAGGTATATATTGGTGCAATTAAGCCAACGACCCACTGTCAACCGTTGACCCAAGTTGAAACTTCTAGATAACTAAATTCTTCCATAAAACCATTTTAAAATATAAAGTATATCCTTAGTATTTATTTATGCCTAATTTTATTACTGTATTTTAATTTTTGCTGTTTTACTATATATTCTACGTAAAAAAAAAACTAATTTATTTCTTTTAGCAACTGTCATGAGATGAAGTGATGTTCGAAGAATTTTTAGAGTTCCGTAGCTTAAAAGGAAAAACGACAGCATCCTTTTAATCTCACTCTTGTATCTGTCCGTCCGCAGACCCGGATCCAATAAGTGCTGGGCCTGATTAGATTTTTCTTTGCGGGGCCCTCTATTTCATTTTAGTTTTTGTTTTAGCTGAGCAACTAGCAAAAATAAAATAATGTTTGTGGTGTTATTAAGTTCATATGTAAAACAAAACAAATCGAACTCTTTCAATTTAACAAATCATGAAAATGCATAAACTGTTTGTAACTTTGGATAGCTGATTATATAAAGTTTTATTTCTGTTACCTATTTTTTTTTAAATAGTATTTTAGACCGCTTTGTTTTATCACTTTTTATACTTTATATTAAGGAACATATCCTAGCTAACCACAGGCGTAGCTAGAAGGGAGCAGGTTGGGGTCATATGTAAAACAAAACAAATCGAACTCTTTCAATTTAACAAAGCATGAAAATGCATTAACTGTTTGTAACTTTGGATAGCTGATTATATAAAGTTTTATTTCTGTTACCTATTTTTTTTTAAATAGTATTTTAGACCGTTTTGTTTTATCACCTTTTATACATTAAGGAACATATCCTAGCTAACCACAGGCGTAGCTAGCTAGAAGAGAGCAGGTTGGGGCGCTTGTCCCCCTAGTTCATGCAGCAAACCGAAAATTTATCTATTCAATTGGGGAACCATACATTTTCTTTCCAGCTTCAAAATTTATTCTTTACTTGAAATATTTTTTCAAAATTTCGACTTTTTTCTCAAACTCCGTATATTTTTACAAAGTTTGTCTTTTTTTTTTTGCATTCATTCATAAAATTCCACTTATTTGATCAAACCTGACTTCATCAAAATTTCAAATTTTCCGTAGTTTCGTCGTTTATTTTCGAAATTTTGCCATTTCTGGAAATTCGACTTTTTCTGAAAATTTTAACTGTTTCTGAGTCTGCAAATTTCAGCTTGTTTATTAAAATTTGCCTTTTTCTCAAAATTTGGTCGATCTTCAAATAAGAAAAGTATGTTTGTTTGAAATTTAAAATTTTTGTAAGAACATTACAAAAAATTCTTCTGGACGTTTCAATTTGTTTGTCAAAATTTCGACGTGTGTCACAATATTGGACATTTTCTGACGCCACATAAGGCATGGTAGGGCGCCTGTCTTTCTCTGACTCGAGTAGTCAAGAGAAAATAAAAATTCACCCAGGAAATTTCCATTTTTTTAAATTTCGTTTATTTTTCTTTGCTTTTTTTCTTAATTTCGATAAAATCTGACTCTTTCTAAAAAATTTCAAATTTTCACCAAAAGATTAAATGCTTTTTCTCAAAATTTAGATCTTTTTCACAGAATTTCGGTCATTTTCTCGTAATTTCTGAACATTCTTATTTAAAATTGAATTTTTTTTTTGAAAATTTCGACTTTTTCCCCAAAATGTGTTTATTTTTTTTTAAATTGGATCGACATTTTAATAAGAATTTAAGTCTAAAAACAATATTTGTAGAAAATTTTACGAAAAAGATTTCTTGCAAATTCAAGAATATATTAACATTTAAATAAAGTAATAATTCTAATAGAAATATTTTTGAAAGATGCGACTTGTTATGGAAATCGTCGCTTGTTTTACAACAATCAACCTTTGGAAATGTTGTCTTTTTTTTTAATTTCCATTTTTTTTATCGTTCAACGCAATTTGCTTTAAATTTCGTTTTTGCTTCTTTGCTTTTTTTCTTAATTTAGATAAAATCTGGCCATTTCTAAAAACTTTCAAATTTTCACTAAAAGATTAAACGCTTTTTCTCAAAAATTTAGATCTTTTTCGCAGAATTTCGGTCATTTTCTCGTAATTTAATCTCAGAGTTTAGATTATTTGTTTCAAAATTTCGAATTTTTTCTTTAAATTTTACTTTCTCTGGAACATTTTGAATTTTTTGTCCACTTAGAAGTTTTCTCGAAGTTTTGATTTTATTAAATTTCGACAATTTTCTGAACATTTAGCTATTTTTAAAAATTTAAAATCAGATTTTTTGGAAATTTCGACTGGTTTCATTTTCATGAAATTTTGAATTTTATCCCAATATTCGATATTTAGTATTTTCTTGGTAAATTCGTCTATTTTTTCAAAACTTACTTTTTTTCTTAAAACAGTGTTTTTTGCTTTTTCCTAAGAATTGGACTTTTTCGAAATTTCGATTTTATTGTCAAAATTCTACTTTTAGAACTTTTGTTTTAAAAATCGTTGATTTATTTCGAATTTTTCTTAATAATTTTCAACAAATTTCCCCTTTTATTTCAAAATGTAATATTTTGTGGTTCTGAAAATGTTTTCTCTCTTAATTAGATCGAAATGTTATTAAAAATGTTGACAAAAATATTTTTGAGGACTTAGAGAAAAACATTTTCTTATAAATTCAACGTCTTTACTGAATTTTAAATTAAAATTAAATTATCAGAACAATTGTGATTTTTCTTCTTAAAATTCGAGTGTTTCAGAAAATTAAATCATTGAAAATTTTAACTTTTTTTTGAATTTTGGACATTTTTCGATCTTCTAGAAAAGATTAGGTTTTTGTTTTTAATATAATTTACTGAATACTCCGACTTTTCCAAATTTTTTTCTTCGAAATTCGTATTTTTCGAAATTACTACTTTATTTTCAAAATTCCAATTTTGATCTTAAAATTGAATTTTCTCTTTGGAAGCTAAAATATTTTCTAGAAAGTGCCATCTTTTTCTCTTAATTTCTTTAAATTTTAAGTATGTTTCAAAAATCTAGATTTTTTTTCGAAGTCGGTTAATTATCTCTCTTTTCTTAATTTCTTTTTTAGATTTGATTTCCCAATAATTTCAAATTATTGTTCGAAATTTATTTTATTTTGCAAATATTTGACTTTTATCTTAAATTCGATATAACCTCTTTCTGGACATTTTTATTTACATTGGAATTTTTTTTTGAAAATTTCAACTTTTTCCTAAAATATTTTTATTTTTTAAATTGGATCGACATTTTAATAAAAATTTAAGTCTAAAAAAATATTTGTAGCAAATTTTGAGAAAAAGATTTCTTGTAAATTCAAGAATATATTAACATTTAAATAAAGTAACAATTCTGATAGAAATATTTCTGAAAGATGCGACTTGTTATGGAAATCGTCGCTTGTTTTACAACAATCAACCTTTGGAAATTTTATCTTTTTTTTTAATTTCCATTTTTTTACCGTTCAACGCAATTTGCTTTAAATTTCGGAAAACAACTTTTCGTAAATTTAGTTGTGATACGGTTCCCCTTCAAGTGTGTGGTCCGATTAGGCCCAATCGCTCCAATCGCCTTAAATCCGGGTCTGTCCGTCCGTCTGTCACAGAGAGGTTGTTCTATAAAACTATAACGTAGCAATTTGAAATGTAACTTATTTTGTATATTACCGTGATGGTCACGCAAAACCATAAATTTTTCCCCTATCAAAAATCTCCCAACGCTTCCAAAGAAGTTTTCACTTGAAAAAAAAAAGTATAAACGTTCCCGTTAAAGCTGACATGTGATTGTTAACATGAAAATATCAAGTAAATGCTCAAATTTCAAAATTGAAGTCGATATTTTGGGATTAAAATAAAAATTTTACGGAGATTGAACTCAAAATTTCACCTTTAAACAGAAATTAAAAAAAGATGGAAAATCCTGCTATAGATTCTAATTTTATTTCTGAAATGTCGAAATAAAGTATGGAAGCTCAAAAGTAAATAAAAATAAGAGAAAAAATTCTACCGTTTGGTAGGTCGATATTTTGAAGAGAACAAATAAAAATTAGAACTTAAATTGAAATTGTCGAATTAGTCCCCAAAACCTCGAGTTTCAAGGTTTCAAAATTTTAGTAGAAATTTTGTCGAGATTTCCGTAAATTTAAAGATTGAATTTAAGGCACAAAACTTGCCTATGCAAAATCTCTTATACATCCGTCATATTCGTACATAAGTGGGTGGATATTGTCCTTGCAATACTAATCTACAATATGGTATGAAGGAAGTTCCGAATTCTGCACAAGGTTGATTGCACAATAGAGCTTGCAAAATTTACCGTTGTATGAATAACCGAAACTTTTGATGAAATCTAGGTAAACTAGTAGTTAAAATAGAGAGACATTCCTGCAATCTATGCAGAATGCATGATTTCTTGGACCTTGATTGCATTAAGTTCATGTAATGACTGTAAAAGAAACATTATGTTAACGAAGAATGCAGCTATTATTTTTCACTGAAGAATTCACTATAAAATGCTGGTAGGGTGGTTCATTTTGATTTGTATGAGTAATCTACATAAAAACGTGTAATAAGATACCAACAAGAAACATTCGCGAATGTGAACGCGAATGCGAATATTCATTTCCAACATTCGCGAATGCAAATGTTTGCTTTTTCATTGGCACTTGGAGAATTTTTTAAAAAAAGTTGTAATTTTCGGAATAAATGAAATTTGAAAAAAAAAACCACTTTCTGAAAATATTTCTCTTACAATTTTTATTTTCATTTAAATTTTGACTCAATCTCAAAATTTACGAGAAATATTTTGCTCTAAATTTGGTAAAAATATTATTCTCAAAAAATTTTTGTGTTTTCATTATGAGATTTTAGTCCAATTTTAGAAAAATAAACGAAATTTGAAAAAAAGTCGAACTTTCACTAAAAAGCTCAATTTTAATAATTACATAAAACATTTAGTCGAAACTTGGAGAATAAGACGAATTTTGAGAAACAGGTTGAAATTTCCGGGGTCAAAATTTCGAAAAAAAAGCCTGAATTTCAATGGAATATTCAAAATACGGTCCACTTTTGCGAGAAAAGATTAGAATTTTGAGTATAAAGTCGTAATTTAAAAAAAAAACGAATTATAATTAAAAAAACATTTTTGGAATAGTCGGCGTTTGCAGGAAATTTAATATAAAAACCTGATCTTTTGAAAAAACATATCAATATCAAAATTTCAAGGAAAAGACGATTTTCGAAAAGTAAGACTCCAACAAATTAGAAAAAAAAACAAAATTCCTAGAAAAAGATTGACATTCTGAAAAAAAGATAGAGATTTCGAGAAAAAAGTCGAAATTTAGTGAAAATTTGAAATTTCCCAGAGAAAGTCAAATGTGAAATTTCGAAAAATGGGAGTCTTCTGAGACAAAAAGTCGAAATTTCAAGAAAAAGTCGAATTTTCTAGACTGAACATTTATTTTTAAGCTGAGTGAAGAACAAGGGCCTTCCTTCTTTCTCCTGTAGGTCAGAAAATATCCACTATTGAGATAAACGCCAAAATTTTGAGAAACAACTGAAATTTGGATTTTTTGGAATTGTTGCTTTTTTATAAAAATTCAGAATATTCAAAACATGTTTATCAAAAGTCCCAAATAAATATTATTTCAGAAATTTTTACTTTGTTGTCAAAAGGTCTACCAAATTTGGAAAAATAGGCGAAGTTTAATAAACAAGTCGAAATTTGCAGGAAGACAAATTTAAATTTCGAAATTTTCATAAAAAATTAAATTTTGAGAAATTTTCAAAGAATAAGAGGCTTTTTGTGAAAAAAGACGAATTTTGAGAAACAGATTGAAATTTCCGGGGTCAAAATTTCAAAAAAAAGCCTGAATTTCAATGAAATATTCAAAATACGGTTCACGTTGCGAGAAAAGATTAGAATTTTGAGTATAAAGTCGTAATTTAAAAAAAACGAATTATAATTAAAAAAACATTTTTGGAATAGTCGGCGTTTGCAGGAAATTTAATATAAAAACCTGATCTTTTGAAAAAAATTGAAAAATATCCAAATTTCAAGGAAAATACGATTTTCGAAAAATAAGACTCCAACAAATTATAAAAAAAACCAACATTCCTAGAAAAAGATTGACATTTTGAAAAAAAGATAGAGATTTCGAGAAAAAATCGAATTTTAGTGAAAATTCGAAATTTCCCAAAAAAGTCAAATGTAGAAATTTCGAAAAAAGGGGAATTTTGAGACAAAGTCAAAATTTCAAGAAAAAGTGGAATTTTCTAGACTGAACATTTATTTCTAAACAGAGTGAAGGACAAGGCCCTTCTCCCTGGCCCCTGTACGTCAGAAAATATCCACTATTGAAATAAACGCCAAAATTTTGAGAAACAACTGAAGTTTGGATTTTTTAAAATTTTTGCCTTCTTATAAAAATTCCAAATTTTCAAAATATGTTTATCAAAAGTTCCAAATAAATATTATTTCAGAAATTTTTACTTTGTTATCAAAAGTTCTACCAAATTTGGAGAAATAGGCAAAGTTTAATAAACAAGTCGAAATTTGCAGGAAGACAAATTTAAATATCGAAATTTTCATAAAAAATTAAATTTTGAGAAATTTTGAAAGAATAAGAGGCTTTTTGTGAAAAAAGACGAATTTTGAGAAACAGATTGAAATTTCCGGGGTCAAAATTTCAAAAAAAAGCCTGAATTTCAATGAAATATTCAAAATACGGTTTACTTTTGCGAGAAAAGAGTAGAATTTTGAGTATAAAGTCGTAATTTAGAAGAAAAAAACGAATTATAATTAAAAAAACATTTTTGGAATAGTCTGCGTTCGCAGGAAATTTAATATAAAAACCTGATCTTTTGAAAAAACATATCAATATCAAAATTTCAAGAAAAAGACGATTTTCGAAAAATAAGACTCCAACAAATTATAAGAAAAACCAAAATTCCTAGAAAAAGATTGACATTTTGAAAAAAAGATAGAGATTTCCAGAAAAAAATCGAAATTTAGTGAAAATTCGAAATTTCCCAAAAAAAGTCAAATGTAGAAATTTCTAAAAAAGGGGAAATTTTGAGACAAAGTCAAAATTTCAAGAAAAAGTCGAATTTTCTAGACTGAACATTTATTTTTAAATATAGTGAAGGACAAGGCCCTTCTCCCTGCCCCCTGCACGTCAGAAAATATCCACTATTGAGATAAACAACTGAAATTTGGATTTTTTGGAATTGTTGCCTTTTTATAAAAATTCAGAATTTTCAAAATGTGTTTATCAAAAGTCCCAAATAAATATTATTTCAGAAATTTTTACTTTGTTGTCAAAAGGTCTACCAAATTTGGAGAAATAGGCGAAGTTTAATAAACAAGTCGAAATTTGCAGGAAGGCAAATTTGAAAAAATTTGAAATTTTCATAAAAAATTAAATTTTGAGAAATTTTGAAAAAATAAGAGACTTTTAGTGCAAAAAAGACGACTTTTGAGAAAAAAAAAACAAAATTTCGGGGAAATATAGAAATTTCAAGAAAAGGACTAATTTTCAGGAAAAATAGAAATTAATGAAAAAGGTTCTTGCAATTTAGAATATAAATATTTGGTTGGCTGTATGAACCAGGGGAGAGCAAGCCTACCACCTTGCTCTATTGTTGCTAGCTAGTAGGAAAAGGAAAGAAGGGAATTTAAAAATAATTTCCGTATTATTGCTAAATATATTGGCAATATATTCGCCTAATTTAAATTTGATTATTTCAAAACATTTTAATTCATTTGGAATTATTTGAAAAATTCGACTTTGAAAACATCGAGTGTTTAATTTTTTAACTCGACATTTGTCTTTCTCAACATTTTGACTTTCTCCAAATGACGACTTTTTTGAAGTCTTGTTACGAAATTTATTCAAAATTCTGAAACATTTTTCGACTTTTTTTAAACATTCTATCTTTATATTTGAAAACTTCGGATTTCAATTTTTCAATGTTTTTTAATTTCCACTTTTTCAAATGTTAACTTATTTTATTAAGTGCAAGACCTTCATGATTTTCTTTTTTTAGAATTTTGGTTTATTTTCTGAATTATCAATTTTCTGAACATTTTTACATAAAATTTTAAATTTTGCCTTTTTCTATAAATTTGATCACGTTGAAAAATTGTCTTTTGAAAATTTCTATCCTATTTTTTGAAAATTTTCACCTTTGACTTTAGAAAAGCATGTTTTGCAAATTTTAAATTTTTATAAAAGGGCAAAAATTCAAAAAGATCCAAATTTCACTTTTTTCTCAAAATTTTGGCGTTTATCTCAATAGTGTCCGACGTACAGGGGTCAAGGGGAAGGGGACTTATCGTTCACTCAGTTAAAAATAAATATTCAGTATAGAATATTCGACATTTTCTTGAAATTTCGCCTTTTTTTTCTCAAAATTTCCCGTTTTTTCGAAATGGCTACAAAATTTGGCTTTCTCTGGGAAATTTTGAATTTTTACTAAATTGTGACTTTTTTCTCGAAATCTTTATCTTTTTCTCAAAATGTCGATCTTTTTCTCAAAATTTCCCCTTTTTTGGAAATTTCTACAGAATTTGACTTTCTCTGGGAACATTCGAATTTTTACTAAATTTCAACTTTTTTCTCGAAATCTTTTTCTCAAAATGTCGATCTTTTTCTAAAAATTTGGATTTTTTAAAAATTTGTTCTAGTGTTATTTTTACCTCGAAAATCGCATTTTTCTTGAAATTTGGATATTTTTTAATTTTTTTCAAAATATGAGGTTTTTATATGAAATTTCCCGCAAACGCCGACTATTCCAAAACTGTTTTTTAATTATAACTCCTTTTTTTTCTAAATTACGACTTTATACTCAAAATTCTACTCTTTCCTCGAAAAAGTAAACTGTATTTTCAATATTTCATTGAAATTTAGGCTTTTTTCTCGAAATTTTGACTCCGGAAATTTCAATCTGTTTCCCAAAATTCATCTTATTCTCGAAGTTTTGACTAAATGATTTATATAATTATTAAAATTGAGCCTTTTATTGAAAGTTCGACATTTTCTCGAAGTTCGTTTATTTTTCTAAAATTGGATTAAAATTTTATAATGGATACACAAATTTTGAGAATACCAAGGTTACCAAATTAAGAGCATAATATTTTTTGTAAATTTCGAGATTATGTCAAAATTTAAATGAAAATAAAAATTGTAACAGAACTATTTTTAGAAAGAGGGTTTTTTTCTCCAAATTCCATTGATTCCGAAAATTATGACTTTTTTTGACAATTTCTTGAACTATTGACCTTTTTTTTGAAAATTGAGACTTTTTTCAAAAGTTTCGACCTTTTCTCGAAGTTTTAACTTTTACGTAGTAAATTGAACTTTTATTTACAAAGTATGATTTTTTATTTTCACTTTTTTAAAAAATCGGATTTGACTCAAAATTTCCACATTTTTAATATTTTCGAACTTCAGAATTTTACTTTTTTTAAAAATCTGGACGTTTTATCAGCAAAATTTTGAGTCTCGAAGTTATAACTTGATTCAGAATTCGATTTTTTTTTTGAAAATTTATCCTTTTTTTTAAAATTTCGACTTTATAAACATTTCGACACAAAGTTTTTTGTTAAAAGTTCGATTTATTTCAAAATTTTGGTTTTGTTTTTATAAATATGACTATGTTAAGAGTATATTCTTCATGGTAGACCCTTATTGACCGGAAATATTATGTTTTTTTCAATTTATTTAACACTTCTTCGGCCGGCCCAGTTTGGAAATATTTAAATTTTTATAGTTTGTTGACAATTTTCTAAACAGTTTTTGAAATGCTACTACGTGATATTTAAATTTATTGAAAACATCACTTCATGACAGTTCACAAATTAAGAGGTTATTTTATTTTACATAGAATAGGAATAATGAAAAATAGGAGACCAAAAATTAGATATGGAAAAAATAAAAATTTTGTTTTTTTGATAAATTAGGAAAATATAAAAAAATACATAAAAAGTTGTAGCATTGGACATCGATGTTTCGCTCTCATTTGAGATCATCAGCAGTGCATAACATAGAAAGGGAAAAATGAGGAAGAAATACTCAAAAATAAAAAAAAATTTTAAAATATAAAAAAGAAAAATAAAGAAATTTTAACATGAATAGACGTTTCATCATCAATTTACTGTGTTAAAAATTTAAATATTTGAAGTCCGATCCACAAGAAACAACTAACTCCGAGGGCTAATATCCCTTCCGGCATTGAACTACACTTGTGGATCGAACTTACATGCTCTTGGTGACTACTGTTCCTAACCGCTGAAATCTATTCAGCTTGGTAGTTAGAAGCACTCACCATTTGCGGAGTATTGGTTTTTTCTGAAAACCTCTACCTTATCTCAAAATATTCACTTTTCGTTGAAAACATTCACCTTAATTCAAACCTCTTATTATTTCTCGACGGTTTAAGTTTTTTTGAAAATTTCGAATTCTTTTCAAAAATTTTTTCTTAAAGTTTCGACTCTTATGTAGTAAATTGGGTTTTGTATTTGAAAAATTGGTCACTTTTCCGAAATATTTTACTTATTTAGAAAAACTGTTTTTTTTTAAATTGCTACTTTGAGATTCTCGATTTTTTTAGAATTTTCTCTTCTTTTGAAATTTTCTAATTTTTATCATCCAAATTTGGACTTTTTTCAAAGTTATGGTTTTTTTCAGAATTTGAACTTTTTTCGACATTCCTATCTTTTTTTCAAAAGTTCGACTTTTTGTGAAAACTTCGACATTTTCTCAAAGTTATAACTTGATTCAGAATTCGATTTTTTTTGAAAATTTATTCTTTTTTTCAAAATTTCGACTTTTATAAACATTTTCACACAAAGTTTTTTCTTAAAGGTTCGATTTTTTTCAAAATTTTGAGTTTTTATGTTAAAAGTATTGTTTTTTTTTGAAAACCTCTACCATATTTTAAAATATTCACTTTTCTTTGAAAATATTCACCCTAATTCAAACTTCTTATTATTTCTTGAAGTTTTAAGTTTTTTTGAAAATTTCGAATTCTTTTCAAAAATGTTCTTCTTCTTGAAGTTTCGACTCTTATATAGTAAATTGGGTTTTTATTTGAAAAATTGGACATTTTTCCGAAAAATTTTACTTATTTTGAAAAACTGTTATTTTTTAAATTTCGACTTTGAGATTCTCAATTTTTTTAGAATTTTCCCTTCTTTTGAAATTTTCTACTTTTTATCATCCAAACTGGAACTTTTTTCAAAGTTGTGGTTTTTTTTGAGAATTTGAACTTTTTTCGACATTTCTATCTTCGAGTTCGACTTTTTGTGAAAACTTCGACATTTTCTTAAAGTTTTTTGAAAGTGTTGATGACCGTTTTCTCCGAACTTCGAATATTTAACAAAATTTCAGCTGTTCGCCTGTTTTTTAATTTTCAATTTTTGTAGGGTCTAACTTTCCAAATTCTGATTTCTCAATTTTAAATGAATTCTATAAAACGAATTCCAGACTTGTCTAAGTTTCGATTTTAAAGCTGCTATTTTAAACAGAAAACATTTTTCAAGTTTAAACTGAAAGGTTTTAAAAAAAGTCGGAATTTAGAAGAATTTTGGAGAAATAGGAATTTCGAAATTGCGACGTCTAAATCAAAATGTGGGAAAACATTTTTTTTTGAAATATTTTAAAGTTTTTTTCTCGAAATGTCGACGTCATTTTCAAATTTTGCTTTTGAATTAAAAATGTCTAGAAACAGTTTTCTAGAAATTTCAAAGTTTTTTTGAATTTAATCCCTACATTACGACTTTATAGTCGATTGTAGATATGAAATTTTAACTTTAAATTAAGAAAATAATTCATAAACAGGCAAAATATATACTGATCACCTGCAAAAATTTGGATCAATTTGTGCAGAGACATATTGATAACGATCTCGGCTCTCAACGTTTATAGGCAACTTTAAATACAAACTTGTATATTATTCTTTACCTTAAAAATCGCCTGTCCATTGGTGCCCATTTTTACTATCTTAGAGGCTGAATTTTGAAAAATCCTCTCTCAATGCTCACCTATTTATTAAGGAGAACACATGTCTGAAATCTTATGCTCCTAGACACACTTGCTTAGGCTGTGCGTTGACTGTCAATCAGAGCTTAGATATCTATTAAATAGATTGATTATTTGACATACGTCAGAGAAATTGTTTGTTGTATTTTTGTATTTGTTTAGGATATTTTTTAACCTTCGCTAGGGTTTTATCATCATTTTATCTAGAAGCTATATGTATATTGTTACGTGCGTTATAGGTTCGAATTGATACACGTGATGGATTATACCTACTTTATTACTGAACTCAACTTGGATCACCACAATTGACAATTAACTCACTTATTATTGACTTCTACTAACTCACTAATTGCACTGATTCTAATTGACTGACTCGAGGCAAAGCTGACCGCCTTTTATAGTTTTGGCCCCCGGCTTCTAGAACTTTTCGGCAGATAAGGTTTATCTTTTAGCGAAATTTCTGGAACGCTTATCTGCCATTGTTTCGTTATCGCGGCCGCTTTCCCCTTATCAGATCCTTCTAGAATCTTTTTTTATTTACTAAATTATACAATTCTATTCTAAATTCTATTCCAACTATTTACAATGCGTTACAATATTTTAATTATAATGTATGCGTTTTAATATGGAGAAGCGATAAATTATTAAATCCCTAAGTGCAGCAAATGGTTTTGAACATTATACAATATTTTGAAACGGAGGAAAGAAGTGAAACACATTACTTTTGTGTGCCTTTCAAGAGACAAAGTTATCCTAGTTTATAAAACGCGTTTTTTAGAAATGAGTTCAGCTTTAACTTTATTATATTTTAAAATTATTAATAAAATCGATACTTCTATTGTATTTGATTAAATATTTCCCCACGTATCTTTAAAGGCGCTATTTCACAGTCAAACATATTCGTTATAAATCGGTTTTATATTTTATTCCATTAACAGATTTTTAATCTTAGTTCATTAGGCTTGACGTACACAGAAAGAGCAAAACAGTTTTAGTCAAAAACGTTTTGTTTCAGATAAAAACGTTTTGTTCCGACGTCGAACAGCCTGATTGAGACTAAATAAGCCTTAAAGTGCTTTAAGACATGTGACTAATCAGTGTGTGTCAGACCATTTAATTTGAATTGAACATGGAACAGGCTTAATCAAAAATGTTTTTGACTAAAATTGTTTTGCTTTTTCTGTTTGCGTCAAACCTTACCCCAGACGTATATTAACAATCTTGTAGGCACTCTAGTGTATCTTCTGTTAAAGGTGTGTCTACAGTTCAATAATTCATCTATTTAAGAATTCTATGCATTTTTTTACTACTTAACAAAACAAATCTCAACCAATCTGGACTTCTATGTTTTGACTGATGGTGTTGATGTTGGAAACTAAATTTTCTAGTTTGCTTTATTTATATTGTTAGCAAAACAAATAAAATAAATTTATGTATATTGATTTGTGTATAAGAGATCGTCACTCCCATAATAATTTAAACAAGTTATCGCCTATTATAAAAATATTTTTATAGCGAAAGAATTAACACATTTTATCGACTCCTACATATTTGTTACACTTCTCAACCTTGAATATTTATGTAAGAATTGTGAGTCAGTAGAAAATATTAAATGTTAAATTGGATATTTTAAAGCTTCCGTTTAATGGTAACGTGAGGTAACAATTGGCTTTTAACGTGATTTTGAAATTATCCCACGTGCAATTTACCTAAATTATAATAAAGACAAAATTGCAATTTATAACGCTGTCATGTGAAACGTTATATTATGATCTACAATAAGTATGTATATTTCTTCATAGTGGTATATTCAATTTTTAAATCCTCAACAGGGTATATTGTTTATTTACATAAATCTACAAAAGAAGGAACTATACTATTTTGAAATGAAAACTTCCTTAGGAGCGTTGGGTGACTGTTAATATTTTTGTTTACATTTTTGATCTGTCAATTTTGGAGATTTCTTGTGTTATGAAATTGATTTGTCTTTGAGATTGGAATCTCGTACAGGTAAAAGTTACAAAGAAACGATGGGCAGCTTTAACTATATAGCAGTAGCTGCCTATTTATGTAGAAATAGATGTTAGTGAGCGAGACCTAGATTGTAGAGAAGACAGTTAAAATCTAATGAATTAGGAACTTCAAGGAGGCAATTGTGGGGCCATTGTGAACGTTTGTGAGAATAGACGAAAGATGTTTTGAACATTTACTCAGTTTAATTGAAACCAGAAAGAGATATCCTAAAATTACATGGAGTTTCAAGCGGTATCAATAATTAATAACACCTTAAAGATTTTTTTATTTTTTTATGATCAAAGTTTAATGTATCCTTTTCATGTTCCTGAATGAACTATTTCTTTATAAATGGAACAGGAATGATCTGTCATATTTGGAGATTATTTGTGTTATGAAATTGATTTTGCTTTGGGATTGGAATCTCGTACAGGTGACAATTGCAAAAAAAAACGATGAGCAGCTTTATACTATAAAGCATTAGCAGTTCATTTATATAGAAATAGACGTAAGTGAGCGAAACCTCGATTATAGAGAAGACAGTTAAAATCTAATGAATTAGGAACGCAATTGTGGGGCGGTTCTGAACGCATTTGAGAATAGACGAAAGATGTTTTGAACATTTACTTAGTTTAATTGAAGCCAGAAAGAAAATTACATGGAGTTTCAAGTGGAATCAATAATTAATAATACCTTGAAGATTTGTTACTTTTTTTTATGATCGAACTTTAATGTATTCTTTTTATGTTCCTGAGAGAACTATTTATAAATGGAAGTGGCGTGGAAAACTGCCTATGAAGCACTTGATGATGGATACATAAAGGTAAAATTGTTTTAATATATTTGAATTTTTAAAGTTAATTCTGCATATTTTGCATATCGACTCATCCGGCGAAGACTGCACTAACTTATTATTTGAAGTATTGAGATAATTCAAACTAAAGTGTTTAAGTAATCACTATATAAAAAGCATGTTTATTAAAATATTTCGTAATTTGCTATACAAATATAGAATTCAGTTAATGTGACAGGTTTTCTAATAAGCGGTAACTTAAAATGGATAAGATCAAAGACTAGATCGTATACAAATATAAAAAATTGAAAAACTATTAACAATAATGTTAATTTACAAATTATGACATTTCTATTTTTGTTATTATAATTTGAAAATTTAAAAAATACTGTTATATCATAGTCTTAGGTTTTCACTTCTGTCGGCAGTCTCCACAACGTCCCAATTGTTTTGTACGAGATATCAGGGCTACGAACCGGAACTGAACCGAAAAAAATTCGTTATTTTTGTAGGAATGAAAACCCTAACAGAACCAGAAAAAAATAACGGTTTATTTCGGTTCGTTGAATTTGTATGTTTTTAAAATAATTATTATCTTAACATAAAGTTTAAGATTTTTGTAGAAATTTCCTTTTCAAAATTTTACACAAATTCATGCAACTTTCATCTCAAAATTACGAGTTTACTTTAAAGAACATTTTTTTGAAAGTTAATTTAGAAACTTACAATTACCACTCGTTCTAAGAAAATGTTAATTTTATTCTTAAAATTTTAAGCTAAATTGAATTTTAAGTTTTATAACTTTAATTGTTCCACAATTTTCGACTCTTTTTTGAAATTTGGACCTTTTTCTCGAGATTTTTCTTTTCTTAAAATTTCGAGCTTAAAATATAAATTGTATGTGCTATTGTAAATTTGGACTCAAGCAGTGGAGTCTTTTTCAGTGGAGCCCAGTTTCCTGGCAATTTTGTTTGCAAATTCGAATTTTTCCAAAAATTCCAACTTTTCCTTCAGAACAAATACTCAAAATTTGTTTTTTTTCTTTTAAACTTGAATTTTCCCTTTTTAAATCTGATACCCCTATTTTTGGAAGTTATTAATAAAAATTTCAAGTTTTCTTACATTTTTTCCTTCAAATTTTACTTTAATTTAAATATGCTAATTTTTTTCTCGAAATTTCAAATTTCAATGATTTTATTACGATGTCGACTTCATAAAACTTCCCAAAATTCCCAGTTTTGGCTTTTTTTCTCTAAATTTGCTATAAAATCTCGCTATATCTAATTTTTCCTAGAAATTGGAAATTTGAGTCAAAATTCCAAGAACTGAAATACAAAACTTGTCCCCTGAAACCAAGAAAGATTAAAAAACACAACAAATGTTGCTCTAACGCGTTTCGACAGTCAAGTTGTCATTCTCAGAGAGATACTTTATCAAGAGAAAAATAAAACATTTATATTCCAATTTCAAGCCTGGATTTTGAAATTGAAGTCGAAATTTTGAGGGTAAACTTGAAACGATATGTTAGAATATGTCTAATCTAAACTTTCAATTTTTATCTGGTTTTGTTTACGCCATATTTGACTTTTTTCTTAAAATTTCGATTTTAGCCTCGAAGCTGCGATTTTTTTTTCAGATTGTTTTGAATTTAGACAGCTTTAAATTCGAAATTTAGCTAAGTCTTGAATTCGTTTTGTAGAATTTGTTCAAAATTTAAAAATTCGTAATTTGGAAAATTAGATTCTTTAAAAAAATTAACATATTTCTGGAACGGGCGAATTTTTAAAAATGTCGAAGTTATCACAAAAACTCGAACTTCTCACAAAAAATCGAAATTTCGAAAAAAAGAATTAAAATTTCGAAAAAACCTCAAATTGTGAATGAAGCTAGATTTAACTTCGAAAAAAGTCTCAATTTCGATGATACAAGGTAAACATTTTTAAAAAAGATTAAAATCCTGAAAAATTCAAATATTTTAAAAAGTTGCAACTTTGAAAAAAGTGAAAATTTTTGGGAAAAGTTTAAGGTAAAGTGGAAATTTCAAAAAAGGTAAAGTTTTTCAAAAAAAAATGTTTCAACAAAATCATATTATAAAAAATTCAAAATTTTGAAAAAATTGAAATTTTCCAAAAAATAAAATTCTAAAAGTTATAGTTTTGAGAAATTTTAATGATAAAAGGTCGAAATTTTCAAAACAAGTCGAAATTCTGAAAAAGGTGCGAAAATATTAAAAATGTCGAAATTTTGAGCAAAATTTAATTTTGCGAAAAACAAAAATTAAAGGAAAATATAATTTTTCAAATAAAAGTTCAGTTTACTACATAAAAGCCGAAACCTCGAGAAAAAGTCGAAAATTAAAAAAAAATCAAACTTAAAAAAAATATAACAATTTGGAGAAAGATTGAAATTATGTGTAAAGATTTTCAAAAAATTCAACATTTGCAAAATAAATTAAAATCCTACAGAAAGGTCAAACTGAAAAAAGGTTGAAATTTAAAAAAAATCTCGGTTTTCAAAAAAGATCAGAGCTTTAAAAAATTGTCAAAAGTTAGACCAAGGTCAAAAATTTTAAAAAACAGGGTAGAAATTTTTAAAAGTGAGTTTTTCAGCATCACGAAATAAACAAGAAAAATCAAAATTTAAAAAAAATATAACAATTTGGAGAAAAGATCGAAATTATGTGTAAAGATTTTCAAAAAATTCAACATTTGCAAAATAAATTAAAATCCTACAGAAAGGTCAAACTGAAAAAAGGTTGAAATTTAAAAAAAAATCTCAGTTTTCAAAAAAGATCAAAGCTTTGAGAAATTGTCAAAAGTTGGGTCAAGGTCAAAAATTTTAAAAAACAGGGGAGAAGTTTTTAAAAGTCAGTTTTTTAGCGTCATTAAATTTACAGAAAAAATCAAAATTTTGAAAAAAATAATTTGGAGAAAAGATCGAAATTATGTGTAAAGTCAATATTTGACTTTTTTCATAAAATTTCGACTTTAGCCACGAAGCTGCGATTTTTTTTTTCAGATTGTTTTGGATTTAGGCAGCTTTAAAATTGAATTTTAGTTAAATCTTACATTTTGTAGAATTCGTTCAAAATTTAAAAAAAGGTAATTTGGAAAATTAGATTCTTCAGCAAAATTAAAAAAATTCTGGAACGGGTAAATTTATCACAAAAACTCGAACTTTTGAAAAAAAAATGGAAATTTCGAAAAAAACTTTAAATTTTGATTGATTCGACTTCAAAAAAAGTCCCAATTTGCTATTAAAAGGTAAATTCAAAACAGATTAAAATCCTGAAAACCATGAAATATTTCAAAAAGTTGCAATTTTGAAAAAAGTGAAAATTTTCGGGAAAAAGTCGGAATTATCAAAAAAAGAAGTTAAAACTTCAAGAAATCGTAAAAAGTTTGAGCTAAAGTGGAAATTTTCAAAAAAAAGGGTAAAGGTTTTTTAAAAAAAAATGTTTTCACCTAATTATATTATAAAAAATTTTTAATATTTAAAAAAAAATTGAAATTTTGAAAAAAAACTTTATGTTGTCAAATTTTTTTACAAGAACTGAAAATTTTAAAAAAAGAGGAAATTTTCCAAAAAATTAATATCTGTAATATACAGCTTCGAGAAAAAGGCGCAATTTTGATGATAAAAGGTCAAAATTTTCAAAAAAAGCCTTAATTCTGAAAAAGGTTCGAAAATGTTAAAATTGATGAAATTTTGAGAAAAATTTAATTTTACTAAAAACAAAAACTATGGGGAAATCTAATTTTTCCAATAGAAAGCCGAAACCTCAAGAAAAAGTCGAAATTTAAAAAAAAATAAATTAAAAGAAAATCTAATTTTTTAAATAAAAGTTCAGTTTACTACATAAAAGCCGAAACTTTGAGAAAAAGTCGAAATTAAAAAAAAAACTCCCAGTTTTCAAAAAGAATCAAAGCTTTGGGAAATTGTCAAATTTTGGGCCAAGGTCCACAATTAAAAAAAACAGGGTAGAAGTTTTTAAAAGTCATTTTTTTAAACATCATCAAATTTACAGAAAAAATCAAAACTTTGAAACAAATAACAATTTGGAGAAAAGATCCAAATTATTTGTAAAGATTTTCAAAAAATTCAGAATTTGGAAAATAAATTAAAATCCTAAGGAAAGGTCAAACTGTATTTTTTTATTAACAGTTATGATACTTAGGTCGCCTACTATATTCTTTTTATTTAAAAATAAAAAAATAGTACATTTAACCACATTTCAGGTATGGCATGTCATATATAAATTAATCAGAAAAATATGCCAAATTCGAAAATCCTAAAATCCAATATGGCGTCCATAAGAAATAACAAAGTTGACATAATTTTCTCGCAAACAGTTGAATTTAGAAAACAATATTGTACACCAATGAAAAGGCCTTAAAAACCAATAATTACAGTTTTTGAATTTCTTCAATTGAACTTCAAATAAACAAGTTACATCTGGTTTTTAAAAAATGGCGATTTTCAGGTTTTTCTAAATAAAATAAAGACGAATTGAAATTCAACTGTTTTCTCATTGGAGTATCGTTTGACATTAAATTCTGCACAACTTTGCCTATTTAAGCTTCCTTGTATCCAATAGTTTACGAGATCCCTACAGTGGAAATCAAATTTGGTTTAACCTGAATATTTAGAATTTTCAATAAAAATCGAAGGCAGACTTTTTAAAAAGTAATCATTTTTAGAAAGTCTGAATTTTGCAAAAAAGTAAAAATTGAAAAAAAGTTGAATAAAAAACACAAACACTCAAGAGAGTCGATATTTACAAAAAGTTAAAACTTTGAAAAAATTCAAATATTTAAAAAGAATTAAAATGTTTAAAAAAATCGAATTTAAAATTAGTTAGATTTGCAAAAAAAAGATGAAATTTCGAGTCCGAAGTTTTTGATATTACAAAAATAAGGTCAAACATTCAAACTTCGAGATCAATTCCAAATATTCAAAAAAATTTAAAATTCTTAAAAAATAAAATCTTTAACAAGAACAAAAATTATAAAAGTAAAAATTTCAAAAATATCAAAACCAACCAAATAATTCTAATGCACAGACCAATAGGTGTGAACATTTATTAGATTCGAAGTTTGGAAACCAAAGACCGGTTTCGATCTTGTTAGATCTACTCAGTTTGGTATATCCAACTGCTAATAAATGTTCCGACAAGTAAGTACTAAAGAATTCACGGACGTCAAGCGTGTGACTCTTAGTACTACCACCTATTGGTCCATATAGAATCTATGGCCATCGCCAACAATGTCGTAGGCAAGTAGAATGCAACCTAGGCTACAAATTCATGCAGCTTTCCAGGCGTGTATAGTGAATCATAGGTAGCAGAACTATCAACAGTTGAAACACTGCCACCTAGCGAAGCGGTTGCTCTCTAGGAAACATTTCCCAGAAGATAAGGATTCTAATCCACAGACCAATAGGTGTGAACATTTATTAGATTCGAAGTTTGGAAACCAAAGACCGGTTTCGATCTTGTTAGATCTCGTCACTTTGGTATATGCAACTCGAATGCTAACAAATGTTGCGACAAGTAAGTACTAAAGAATTCACGGACGTCAAGCGTGTGACTCTTAGTACTACCACCTATTGGTCCATACAGAAACTATGGCCATCGCCAACAATGTCGTAGGCAAGTAGAATGCAACCAAATAAGATAGAATTCTAAGGAATTTGAAATATTGAAAAAATCAAAATTTTGTCGAAATGTCGAAATTTTCAAAATCAAGTTAAAATTTCGAAAATTTGGAAGTCGAATGAGAAATGGTCGACTTTGTGAAATATTGGATTTTTAAGTCAAAATTTTCAATAAAAATTGAATTCTTCAGAAAAGTCGAAACTTTCAAAAAAGTATATAACCAAAGGATCCATTCCTTTTTTTTTACCTAGGCGAAAGAGCTAATTTTTTTTTATATAAAGGTCGAGGTTTTATTGAAATTTGAATTCAAAATGAACCCAGAATCCAGAGTTTCAGCGTGAAATTTTAAAACTCGAAAAATCTAGAATTATTTTCTTCAATTTTTAAGGATTACCAGAGTAGTTATATGCTGTAATGTTTAAATAATTTAAATTAAAAAAACGTTTTAAATTAACACGTGTTTTTTTTAAAGGACCAAAAAGTACTGAAATTCAAATAGACTTACAGTGGTTCGGAGAAATCTTCATCGTTTTTGGCACTTATGCTAAATGTTTCACCTCATTCTCCAATCATCTTCAAACTTGAGAACCAGAAGTAAACTTGATGTTGGTAATTAAAGTAAAGGATATTGTCTTTAATTTTTCATAAAACAGTTGGTTTCGATTTTTCCTTGAAGTATGTAGTAGTGTATGTACGTGTGTTTGAAATGGATGAATAAACTTCCAAAATGTTGTCCTCCAACTGCCATAAAATTGTAGTTGGACAATGTATCTTGAAGGCCTTGTTACATACAAAGGTACGAAAGAATATTAGTATACAGACAGAGACTATGTACAGGAAAAGCAAAATTTTTCACTGATGATAAGGAGAATCTAATGGATAATTTATATGAAGATCGCATCAGTGGGAGAGCAGGAATGGTAGATAAAGAGGTACACGAGTAATTAAAGTTTAAGAACTTCTATTTTGAACGATAACGATTGGTCATTTCAAATTTTTAACTTGTTTTAAGGTTTTTACGCGAAGGTGTTTTATTTCACACTATATACCAAATAATTCAAATTTGATGATAAATCTTGATGGAGTAATAATTGTGACAAATTTTCTAAATAATAACCCCATTGCTCAATATTTTGTAAAAAGAATCATGAATGAATCACGCTTAAAATCCAGGATATAGTGTTTCATTTCTAAAAAAATAAAACCACAAAGTATATCACTGTTAAGGTCAACAATCTTTCCTAGCACCGAAATAATAGATGAAGAATCGTGAAATTGTTACTTACCCATGATAAAATATGATGTATTCTGCATTCCACAGATAAAATCTCCGAAGCAAATCATTCGTATCAAGTTAGATGTGCATGATGCACCGTGCTCTTTGAAGAAACATGCAGTCGATAGACCTTGGAAGTTTTTTAGCGTCATCAAAGAGCATTCATTAAAACAAAAGTGCCAATCAAGGCTAATGATTAGTTAATTTCGTCAGTAGCGATATGTGCAGGATCACCTCGGGCGTTCAAGTACAGATGAATTGTCCATAGGATATTTGAGTGTCCTGTCGGTCCGGACTGACTCCGGTTAAAGAAACGGAGTGTCTGTGCTGAAGAGGTGCGTGCCACAATTCTTCTGGTGCAGTCCAGTGTTTCGCGAAGCGCGCCGTGGTACGGACGGGTGAGAGTGAATGGCGCATGAAGATGTGAATTAGCCGACATGTGTGCCACCGCTGTCAACTCTTCCCTACTTTTTCTTGCATTTACACCCCTTATGATTTCGGTAAGTACAGAAGGGGTCAAAACCCAGTCGATTTAACCCAAAATCGGCCCTTGGTTGATATTGACAAATTAATAAACAAGGTCCCATTCACCTGGAATAGTTTTTTTTTTCGGAAAATTTTGTGGTCCACGCAATTTGAATATAAATCAGTGCTGATTGACTATATGAATTTAGTAAGCAACTCATTTATTTAAATATTTTGACAGAAAATACTGGTGGCTTTTTAATTTTCAATCCACTTTTAACCTTTCGAGACAGTTTTTTTAGATTCAATTAATTTTTCAGTAGTTCATGTGAATATGTGATTTCTCAACAATATGTCATCAAGCTCAAAATTAGGGGTAATTTTGGGATGGGAGTTTGGTATATCAGTGTACCAACAGTCCTATAAAACAGTTCCTTTGTATCTACAAAGAAAGATGATCTCATCTTCAGATGAATGATCCTCTTCGTTACTATCGAGCTTAAAGTCATTACAACTTTCATAACCAACTTTTTTTCACTTTTCACTTCAAACTTCCTTTTTCATTCTATATTAGGTTTAATGACTTGTATATTTCAATATAAAATTGAATGATACACGCTCAAAAATCATATAAAAATTTAAATTTCATTTCGCACTGTGTTATTATTTGCATCAAACCTTAGTTACATTGTGCATAACAAAATGTTCACCCAAACTATAGAATACACACATCTAATACTCCATGTGTAAGCTGTTGATGTTCTATAATAATAATTTCTATGCTCGTTTTACATGTAAAATAAATTCATATTTTTTTTTAACCTTGAATTTATTGTCATGAAGAAAATGACGTCAAGAAAGGCATGATTTTGGTGAAATGGACTGATCCTTGGTTATCTTCAAAAATTGAAATACATCTCTTGTCCCCTGAATCTAAGAAAGATTAAAAAACACAAGAAGGTTTGCTCTAACTTATTTCGATAGCCAAGCTATTATCTTCAGAGGGAAGAAAGGCATGAACAAATCATTTTGAGTTGTAACATTTGTGTGTAATATTTAATCGGTGAGAAGGTGGGATAGTGGGTCATGTAGGGTTGCCAACACTTTTTTGGCTGAATATAGTATTCTACAGAATAAACTATAAAAAATTGAAAAAAATATAATATCTTTTGAAAAGAGTAAAAATTGGCAAACGTATGGTTGTTACTTCTTTAATTTTTAAGAAAACTATATTTTTTTAACTTTCTGCATCTGAAACTCCATGTAATTTGCTTTCAATGTAGTGACTTTTCGTGATTATGTAAACACTTCAGTTTAAATAATAATAAATAAATAATGTTCAAATAATGAGTTACTGCAGCCTTCGTCGGATGAATCGATATGCAAAATATGTAGAATCACCTTTAAAAATTCAAATACATTAAAACAATTTTACCTTTATGTATCCAGTATCAAGTGCTTCATAGGCAGCTTTTCACGCCATTTCGATTTATAAATATTTCACTCGGGAACATGAAAAGGATACATTAAACTTTGATCATAAAAAAAAGTGAAAAATCTTTAAGGTGTTATTAATTATTGATTCCCCTTGAAACTCCATGTAATTTTAGGAGATCTCCTTATGACTTTAATTAAACTGAGTAAATGTTCCAAACATCTTTCGTCTATTCTCAAAAACGTTCACAACGGCCCCACAATTGCGTTCTTGAAGTTCTTAATTCATTAGATTTTAACTGCCTTCTCTACAGGGTGGACCATAAGTAATGGTACATAGAGCAAGAGTAGATTTTTTGCATAAAAATAACTTGATTTAGCTACATTTACCTTATACCAAAAATTAATATTAACAGAGATACAGAGTGCCAAAGTTGAAAAAAAATTGTGATTTTTGCACAGAACTGATGAACACATTACACTATAGACAAGAAATTTGGCATAGGGGAGTTTCCTTGGTCAAGAAATTCTAATTTGCTAACAGATTGTCAGTAACTCATAGGGGGCGCCACCTGCGCTACCTTATATTATTCTAAAGCACATAACTTTTTTGTGCCTTCATATACACTTATTTTAAATAGATATTTTTATTTATCTACATTTTTTACGTATAAAAGGTATACTTTCTAAATGTTGATATAAGCAACCGTTTTCAAGATAGTTGCCTTCAAAATTTGCCGTACGTTTATTTTAAGTTATGTAAATGTGAATTTTTCGCAGTAAATTTCTAAATAAAAGTAATAAAACTGACTCTAAAATGGTTTATAATAAATATTACTTTACTGACATTATTCTTATACATATTTTTTAAATTTATAAAGCAAATTTAAATAAAATACCAAAGCAATATTTATTTTCAAAAGTAAGTATGTGGGAAATGACCTTTTTCATGTAAAGGAATTGTAAACAATTAAAAATCTACCTGTTTTTTATTGAAATTCATCTTTAAGTATCTGCTTTGACCACCCAGACTATTAAAATTTTCTTGAGCGGACTCAGAGATCATATCTCACATCTCTATGTTAGAAAATAAATTACGTCTTAATTTTTTGGATTTTCTTTATTGAGATTTTCAAAATTTAGGTAATAATATTATCAGAAAAGTAATATTTAACATACATTAGTTTTAAAGCTGTCTTATGATTACTTTTTTTAAGCCTACTTCGACAATTTAATATCTTAGTAATTTAAAACCGTGGCACGTCAAGCTTTAAAGGCAAATATCTTGGAAACGGTTGCTCGTATCAACTTTGAGAAAGTACCCCTTTTTTACGTAAAAAATATGGGGAAATAAAATAACCCATTTAAAATTGACATACGTGGGTGCACAAAAAAGTTATGATGATTTAGAAATATGCAGGATAGCGCAGGCAGCGCCCCCTATCAGCTATTGGTAATATGTTGGCAAATTAGAGTTTGTCGACTTAAAAAACCCTTTTGTGCCAAATTTGGTGCCTATATTACAGTTCACTACATAATTATACGAAAAAATCGAATTTTTTTTTCAACTTTGACACCCTATATCTCTGTTAATATCGACTTTTGGTATAAGGTAAATGTAGCTGAATCACATTATTTTTATTCGAAAAATCCATCATGGCTCTGTGTACCATTACTTATGGTCCACCCTGTATAATCGAGGTCTCGCTCACTAACGTCTATTTCTATGTAAATCAGCAGCTACTGCTATATAGTTTAAAGCTAAGTATCTTTGTAATTGTCTCCTGTACGAGATTCCAATCTCAAAGAAAAATTAATTTCATAACATAAATAACCTCCAAAAATGACAGATCAAAAATTTAAACAATAGTGTGTCTACAATGAAGCTAAAATTAATTTCGATTTCACGAATTTAATGATAATTTACATATTATGATACTTTTTAACATGGTTGTTAAAAGTTGAAAATTAAAAATTTTTTATTTTGAATTTACTTAAAGTTCGGGAAAAAATAGAAATTCCAAAAAAACCTCCCAATTTAAAAAAAAATTGTTCAATTTTTAGTTTTTTTTTCAATGTCAGCATCTCAGCATTTCGAAATTTAAAAAAATCTTTCTGATTTTTGATTGTTTCCACGACATTTTATGGTTTTCCCTTACTTTTGATTTTAACTTCCAAACTTTCAATTCTGATCTCGACAATCGATTCTTCCCAAAATCTTGATTTTATCACAAAATCTTGATTTTATCTCAAAATTTTGAATCCAAATTTGAAATCTGCAATTTCTACTACAAATTTCCATAATTTGGTTGCAAATCTTGACTTTAAACTAGAAATGTGTACCTTTCATTGTAGTTCAGAGCTTTCCCTTAATTTCAACTGTAAATTTTAAAATTTCCCCCTTAAACTCAAAATTTCTATTTAAGTTTTGAAATTAAAAGTTTACCGAACTTTCAAAATTATTCCAAAAACTTCGACTATTCGATTTTAATCTCAAAACTTTGAATTTGAATTCGATTTTCTTTTTTTGATTTCAAAAACAGAAGAGGAAGTCCGTAAAAACAATTAGTCATAACTAATAAATTATATTAACAATAAATTCAACAATAAATATTAAAAATTCTACGATATTTGGACAAAATCTTTTGATTTCAAAAACAAAAGTCCAAAAATTGACTTGGAGCTAACAAAAATTTAGTCATAGATAATAAATTGTATTAACAATAAATATAACAATGAATATTGAAAATTCTACGATATTTGGACAAAAATGTCAGTTATCAAACATCTAAGTCTGAGAAAACTTGAAATTTTTTCTTTATTTTCCAACATTTCAAATTTCTTCAAAATTTTCTTTTTCCCACATATTTCGAAGTTTTATTAAAATGCTTTTATTCGTTTAAAAATTTCCAAGTTTTTTTTCTCAAATTTTAAAGATTGCAGTAACATTTCGGTTTTTCCAAAAATCTTGATTTTAGCCATAAAATTTTGAATTAAAATTTGAAATCTGCAATTTCTATTACAAATTTCCATAGTTTTTTTACAAATTATAGCTTTAAACTCGAAATCTATAACTTTTTTGTAGTTTTCGTTTACTTTCGACTTCTAACCTTAAAATTTCTCTTTTAAACTAAAAATTTTCATTTAAATTTTGAAATTGGGAGTTTACTGAACATTTAAAATTATTCCAAAAACTTCGACTATTCGATTTTAATCTCAAAACTTTGAATTTGAATTCGATTTTTTTTAATTTCAAAAACACAATAGGAAGTTTAAATTCAAAATCCAAAAATCGACCTGGAGCTAAAAAAAAATTAGCCATAACTAATAAATTGTATTAACAATAAATTCAACAATAAATATTAAAAATTCTACGATATTTGGACAAAAATGTCAAGAATCAAACATTTAAATCTGAAAGAACTATAAATTTTTTCTCGAATTATCAAAATTTTCAGTTTTTATTCAAAATTTCTGGTTTTCTATTTATTTTTCAACATTTCAAATTTCCTCAAAATTTACGTTTTCCCACATATTTCGAAGTTTTTTCAAAATACTTCCATTAAAATGTCAACATTCGTTTTGAAATTTCCAATTTTTTTTTCAAATTTTTAAGATTGCATTAATATTTCGATTTTTTCAAAAATCTTGATTTTAGCCACAAAATTTTGAATTCAAATTTGAAATCCACAATTTTTACGACAAATTTCGGTAATTTTTCTGCAAATCTTGACTTTAAACTCGAAATCTATATCTTCTTTTTGTTATTCAGAGCTTTCCTTTCATTTCAACATTTAATCTTAAAATTTCTCCCTCAAACTCAAAATTATAATTTAAGTTTTGAAATTGAGATTTTACTGAACATCTCAAAGTATTCCAAAAACTTTGACCATTCGATTTTAATCTCAAAATTTTGAATTTGAATTCGATTTTTTTTTCAAGAACAGAATAGGAAGTCCGAATTCAAAGTCGAAAAATCGACTTGGAGGTAACAAAAATGAGTCATAACTAATAAATTGTATTAACAATAAATACAAGAATGAATATTAAAAATTCAACGATATTTGGACAAAAATGTCAGTTATCAAACATTTAAGATCGAAAAAACTGGAAATTTTTTCTCTAAATATCAAAATTTTCAGTTTTTACTCAAAATTTCTGGTTTTCTATTTATTTTTCAACATTTCACATTTCGTCAAAATTTTCGTTTTCCCACATATTTCGAAGTTTCATCAAAATGCTTTTATTAAAATGTCAACCTTCGTTTTGAAATTTGGAATTTTTTTTCTCAAATTTTAAACATTGCTATTTTTATTGGTGGAACCGACTGGTCCTTAGTTATCTTTAAAAATTGAAATACAAATCTTGTCCCCTGATGCCAAAGAAGATTAAAAAACACAGAGCAACCACTGTTGTGTTTTTTAATCTTTCTTGGTTTCAGAGGACAAGATTTGTATTTCGATTTTTAAAGATTGCATTAACATTTTAACAAAATCTCCAAACTTCGAGAAAAAAATTTTTCAATGAATAAATAACCATGTTGAGTGTTTTCTCAAAATTTCTAATTTTTCAACGCTGTTTTAATGTTAAAATTTTCCCAAAAAGACCTAAATGCATTAATCCAAAATCGAAGTTTTTTCTAATTTTGGGGGTTTTTTCGAAATTTCATTTTTTGTGGACATTTCCAGATTTAGTTTGCAACATACAATGTTTTCCTTCTTTTTTTTTAATTTCGAAATTTCGATTCTCATTCAACTTTTCTCTAAAAATTCAACAAAAAATCAAAAATCCTAACAAACAATTAAAAATCTGAAATTATAATTTAGAATTAAAACTAAATGAAATTTTAGAAAAAAGTACGGTTTTCCACAAAAAAAATATTTCTTAAAATGTATATTTTATTGAAATTTCCAGTTTGCCAAAATTTTTATTCTTAAGTTCCCAATTTTCGAAATTTGTTTGAAAATTTCTGAATTTTTCAGAACTTTGAAGTTTAATTATTAGATTTATAAATTTTGGTTTTCGAATTTAAACAGAAAATTTCGAAAAAATCGACTTTGGCTTTAAATTTTAACTACAACATTTTGGTTTTCTTTTCGAAGTTGTCTAGCTTTTTTTGTTTAAATTCAAAAATCAAAATTTATTAATCTGCTAATTAAACTTCAAATTTCTGGAAGAAGTGCCATCTACAAAATAAGTACATTCGACGTTTACTAGTTTTCTTTAATTTCTTCAATATTTTTGAATTTTGCTTAACGAATTGTGCCTTCATCAATATCAAATCCACGAACACTAGAACATTCTTTTAAATTAAATTGTTTTCTGAGGAGGATTTGGTTACTAAGAATAAAAGTGTAACATTTTTTGGTTTTATAACCAAGAAAGTCTTTTTTACTTTTTCTGGAGCTAAAAAAACACACGTAATATCATCTTGATTGATTATTTCTGTAAACTAAAAAAAAGCATCGTAGTCACATGCTAATTTTTTGAAATAGAACTAAAATATAGTATTTTTCCGTATTTTCTTCAATAGTATATTGTCAGCAAATGCGAAATATAGTACAACACTATATATTATAGTACGGTGACAATCCTAGGGTCACGTGACCGCGAAAATTTTGGGAGTTATCTCCTCCGAAGATAGAACTCGAAGACGTCGAACTCAAACGGCAGCCTCTAGTGAACGGCGTGTTCTAGCCCGATTTCGGGTTTTATCCAGGATAATACCAGGAACAGAATACATAAACAGATACGAATTTGCTTTTTCGAAACTAACCTCAAAATTCAGCATCGAATCGCACTTCCACACAGGCTCTCTGAGACGCAGAAATCGAACGGGAACTCCTAAGGGGGGACTACGTCTGTAGCAAGCCCCGCGAGTAACCGGCCTAAGGGGTAGAAAACGTCGTTTGAAGTCACCCCGGAGCAGACATCTCTGGTACTAGGGATGCACACGATACATCGATGTTTTCGTTTCGATGTTCGATATTTTTACATCGATACTTTTGTTCCCATGTATCGAAAGGCTATCGATATATTTGTTTCCGATGTATCGCGATGATGGGTGAGGGTATAATGTTAAATAAAATTTTGCCTTGTGATGTGGTGTAATATTACTGCGGGACATCGTATCTGATAAAAAGTAAAACGCAAATTCAAAAAATAAACGAACACAAACGACTCAAGCTAAAATAATAATTCTACAAAATAAATAACAATACGACGCACTGGTTTATTTAATTTTGAAGCATATTAACGTTGGTTAGCAGTTGGGTTGTTGTTTATAAAAAATATGTCAACGATAGCCTACCACTGTAGGCTATCGTTGACATATTTTTCTCACTAGAATAGGTGCAGTGTACTTACATTAATACTTGAGTGTCTTTTTCCGAATTATTTTAGATCTGTCGGGCGCATGAAAAAAGTGATGATTCGTCAGTAAACTACATAAGGTTTAAACAAATTTCATCGTACCAGAGAGGGTCACAAAAACTAAAACGTCGGAAAATAACTTTCGAGTATTAACCACTCTTAAAACTTGCACCTTCAACGGCGAATTTACTTCATTAACGTTGATATCAACATTTACATTCATCTCGCGATTTCGCCTTTTTTTATTTTCGCGTAACTTTCTTCTGCAATTCGTTGTTACCCTTTTTTGGAGGTCCTTTGGTCCTCGGTTATCTTTAAAAATTGAAATACAAATCTTGTCATCTGAAATCAAGAAAGATAGAAAAACACAACAAAGGTTGCTCTAACGCGTTTCGCTAGTCAAGCTATCATCTTCAGAGAGATACTAGTAACTCTCTGAAGATGGCTATTGAAACGCGTTAGAGCAAACTTTGTTGTGTTTTTTTAATCTTTCTTGGTTCCAGGGAACAAGATTTGTATTTTAATTTTCGTTGTTACCCGATTTTCACATAGAAAAGCAAATCAGCCAACGACTTTCCGCAACCGTTTTTCATATTGTCATTTAGACATAACCTAGCAATGTTTCGCCCGAGTCCCAACTGTGCAACCGTAAATCCTTTTTCTTTCTATTTATCTGGGCCTTGGAGCTTTGGCGTCAGTGACAGCTCAGAAAGTAAATATTTTCTTCAACTTAATTATACCTGAAAAGTTTTTTTTAACACATATTCGTAATATACTCACTTTTCTCTATCTTTCCTTAAAATTAATGCCATTATGATTGAATCACCCTGTATTTAAGTGACTCAAGTAATTATTTTTATTGTTGCATCATTTTTGAAAAGATTATGGCAGCTTTTTTTCTTATGCATGCTGCTGACGTTTTCCTTTTGGAATTCAACAAATCTTTCGAAAAACTTCAAAAGTTGGGATTATTAGAGGTTCATATTTAAAGTGGTTCTAATTTACAGAGCTCATAAGGGCGCATTTGGCAAATTCTCAATGGAGCGATTTTCTTAGATGCTTCGATGTTCAGTATTTCACATTTTATTTTACTAAAATGAAGATTAAGGTTTTTCAATTTACTATGGACTGTAATTACGAACCAAATCTACTGCCCATTTTCATATTTGTTTTTGGAAAATAACTCCATTCAATGACTATTGCCAAATCCATCATCCAAACCATTCGTTAGACTTAATTAAAACTTATATAAGTGCATCAGTATGCTAAGACAGTTTTACATTAGTTACTTGACTTCAATGGCAGGAACTTCTGATGAATATTAATCCGCAATATATTGCTATTATTCCCCCATTAGCCACCAGTGAGGCTTAATTAAATATACACATAAGAATGCAATAATCAGCAGGAGTAGCACAAGATAATGAAAGGTAATTCCCACATACATACACTTGAGGATTCGTAACTGTGTTGAAATAATTTGCCATTTCTTAGTCTTACGTGGTGTCAAGGGCACTGATTGACATTTATGTAGCTTATACATACAAAGGCGGGAACATAGGGAACTATAACACTTAATTCTGAAGCAAATTTATTATCTAAGTTTATTAATTGAACAAAACTATTAAATGTACATTAGATCTCTAGCATATATCCTTTGGCACCGATTATGGCCGGAGACGAAGCTCAATAGCTAATTTGCTGTTGGCATCCTTGATCAAATCGCGAATATCTTACAAATTAACAATATTATTTTATAACATAATTAATTAATTAACTATGTACATTCATATACAATACAATACAACATTCATAATACAATACAATAATAATATTCAATATTTTATTTCAAATTATTTCCAGTTTTATTTAATGGAACATAAGACTCGACGTTTTAAACTAAATATTAACAAATCTAAAACTGTTTTTATCCCTTTGTCACATCAAAAATTGATCTATAACTAGGCGATATGCATTTCGCCAACAAGAGTGGCAATATCAAGCGTATTAGTTATGTATTGACTGGGACTGGAACTAGATTTTCGACAGAAACGAAAGTGATAACAGTCCATTCAAAAAGTCCACAGGATGACACAGAGATGGCGTTACAAGAATTTTTACAATATGATTTTTATTTAGTACTAACCTTCAAACGATACGTGTATAAATTTGACAGCAATCTGACTATTGATTCGTGAGTTATAGCATTTTGTATGAAGCAACTTTTGTCATTGAAAAAAAAATGGAAAAAAGTGAATTTCGAGTTTTAATAAAGTATTGCTTTTTGATGAAAAAAAATACAGTGGAAACCAAACAATGGCTTGATAAACATTATCCGAACTCTGCTCCATACAGACAAATGGTAGAGAAGTGGATTGCTGAATTTAAACGTGGTCGTACCAGCACAAATGATGCAGAGCGCAGTGGAAGCCCAAATGAGGCTGTTATTCCAGAAAACATCAAAAAAATCCACAAATTGGTTATGAACGATCGCAAATTGAAGGTGCACGAGCTAGCTGACATTGTAAAGATATCAGTTGGTAGTGTTTTTACCATTTTACATGAACATTTGGGTATTTATTAGTCCAGGGTAGATAATTTTTGAAGAAAAAAAAAATATAGAATGAAACCTATCAGAAAAGGAAGATAATGCAACAAAAATAAAAGGAAAAATAAATTACGGGCGATCTGAGGTTTGGAAGGGGTAGGGGGTGAGTTTGTAAGGGTAAAAAACGGTTTATCTCGATTTCTGGCAAAACTACAAATCCTATGGAAAAAAGTTAGGTAGCAAAGTTGTAGGTAATAAGAAGATCTACAACTTTTGTATCTACACTTTTTTAACATAACCACAAAATTAACGTAAAAAATTCAAAAAACCCGGTTTATTGTTTTTTATTTTTATCTTTTACAAAAAAAAATATTTTTTTTACGAAATTTGGTGAAAACTTACCTTTTTATATCCCAAAAACCCTGTATTTTTTTTGATTTAGAATATTTATTTTTTCACCCTATTTTGACTCAATATCGAAAAAGCATCCTAATTTTCAATCGAAAAATCTCACGTTAAAATTTTAGCTTTTTCAAAAAACCCGGTGGGCTTTTTGTTTGTTGAAATGTCTACTTCCTGATGATGCAAAAAAAATTATTCATTACTATGGTAAATCTTCAAAGAAAATTCAAAAAAACGAAAAGTGCTCTCAACTCGAAATTTTTTTTTATCGTTATGTACAATTTTGAGCTATTTGTTAAAATTTATACTTTAATTACTCGAAAAATGTAAGATTTTATTTTACATTGATAAACAAAAAAATTACAAATCCAAAAAACATAAAGATTGCAAAAAACATAGTTGTTTTAAATATTAAAGATTGGATTTTAATGGGATTTAATCTAAAAAATATGACTGTAGCTATTGTTTTCAGTAAAAAAGTTTATTTCTTAAATTCTCATTACATTTATGTCATAGAAAATTAATCTTTTTATTTATCAAAACATTGTCTTCAATTTTAATCACTTATCCATCAGTTTTTGTCTCTTTGATGGTATTTCTTCATCGTTAGATTCAGCACACCTTTCCGATTCTACTAGATCTTCGAAGTCTTCAAGACCATCATCGTCTTCGTCTCCAACATCATTTCTCGTTTGCACTGGTTCTTCATCCACAATTTCATCTAGATCATCGTAGGTTTCTTCTACCACATTGGCGCATTTTTCAGAACCATGACAATTTGAACATAAATTTGTGCATTTTAAACCAGGTTTTCGGCAGCCACATTTTAAACTATTGCATCCAGTTTCAGCTGCAGCAATATGACTGGAATTAATTCTTTTTCTATAAATTTGGGCATAATGACCCGTAGATGTTACTTCCAGCCCCAATCTGTTGCTGTCAGTTCGTTACCCAGCCAAGTTTGAAGCTGATAATATGCCCTGTAACAATGTTGTTCTGCTGCACCTTCTGCGGGTGGGAGATTTGCCAATATAAAAGACGATTTAATTTTTGCTAATTGATATTTTTGAAATCTTAGTTGATTTAGTGTAATATTATCATTTTTACATTTATAAATAGATTTGATTAATTGTAATCTATTTTTTTTATATCTTCTTTGTTTGCATCTTTTTTAAAAAAAATATTAGCCAAATTTGATAAATTTTTATCGCCTATTAATGAATTCGCGATACTTTTCTTTCCTTTTCCGGCAAATCCAGATGTTGTATAGCAACCAGAAAAACAATGCAGAAATTCTCTCTAAAATTCCCTTTGATGGGCTAAAATTTTCCGTAAATCACTCAGGTATATAAGTATAACCTTAAAATAGCAATAAATAGACATTTATGCATATAATTTAAAGACGATTCTACAACTTCCTCGAAATATTGCAGATGTCTTATTAAATATTAACTTTATTAACTTATTTGGTTGTTAATTATAGTAGTATATTTCGATTTACAATTTTCTGTTTATCAATGTAAAATGAAATCTTAGGTTTTTCGAGTAATTAAAGTATAAATTTTAACAAATAGCTCAAAATTGTACATAAAGATAAAAAAAAAAATTTCGAATTGGAGAACTTTTCGTTTTTTTGAATTTTCTAAGATTTACCATAGTAATGTATATTTTTTTTATACCATTAGAAAATAGACATTTCAACGAATAAAAAACCCGCCGAGTTTTTTGAAAAAGCTAAAATTTTAAGGTGAGATTTTTCGATTGAAAATTAGGGTGCTTTTTCGATATTGAGTCAAAATAAGGTGAAAAAATAAATATTTTAAATCAAAAAAAATAACAATGTCTTTGGGATATGAAAAGGTAAGTTTTCACCAAATGTAGTAAGAAAAAAATTTTTTTGTAAAAGATAAAAATAAAAAACTATAAACCTGGTTTTTTGAATTTTTCACGTGAATTTTGAGGTTATGTTAAAAAAGTGTAGATACAAAAGCTGTAGATCTTCTTATTACCTACAACTTTGCCATTTAACTTTTTTCCATAGGATTTGTAGTTTTGCCAAAAATCGAGTTATTTACCCTTAAAAACTCACCCCCCTTCCCCTTCCCGACCTCAGATCGCCCGTAATTTATTTTTTCTTTCATTTCTGTTTCATTATCTTTCTTTTCTAATAGGTTTTATCCTACTATATTTTTTTTTACTTTTTATCGTTTTTGAAGGCTTCTACCCTGGTCTATATGCGAAAGCTCTGTGCAAAGTGGGTGCCGCGTGAGCTCACAGTCAACCAAAAACAACGAATCGATGCTTCAGGGGAGTGTTTGGCGCTGTTAAACCGCAATAAAATGGAATTCTATCGTCGACATGTGACAATGGATGAGACATGGCTTTACTATTACACACCGGAATCCAAAAGACAGCTGAGTGAACAGCAGTCGACGAACCGAATCCAAAGCGAGCAAAGACGCAACAGTCGGCCGATAAGGTGATGGCTTCTGTATTTTGGGATGCGAACGGAATAATATTCATCGACCATCTCCAAAAAGGAACCACCCTAAACAGCGACTATTACTGTGCACTTTTGGATCGATTGAAGGCTGAAATCGCAAAGAAACGGCCACATTTGCAAAAGAAAAAAAAGTTGTTTTACCAAGACAATGCACCGTGTCACAAATCGATGAAAACGATGGCAAAATTGAATGAATTGGGCTTCGAATTGCTTACCCATCCACCGTATTCTCCAGATTTAGCCCCCAGCGACTTTTTTCTGTTTTTAAATCTCAAGAGAATGCTTGTTGGAAAGAAATGTAAGTTCAATGATGAAGTAATCACTGAAACTGAGGCCTATTTTGACGAGAAAGAGAAATCGTACTATAAAAGTAATATCGAAAAGTTGGAAAATCTCTATATTCGTTGTATCGCCCTCGGAGGCAACTATGTTGAATAATAAAATCGAGTTTTGTCAAAATTTTGTTTTTTTCTTACTTATCCTGCGGACTTATTGAATGACCTGGTATTTAGGCTTTTTAAAATTGAATTTATCCCTTCCAATCTAGTGTGCATTTCCTTCAGGCGTGTATAGTGAATCATAGGTAACTGAACTACCAACAGTTGAAACACTGCAACCTAGCGAAGCGGTTGCTCTCTGGAAAAGTTCCCAGAAGACAAGGATTCTAATGAACAGACCAATCGGTTTGAACATTGATTACATTCGAAGTTTGGAAACCAAAAACCGGTTTCGATCTTGTCAGATCTCGTCCATCTGGTATATCCAACTCGAATCACACTAACAAGATCTAAACCGGTCTTTGGTTTCCAAATTTTAAATGTAATAAATGTTCAAACCTATTGGTATATGCCTTAGAGTACACTAGAAGCAAAATTCTGTATTTGCAATAATTTTTTACAATTTCAAAGAAAATTAACAAATTTAGAAGAAGAAAGAAGGGTTGCTTCAATTACATTAACATATATATACCTATCACGTAAAAACATGGTTACTTACAGAGTTACATTAAATCAAGAGGTACACGTTTTTTGATGATAACTCAAAATTATTAAGAAGGCAAATACAGAGTTTAGTGGATCCAAATATAGTCATGAATGTAGCTTCTTTTTTGGCATTATATGATCATTAATAATACTTATTTGAATAATACCATTATCTATATAAAAATCTTCAAAACAAAAATCAAAATAAAATAAGTCGAAATTTATAAACCAAAATTTCGAAAAAAGAAATCGAAATTTGTTCAAATTAATCCAAATAATGTCAAGTGCAATTTCTAAGACTGTTTTTGTAGATACCAATTTACCTGTTGATCTACTAATTATTGGGCTAGTTCTATTTCATTTCCTAATTTGTCCATAATATATTTTGATAATTGCTCTATAATTCAAATAAATAAAACTTTAATAAGTCAACTTAGAAACTTGTTCAGTTCAGTAATATTATAAATTAGTTTTAAAATGTTAATTTATTAATAGTTTTCTATAAATGAACCTCACATAACATCACATATTTCTTACATCATGTGGCAATCTTTTCGTTGCATGTGGATCAAATTAAATGTAAAATCTGACGCAAATGATATTTTAATAAGGTTATTTTCGTTTGTAAATAATATTCAACAGATAATGTCAATGAATCACTTTTGGAAAACTTCTGGTTCGTTGAACTAAAATACGTCTAGTAAATTCGAGCAATTAATTTTCTTTGCCAAGACAAATGCATTCAACTTAATTTTTAAGCAAACGACTAATCAATAATCATGTATCATGTTGGAGTATTGGTTTGTAATATCCTTGTTCACGCCGAACAAGCGTGGAAATGCTGGAACCTGTTCGTGTAATTAACATTGCACATTAAAAGAAAGCTTAGTGTCATATAATTGATGCAGCTTTAATTTGTTTGGGTTTAGACGCTTGTATGTTTACGATCTGTTAAAGCTTAAAGACATGTTAACTGTGCAAAGTGATTTACAATGATTTATTGTCTTCCAGTGATTTTTCTCTTAACAATGTTCTTCTTTACCCTAGTTATCCAATACGATTAAGTTCTAAATATACATGTAGACTTTATTTTTCTGTAGTTTTCTTCCAATTCAATTGGTTATTAACAAGTCAAAAATCATTTCCGGTTCTACCAGTAATCACCAATGCGATGTATCTATGAATGCACACGATACATCGATGTATCTATCAAAAACATCGATGCTTTCGTTAGATACATCGATGTATCTATCAAAAACATCGATGTTTTCATTTCGATGTTCAATATTTTTGTATCGATACGTTGGTTCCTATGTATCGATGGTATCGATACATTTTTTCTATGTATCGATTGGCGAAATAAGTTCAAAAAAAAAATCTTACCCTTTCGACGGTTAAAATTTATCTAGGGACCAGATGTCACCCAATCCTATTTCACAGTAACTAGTTTAATTTGATTAAATAAATCGATTTTTTAAATTTCACTTTTTTTTAAATTTCTGACTTTTTTCAAAGTTTCGACTTTCGAATTTCAAACTTTAAAATTTCCCCTCTTTCAAACTTTCGACTTTTCCGAAAAATTCAACTTTTTTCAAAATTTTGCCTACTACTACTACTAGTTTAATGAAAATTACTTTTTATTTTACTGTTATTCAACCTATCAAACAGTTAATCTTTTTGAAAAATTTGACTTCTTAATCATTTCAATTTTTTAATTCAAAATTCCTGAAATTTGTTCTCTGGAAAAATCAGAATGTTGAGTTTTCTTAATGAATTTTTCTATAATTCCGACTTCATTTACAAATGTTGTATTTTTTGTCAAAATTTCAACTTTTTCAAAACTTTCGCTTTGACATTTTTTTCACATAATTTTCATTTATCCAAATTTTGATTTTTTCAAAATTTTACTTTTATAAATATTTTGAGTTTTCCGATAGTTTCGACTTTACATTTTTCTCTTTAGAAAATTCTGGATTTTTTGAAAAGCTTGACACAGAAGAGTTTTTAAATGTCCAGTTTTTTGAAAAATTGTATTTTTTTCAAAATTACGATATTTCAAAATTTAAACTTTCTTCAAAAATTTCGACTTCCTATCAAAATTTGCGTCTTTTAAGTCATTCGACTTCAAAATTTCGACTTTTTTAAATCTCTGGCTTAAAAAAATGTTTTTTAATTATTGTTAATTTTTTTAATATTGGCTTTTAAAAATGGAGATTTTATTTTCCAAAATTTTGACACTTTTCAAAACCTTGAATTTTTGAAAACTCCGACGTTTCTTCCAAATTTTCACTCTTAAAATTCTTACTTTTTTCAAATTTTACCTCTTTATGTTTCGACTTTACAAAATATTTCTAACTCTTTTGAATTGGATTTTTTTGAAAATTTCGACTTTATTCGATTAGTTTTGACATTTTGGTTTGGTGGAACGGACCGGTCCTTGGTTATCTTCAAAAATTGAAATATAGAAATTGTCCCCTGAAACCAAGAAAGATTAAAAAACACAACAAACGTTGCTCTAACGCGTTTCGACAGCTAATCTGCCGCATCAGAACGCACATGCGCATCTAATCATGTATGTCGTAGTGTCAGATAAGGAATTGTTTGGAAACTCTTTAAGAAACAGACATTAATCTTTTTTTATTTTTATTTTAACTAACCAGGAGTTTTCCATTTTCCAACATTTCTCTTAATTGCCAGTTTCCAGTTTTTTTGGAAGTTTGAAAGTTTTTGATAATTTTCACTTTTCTTCAATATTTGGACTCTTCAAAAATGTTGGCTTTTTTTTGAAAAATTAACTGAAAATGTTTTACTTTTTTCAATCTCCACATTTCTTCAAAACGTTGAGTACCTGTTTTTTTGAAATTCGGATTATTTTTCAAAATTTCAACTCTTCTAAAAGTTTAGTTGAAATTTTTTTTATTTTATCAAAATTTTGACATTTTTGAAAAGGTCGACTTTTAACAGTATGTTTTCAAAATGTTGACATTATTTTTTAAAAGTTTGATTTTTTTTAAATACTAATTTTCTATGAAAATTTCGAAAAATTTCTTAATTTCGACAATTTCAAAAGTTTCCCTTTTCTCATTTGGCTTTTATCTGAAAATATCGATTTTTTTAAATGAATTCTTGGTAAAATTTTGGATTACTTTGCAAACATTTCGTTGCATTTTAAAGTTTTTGATTTACTTCGTAAATTTGAACTTTTTCATGATGTCAATTTTTTCAACATATTGACCTTTTTTTTGAAAATCTTAACTTTTTTTGAAAATCTTAACTTTTTTTGAATTCTTTGAAATTAAATTTCTTTTTGGGATTTGTGACTTTTTAATTTTTTTTTAAGTTTTAAGTAACAAAAATTTCGAAATATTTGATAATTTTGACTTTTTTCGGAATTTGGGTTTTTCAAAAGTTAAGGTTTTTAGATTTTACTAAAAATTATTATATTTTTTTTATATCTTGATCTTTCTTCATAATTTCGAAGTTTTTTTAAATTTTAGACTATTTTTTAAAATTTAAACTGTTTTTTTTTAAATTGGCTATATTTTAAAATGTCGGTTTTATTTAAATCCTTAAGTGTCTTGGAAGTTTTAACTTTCTATGGAAGCTGACATTTTTTAAAATTTTGACCTTTTTGGAAATTTTGACGGTTTGGAAAATTTCCAGTTTCTTTAAAATTTCGACTTTTTTGAAACTTTTTAAAATTCTACCTTTTTAAAGATTTGGAATGTTTTTGAAACATCTATTTATATTTAAAACTTTAACATTTCAAATAATTCTTAAAAAATCGACTTTTTTTGAAGATTTTGAATTTTTTGAAATGGATAATTTTTCAAATGTTTACTTTTTTAAAAGTATTCACTTTTTAAATTTTTGTTTTTTTTTTCATCAAATTTTCTTTAAATACTTTGACATTTTTATGTAATATACTCAAGTACCTATGGTCGAAAATTTAAAAAATAATGCGAAGCATTCAAAAAATTTAAAATTTTTGGAAAAATCGAAATTTTAGAGGCAAAATGTAAAAAATAAGTTAACATGTTGAATAAATCCGAATATTTTAAAAAAATTAAAAACTTTGAAAAATGGAAAACTTTTCATAAAAAGAAAATTTTCAAAAAATCAAATTTTCAAAAATATGGGAGTTTTAGAAAAAATTCGTATTTAATTTTTAAGAAAGTCGAAATATTAAAACAGTCAAAAACGTCAAAAAAAGTGAAAATTTGAAAAAAATAACAATTTCCCGAAATTATCAATTTTAAAAAAGCCTTGCAATTTAAAAAATCTAAATTTTGAAAAAGAGAAAACAGAAAAATTTTCAACATTTTGAAAAATAAATGAATTTCTACAAAATGTCGCAATTTTCCCCAATTTTCCAAAAAAGAAACAATTTGAAAAAAAGTAGAAATTTTAAAGAAAAATTTTAAATGATGTCGAAATCTTTAAAAAAATATAAATTTTTCAAAAAAATGAATGGAAATTTTGAAAAAAATTTGTATAAATTTAAAAAATGAGGGAAGTTTAAAAAATATTCGAAATTATAAAAATGTTTCAAAAAATATTTTGAAGAATGATTTTTCGAGAAAGTCAAATTTTGGAAAAATAGATAAATTTTAAAAAGTGGTTAATAATTTTAAAAGCCTTTTAAAAAATACTTAAAATTTTGAAAATAAGTGCGAAAATTTGAAAATATGTCAAAATTTTGAAAAATTTCGAAATTTTAATAAAAACATTTAAAATTAAAAAAACGAGGTTTTACAAAAAAGTAACAAGTTTCAAATCAATTTTGAAAAAATCGAAGTTAGCCAAAACATCGGTGAAAAAAATTGGGAACTGAAAAAAAACTATCGAAATGTACGAAATAGAACTGTCTAGTGTAAACGCAACCTTAGTACCTAATTATTGGATATGTTAATCGTGGATGAGTGGAATGACAGGACCCTCGATATGGCAACATTCAGGGATTATTTCATAGGAATACAATACTCACAATCAGTCACTGTCTTAAAATATAGATCTGCCCTGGGGTTAAGCACCGTTTTTATGGTTTTTTAGCTGCCCTACTCGCAGAAAAAGAAGCATAAAATATTCATTCACTCATCAAAAAACTACTCATTTAAAAACTTATTTGTTTTTTAAATATTTGCTAATAGGTGGTTAATGTCCTGCTTTAGAAATTTGTCTTTCTTTTAAGTAAAGGTATTAAGCGTTGAGGCTGACAAATGTTCGGACTGATTAGCTGATTACCCACCTTTCCAACATCGAAATAATAAAACTTACAAAATAACGAGCCGACGACAAATTACCCACATTTAATTATGAGATGAAAGGTGCGGCATATTACCAGTCTTTACTTCAACTTACGTCACGTTATTTAAAAAATAAAGCAATATTTTTAACATTTCAGGGTTAGATTGCCCCAAGCGACAAATAAACAGAAATGATATTTCTAATTAACTAGAAGGAATGTGTATTTAAATAATATATATTTAAATCTTTAATTAGTAATGCATATAATTTCTCAAAAATGGGCTCCTTAAAATGGTAAACTAATCAATTTTCCTTTTTCTCGAAACTTGGTCAATCTTTTGAGACATTTTGAAAAAAAATTATCTTAAACCGGAGGATGCGCTCTTCTTCTTTGTTAACAGTGTCATTCCTCTGACTTCCGCTGCGATGGGTCTTTATATCAGAAGCATCACGAAGAAGACTTCTTTGGAAATTTTAATTTTATCATTTTATCCTCTTTTGACTATTTTCCCAAAATTCTCAAAGGAATTTTCATTTCATTTAAAAATTTCGACTTTTTCTCAAAATTCTCAGTAAAATTTCCATTTCATTTCAAAATTTCGACTTTTTCTCGACATTTTTTTTCTCCAAATGTCGACTATTTTTTCAAAATTCGTCTTTTTTGATGGAACGGACTGGTCCTTGGTTATCTTCAAAAATTGAAATACAGAACTAGTCCCTTGAAACCAAGAAAGATTAAAAAACACAACAAAGGTTGCTCTAACGCGTTTCGACAGCCAAGCTGTCATCTTCAGAGAGAAATTAATATCTAATCTTAAAATTAACCCTTATATACTAAGAATATTCACTTCGTGCGTGATCGGCCACACCCGAACGCGCATGCGCATCCGTCACACACGTTGTTGTGTCACAATTCCTTATCTATCGACCTTAACTATTTTTAACAGAGATAAATGGCCTAAAGGTCCAGGTTGTTTCCATCCTTATGGATGGCTAAGCTTTCACATGCATTTAACATATAATTCTTATTAACTACTCTTAACAATTTAATATTTATCTATCCTATGATCTAATTCAAAGGCATGTCGAGCTACACTTGACTTCTCAGTTCTTCCGTACCTCAAATGAGCCAAATGTTCCTTCAGTCGGATTTTAAGAGATCGTCTAGTTTGCCCGACATACTTTTGAGGACAATCCCTACATGAAATTTGGTAAATACCAGACTTATCTGTTTGCTCTACTTTATCCTTTAAACTACCCAAAAGCGAATTTAATTTTCCGTTAGAAGTATAAATAACTCGAAAGACCTGGTTTCGTAAAATTCCACCCAATGTTTAAAATTCGTCTTTTTTTTTAGAATTTTGACTTCATTCTCAAAATTCAACTTTTTTATGAAAATCCGACTCTCTCTAAAAAATTTTGAATTTTATCTCAATTTGGAACTTCGAAAAATGTCAAACATTTTCAAAATTTCGAACTTTTTATTGCAATTTCGACTTTTTTTTTGATATTTCGTTATTTTTCTTATCCTTTTTTTTTAAGTTTCGACTTTTTTGGAATCTAACTTCCCGAATTTCCAGAAAAAGGCGAACATTTAATGTTTTTAGTTATTTTTTTCTGAAATTCAGCTTTTTTCCAAAATTTTTGTTTTTGAAAATTCTTTTCTTTAGAAATCGTCTTTTTTCCAAAATTATCCCTTTTCTGAAAATGTAACTTTTTTAAAGAATTTCGGAAAATTTCATGCATTTCAAAATTTGCCATATTCTCTAAATTTCAGCTTTTATCTCAAAATTCGATGTTTTATGCTTCTGGAATTTCAACTTTTTCCTCGAATTAGGCGCTTACTCGAAGTATTAACTTTTTCAAAATTCTTTTATTTTTACAAAATTAGAACGGAGTTTTAATAATATGGCAAACAGGTTGGAAAACATATTTTTGAGAAATTTCGATACAAGTTTCTTGAACATGCTTACTGAAATTTAACGATTGTCAAAATTAAAATAAAAAAGTAGAATTTCCAGTGAAACGATTTTTGGAAATTGCGATTTTTTTCTCAAAAAATGTACGTGTATTGACTATGGTACGCCTTCGATTAGAAATGCATACAATTTTTTCGCACCAATAGGCCCCTTAAAATGAAAAACTAATCAATTTTCCTTTTTCTCGAAATTTGGTCGCTCTTTTGAGACATTTTGAAAAAAAAAGCTTTTTTTGAAAATTTAAATATTATCCTCTTTCGACTATTTTCTAAAAATTCTCAAAGAAATTTCCATTTCATTTCAAAATTTCGACTTTTTTTCGACATTCTTTTTCTCGAAATGTCAACTATTTTTTGAAAATTCGTCGTCTTTTTTTTTCAGAATTTCGACTTCTTTCGCAAAATTCAACTTTTTAGGAAAATTTGACTCTCTCTGAAAAATTCTGAATTTTATCTCAATTTGGAACTTCCAAAAATGTCAACCTTTTCAAAATTTCGAACTTTTTATTGCAATTTCGACTTTTGCTTTCGAGATTTCGTTATTTTCTTAGCCTTTTATATGACAGTTTCGACATTTTTAGTATCTGACTTCCTGAAAATCTCAAATGGTTTCTTAAAGTTTGCCTTTTTCTGGAAATTTTGATTTTCACCTCAAAATTCGACATTTAATGTTTCTGACATTTTTTGCTTTTCCTCGAAAATCGTCCGTAGTAGTTTGGGTTTTTCTTCTAGAATTATTTTTTTCCATAATTCACCTTTATCCCAAAATTCGTCTTTTTCTTCCAATTCTTTTCTTTCGAAATTGTTTTTTTTATTCGCATTTTTCTGGAAAATTTGGCTTTTTTCGAGAATCTGAAAAACTTCATATATTTCCACATTCGCTTTATTCTGGAAATTTTAGCTTTTATTGGATGTTTTATGTTTCTGGAATTTCAATTTTATCCCCGAAATTGACGCTTTCCCGAAGTGTTAAATTTTTCAAAATTCTTTCATTTTTACAAAATTAAAACGGAGTTTTAATAATATGGTAAACATTTTGGAAACATATTTTTGGGAAATTTCGAGAAAAGTTTCTTGAAAATTCTTCCTGAAATTTAAAGATTGTCAAAATTTAAATGAAAAAGTAAAAATCCAGTAAAAAGATTTCTGGAAATTGCAAATTTTTCTCAAAAAATTTACTTGCGCACGATATTACTTGTAGCACGATATTTTTGTGATTTTTTGGTTGCACTATATTTGCTTTTTTTTATCCTCCATCTTCAAAAATTGAAGTATACATCTTGTCCCTTGAAACCAAGAAAGATTAAAAAACACAAGAAAGGTTGCTCTAACGCGTTTCGATAGCCAAGTTATCATCTTCAGAGAAACGCGTTAGAGCAACCTTTGTTGTGCTTTTTACTCTTTTTTGGTTTCAGGGGACAAGATTTGTATTTCAATTTATGCACTATATGCATCCCAAAGATATTGTATTTGCTTCAGGATCAACAAGGAAGGTATACAAAATATCCCCACTTCCTCTGTGAATAGGATAGTCGAGCACAACATTGGATTAAAAAAGATTGATCACAAAGAGCATTATCAACCCTTGGAACAAACAATATTGTGAAAGGGGCTAACTGATCGCTTAAAAATTTTGCTAGCGTCACTTCACATTAAATTAAGTATTATGACGCAATTTGTAAACTTGTGTACTTAAGTATCTAGGTGATAAATTTAAGCATCTATCAGATGCAAAGATCAAAGAAGACATTTTTGTTGGCCCTGAGATAAGAAAGTTAATGCAAGACACTAACTAAAAAAAATATGAATAAAACTGAAAAGATAGTGAAACATTTTTTAGGGAAACAAAATAGGCATAGCTGCTCAACAATTTTCATAAATTGGGTTGCAATGTAAATATAAAGTTACATTTTCTGCATTCTCATATTGAGTTCTTTCCTGGGAATCTTAATGCCGTAAGTAAAAAACAAAGTATTAAGCTTGTTGAGAACAAATACCAAGAAGATGGATGCAAACATAATGCAGAACACTGCTGGATATTGAAGAAAAACGAACTTGATGGAAAGCAAAAGAGGAAAAACTGAACATCAATTTTGAAGGCAGTAAAAAAAATAACCCTTAGTCTTCTTGATTCACTTAGTCTCTTTAGCATTATCTTTAATTAATACAATTAGTTTTTTAAGTAAAAATTTTATTTTAAGTTCAGTAATGTTTGTTTGTTTATGAAAATTGTTAAAAATTCTAAAAAATCTCGATGCTCTAGAAAAAAAAAACGGAGCTGTATTTCAACTCAACTACTTAAATATTAAAAAAAATAACACAATTATTCGAAGGGGGAAAAATTAAATTTAGCAGGTCTGATAACGAAGGCTTCCACGGCCAGAGTCAGTACAGGATATACTTCTTCCGGGATTGGACCGTGTCAAAGAACTACTAACAGTTTTAGTAGTTCTTTGACACGGTCCAATCCCGGAAGAAGTATATCCTGTATTAGCAGGTCTGTTTTATCGAATCTGTCCGAAAGGTTAGATAAATTTGGTTTTCCTAAAATTCGGATATTTTACTAAAATTAAATTTTTTCTCGAAGATGATATTCTAAAAAATGTTAAAGTTGTTTTCAAAATTTTACCTTTTTCTCTTAAAATTGGACTTTCCTTGAAATATCTTAATATTTTCTACAAATTTTGACCCTTTTCCTAAATTTTGGTGGAACGTACTTGTCCCTGGTTATCTTCAAAAATTGAAATACAAATCTTGTCCCCTGAAACCAACAAACCCATTTTCAGAGAGTGAAAATTTCTTCACTGGCGTAGATCTCGCGGAAGCAAAATGATACCCGAGATGTATTTCAGAAGGAAGCAATGCTTTTAGAATATAAACATTTTGTTTTGGTGCAACGCACTGGTCCTTGGTTATCTTCAAAAATTGAAAAACAAATCTTGTCCCCTAAAACCAAGAAAGATTAAAAAACACAACAAAGGTTGCTCTAACGCTTTGAAGATGATAGCTTGGCTATCGAAACGCGTGAGAGCAGCCTTTGTTGTGTTTTTTAATCCTTCTTGGTTTCATGGGACAAGATTTGTATTTCAACCTTGTCTTAAAATTTCGAGTGTATTTTTCAAAAATCTGTTTTGTTTCTTCTTTTCTAGATATTTAAACAACGTTGATCTAAAAAGAACTTTCCTGGGAGTGATTATTATTTCTGCGTTTGTCATGTAAATATGTTAATGGCAATTCTAAGCTCGGTGATGTTTATCACCTCATTAATTAATTTTAAAAATCTCCACAACCGAAATACTCCCGGAAAAAGATAATTATTATTATTATGTTTTCGTAGTCTAGGAATGGGTCTTGAGGCAAAATTAAAATCGATAACAGTAGCTAATAAAATAAGATAACATTGTAATGACCATAATTTTCACCATAATTAGGTAAATTAAAATTATTCAAAATTATCTCTATCTATGAAAATATTCTAAAATTTTAATTCCTGCTGCTATTAATACGAGGTATGTGATAAACCAAATTAACATTATGTTGAATTTGACACATCATAATTGGTAATTTTGATATTATTTAATCTTATTGTTTGGTTCAAAAGCAGGTTACAAAGAAAACAAAACTCTTAGCAATTTTTGATATTAAATACCCACTTAAAACTCCACCATAATTATCATAATTGAATTTAAAAGTGTTTCTGAAATCACTAACGTAATAGCTTCAATCGTAGGATGTAATAAATAGAGCATTATGGTTTAGTGGTGCGGAAAGCCCACATTAATTATTATAGTGTAAGTAACCTACCTAGTAAAGATTAGAAAAATGTCAACTGTATGGTAAGGTATGAAATCATTTGCGATAAAATTACGATGGTAAAGAATTGATACAGTTATCCGCCGGCGAACGAGGCATAAGTTTCTTACAAATCTAACTGAGCATGCTATATATCAACCGGCAAAACAAGTTGCGTGTGAAATCAATATAAAATATAATCATTTCTAATTTTTATAACAATAAAACTAGTAGGTGACATCAACCCATAACACCGCAGCTTGAAGGTGTTAACTATTTTTTGTAACATTGAACTTCATTGGAAAACTGTGTCAGTGATTTAAATTAACTAAAGACATGGTGATTAGAATCTGATAGAATACTATGAACGTCAGCATTATCTATATAAATAATAAAATTGAAGGGTATGTGGGTTCAAAATAACTGTCTGTATAATCTCACATGAGTACTTATATAGATAACCCATATGTCTGCAATATTATCGCTAAATTTACAGAATATACTTCTTCCGGGATTGAACCGTATCAAATAATTACTAAAAGTGTTCGACGTTTCTCCCATCATCGTAGGGGGCTTCTTCAGGAACAAAGAAAAGAAAAAATAAATAAAAAGAGAAATATAAGGGAACATGCAAGAATGAAAAGGCCAATTTCAAAACATCAGAGCACGGTAACTCAGTGTGTTCACCATAGCAGAGGCGAAACTCTTCTGAATTGATAATTGGTACAAACGATAACAAAGTTCAGACAGAAGAGCACGGTAACTCAGTATGTCCACCATGCCGGAGGCCAAACTCTTCTGAGAGGAAAGAAGGAAAGGGAAACTTTATATACCATTCGTCTGCGCGATCACTCCCGAAGATTTCTGATGGTTGGTTTCCAGATGGAGGAAAGCATATAACCGTCGTCTCTGTTGATGTTGTTGGGGAATTTTTGGATTTAAATGGCCTCGCCTATCTTCCTATTATAGTAATTGGGAATATTGGATATAATTGAAATATTATCAAAGAGAATCTTATGTCCGGTCTCATGTTGATGTTCCGCAATGGCTGACAGCGAAAATAAACCAGACCTAAGAAATCCTTGGTGCTCCGATATTCGTCTCTTACATGATCGCCCCGTTTCTCCGATGTGCACTGAACCACAAGAACAAGGAACCCTGCACACAACATTAGAACGAAAGGATGACATTTTATCTTTGGGAGATATCTGTTGGACCTTTGAAGATGATGAAAAAATGGATTTAATGTTGTGTTTTCTCAATAAATTTCCGATTTGATCTGTTACTCCGTGAACATAAGGAAGAAAGGCTTTAGAAGAAATTAATTTCAATTTCAAAAGATTCCATGAAAATATTTGCTACGACTGGGGATAAGGGGGATACCCATTGGGGTGCCGGAGACTTTTTTTTATAGAAGTTTCTGCTGTTATTGCAAAATTTATTGACCATGCATAAAATGTATCCAAACTTTTTTCCACGGGCAGATTTAAAAACTAAAACAATTTACATCATTTCCAGGAGAGAACGGAATTTTCCTTCTCTGGTTTCAAGGAATTTCTAGGCCAAATTTCTTGGCAATCGTTTCAGTGATTGAACCGTGAAGGTTCAGTGATTGAACCCTGAAAACGCTATAAACAAACGGACTAACACACCTTTGCATTTACATGTTACGTAGGATTTGGCTATGGCACAACCAAGATGGCAAAATCAACTTAGTGTATGGCCTATTACCGCATCAAAATTGTTAATTGAGAAAAGCTCTTTGGCAGTCAACATTCTAATTATAAAAACGAAAACTGAGAACGTACAGATATATTGGGTTGGCAACTAAGTAATTGCGGATTTTTTTTTAGAAAATCAAAGACAATTTTTTCATGGAACTAAATAATTTTATTGTGTAATGTATTATTTATTTTGGTCAATGACCTTTTGCCATTTTTCAGGCAGCATCATAATCCCCTGTTCATAAAACTTCTGGTTTTTATTAGCAAAAAACTAAATCAGGTACGATTTGACATCATCATCATTATTGAAATTTTTATCATTCAACGAGTTTTGTAAAGATCGAAACAAAAAGTAATCAGATGGTGCAAGGTCAGGACTATATGGTGGATGTGGCAAAACATCCCAACCAAGCTCTAATATTTTTTGCCGAGTGACCAAAGATGTGTGTGGCCTTGCATTGTGATGATGAAATACAACATTTTTTCGATTTGTCAATTCGGGCCGCTTTTCTTCAAGTGCATTATTTAATTTCGTTAGTTGTTCAATGTAGACATCAGAATTGATTGTTCGGTTGGGTGGTAAGAGTTCAAAGTAGACAATTCCTTGGTAATCCCACCAAACTGATAACAAAACCTTCTTTTGATGAATATCAGCTTTTGATGTTGTTTGAGTTGGTTCACCTGGCCTGCTCCACGATTTTTTTCGCTTGATATTGTTGTAAACAACCCATTTTTCATCGCCAGTTATCAGTCGTTTTAAAAATGGATCATTTTCATTACGTTTCTTTAGCAAATCGCAGCTGTTAATGCGTTGCGTTAAATGCATTTCTTTCAGTTCCTGAGGAACCCATGTATCGAGTTTTTGAACATAGCCAAGTTGTTTTAAGTGATTTTCAATGCATGTATGTGATACATGAAACTTCTCTGCAATCTCACGTGCTGTACTGTGACGATCCCAATCGATTATTGCTTTGATTAGGGCGTCATCAACTTCAACTGGACGACCAGACCGTTTTTCATCTCTGAGTGAAAAATCACCAGAACGAAATTCGGCAAACCAATTTTGACACTGCCGTTCTTTTAAGGCTTCGTCACCATAAACAGCACATAACTTTTTATGAACTTGCGATGCGTTTTTCCCTATGCGGAAATAAAAAAGCAAAATATGACGAAAATGTTCCTTTTGATTTTCCATTTTTCAACGAAGGCCAAGCGAAAACTACGCAACCGATCAAAAAACTTTTTTTACTAATTTACAGCTGAATTGCCAACTATCAAATAACAAAATGTGTTTTATATTTGTACTACGTCTGCAAACCTAAAAATTCAACTGAAGCCATCTATGAATGAAATCCGCAATTACTTAGTTGCCAATCCAATAGATTAATATCCAAAACAGGGATTGCCAACGTGTTACAATTACAATGTTAAACTCAGTTTAAAATTGGTCTTTCCAAAAATCTCGATTAGACATCTAATTGAAACATTCTATGAATTTTTAACTTCTTACAAGAAGAGCTTACGATTTACTTGCCTCGAGGTAATTTCTTGACTGAAAAGCTGTACCTAAATCAAAATTAGTCAGCTATGTTTGATGATCCTACGAAGAATGCGATTGATAAATTTTGGCCTCTCGATGGAAACGCGATCTAAAACAGATTTTGCATTTAAAAACTGGATTAAACAGGGTTTAACACTTTAATGGATTACTGATGAAAAATTAAAAAAAAGCTAATGTATTACAAGAATGTTGCTGAGTATTTCACAATGATGTTACATTTTACACTCGCAGTATAAATTCCTTCAAATAAATTCCATAAACATTTTCTTTTGCAAAAAGATCTTTTCTTTATTTAATACACTAGTGGACAAAATTTTGGAAACCTGATCGATTTATCAACACATTTACGTTTGTATCTTACAGTTTTATATTTCTACTCATCCTTTAATGACTTTTATTAACAAAACAAAAATTTAAAAATAAATCAAACAACAAATATTAGGATTATATTAAGAAAATGGAACAATGATTCTTATATAGAAAATTAAAATTAATATTTGGTTGGGTAACCTTTGCTTTTTAGCACATCCTCAATTCTGCGAGGTATGGACTTCATGAGACGAGCCAGATCTTTCGGTGTAATGACTCAAAACTAGCTTTCACTAATGGCTTCTATCAGTTGCCTCTTTTTGATTGGATTTCGGCCCCATACTAGCAATTCCAGCCTTGACCATTGATTTCCTTTTGGATTTGGTTTCTAAATCATTCCATGGAGGTCTTGACTGTATGGCAGAGCGTTCCATCCTGATGGAAGGTGCATTGCTGGGTTTCATCTTCAAATACATCTTTGATTAACGGCAGCAGTTTGGCTTACAATATATCTTCTTAATACTTGGTTGCACTAATGTAACCCTCTATTACTGCCAAACTTCATTAGCGGTCATACAAGCCCACACCATGACGCTCACAAGGTGCTTCATAGTGACCGTTGTACTCTGGGGTAAAAGGTATTCTTCCGCTTCTGCTCGGCGGCGAACAAACTTCACTCCATCGCTCCCAAAAATAGAGATTCTGGTTTCATCACTCCGAATTACCTTACTCCATAATTCCTCTGTCCATTGTTTCTATTTTTGCCTCTGTTTTGTGTTCAGATATGGCTTCTTTCTAAAAGTTCTCGCTGTCAATGCATTTTCACACAATTTTTTTCTAGCATTGCGCTCCGATATTTGTAATCCAGATGATTTGCCAATGGCATTAGTGTCTTTTGCTGATCTGAAACGATCTTCCAAAGGTAGGCGACACGCCCATCGTATTGAGTATGTTGTGTCTTTCTGCCAGCTCGTTTTGCTGATTTTATCCAGTGTTATTAAAATGTTTACACACTTTTATTACACCTGATTTTTTTATGCTACCACCCAACCAGGTTGCTATTTTTTGGTATATATAACCTGCTTCACGAATGGTAATTGCTGTGGATCTTTTTCCTGGTGACCAGTGAAAACGTTTTCACTGTGGAACCATTTTCGTTAAAATCCTCCTTACTAACAATCTAACCAACAATCCACCAAAATCTAACCTAACAAGTAATACTCAAAGTTTCTAATAAACACTGAAATTCGCATGCAACTGAGCCAAATTTTTCTATATTAGACGTATAAATCACGTCATTCGTCGTTGACGGGCTAGCAAAACTTTGATGTGATGAACTACGTTCACTTCTGTTTCTATCATTCTTTAAATGAGTATTTACATTATATAAACAGTAAGAAATGTATAAAGTGGGGAGTAGAAACATAAAACTGTAAGATACAAATATAATTGCGTTATAAATCACATAAATCATGACCAAGAGACAAGTCTGGAGCTGGAAAAATAATAATTTTATGCAAGTTTACAAAATTCTGGCCACTAGTGTATATGATTCTGTGATCTTTTCCTGTTTCTTTTTCAGTGGATCGTTCTCCCCGTAAATATTAGTCCTGGTCTTCGTGACCAAAAACAAGATCAGATTTTGGGCAGATACATGGGGGTTTCTTTCGTCGTATGGCAATATGGTTTAGACATAATGTGCAAAAGATAATAATGGAACAAGAGAAAATAGTTGTTTGTTTTCCAAATGAGAAATAGCAAAGAAAGTAGGAACTTCACCAATTGAAGCGACCCTAATATTGCTAAACCATTTTAATTACGCAAGTAGAATGCAACCTAGACTACAAATTCATGCAGCCCTCCAGGTGTGTATAAGGAACTTTCCTAGAGAGCAACCGCTTCGCTAGGTGGCAGTGTTTCAACTGTTGGTAGTTCAGCTACCTATGATTCACTATACACGCCTGGAGGGTTGCATGAATTTGTAGTCTAGGTTGCATTCTACCAGTGAACTCTATATATCTATTATATATCTATCTATCTATCTATCTATCTATCTATCTATCTATCTATCTATCTATCTATCTATCTATATATATATATATATATATATATATATATATATATATATATATATATATATATATATATATATATATATATATATATCTGCATTCTGCTTGCATATGACATTGTTGGCGATGGCCATAGTTTCTTTATGGACCAATAGGTGGTAGTACTAAGAGTCACACGCTTGACGTCTGTGAATTCTTTAGTACTTACTTGTCGAAACATTTGTTAGCATTCGAGTTCGATATACCAAACTGACGAAATCTATCTAACAAGATCGAAACCGGTATTTGGTTTCCAAACTTCGAATCTAATAAATGTTTAAACCAACAGTTGAAACACTGCCACCTAGCGAAGCGGTTGCTCTTTAGGAAAAAGTTCCAGAAGACAAGAATTCTAGTTAGCATTTTAACTACCTTTAAGCAGCTCACAGTAGAGACTAGGACACTTCCAATCGAAGTGTTCGAGTTGAAACACTGCCACCTGGCGAAGCGGTTGCTCTTTAGGAAAAAGTTCCCAGAAGACAAGGATTCTAGTTAGCATTTTAACTACCTTTAGGCAGCTCACAGTAGAAAATAGGATAGTTCCAATCGAAGTGTTCCAGTTGTAACACTATCACCTAGCGAAGCGGTTGCTCTTTAGGAAAAAATTCCCAGAAGACAAGGATTCTAGTTAGCATTTTAACTACCTTTAAGCAGCTTGCAGTAGAAAATAGGACAGTTCCAATCGAACTCTGGAAATGAGGGACTGAAAGCACTCTTCTTATGAAGCATGTGGAACTGAAAAGAAAAACAACTCAGAAAAACAAATATGGCAAAAATTGCTTCATACCTCTCATCATATGAAACTTCGTTATTAAACATTAGGATGGAAAATCTGGTACAAAAATAGAAAAAAAATTGCAAATAAGATCCTGTAGTACATGATATTATTCGTAGATGCGAAAAGAAAGGCTGATAAAAAATTAACACGACAAATCCTAAAAAATTAGTAATTGTACACGTTGGGCATTGAACATTAGGACAAATTAAGGAGAATTCAAGATGAGCGTACTTAAATTCACCGTAGAAGCAGTCACGTATTTGGGAAATACATGAGAATATGCGCAAAAGTATTTCATAAACATGCTTATCATCAAAGCATTGCCCAAAAAATAAATTTTCTTTGTTATAACATAGACATGGAAGATTAAAGTTTGCGAAAAAGTATATTTATAAAAATTTCCATCTTTGGAAATCAGTTATATTTCTGTTAGATTAATGTTTAGGTGTGGGATGATTTGGTGAAAAATTGGAGAAAACCTCGGAAGAGTTGAAATTAGAAAATCTTCAGGAAACACTGAAACATGGTCGAGGAGGTACCTTTTGCATGACAACTGCAGAAATAGGGAATTTGCATTTCATAGAAAGCATTATGAAGCAATAAGTGTACTGTGGTGAGTCGAGTTCTACTAAACTGTACTATTTCCTCGTTTGTTTTTTTTATTCAATATTATTCAATATTTTCTTGGAAATATTAAATCTACAAATATTGTACTATATAAAATTCTTTGTAACATAACGTTTTGCGTGAGAAACAGATTTCTTAGCGTTCACAAATTAGATAAGGGTTATTTGTTAGGCCTGGTTTGTTTTAAGCACAGATACCTAAACTGAGTAAAATAACATGTTAGTTTTGAAGAACCGCTGAAAAGTAGAGTAATAAATAAGGGTAACATGCCGATAACGGAGACCGTAGCAAATATCTCGGCAAGACCATGTGGTGTTAGACTGGAGGAATTTTACGTTCAAAAAACGCCCTTATAAACACGTACAATTGTAAGTTATTTAAATTTCAATTATCGAAGTAAAACTTGCAAGATAAAGGGACGACATCATTCAAAATGGGTTTGCAGTTTGATATGCACTTTAAGAATCCTTTTTAAAATTTATTTAAGGGCTAATTTGGATTAGAAATATTTAATTTAGTAGAAATTCTGCATTCTCATGCCCTCTAGCGAGATGCAGAGAATATCTTTCGGTCCCCAGAAGTTAAGGGTAGGGGGACGTGAAGATAAAACACAAAAAGACCAACTTTAAAATAGTGAAGAACTAAACTTCGATGAAATTAGTTTAAAAATTATAGTCAAGAACTAAACTTCGATGAAATTAGTTTAAAAATTATAGTCAAGTGCCAAACTTCGATGAAATTAGTTAGAAATTATGTTCAACTTCCGGACTTATAAAAACGAGTACGAAATACGTGAGTTTAAAAAAAAACTGCTTCTGTTTGTGCTAATTAACGTGAATGAACACAAAAAAAAAACAACTTCTATTTCTGTTCAACGTGAAGTTCTTGTGTCATTTGTGTGATGTTAGCTACGGGATAAATAGGCAAGTAAATTTTAAATTGTCCGATGATTTTATTTGATGGTTTTTCGCTCTTATATGATTTAATTAACTTTTTCTAAAATTTTAGAAAATACTTGTTCCTAATTTTGATCAATATGGGGTTGGGGGGCGTACAAAAAAAAGAGAAAGGAATTTAAAAAACTTCCACAACAAACCGAATGAATGAGAAAGTCGTTGTTAGAAAATTATTATAGGGCCAGGAACCCTACCGCTGATTGGTGCAACTACCAATCTCAGTTTCAAAAAGGAAACAAAAATAAAACAAAATAAAAATACGAAGACAAGAAAACGAAAAGGAAATAAAGCGCATTCGCTTCATACAAACATTTTCATTTCCTTAAGGTCGATGTTAGTGTTCTGCTGTTGGAAGCTGAGTTTCCAGGGGTTCCAAAATAATTTATACCCATCACCACAAAGGTCCGGCAAATGGCAGCAGACACATATATTTGGGTTTTTACTGATGATGTTCTGCAAGTTCTAGAAACGTGGGCATTGTACACCTTAACATCCTAGAAGCATAAGCCACAATGAGCTCTTACCTAGTTCTTGTTTTGGTGTATTCACCTAGTGCTACCTCATTCGCAGATTCTCCTTCGTAGGTTGCCTGAATCCCAAAAATATAGGACAAGACAACCTGGCCCAAAGAGAGCCTTATAGATCTGTTGACAAATGGGGAGTACTAACGTAGGTGAACGAGCAATATCATCATCAGCTCTCGTTAGGGAAATGTTTTGACGAAAGAAATGAGAACTTCTTGCCAGTTTCTAACTTTAATTTCAATGTTTTGTGCTAAGTCAAGCTTAGCCACTTTCTAAGCCAGAAAAACGCCCCTTCTATTAGACTAGTAGCCGTAGAAGTAGATGTAGTGTTGGAAGGGAAATTCTGCTCAGAAAGTTTCTACAAAATTTGAACAATATTTCTAGTCTATTTTGTGACACTGGTTTGAGTTCGAGTGATTGAGTTTGATATAAGAAAACAGAAAACAAACAAAGGAACAAGTTAACAAAGGAAAGAAAGAAAGAGTGAGAAACGAGAGATCTGTAAGATTGAATCAACATTTATAAATTTGATTTATTACGATAAATCACAACTTCATTTCCAAGCTTGAGCTCCATTTTCTCGTAGCATTATCCTTTGGATATTGTTAGCTCAAAGCTTTAACAGGAAACTGTATGCTATGTGAAGTATGCTTGAATTAAGAAGCGACAAAAACACAAAGAATTTGGAAAAAAAACAGACACCTGAAAATAGTTTGAGAACCTCTGTGTACAAACTAACCAGCGAACACCCACCGATAATCAGGTACAAAGTTAGCTGCATTTGGTTTGAAAACCTTCCGAGTACAAACTAAATGGCCCAGCTGGGAAAAGCGATTATTAGGGTTAAAATAAACTTTGGGAAATTTATAACCAACGCACCATATACGAGCGAAAGAGTTAGACAAAGAATGTCAGATTACTTGTGCTTAATGAATTCTCTTCATTTTCTAAAGAAATATTTCTCTCAGATCTGTGTCCAGCAAATTTAAACAAGTTGAAACAAACAGGTTCACTTTTATTTTGTTGTATTATGTTTAAGAACACTTGAAAATCACAAACTTGAAATTTTGTCGATTTATTTGTTGACCTATTGTAATAAAACGTTGAGGTCAATTGTTGTTTGAATTTGATAACACTTCCCTGTCGACTCTACGAGCTGGGGTTACAATTTATTGGAATAAAATAATTTTAAACACAACGTAGACAAATTGGGTCCGAAAATCGAAAGTAAAGTATTCTCCGAAAATTTTTAAAGATGAGCCAAATTTCTACAATTTTGAAAAACTAAATACAATCGCTGGTTTTGGTCGCGCATCACATTTAATCGACGTGACCTGGATTTAATCAGGACGGCTGCTCATCACAGTACCTTGATATTTAAAAAACTCTTTTGCGTCAAAATACTAAAAGCTTTGGGCTGCTATTCATGTTTTTGCTGAATCAGAACAAGAATCCCAAACAAATCACTCGCCTCGTTCGTCAATGGTGTCTGTATAACTGCTCCCATTTGGTTAATTACCTTCGAAATCGCCAGATCTTAGTCCAGTTGAACATTTGTAGGATTAATTAAATAGAGGCATGAAGAAGTGCCAAATATTGACCGGCAGCAGCTCAAGGATGTATTGCAGGGCAAATGCAATTATATTTCATTTAATATTGCAAACACATTGGTATCTTCTATGCCTCGACGTCTGCAGACAATCATTAAGAGTAAATATGGCCCGACTAATTATCAGCCACAATTATTAAATCTAATATCCCTTGTCCTTTATGTCTGTCCGAATTTCAAATGTGAGATAATATCATAACAAGATTAGCTTCGCTTTTTCGTTAATAATAAGTTTTGTAGGTTTCGTTGTTCCTTTAAATATTTCGTAATTTCTGAGTGTCAGACTTTGACAGTGATACTGAATATTACCAGAAAGTATTCAAAATTATCTACGACTGCTGGCTAGCAAGAGAGAAAGAGATTGTATGAGCTCTTCTATATTGCAGGCTGGATTTCGTGGCCCCAATGGTAACTTACTTGCGAAAATGGTAAACTAAAATTCCCCTAAAGTTAATAGCCTTTGATGAAAAAGAAAATTACGGGAACAACAAGCATGACTTCAGATATTCCCGAGGACAAAGCCCTATATAAATTTCATTTCTTTTTGCTTATTCCTAGAACAAAATCCTAGAAAACTGCCTAAATAAATTAAAGAACGGAGCTATTAACCCAAAAACAGCGATTAAAATAGTCAAGTTGTCGCACTTTTAAAACTTTCGTCGTCCCACTGTCACGTTGTTAAATTCAAAAGCCTAAGCTTCAATGCTAATACCTGATAAGTTCCCGTTGACCTATAAAGTCGTAAACCATTTACGATTAATAAGCGCCATATGGGGGGTTTACATCTCCATAACATTTAATAATTTACGTGTTTAATTGCTGAAAAGTTCAAAATACCCTAGATCAAGCCGCAAAAATCTCAACTATAAAAACCAGTTGAAGCTTTTTGGCAAGTTTTGCAAGTGCCAACTTTCCGGTTGATTGCACATTTGCTCACAAACCGCTGCGAAGGCGGATATGATTAAATTAAACCTAAAGGCTTAAAAAATTAGTTGTTTATAGTGGTTTCATCCGTGACATTTAAATCACCCATAATGTGTAAGCATGTAAACTTGTGAAGATTTTTGATTACATTCTTTAGTGATGCAAATCACCATTAACCATAGTAATTATGTGTTGGCTTCAAACAAGACAAACCTTGAATGTGCAGTCTGACCACATCCGTGAAAATACGGTGGCTACGTACATATTTGGCGCAGTAAGCAGCAAGTTTGAAGATTTTTTTTTAAAATACAAATAACAATCTCACATTAATTATAGGCGTGGCGAATCTACAACATTCGCTTCTGATGTAAGACTATAAATAAGTAGAGCAGACTCGATGACCTTGTAGGCTGTTTCATTGCTAGATTTACCTTCCGGTGCTAAGCCATATATCCACAGGAAGAAAGTTGGCATTGCGATGGTATTGTGTATTGCGTACTTTTTAGTTGCAATGCATATTTAGTACACGTTTATTTCAATTATTTCAATTTACGTTTAATTAAAAATTTATAAAAAATAGGGGAAATGTAGCAGAGATAATTCACATTACACAAGAATTACAAACATTAATCGAAATGTCAAATTATCATACGATTGCATAAGTTGTTAATAAGCATATAGAACAACGCAGTAAAAGCAATGTATAACAGTATTTTTATTTTTTCCCAATTTTCATGCTATTATATTAATATGAAATTTTTAAGCATTTTAAGATGTAAATAAAATGACCCCTGATGCATTAGTAGCCTTGTTTGACATTGGCGACGACACAATTGCCCAAATTTTTTAGGGTTCGCTTGAACGTGAGGCATAGTATGCGCCACCCGCGGTTGAAAATCGAACTGCAACGTCTCTCATCGATCGAGTATACAACCTCGTATAATCGTCGTCAAATTTCGAGGTTACTTTTGAATCTGAGACTTCCAACACCCATACCTCCCTCGCTGAGCCGTTTTCCATTATAAAATTCATGCGGGGGGCGAACGAAGGTGTCCTCTAGGGGTTGCCGTTCGAGTTGGACGTCGGCGAGTCCTGTCTTCTTAGTTCTTCGATCACGTGACATTACTCCGATTTATATTGGGAAATGTAACATCTGGTTTAATACATAGTAGTGGATTATTCTATTTAGTTGGCAAAAAAATAATTCGTTTTTTTCATACAGACAGCGTTATTTAAATTTTTTTGAATGAATTATTTGGGTGATGTTCTTTACGTTTTGACATTTGATATCAGACAGATCGAGACTCATTTTGAATCATGTGGTGAGGGATTTTATTTGTAGCTGATAGTTGAGGGTCAATTTTAACATGGAGTGCAAAAACGAACATTTTCGGCATATTTTAATTTTTTATTTACGTTAAGCACCGAAAGCTGCAGAAGCTCATAAAGAAATATGTGAAGTTTATGGTGGCGATTGCATAACAAAACCCACTTGTCAGAATTTGTGTAAGAAATTCCATTCTGGAGATTTTTCACTCAAAGATGACCAATGTTCTGGTCGACCTGCTAAAGTTGATAACACAGGCCCACAAAAAAAAAGTGGTGTGTGCTGGGTGTCGGACCCACATAGTCCGGCGTATTTTTTCCCGCTGAACACGAATCTGTAGTCTAAATTGGGGGTCAAACTGCTAAAAGTAGAGAAAAACCAAAAAAACCGATAAAAATCACGATCTCGTATTTTTTTCTGTTTGATATTATCATTCTTATAATTTTCGTCTTTTCCTGACCCTTTTTTCTTCAAATGACCTGTGAAGTGGATTTCTGCTACGTTTTGTTCCTTTTTCTTGAGTTTCTCTGTGTAGCATCCAACAGAAATCTGCAAACATATTTATTCCCCACTGTCCCTGAAACCGCCGTTCAAACTCTTTGAGATCTTGGTGAAATCTTTCTCCTTGCTCTTCACTGAAGTCTCCGTTATTCTCCGGGAATTGGTCAAGATGCGAATCAAGGAAGTGCATTTTCAAATTCATTAGGCAACCTGAATGCTGAAAATTTCTTATCATATTTGCCACAATGCTTTTGTAATCAGCATCCTTGGTATTGCCTAAAAATTTGGTACACACTTCCTTGAAACTTAACCACGATGCCTTTTCTTGGTCATCCATGACTGCAACAAACCCTTCATCTTTGAATAACTTTCGGATTTCCGGTCCATCGAAGATGCCTTCCCTTAGTTTAGCATCAGATTTTTTTTTAAACACAGTACGCAGGTACGTAAAACATTCACCATCTTTATCAAGAGCTTTGACATACTGTTTAATTAAGCCAAGTTTTATATGAAGAGGAGGAATGAGAATTTTGGCTGGATCAACAAGCGGTTTCTTTATTATATTATGTGATCCAACCTTAAATGAAGATCGTAAAGGCCATTCTTTTTTTACGTAGTGATTTTTTCGATCCCTACTGTCAAACATACACAAATAGCATGGATATTTTGTGAATCCAGATTGCTGTCCAAGGATCATGGACAAAATTTTTAAATCACCACATACTTGCCACTTATGTTCTTCGTACTTTATTTTCTTTAGGACAACTTCGAGGTTTGAATACTCTTCTTTAAGTACAGTGGAGTGGGCTAAAGGTAGAGGAGCAAATTTGTTGGTGTTGTGGAGAAGGACTGCCTTAAGACTCTGTTGAGACGAATCAATGAATAACCGCCAATTTTCTGGCTCATATAAATTTGGCTTAAATTCATCGATAAGTCCTTTTACATCAGTGCAATAGAGTAAATCTTCATTTTTTTCAAAATATTTACGGAAGGCTTCTTCTCGATTCCGATAAAACGAAACTTTAGTACCTTTTGTCAATAGATTTCTCTTTTTCATATTCGAAGCCAATATTTCAGCCGCTTCTTTTGAGAGTTTAGCCTCTCTGAATAAATCATTCAGATGTTTTTGATCGTATTTTTCCGGCTTCCGATCTTCACCAATAGGTCTGTATTCTTCATTGCTCGAAAACTCTTCTTCCTCAGATTCGCTAGAAATGTTTTCACTACTAGTATCAAACTCTTTATCAATAAAAGCTGAATTTTCAGGATCGACGTCGACTTCCATTGTGTCTAATCCACTAGTCAGACTGTCTTGTGACGTGTCATCTTCTAAACCTTCTATGAAGTTTGCAACTGGTTGTTGAACACTTGACACAGAAGGATAAGAAATTTTATCCTTATGCATTCGGCCCACAGTGTTGACATTTGTTGTGCAAAAGTAACAATTACTTGCATCAAGTGGCTTTTTCCATATCGCTGGAGTTTTAAATTTAAGATTCGCCTTGACCTGGTGCTTTTCAAATCTATTGATCATATTATAACATGAGCCACAAACAAAATTGGGTATCCAATTTTTGAGATCGAGGGAAACTTTCATATTGAAGCACTTTTCATACAAAGTCACGAAACGATCTGTTAGTTTCTTTGTATTTTTTATCCCTATGTACTTTGCACAAACGTAGCAAAAAGCATTGGGATTTCCAGTACATTTGTGATTGCCACGAGTACTAGAAGTTCCAGCAAAATTTTCAGTAGAAGAATCCATGAAAATAAATAAACCCCGCACGCTAGAATACCTAGGCCTAAGTATGAGGGCTTTCCGACTTTGACAAGGACAATGTCAACTCGTCGTCGGACACACTACGGCATCATTCTCATATTCTAGCGCTTCCCTGCAAAACAGCGCGCCTTCGCTGGCTTCGATACGCCGAAATGTTGACTAGCGAATCATTCTACACATCCCGATAAAGGGCAGTTGTCATCGTAGTCCAATCATTCCGGAGTAGCAGGTTTCTGCCGGTAAATGTACCGATTTAGTTAACCATTTCCTTATTTTTTGTCAAAAACAAAATATCATCTATGTGACACTTAAATAAGACACAATAAGTAGTGAATTAACGTATTTGCACATTACGGTTGGATATTACAGAGAGAAACAAGTAGAAACTGCAAGATGATAATATCATACAGAAAAAAATACGAGATCGTGATTTTTATCGGTTTTTTTGGTTTTTCTCCACTTTTAGCAGTTTGACCCCCAATTTAAACTACAGATTCGTGTTCAGCGGAAAAAAATACGCCGGACTATGTTGGTCCGACACCCAGCACACACCACTTTTTTTTTGTGGGCCTGTGTAATAATCAAATTAATGCCATTATTAAACAGGATCGTCATATAACTGTTCGAGAGATTTCAGTGAGGGTAAATGTATCACTCACAAGCATTAAGAATCACTTAAAATGTCTTGGACTTGTTAAAAAGCTCGATATTTGGGTTCCGCATATATTAAAGGATATTTATTTGACACAACGAATTAATATTTGCGATATTTGCATCTTAGGCGCAATGAAAATGATCCCTTTTTATGAAGAATCATTATTGGTGATGAAAAATGGGTCACCTGCAATAACATCATTCGAAAACGATCATGGTCCAAGCACGATGAACCAGCACAAACCACATCAAAAGCTGAATTGCATAAAAAAAATATGCTGTCGATTTGGTGGGATTATAAAGGTGTTGGGTATTTTGAGCTGCTTCCAAGGAACCAAATAATCAATTCAGATATGTACAGCCAACAGCTAATGAAACTAGATGAAGCAATTAAAGAAAAAAGTCCAGAATTGGCAAATCGAAAAAGAATTGTGTTCCACCATGATAATGCTAGGCCTCACACATCTTTGGTAACTCGCAGGAAATTATTGGAGCTTGGTTGGGAAGTGGTGTCGCATCCCCCATACAGCCCTGACATAGCACCATCTGATTACCATTTATCTCGCAGTTTGCAGAACTTTATGAATGGTAAACATTTCCCAAATGATGATGACCTTGGTTCACTTGGTTCAGTTTTTTTCTGAGAAGGATCAAAAATTTTATGAATGCGAAAACATGAAGCTGCAAGAAAGATGACAAAAGGTCGTTAAACAAAATGAAAAATATATAATTGACTAGAGTTTATTCTTTGTATTAAAAAAATGTGTTTTTTTCATACCACAAAACCGAAATTACTTTCTTGCCAACCCAATATTTACAACTTTAAAAAGAAAATTTTCAAAAATGTAAAATTTTCAAAAAAATAAATTTTTGAAAAAGTTTAATCAAAAACCAAAATCTTCAAAAAATCAAAAAGTTCAATTCAAAATTTATACAAAAAAAGAAAATTCTAAGGAAGTTGTAATTTTTAAACACTCAAAACCCCTAAATAAGTGAACATTTCAAAATTAGCTGAAATTTTGGAAGAAAAATTGAAAATTTGGAAGTCGGAACGAGAAAAACTCGAAATTAGAAAAACAGTGGATAAAAGTGGTCTAAATTTTAAAAATCAAATTCTTCAAAATAGTGAGAATTTCCAAAAATGTGACTAGAAAACCCTTTCTCTTCTTTCACGCTTGCGGAGGTTCGGATGTCAGCTTAGCCCTTAATAAAAATATAATTAAGGATTTGGATTTGTGAGGGAAGCAGCCGGCTAAGAAAAAGCCAATCAAAATGGTCTAAATTTTCAAAATAAAGTCGAACAATAAAAATCAAATTCTTCAAAAAAGTGAGAATTTCCAAAAATGTGACCAGAAAATCCTTCCTCTTCTTTTACGCTTGCGGAGGTTCGGGTGTCAGCTTAGCCCTTAATAAAAATATAACTAAGGATTTGGAGTTGTGAGGGAAGCAACCGGCTAAGAAAAAGCCAATCAAAATGGTCTAAATTTTCAAAATAAAGTCGAACAATAAAAATCTAATTCTTCAAAAGAGTGAAAATTTCCAAAAATGTGACCAAAGAATTCGTTCTCTTCTTTCACGCAGGCGAAGGGACGGGTACTGAATTCGTGAAGGAAGTAACCGGCTAAGAAAAAGCCAATCAAAATGAACGGAAATATGAAAGGTTTCAGTAGACATTACAAAAGTTGAAATGATGTTGCTCTGGTGTATTAATGCGTGTAAAGCTCATTCGAATAGAAATAAAAAGCTGCAAAACTCTTAAACTCTGGCACATTTTGGTCATTGGTCCTAGAATACCAACAAATTGTTGAAAGAATAATCTCAATCAACAGTATAGCGCTTAATTTTTGTTTTATGCAAGTTAATCCAGTTCCTGATTGACTAGAAAAATACATAGCTTTATAGGCTTATTGTTCGCCAGTTACTCCTTCCACAAATCTAGATTTTCACACACACATTTCTAGATTTTCAGTAATCTTTCAGCAATTGAACACGTAAATTATTAAATATTATCGAGATCTAAACCCCACATATGGCTCTTATTAATCGTAAATGGTTTACGACTTTATAGATCAACAACGTGAGACCCTACAGTAGGACAACGAAAGTTTTAAAATTGCTACAACTGGACATATTTTAATCGCTGCTCTTGGTTAATAATTCCTTTCTTTAATTTATTTAGGCAGTTTTCTAGGATTTTGTTCTGGGAATAAGCAAAAAAAAACGAAATTTCTTTAGGACTTCGCCCTCGGAAATATCTGAAGCCATGCTTTTTCATTTTCTTTTTCATCAAAGAGGAATTTTGGTTTACCTTTTTTTGCAAGTAAGTTACCATGAGGGCCACGAAATCTAGCCTGCATTATAAAAGAGCTCATACACACTCTTTCTCTCTTGCTAGACGGCGATCGTGGATCATTTTTAATACTTTCTGGTAATATTCATTGTCACAGTCAAAGTCGGACACTCTGAAGTTAAGAAATAATTAAGCAAACAACCAAACCTACAAAACTTATTATTGACGAAAATGTAAAGCTAATCTTGTAACACATTTGAAATTCGGACAGACGTAAACGGTAAGGGATATTAGATTTAATAATTGTGGTTGATTCTTAATGATTGTCTGCAGATGTCGAGGCATAGAAGATACCAATACGTTTGCAATATTAAATGAAATATAATTGCATTGCCTGCAATACATCCTTAAGCTGCTGCCGGTCAAAATTTGCCACTTCCTCACGCCCCTATTTAATTAATCCCACAAATGTTCTACTGGACTAAGATCTGGCGATTTCGAAGGTGATTATCCAAATGGGAGCAGTTATACAGAAACCATTGACGAACGAGGCGAGTGATTTGTTTGGGATTCTTGTTCTCATTTAGCAAAAACATGAATCGCTGCCCAAAGTTTTCAGTATTTTGACGCAAAAGGGTTTTTTAAATATCAAGGTCCACTTATTGCTTCATAATGCTTTCTATGAAATGCAAATTCCCTATTTCTGCAGTTGTCATGCAAAAGGTACCTCCTCGACCATGTTTCAGTGTTTCCTGAAGATTTTCTAATTTCAACTCTTCCGAGGTTTTCTCCAATTTCTCACCAAATCATCCCACACCTAAACATTAATCTAACAGAAATATAACTGATTTCCAAAGGTGGAAATTTTTATAAATATACTTTTTCGCAAACTTTAATCTTCCATGTCTATGTTATAACAAAGAAAATTTATTTTTTGGGCAATGCTTTGATGATAAGCATGTTTATGAAATACTTTTGCGCATATTCTCATGTATTTCCCAAATACGTGACTGCTTCTTTCTATAAAATGCGAATTCCCCATTTCTGTAGTGCTGATGCAGAAGTTACCTCTTTGACCATGGTTCAGTGTTTTTTGAAGATTTTTTAATTTCAGTTCTTCCGAGGTTTTCTCAAATTTCTCACCAAATCATCCCACACCTAAACATTAATCTTAATTTTCTCTAGAAATTTTTATAAACATACTTTTTCGCAAATTTTAATCTTTCATGTCTATAATCTAACAAAGAAAGTTAATTTTTGAGGAATGCTTTGATGATAAGCATGTTCATGACATACTTTTACGCATATTTTCCGAGTTGGGGTCTTTTTCGAAATAATGACTGCTTCTACGGTTAGTTTAAGTGCGCTCATCTTGAATTCTCCTTAATTTGTCGTAATATTCAACGTTCAACGCGTACAACTACTAATTTTTTTAGGATTTACTGTACACCAATACCTCACTTTGCGTCGGGGCTACGTTCTAAAAAAACACGACGCAAATTGAAACGACGCAAAGTAAATTAAGATTTTCTATAGCAAACCATGTAAAGATCGAAGATAGGTTCCAGGGTTACGAAAATACTACTTTTTAAAAAGAAAATTGAACAAAGTAAACATTTAAAAAACAAAAATAATATAAAATGTTATTACATACATACAAAAAACAAAAAAAAAACGTATTCAATTAAAACAAAATAAACTATTCAATTAATTTATGAAAAACAACATTAAAATTAATTACTGTCTGATGAGTCCCTAGTGGCTGTTGTCGCAAGTCGGCTCTTTTTCACAATAAATTGGTACAATTTTTACTGAACAGCTTTTTTTTCAACGTAAAATAAATTTCCTTGTAGCAATTGATATTCGTAGCTACCGCCTGGGACACTTTAAAACTCCTTCCGCTGTCAGGATCGTTTTTTAAAAAAAATCTCCATAGCTTCGTCAATCAAACACATCGCTTTGGAAATTTGTTTGGAGGTTAAATTTTGTTCTTCGGAGATTTTTATTGAGCAATTCCAGTTGCAATAGTTCTTCATTAGAGAATTCTTGGTTGTGCGAGGTTAGCAATTCATTTATGTCAGTCTCCTCCATACCTTCAAAATTAGACTCTCTAGCTCAATTAGAAATTTCATGACGAATAGCTGGTGTACCATATTCTGCAGCGCATATTCGGTGAACACATTCAGGCCATATTTTGCGCCAAACACCATTCATGCAAGATTGTTTAATCTCCTTCCACGAATTGGAAATAATTTCTATGGCTTTCATATTGTTGAACTTTTTCCAAAACTCTAGCATAGTAGGCTTATCTTGTCCATCAGTCTCACTTAAAACAAGTTTAAATATTTGTCGAGGTTAATAACTTTTAAAAGTCGATATTACTCCCTGATCCATCGGCTGAATAACTGGTGTCGAATACGAGCCAGCCGCCTAATAAGGCGGCAAAAATACAAATTTCACGTTTTCTGACAACTCATTAACATAAACTGGGTGGCCAGGAGTATTGTCTACTAGGACCAAAGCCTTAAAATTTAAGTTTTCCTGGTTGCAATAAGCTCAAATTTTTGGAATAGCACAAATTGAAACCCAGTTTTGAAATTATTATGTTGTCATCCATGCTTTTTTGTTTGCTCGCCAGTGAACAGGAAGCAGATTCTTTGAACAACCTTTCATAGCACTTGGATTTTCTGATTGCTAAATGAGAAATGGTTCAAATTTAGAATCACCATTTGCATTACCACCAAGAAGAAGAGTCAGTCTATCCTTACTAGCTTTAAATCCTGGCGTAGATTTTTCTGTTTTAGATATGAAAGTTCTGTTAGGTAGAAGTTTCCAAAATAACCCAGTCTCGTCAACATTAAAGACTTGTTTCGGATCATGAATTAATGCATTTAACTCTGTCAGGTAGCGTTCTGCAGCAGTTAAATCAGCGCTAACTGCTTCGCCTTTAAGAGCAATGCTGTGCAAATTTGCTCGAACTTTGAATCTCTCAAACCAGCCCTGACTAGCATCAAATGTTTCATTCTTGTCTGTATTACTACCACTAGCATTATCGCTGGATACTGTTTTACTTTTTATGTCATCAAATAAGCTTTTTACCTTCGTCTGAACTACCATTTTACTTAATGGTATTCTCAACTTGATTTTCAATCCAAATAGAAAGCAAGGACTCCATTTCGATCATCAAAGCACTCCTTGTGCGGGTCATCGTTTTAGCATCTAATGATGTTGCAGATTTTGCAGCCTCTCTTATTTTATCCCCATCTCGATTTCTAATAGTTCTGACAGTTGTTGCAGCCAGACCAACAGTCTTTGCTATCTCCCCAGCCTTCTCTCCCTTATCAAATCGTCGCAGAATATCTAATTTTGTCTCCAAGCTGATAGTTTTTTTTTATTTTTGGTAATTCTACCAGCAGCGCCCTTTCCACTCATTTGGCTAAAAAAATTACAAGTGTATGTAAAAAAATATAACACTACCAATAAATAAATTGGAAAAATATTTACTTTTTTTGTAACCAGAAACAACCCTTAAAAATTTATAAAAATTTATTATTCTCTTTTAAAAAAAGCACAACACACTAATTGAAACGTTACAAAAAAGCACAACACACTACATAATTAAAACTGAACTCTAAAATTAGTCAAACAAAGTGAAAATAAAACTGTATTAAAATTGCGTTGATTTTCGGTTAGAAAGGGAATCCCCGAGTTTTGATGTCATGGCCCAATTAGAAACAAAAGTTGTGCCATCCTTTAGAAAAAAAAGAAAATTTCACAAAATTTCAAAAGAAAAATTAAAGACTCGAACCCAAAATAACGCAACCTCGAAAATCTAACGATGCACAGTGAAAATTAGTAGTAATTAAACAGCGACACAACTTCGAAAAAATGCAAAACGAAACGACGCAAAGCGAGGTATTGGTGTACTATACTATTGTTGTTAATTTTTTATCGGCTTGTTTTTTCGCATCTACGAATAATATTATGTACTGCAGGATCTTATTTGTACAATTTTGTCTACTTTTGAACCAGATTATACATCTTCATGATGTTTAATAACAAATTTTCAAATGATGAAGGGTATGAATTAATTTTTTTTTCTAAGGCTTATTATTTATAAACTGCTTTTCAGTTCTACATGCTTCATAAGAAGAGTGCTTTCAGTACCTTCATTCCCAGAGCTCGATTGGAACTGTCCTATTTTCTACTGTGAGCTGCTTAAAGGTAGTTAAAATGCTAACTAGAATTCTTGTATTCTGGGAACTTTTTCCTAAAGAGCAACCGCCTGGCTAGGTGAAAAGGTAAAAGCCAATAAAACAGGAATAAAAATACTAATACTTCGCAAAGAAGATATAGAGAATATCTAGAAAAATACAATCAATCCAATCTTTAGCTTGTACGAGTATAATTTTGAAGTGCATACATGTTTTCTATCTGATATAATGCATCTCTGTCTCTTTAATGTTATGGCTCCGGATGTCTTTTAAAAAGGCGATTCTTTTATTCATGGTTCAGGATCATCTCGCTTGATTACAGGTTTAGAGGGCATTTAAAACTTTAATTGCATGAACATCTTCACGGAAACATTAATTTTAGATGTTTGCATCATATTTCACCGTAATTGTATATCCAGTCCTTTCCACGTTAATCGCTGCGTTGTTATAATGATAACTGCGCTTGGTGATAGTTGGTCATTCGCGTTTATCTTACATGTGTATCTTAATAAACAAACAAGGATATATCTCCCATTAGCAATTATAGCTGGAGTATTATAAAAAGTTGGCACTACGAGCTGAGAAACTAATTAAAGAAATTCTTCCATATAATATGCACTGAAGGTCAAATTATGATTTATTATTTGAAAACATATAGTTGGGGTGTACAATATGTCAGCGAAAGTGTGGGTAACTGCACCATTTAGAAATCGATTATATTTTAAATATAACTTGTAGGAAATAACGTCTAAGAAATATAATTTTGAAAGCTCAAAACAGGATTCAACTAAGTTTCTATATAAATTGCGATTAGCCACAAAGCTTCAGGGTACATTAAATAACATCGCGGAAAAAAACAGAAACCAAATACCAACAAATAAAAGAATGCATACATCAATCACCCATGGAAGCCTTAGGATATAAACAAGAAGCAAAAAAAAATCCTGAATGGTGGTCGGAGGAAATAGACGACAAAATAGAAATTGAAATACAGTTGTTCCCTGAAACCAAGAAAGATTTGTATTTTAATTTTTGAAGCTAACCAAGGACAAGTCCGTTCACAAAAAAAAAGAGAGAAAATAAAAGTCAAGAAAAAAGCACATGAAACCTGGCTTTGCAGAGGAAATCCAGAAGATACAATACACGATATACAATAAAGAAGTAAGAAGAGTAGTTAGTAAGAGAAAAAATTCACAGATTTCGCAATCCTTGCAACCAACGGAGACATTGGAAATGATAACACCAAATAGAAACATAATTAACACTTTATTTAACATACAAGGTTATACAGGGTATTTACAAATTTCAAAGACAACGTTGGAAGTTGATTCGGAATGATAAATAAATGCGAATTACGAAAAAAAATTAATAAAAAATGTTTACTTTTCGAATTGCAGACTTTCAAAGTTGTTATAAAAAATAATTTAATTAATCATTTCATAACCTCTTTACCGATCGTGTTGAAATATGAAACCTTTATTTATTTAGATTATTAAGGCTAGAATCTTAGTGACGAAGACCCTTGTTTTATCCGACATCCTTTGTAATTCACCACGACAATTATCTATGTATCTTCGAAGTAGTAAATAATAATAATTATATAAAATATGTATTGATTTACAACAATACGTATTACGTTAATTCTGTAATAAACCTTGTGTTATTTATTATTATTATTTTGTTGTTGCTTAATTCGTGAAGTTTAATATTGTATAATCTTAAGTATAGATTTTATCTCATCATTTTTATATGTAATTATTCAAATTACAAGATGCTCTTTTTCAAAAAGTTTCGGACTATAAGGGCGAAGTACTCTATAGTTCGCCAAAATTGATTTTCCGATAACACCTTCCAAACATTTTTAGACGGGTCTACTGCATTCCGAATATTGGGCTAGAAATCTGAACTGCCGATGTCGATCACTATTCGGGTATTTAAATTGATTGTTGTTAAATATTCGAAGGAACAGTACACTATGAGGCGCCGTTCACAACATAATTATTTTTCATGAATATTTAATAAATCAAACAATATATGTAAAATTTTAAATTATATATAGTTTCGTTCTTGAAATATACTTCATTTCTGTAAAAATGAATATTTATATTCTCCTGATAGAAATTTTACATAAATCTATTTAAATATTTTATATGAAAGTTTTATGTGGTTTTAAAAATATTTATATAAACTGCGATACATGAAACGACCGTGAGAGGCGATAGTAGCCGCACGAATCGGGCATGGAGTATGGTATTTATATATCAATTTTATTTTTCGTTGTCGCCACCTGAATCTTGATTATATTTACATATTTATCAATAGCACTAAAATCTGACATAAAAAGTGACAGCATGCTGCTAATAATAATAATAATAATAATAATAATAATAACAAAATAATAATAAATAAATAAATAATAAAATAAAAAAAGTTTCAAACCTTAATTTAAGTTCCAGCGCTTCTAGCGCCCGCTACGGTGGTTTGATATATCACACTTTATATAAATATTTTTGAAATCACATAAAATCTTTATAAGAGATATTTAAGAATATTTATATAAAATTTTTAACAGAAGATTAAAATATCCATATTCATTAAAATTAAATATACTGCAAGAAAGAAATAATATATAATTTCAAATTTAATATAAATTGTTTGATTTATTAAATATTCATAAAAAATTATTATGTCCTGAACGGCACCTCATACTACACACTTGTTTCAGTTAATAAATCTATTTAGATTATTTCGCATTGAAATCAGGATCATCGAAAAAAACATTAGAGGGCAGTTGAATGGCAAATTTATCAATCTTAAAAATTGAGGTTGGTTCTGTGATTTTGTTTATCTTACTCCAGATCACACGTGAATTCGTTTAGATGTGATTTGATTCATATGGTACATTACTTCAAACTCTTTTAAAGAAAATTACAATTTTTTAACTAATGCTGAAGTAATGATGTTAGCTCGACACCCTGGATTTAACAACGCTGGACATTGTTTAAAGTTACTGCACCTATTTCTAATTAAAACTAGAGCTGTACTGGTTGTACTGATTGCCATTTTTGCTTTGCATGATCGTTTAATTTTTCGGCTATTATGGGAATAAATAAAATTAATTCCCTTTTTTTGCCGAAAGCTCTAAAACCTTTAATACAGTTAATTAGTTGTCTTAGACCGGGTTGTGTGGTTTTTGTGAATTAAAAAATGTTTAGGACAGTTGGACCTGTTCTTTTATTTTAAAGCGATCTTGCATAATTAATTAATAATAATAATTAGCTGATACTGAGAATGATTCAATAACGTCACTTGAATCTCCCTCCACAGAATCGCAAAGATAATGAAATTTCTTAATATCAAAAATACGCTTGTCGTAATGAACTGAACACTTAGATGAATCTAAAAACGAAAATGGGAAGCGATAAGGGCTTTAATTTAGCAACATATATGGTATTTAATTATACTCGCGCCGTTTAATAATAATACATTTCAATTTATGTCAGTTACAGTTTTATCGGATGTTCAAATGTATCAAGTGTGCTCTACTTTTTTTTTAGAAGAGAACGTAGCGAACCCGGCACTCAATTACTTATTGATTATTTTGGTTGATCCCTCAAGGGTAATTTTGACGTCTTATTTATCCAGCGAGGTTAAAATTTTCTAATCTAAAGAAAATCCTCCAGAAATCTATTTTCTTTCACGTTTTTACGATGATTTGAATTACTAAGATACACAAATTTATAAAACAGTCTAGAGCAGTAACAATTTCCATTCTACATCCAAAAAATGAGAATTTTCCATCAGAAAGTTTGTTATGATAGCAATTCAAATGTATTAAAACCTTGCAGTTGTCAATCACTGATAATTTCTTTGGGATTTACGTTCATAAAAAATTTTCATTGTCAACTTATTGACTTTTTCATTTGAACGAAACTCAAAATGTCGAAAATTTGTGAAAAATAGATTTGAAGTACTCTCTCCAAATTTTTACTCTTCTTTACAAAATTATGCGTTTATGCTTTCAAAATAATTATAAACACAAATTTTGGACTTTTCCGAAATTTAATAAATTTTTTCCACAATTTCGACTTTTTTAAATTTTTACATCAAACTTGCAATTTTTGTGTTTTTTCTTAAAACTTCGGATTTCAAACGGATTCAAAATTTGAACATCAGTCTTGCGAGTCTAACCCAAGTTGTTGCATTAAAAAAATAAATATAGCGTATTTTCTTGAAATTATGACTTTTTTACAAAATTCCTCAACCTTTCAAAATGTCATTTATTTTAATTGAACTGTCAATAAATATTTATGTTTTGTTTAAAATTTTTATGTTAAATAATAAATTCTAAATATTTCTAAAGATTTTGACTTATTTTCGAAATTTTGACCTCAGCCTAAAAAATTCTTTAAATTACAAATATATAAAATCGAAAACTCAAGATTTTTTATCGAAATTTTGAAACGTCAACTTTTTTTTCGAAATTTAAAACCCCCTTTTTTATTAAATCTGAGTGGTGGGTTGCCTCAAATTTTAAAATCCCAAAATTTAAACTTTACTTTCTACTCTTACAATAAAGGTTTCAACCAGTGTTAAAGCTTTAATTTTATATTTTTAAGGTTTTAAATTTAATCAAGACTCTTTTTTTTTTAAGAACACAAGTCATTTATTTAAAATCTTGACTTTAAATGAAATATTTTAATTTTTTTCAAATGATTTTGATTTAGTTGCAAAGTTTTATCTTTAACCTCAAAATGTTGACCTATGTTTTGAAATTTTAGAACATTATGAATTTTTTGAAATCCTGGAATATTTTCCTAAAATTGTCTATTTTTTTTACTATTTTTCTCGCAACTTTTCTGAATTCAAAATTTTGGCCTTATTTAGCTATTTTTTTTTATTTTCGACCTTAATATCGAAGTATTCGACTTGAGATTTCGAGTGAAAACTTGAATATTCAAATATTTTTTTTTCGACTTTTTTCTATTTTTAAGGTTATTTCTGCAATGTTTATCTTTTCTAAATTTACAATTTCCATTAGCCAAGTTTCTTCTGAAAGATTATTTTTAAAATTGAAATATACTCGTATAACCAAATAGACTACGAAATAATTTAAATCAAAATAATATTAAGGCATCTATGCTCATGGCTCTTGAAAGAAATATTTTAATACAAAGCGAAAACAATGAAATATTAAAATATATTTAATCTACAAGCAAAAATTTGTCAACTTTATTGTAAAAGTAATTTACATTTATTTGAGCCGTAAAAATTATAAGTGCAGATATTTTACCACATTCGTTTACTGAGTACTTCAAGACAGTACGTGAATTGGATTTAGGGTAAGAGTTTACAGCATAATAATGGAATTATAACCCCTCACTAAAGGGGCGCTGACTTGGGTAACCCGTGTAAACTTCAGAACTTTTAAGTTTGCGCATCTTTACATGCTCACAATACCGCCTACTGTGTTCAGTTTTTGTTAGTGGTGTTTTCGTACTTAACTCACTAGATTCTCTATTTTCAATCTCTCGTAAACGTTTTTTACGCTCTCAATATGTCTTACACTTTTCGCTATTTTTCATACTCTTAATATCCATAGCTGATAGCCTTATCCAATGAAACGTCACTGGGTTAAACGAATATGGTGCACTGCGGTGAACTGTAAACTTAACATTCTCTCATAGAGTGTGTGAATATGTCGGCCTCTCGACGCCGAGAGCGCTCGACTGGCGATCCGAGTATGTCCGACCGACCGACACCTTGTTCTTCAAGCTTGAACGAAAACCCGAAACTTCACCCCATATCTCAACATAAACATTTCCAATGTTAAAATGAAACTTGGGAGGAGACATGTGAAGCAGTAGAGAGATGCTTAGGAGGAACGAGAATAAGAGAGGCATGGAAAACAATTAAAGGTACAAGAAAAGAAAGAAAAGAGGGAACAAATCTAAACCTAACTGGTCAGGAAGAATGGAAAAAACACTACCAGATGTTATTAATGAAAAAAAACAGAGGGGTTTAAGAGGAACCTTGACGAAATTCTAAGCGAACGGGACCCAAATGTAGAAAGCATAAGTAGTAGAGGAAGGTAGAAGGATATGAAAAACGAAAAAGTTACAGAGCCGGGAAACATCCCCATTGAGTTAGTGAAATGTGGTCCGACTAGTCTACTAGAAAGATTAACAGACTTGTTTAACGATTGATTCTCAAATGTCTGAAGGAGAATAGAATCATCTCGGACAGGCAATACGATTTTAGACAACAACGTTCCACTGGAGATCTACTGGCCTATGTTACTCATATCTGTAACTCAGCTAGGGAAAACATGGCAAGGCTAGGATTGTGGCATTGGATATCTCAAAGGCCTTCGACAGAGCCTGGCACCGATCTCTTCTCGCCAAATTAACATCTTATGGTCTTCCTCCTGGATTCTGTCATTTAATATCCAATTTTCTCGCTGACAGATCTCAGGCCGTCGTCGATGGCATCTCATCCGAGACCCTGGGGTGCCTCAGGGGTCTGTCCTGTCTCCTACTCTGTTTCTCTTACACATAAATAATCCCTCAGTCAAGACTCGGACTATATTTGTAGATGCACGAAATTCTTGTAAACAGGTTATTGACGAGGCAAAAGGTGATTTCGATCGTAAAATGCACCAGAGGCTTATTAACTGTCCGAACAGTTCCAGGTCCTTTTGGGGATTTGCAAAGTCGATTAGAAAGAATTTTACACCTTCAAATTTTCCACCTTTACTCGATGAAAATAGCAATATTGCTACTACCTCCAAGGAAAAGGCTGACATGTTAGCCTTAATGTTTGCTGAAAATTCCAATCTTGATTCTCGAAACGCAGAACCTCCTATTCCCCGTAAGGTTGGCATGTCGATACCTGAAGTTATTTTCAGTCAATGCTCAATCAGGAAAATTCTCCTTGAGCTCGACACCTCGAAAACTTCTGGCCTTGATGGTATTCCCGCTATTGTTCTTAAAAAGTGCGCCCCAGAGTTGGCTCCTGTCCTAAGCAAATTGTCCACACTCTCTTACAACAAAGGTGTATTCCCTAACATCTGGAAATCTGCTAGAGTGCAGCCTGTCCCTAAAAAGGGAAAAAGGAATCTGGCTAACAACTATTGTCCTATATCTTTGTTACCCGTTATATCTAAAGTGATGGAAAAGGTTATCAACATCGCGATTCTCAAATATCTGAAGGAAAATAGAATCATCTCCGACAGGTAATACGGTTTTAGACAACAACGTTCCACTGGCGATCTACTGGCATATATTACTCATATCTGTAACTCAGCTATGGCAAAACATGGTGAGGCTAGGATTGTGGCATTGGACATCTCAAAGGCCTTCAACAGAGTCTGGCACCGATCTCTTCTCGCCAAATTAACATCTTATGGTCTTCCCCCTGGACTCTGTCATTTAATATCCAATTGTCTCGCTGACAGGTCTCTTCAGGTCATCGTCGATGGCACCTCATCCGAGACGCGGGGGTGCCTCAGGGGTTTGTCCTGTCTCCTACTCTGTTTCTGTTACACATAAACGATCTCTTAGCTTCAACTTCCAATCCTATATACAGCTACGCAGATGATAGTAGCCTTGTGTCATCTTTTTTCTCCGACAAACCTTTATCCGTCGCTGCTTCAGATCGACTAAGGAAACAGCAGATACAGATGATTAATCGGGATCTCAAAATCATTCTGGAATGGGGTAAAAAAATCTGGTCGACTTCATGCTTCAAAAACTCGGATCGTGGTTGTCTCTTAGAAAACATCAACGGATAATGCAACAAACATACTAATTGTCGGTAAAATCTTTCCATGGCATTGGATATTTCAAAGGCCTTCGACAGAGTCTGAGATCGATCTCTTCTCGCCAAATTAACATCTTATGGTCTTCCTTCAGGACTCTGTCATTTGATCTCCAATTTTCTCGTTGACAGATCTCTTCGGGTCGTCGTCGATGGCATCTCATCCGAGAAATTTGCGACTACTGCAGGGGTGCCTCAGGGGTATGTCTTGTCTCCTATTCTGTTTATGTTCAACTTCCTATCCTATATCCGGCTGCACAGAAGATAGTAGCCTAGTGTCATCTTTTTTCTCCCACAGACCATTTTCTGTTGCTGCTTCAGATCGACTAAGAAAACAGCAGATACATATAATTAGTCAGAATCTCCAAATCATTCTGGAATGAGGTAAGAAAAATTTGGTCGACTTCAATGCTTCAAAAACTCAGGCCGCGGTTTTCTCTAAGATAACATCAAGGGATAATGCAACAAACATACCAATGGACGGTTGAATCCTCCCGATGGGATCTAATCTGCCTATCCTAGGAGTGAATGCGAGCACCAACCTCTCTTGGGACGATCATGTGAGCGCCATTGCCAAATCCGCCTCTCAGAGGCAGAGGCTTTCTTTTTAGAGCTAAAAAAATACTTCACATCTTATCAGCTACTCACACTATACAAAGCTCAAGTTAGGCTCACACTTTTATCGAAAATTTGTGATTTTGAGGGGCGTTATTTAAAGTTTGCACTCGGGTGGCTGATGGTACACTATGGGACTGGTTGCTACTACTTAAAAACACCTGAAGTTAATTAATTTTGACAACTTTGCAACAATTCAATTTATTTTAACCATTTGAATGTTTCCCGTTCCACAACTTATTACAGTTTTCATTATACTTATATTGTTTCACTTTGCAAATGAAAAAATAAATTGTTGTAACATAAATTCTAGAATAATTGTCGCTATTGACAAATCGAATTTCTTTAAGTGCATTAAATATTCATTAATTAAATAGAGCATTGCGGTATTTGTTTACTGTCATAGAAAGAAGTTATTGTGTAAGAAACATCCGTATTATATTAAAAAATAAAGGTTAGCTATGGGTGTGCACTTCTCATTAATTATGTGCATTGGCTTAATAGGTGTGAGTATTTTAAAACACTTTAAGGTACTGAATAGCAACAGCAAAAAGGCCAAATTACTGAAAACTTAGTATCTCTCTGAAGATGATAGCTTGGCTATCGAAACGCGTTAGAGCAACCTTTGTTGTGTTTTTTAATCTTTCTTGGTTTCAGGGGACAAGATTTGTATTTCAATTTTTAAAGATAACCAAGGACCAGTCCGTTCCACAAAACGGCTAACCCCCGCCGACTTTGTCAACGTAAGGTGCAAAAAAGTCATATTTCAAAATAAAATAATTTCTTATTGGATTTTAATAAAATTATACATTTAAAGGTCCGCGCTCCTTATTCCAATAGCTGTTAGAATGGCAGATGGCTCGCAATTATCAGCCATAAATATTGCGTTTCTATTTTATATATTCGGTATTATAATCTCAAATAAAATGGTTTGCTCAGTTGAGTTCTTCGCACTAAAAAGTTGAGTTTTATTGGGATAAAAATCCACTAGAAAGTACCCCTAAAAATACCCTATATTTTAGTAAAAGCTTCATGAAAATCGATTAAGCAGTTTCCCCGATTATCCCGGACAAAAATCAGTCGACAGACACGATAGACACTAAGTCGCTTCAATTTTATTAACATAGATACACCCCACAATAACTCACTGGAAGACAACAAAGTCAAACTTTGTTCCAGTGCAATATAATTTATTACCTTTCTCTTAGATACTATAAAAAATTTTCATTGTATCCGCTGTAAATATTTTTCACTTTACCTTCTTTCATTTTGAAGGTCGTAGTCTGAGAACCTCCTCTCACATTATAAGTTATCGATAAAAAAACCTGATCCTATCAATTAAAGTTCCACCCATTGTTGATTAAATACGTTTAACATTGTTAAGGTTAATTTTATTAAAAGTTGAACCATATAAAACGCGAATATTTACCTATAAGGTAACACTGCAACAAATTTTAATAAGAACAAAATCAACGATAATAAAATCCAGTTTTGAATCTTATTTAAATCTCACTTGGCAGCTTAAGTGCCTGTTTTTGGGTACAAATTAGCATTTAAGGTTTATTAATAAGTTAAAAAACGATGGCTATCAATTCGGATAAACCAAATTAAAGAGGATAAGAACACTCATATTACTTGACAGAAAGTTTTTTAAAGCAACAAATCAGCAGTAATCATAGCAAACAGTTTTTAGAATGTTAGATCTTCGCTGCGTAAGCGAGACCCCAGACTACACTACTCGAATTTTAGTATAGATTGTCCGCGTGGATACAATAACACAAATCCACAAGTCGCTTTCCAGTAGATTTTCTAAGCTGAAGACTTTTTTTAACGCGATGAATGCAACGGAGCTTTAGCCAAAGGCATCTAGAGTACTAGACAGTCGGAGACAGAAAATTCCTGTGCGGGCCAGCTTGACATAGTGAGGACCTCTGTCTACGGGGACTCCTTTTTCTGTAGAACTTCCAAGTTATGGAACTTGTTATTGAAAGGAATTTTCCCCAAAAATTACAACCCATCCTTGTTTAAGAAGGCGGTTCATCGCCATCTATCCTTGTTTCCGCATCCTACTCGCAGTGCTTTGAAAGCATAATGAGGTTACCCTTTGCGAATGGATTAAACTTTAAAAAAAAGAGGGGGTAGAGAGTAAAAAAACTGCTTTGTTACCATTACTTCAAGGAGTTTTCCTAACGTGGAGAATGAAGCATCGAAATTCATAATTTCAGATGACGATTACGCAAAAATTGTACCGTTACAAATCCTTATATTTTACTATTTTATTCACACAATAATGTATATCAAGGATAAGCAACCTTTTTTACAGCGGGCCAATTACAATGCTAAAAATTTTGCGCGGGCCGCATGTGAACAAAATATGAATGCTGGGGCGCTTGCACCCCCTGGTTCATGCAGCAAACTGAAAATTTGTATGTATTCAATTGGAGGACTTTCTAATTCTTCAGAATTCATCCTTTCCTTGAAACATGTTTTCAGAATTTTTACCTTTTTCTCAAATTTTGTATATTTTTTTATAAAATTTAACTTTTTCTTTGAAGATTTCGCACTGATTCATGAAATGTGCCTTCTTTTTTCAAACATGACTGCTAAAATTTTGAATTTAAAAGTTCCTCGTTTTTTTTCTGAAATTTCGTCATTTCTCGAAATTCGACTTTTCCTAAAAATTTCGCCTTTTTTGATTCTGAAAATTTCAGATTGTTTATTAAAATTTCCTTTTTTTTCGAAATCCGGTCGATCTTTTGACAAAAAGGTATATATTTTAGAAATTTAAAATTTTTGTTACAGGACAAACCTTTCTTTGTAAATTTCAACGCTATTTTAATCCTAATTTCTGGTAGTTTCAACTTGTTTGTGGAAATTTCAATGTCTTACCACAATACTTGACATTTTCTGACGCCTGTTGAAGCAAGGTATGGAGCCTGTCTTCCTCTGACTCGTCCACAGAGTCCAGAGAAAATAAATATTTGATTTTCATCTTAAAATTTACTCTTCTTCTGAATTTCGAAGTTTCACTAAGATTAAATGCTTTTTCCCAAAATTAAGATCTATTTTGCAAAATTTCTCTTACAATATCGTCTTTTTCTCGGGATTTTGGCTATTTTTTTGACTTTTTTTTAATTTAACTTTCTGTGGGCAATTTTTTGTCCATTTCAAAGTTTTCTCGAATTTTTGTTTCAAATTCCTATATTTTTCTGAACATTTACTAAAAATTTTGATCTTTTAGATTCTGATTTTTTTAGAAATTCTGACTGGTTTCCTAAAATTTGACTTTTTCAGGAAATCTTGATCTTTATCTAAATATCCGATATTTAATATTTCAATAATTTTTTTCTTTTTTTTTGGTAAACTCGTCTTTTTTTTCGAATTTCGAATTTTTCTAAAATAGTCTTTTACCTAAAATTCGGCTGTCCCTCAAAAGTTGTCTTTTTCAAACTTTCGATTTTGTTTTCAAAATCCTACTTTTTGGACTTTTTCGAAAATGGTTTACTTATTTCAAAATTTTGACATTTTCTTGAATATTTGTCTTCTTTAATAAACTACGACTGTTAGATCAAATGGTTCTGAAAATGTTCGCTTTTCTGATGTTGCGAAAAATATTTTTGGGGATTTCGAGAAAAATTTCTTGTAAATTTAACATCTTTACTGAATTTTAAATTTTCAGAACAATGTTTTTGAATCTTGCGATTTTTCTTTCTTAGAGTTAGATTTTTTTTGAAAACTGCGTCTTTTCACAAAATTAGATTTCCAAAAATTTTGATTTTTTTTTAAATTTTGCACATTTCTCGAGTTTTTGAGGAAGGTTAGGTTTTTTTTTTCAATATGATTTATTGAAAATTTCAACTTCTTAAATTTCCCTTTTAAAATTGGACCTTCTTTTGGAAATTTGAAATGTTTCCTAGAAAGTTCAATATTTTTTGGTAATTTGTAACGTAATTTTCAAAAATCCTGAATTTGTTTCGAAGTCTTTGTTTTTTCTGATTTTTTAATAAATGTTCGATTTTTCTCTTAAAATTTACTCCTTTTCTGAATTTGAAAGTTTCACTAAGATTAAATGCTTTTTCTCAAAATTGAGATCTTCTTTGCAAAATTTCTCCTAAAATAACGTCTATTTCTCGGGGTTTTGACTATTCTTTTTTTACTTTTTTTTATTTAACTTTCTTTGGACAATTTTTTATCCATTTCAGAGTTTCCTCGAATTTTTTAATTCCGATATTTTTCTGAACATTTACTAAAAATTTCGATCTTTTATATTCTGACTTTTTTAGAAATTCTTACTGGTTTCCTAAAATTTGTCTTTTTCAGGAAATCTTGATCTTTATCTCAATATCCGATATTCAATATTTCAATAATTTTTTTCTTTTTTTAGTAAATTTGTTTTTTTTTCCAAATTTCGAATTTTTCTAAAATAGTCTTTTATCTAAAATTCGCCTGTTCCTCAAAATTTGCCTTTTTCGAAATTTCCATTTTGTTTTCAAAATCCTAGTTTTTGGATTTTTTTAAAAATGGTTTATTTATTTCAAAATTTTGTGATTTTCTTGAATATTTGTCTTTTTCAATAAACTACGACTTTTAGATCAAATGGTTTTATGGTTCTTAAAAAGTTCATTTTCTGTTGTTGCGAAAAATATTTTTGGGGATTTCGAGAAAAACATTTTTTGTAAATTCAACATCTTTACTGAATTTTAAATTTTGAGAACAATGTTTTTGCATCTTGCGATTTTTCTTTCTCAGAGTTGGACTTTTTTTTGAAAATTGCGTCTTGTCACAAAATTACATCTTTGAAAATTTTGATTTTTTTTTAAATTTTGCACATTTCTCGAGTTTTTGAGAAAGGTTAGGTTTTTATTATCAATACGATTGATTGAAAATTTCAATTTTTTAAATTTTCCTCTTAAAATTGGACCTTCTCTCGGAAATTTAGGAAGTTAGGAAGAATCTAGGAAGTTCAATAGTTTTTTGTAATTTGTAACGAAATTTTCAAAAATCCTGATTTTTTTTCGAAGTCTTTGTTTTTTCTGATTTAAAAAAAATTTTATTCCCGAGAATTTCAACTTGTCCAAAATTCATGTTATTCACCAAGTTTTGACTTTTAACTCAAAATTCAATTTTATCTGTTTCTGGACATTACCATTTAAAATGGATTTTTTTCCAAAGATTTAGTCTTTTTCATAAAATTCTTTTATTTTTTTTTAAATTGGATCCAAATTTTAATAGAAATCTAAACAATCTGAGAAGAATATTTTCAGGAAATCTTGAAAAAAAGATTTCTTGAAAAATTTCAAAAATAAGACAAAATTGAAATAAAATAAAAATTTTGAAATCATTATTTTTAAAAGTTGCATTTTTTTACGTGAATTCGACTTGTTCTAGAAATTACAACTCTTTTTACAAAAAAATTCTTTTTGAAAATTCTGTGTCTTTTACATTTCCACTTTTTCGAAATTTCGACATTTCTTAAAGTTCTCCAAAAGGTTTTTTCTCAAGACTGGGCTTTTTTCAAAATTTTGACTTTAATTTGAAAATGCGATGTCCCCAATTCTGTTGTTTTTAAGTAGAAATACGCATTACGAAGCCAGGTTTTCTTTTTTACCCATGAGATTTTTAGAATGATTGTTGTTGCCCCCCCCCCCCTTAAAGAAAATCTTGCCGACGCTCATGTCCAAGATATTTCATGAATCGTAAAAATGTATGTTCTTTTTTTTCATCAAATTGTTTGACATTTTCTTTTCTAAAATGTTTACGTAAAACAGTAGAGCAGAAAAATGCAAACAGAAAAATGTTAGGCGGGCCACGTCTTGCTCATCCCTGATGTACATAATATTGTAACGCCATGTAAGTATATGGAATAGAATTTAGAATACAATTGTAGAATTTAGTACATAAGAAAAGTTTCTAGAATGATCTGATAAGGGGAAAGCGACCGCGATAACGAAGCAAACGGCAGATAAGCGTTCGCGAAATTTCGGCAAACGTTAAGCCTTATCTGCCGGATTGTTCTGGAACCTGGATGCCAAAACTATTTAAGGCGGTCAGCTTTCTCTCAAGTAAGTCAGTTAGAGTCAGTGTAATTAGTAAGTTAGTAGAAGTCAATAATAAGTGAGTTAATTGTTCAATTGTGGTGATCCAAGTTTAGTTTAGTAATAAAGTGGGTATTATTTTCAATTCTTTTGTGAATCAATTCGAACCGATAAAGCCCGTAACCGCGACCGCGATAACGAAGCAAACGGCAGATAAGCGTTCCCGAAATTTCGGCAAACGTTAAGCCTTATCTGCCGGATTGTTCTAGAACCTGGATGCCAAAACTATATAAGGCGGTCAGCTTTCTCTCGAGTAAGTCAGTTAGAGTCAGTGTAATTAGTGAGTTAGTAGAAGTCAATAATAAGTGAGTTAATGGTTCAATTGTAGTGATCCAAGTTTAGTTTAGTAATAAAGTGGATATTATTTTCAATTCATTTGTGAATCAATTCGAACCTATAAAGCCCGTAACCGCGACCGCGATAACGAAGCAAACGGCAGATAAGCGTTCCCGAAATTTCGGCAAACGTTAAGCCTTATCTGCCGGATTGTTCTAGAATCTGGATGCCAAAACTATATAAGGCGGTCAGCTTTCTCTCGAGTAAGTCAGTTAGAGTCAGTGTAATTAGTGAGTTAGTAGAAGTCAATAATACGTGAGTTAATTGTTCAATTGTAGTGATCCAAGTTTAGTTTAGTAATAAAGTGGGTATTATTTTCAATTCATTTGTGGATCAATTCGAACCGATACAGCCCGTAACAATATATTACATTTTGGTCAAAACCTATAGAAAGGTTTGGCTTCCATAAATCCAAAACATTGTTCGCCTACATATTAAATGTTCAAAATCGTAAGTTTGACATTGAATATTTTCGGCCCCGACACAAGTCTTTTAATTTTGCAGGTGTCACTATGTGACTATGACTGAAATTTAAGGAAAATATATAGAAAAACAATTGGCCGGTGAAGTACATTAAATCCTCATTCGCGTTACAGTTATTTTCACTGAAATTCCTTCTAAGAAGCTCGTTGACCTGGGTCCTCTTAACATCGAAACCATTAGTCGACTATTAATCATAAAGAAAAAAGTTTATTTTTTATTTCAACTCTGCAAAGAAATGCGAATTGATCCAGATCAAACAAGTTGTGTGCTCCATTAATCCTCACCCACACGCCCGAAGAAATCTGTTACCTCTTTACACTGACAACTAAATAAAAGGATCCTAAAAAATCTTAAATCATGATTTACGTAGTCGGTTGCTGGTATTTATTTAACAATAAAAAACCGCATTCAGCTTTCAATCCAATCTGATATTATGATTGATATTTATTTGCAGGATTAGCTATTACCTTTAAAAACAATTTACCGCACTACTTTTGTCTATTAATTTTCTGAATAATTAGCGTTTAATATAAGTAATATAAGTAAATGCCACTTATGATTGTTTTATTTTTCTATTATTACAGTCAAGGCAATTAAAAATAGAGCTGCCACACATTTTTAAAACAATATGAGAGCCTGTTCGATCTAAATAATTTACTATATCATTATTGACAATCCGGTCTGATATATTGCCCCGAGCGAACATTTTTAATTATCGTATTTTATAAGAGGCCCTTAGGGTATGATATGTTAATTATTGTATATTGGTGCAATGGTTCTGTTATTACTGCAAAACTATTTTCTTTAAACTTTAGTAGAATGCAATCAAATAAGTCGGAAACTAGTATTTATTTTTGAAGTGAAAACTTCTTTAGGCGCGTTGAACGATTTTTGGATAGAGGGTAAAATTGTGGTTTCGCGTGACCATCACGCACCCACATCATGCGTTACCAACATGCTCTTATGTTAAAAGTATAGTCTACTGTTAACATTAAAGCATATTAAGGTCTATTATATTATCAATAAATATTAGATTCGTTTTCACCCGATACAAGCATCCAAACCACAAATATAACAAGGTAGGTCAGTTAAATAGAATTTATTGTTACGGGCTTATCGGTCCGAAATGATTATTAATACTTGCTGAATAATACCCACTTTATTTCTAAACTTAACTCGGAACACCACAACTGAATAATTAACTCACTTATTGACTTCTAACCACTAAGTCACTAATTAACTACAGTGACTAACTGACTCTAACTCACTCGAGGGAAAGGCGACCGCCTTATATAGTTTTGGCCCCCAGGTTCTAGAAAAATCCAGCAGATAAGGCTTATCGTTTGCCGAAATTTCTGGAACGCTTATCTGCCGCTTGCTTCGTTATCGCGGCCGCTTTTCTCTTATCAGATCATTCTAGAAAATTTTCTTACGTACTAAATTCTATAATTTACATTTCGTTACATTATTTTCAAGTATTTCCAATTCGTTATAAGCGGACATGACTGTATTTATACGCGGGCGAAGTCGCGCCTAACAGCTGGTATTTAAATAAATAGGGAAAGGAAAAAGAAAACTTGAAGAAGCGACGAATGTTAGTATAATATATTGAGATATCAGATCGAAATGTGCCTTAAAAACACCATAATTAGTTTTTTGTCGGTTTAAACCTGTAAATAAGTATGCATAAATGATAAACTCTTTCAACAGGATTTCTGTTGTTTTTTTTATCGTTAAAGATAGTGGCGTAAGTAAGGTAGCCGTAACACCTAATTCAAACCTGACTTTATCATGGATCGTTTGCAAAAAGATTAATGATCGCCGTACCAAATATGCAATAAAAATGCAAGTGGCGCCAAACTCGGCGACGAGTTCATCTACATATGGAGAGGACAGTCGAAGTCGACATTGAACGGCCTTGCTCAAAGGAATAACGCGTTGAATGCAAAATATTCTGAATGTTTTGATGGGAGTTAAAATTCGAAAGCTTCCTTTATATGCCGAAGGTAGAAACATTTTCACTTATCTTACATAAGGAATAATATAATAATGTATATAATACATTTGATTGCCTTTTTAAAAGAAAGTCACATCAATTTTTCTTGGTGTGCTATATGCGTTTAACGGATGTTAGCAATCCTGTTGTCTATCATTATTTTATTTACAGCAGGGATGAGCAACCTTTTTTTACAGCTGGCCAATTACAAGGCTAAAAATTCTGTGCGGGCCCCATGTGAGAAAAATATGAATGCTGGGGCGCTTGCCCCCTATGGTTCATGCTGCAAACTGAAAATTTGTATGTGGACTTTCCAATTCTTCAGAATTTATCCTTTCCTTGAAATATTTTTTCGAAATTTCTACCTTTTTCTCAAATTTTGTATATTTTATAAATTTGACCTTTACTTTTAAAATTTTGCATTTATTTATAAAACTTGCCTTCTTTTATCAAACATGACTGTCAAAATTTTGAATTTAAAAGTTCCTTGTTTTTTCTGAAATTTCGTCATTTCTCGAAATTCGACTTTTCCTGAAAATTTCGCTCTTTTTTGATGATTCTGAAAATTCCAGCTAGTTTATTAAAATTCGCCTTTTTTCCGAAATCTGGTCGATTTTTTGACAAATAGATATATTTTTTAGAAAGTTAAAATTTTTTTTGAAAGGACGAAAATGTCTTTCTAAATTTCAACCCTATTTTAATTCAAATTTCTGGTAGTTTCAATTTGTTTGTCAAAATTTCGATGTGTTATCACAATATTTGACATTTTCTGACGCTTGTTGAGGCAAGGTAGAGAGCCTGTCTTCCTTTGACTCGTCCAGAGAGTCCAAAAAAAATAAATATTCGATTTTTTTCTTAAAATTTACTCTTTTTCTGAATTTCGAAGTTTCACTAACAAGGAAAGGTCGCGAAGTGTCCGGCGCCGATTTTGCTAATTTTTGGATATGTTTTAAAATACCAAAATATAAGAAAATGTATTTTTTTTATCGAGTGATAAACGATTTTAAGGGTAGTTTTACCCTTTCAAAGTTGGGGCAAAAAATGCAGATTTTGCTGTTTCTCGAATACCAAAATTGATATTCGAATCATTTCTTTCTCCAAAAGATTTGTTCTGATGAGAAATAAAAGCAAAAAATGTTTTCTAAATTTTCCCACTTCCCTCATGGGGGCAACCTACCCCATAAAGAAGTTTTTTAATCATAAAAACGTTAATTACGGCAGCAAAATTTTGAAAAAAATATATGCTATTTTATACACCAAAACTAATTTTACCTGTTTTTGGATTTTGTCGAAAAAATTTTTTTTGGGGGTAAACGCCACTTACACGAATACGTATGTATATGATAGGATGTATTTTAATGATTTTTGATTTATTTTTTTCTGAAACGAAGTATATCGACGAGAAACTAAAAAAATAGTTTTTTAAGATTTTTTCGATAACCCCCCTATCCCCACCCTCTACCCTTCCCTTATAGGAGGGTGAGCTACCTTCTTAAAAAACCCGAAAATTCGAGATTATTATGATCCCTCCACTATCTATATACACCGAAAGTAAAGCATACCAACATTTTGTAACCCCTTCCCCTGATAGGGGTAAATTACCCCTTATGGTATGAGAAAAACAGCAAAATCTGCATTTTTTGCCCCAACTTTGAGGGGGTTAAACTACCCTTAAAACCAATTATCAGCCGATAAAAAAAAATACGTGTCTCCAAGATTTTGGTCCTCTAAAACATACATATACAAAAATTAGCAAAATTAGCGCCGGACACTTCGCGACCTTTCCTTGTAAGATTAAATGCTTTTTCTCAAAATTTAGATCTTTTTTGCAAAATTTCTCTTACAATTTCGCCTTTTTCTCAGGGTTTTAACTATTTCTTTTTGACTTTATTTTAATTTGGCTTTCTTTGGACAATTTTTTGTCCATTTCAAAGTTTTTTCCAATTCTGATATTTTTCTGAACATTTACAAAAAATTTGATCCTTTAGATTCTAATTCTTTTAGAAATTCTGACTGCTTTCCTAAAGTTTGCCTTTTTCAGGAAATCTTGATTTTTATCTCAGTGCCCGATATTGAATAACTTTTTTCTTTTTTTTGATAAATTCGTCTTTTTATTTTCAAAATTTAGATTTTTTCTAAAAGAATCTTTTACCTAAAATTCGCCTGTTCTTTAAAATTTGTCTTTTTCAAAATTTTGATTTTGTTTTCAGAATCCTATTTTTTGGACCTTTTTAAAAATGGTATATTTATTTCAAAATTTTGTCATTTTCTTGAATATTTGTCTTTTTCAATAAACTACGACTTTTAGATCAAATGGTTTTATGGTTCTGAAAATATTCACTTTTCTGTTGTTGCGAAAAATATTTTTGGGGATTTCGAGAAAAAGATTTCGTGTAAATTCAATATCTTTACTGAATTTTTAATTTTGAGAACAATGTTTTTGAATCTTGCGATTTTTCTTTCTCAGAGTTACACTTTTTTTGAAAATTACGTCTTTTCACAAAATTAGATTTTTGAAAATTTTGATTTTTTTTTAATTTTGCACATTTCTCGAGTTTTTGAGAAAGGTTAGGTTTTTACTTTCATTATGATTAATTGAAAACTTCAACTTTTTAAATTTTCCTTTTAAAATTGGACCTTATTTTGGAAATTTGGAATGTTTCCTAGGAAGTTTAATATTTTTTTGTAATTTGTAACGTAATTTTTAAAAATCCTGAATTTTTTTCGAAGTATTTGTTTTTTCTATTTTTTTGAAATTTTATTCCCGATCATTGCACCTTGTCCAAAATTCATATTATTCTTCAAATTTTGACTTTAAATTCAAAATTTAATTGTATCTGTTTCTGGACATTTCATTTCAAATGGAATTTTTTCCAAAGATTTAGACTTTTTGACAAAATTCGTTTATTTTTTTTTTTTTTAATTGGATCGAAATTTTAATAGAAATCTAAACAATCTGAAAAGAATATTTTTAGGAAAGCTTGAAAAAAGATTTCTTGAAAAATTTCAAAAATATGACAAAACTGAAATGAAATAAAAATTCTGAAATCATTATTTTTAAAAGTGGCATTTATTACCTGAATTCGACTTGTTCTGGAAATTACAACTCTTTTTGGAAATCTCGTCTCTTTTACGTTTCCACCTATTTGAAACTTCGACATTTCTTAAAGTTCTCCAAAAGGTTTTTTCTCAAGATTGAGCTTTTTTCAAAATTTTAACTTTAATTTGAAAATGCGTTGTCCCCAATTCTGTAGTTTTCAAGTAAAAATACACATTACTAAGCCAGAAGGTTTTCTTTTTTACCCATGAGTTTTTTAGAATGATTGTTGTTGCCTCCCCCCGCCTTAAAGAAAATCTTGCCTACGCCCATGTCCAAGATATTTCATGGATCGTGGAAATTTATGTTATTTTTTTTCATCAAATTGTTTGACATTTTCTTTTCCAAAATTTTTACGTAAAACAATAGGTCTTAGGCGGGCCGCAGAAAAATTTTAGGCGTGCCGCTGTGGCCAGCGGGCCACGTCTGCCCTGATTTACAGCTGTTCTGAAAAGCTGACTTGTTGTCTGTGCAAACCATTGTCTAAGGTTTCTAAGTCAGGATTCAAATACAAATATTGTCCCCTGAAACCTAGAAAGAATCAAAAACACAACAAAGATTGCTCTAACGCGTTTCGATAGCCAAAATATCATCTTCAGAGAGATACTGATACTGTTTAATCAAATGCAACAGGTCATATACCTCCGGATGTCTCATGACATGGCCAAAATAAGACAGCTTTCGAATCTTTACTGTTTACAATTTCTCTGTCCAGTAGAGGACCTCTACTTTAGTGACATGGTCCATCCAGCTTATTAGCATGCGTCTGTATGACCACATTTCAAATGGTAAATTAAGGTATCCTCTGTTAGGGTCCATGATTCCACTCCATATAAGAGAGCAGAAAAGACATAACACCTGACCATTCTCAAGATCAATGTTTAGTTCATGTCCATATAGAATCTTTTCATCCTTACAAAGGCAGCCCTAGCTTGCTCAATTTTTGGTATTATTTCCATTGCGTTGTCCCAATTTTTGTTCAGAATCTGTCTCAAATACCAGGCAACCAATAAATTTCGTGCGATTTTTCTTTATTGGCTAATTTTATAAATTATCTTCAGTAAACAGGATGTAGTGGTGGGGTAATTTTGAATATAGGTTAAAACTTATGTCGAGGAGTATCATTCAGTGTATTTAATAAGTTAGACTACTTTGTATTAAAGTGCAAAATCTTTACTAGAGTATAGCCGTGTCAAATGCAATAATTGGTACCAAGGCTACAGAAGCTTGTTGTAAGATATGCGCTGCTTTTGGGGAAGGTACTGTAGCTGAACGGATGGGTCAGAAATGGTTTAAGAAATTTGCCTCTGGAGATGAAAATCTGGAAGATGAAGCTCGCTTCGGAAGACCATCAACGATCAACAACGACGATATCAAACTGGCGATCGAGCAGAATTCAAGTCAGACATGTCAAGCTCTTGCCTTAAGATTTAATGTGAGTGATGACACTATTCACATATATTTGCACTAGCTTGGGAAACGATGGAAATTAAGTAAATGGGTTCCACATGAATTGAGTGAAACGAACAAGTTAAAGTGCTCAACAATCTGTTCATCGTTGCTTTCCTTTCCACAACATAATGTCGTTTTTTGACCAAATGTTGACGTGGAATGAAAAATGGATTATGTACTGCAACATTAAGTCATATCATTGGCTATCCAGTAAAGATCCTTTGACCGCTAAACCAAACATTCACCAACAAAAGCTTCTGTTATGTGTATGGCGGACTACAGCAGGTATAGTTCACTATGAGCTTCTGCCAAGTGGACAAACCATTACTGCCGAAATCTACTTAGCACAGCTTAACAGAGTTGCGGTCGCTCTAAGTCAAAAACAGCCTGCTTTGGCGAACAGAAAAAGTGTTGTCTTCCATCAAGTCAACGCAAGGCCACACACAGCAAGAATCACGCAGGAAACTATAGCGCGACTACAATGGGAAGATCTACTTCACCCTTCGTACTCACCAGACCTTGCCCCAAGTGACGACCACCTGGCCTTGGACAACCAAATGCGGAATCGGCGATTTGAAAATAGAGAGGTTTTGGAAAATGAGATGATACATTTCTTCAATTCCCAAAAGCAAGATTTTTACAAAAATGGGATATATGATCTTGTGTCTAGATGGGAAAGGGTAATACTTGCAGAGGGTGGTTATTTTTTAAAATAATTCTATTTTTTTTGGTGGAAGGGACTGGTCCTTGGTTATCTTCAAAAATTAAAATAGAGAACTTGTCCCCTGTAACCAAGAAAGATTAAAAAACACAACAAACGTTGCTTTTACGCGTTTCAAAAGCCAAACTGTCATCTTCAGAGAGATACTTATTTTAAGATTAGGTGTTAGTATCTCTTTGAAGATGACGTGTTAAAGCAACGTTTGTTGTGTTTTTTAATCTTTTGGTTTCAGGGGACAAATTCTGTATTTCAATTTTTAGAATAATTCTAAGTTTAACCCATTTTTTGTGTTACTATTTCTTAACCTTCAAAACCGCACGAACTTTTTTGGTTGCCTGTACTTTACTTTCTGTACCCTTTCTAATTAATTTGTATCAATCCAGAGTTCCACTCGTAGTTTCGTTTGCTTACTCACGACTATGAGTTTGGTTTTAGTGCTAAGCCTAAGCCATACTGGCCACATGAACTGACTACTTGAATAAGAGGCTTTGAAGTTCCTCAACACTATGTGCAAGAAGAACAGAGTTGTCTGCATATCTAAGATTGTTCAATGTTATGCCGTTTATTCTCACTGCCTCTCTGGTATCCCCTATGACCTCTTGCAATATTTTCTCCGATTATAGGTTAAACAGAAGCGGGGACAGAATGGAACCTTGCCTAACTCCTCTTCTGATTGAAATACATTGAGTTAAACTGTTTTCTGCTCTAAGATTTGCTTTTTGTGGCCAATAAAGGTTAGCGATGAAAGGTAGGCCTTTATCATCTATGCTGTTTCTTTCACGATTTCTATTATTTATAATATTATATATAATATTCCTATTATTACTGTTAATTTCTCAATAACAGATTAGAAGTTAGCAAATTATAGTTAATTATCCCATGAATTTTCAACAGTAAACTTCTCTTTTTTGGTGGAACGGACTGATCCTTGGTTATCTTCAAAAATTGACATACTGTCTCCTGAAAGGGACAAGATTTGTATGAGAGAGAGAAACTCTCTGAAGATGATAGGTTGGCAATCGAAACGCATTAGAGCAACCTCTGTTGTGTTTCTTAATCTTTTGCGGTTTCAAGGGACAAGATTTGTATGTCAATTTTAATAAACTTCTCTTTCATTAGGACTCTTCGGGAGATACGCAATTGTGCGGTCGATAATTCAAGAAATCGAATATTCTAGTATGTGTGGAATACCAAGTTAAGTCTGCAGTCGCACTCCTTTGTAAATCATGGTTACATCAATAAGCGGTTCAGTCACTTTGTTAAATAAAAATGTTAAAAATCACGGTCTTTTCAATTGTCGAATCGGTAACGCGTAACAATACTTTTTCATTGAAAACTGTACCTTATTCTTCCAAAATGTGAACTTGCTCGGGAAATTATGGATATATCTAAATTTTGTTATCCACTTATTTTGGTTATCGACTTTTACCTTGATACCTCGATTCAAAATCAGAATCGCAATAACATTTTTTCCTAAGTCATATGTAATCTTCTAATGTCAGTCCACTAGCAGTTATCAGTTGACTAATTTTATTGTGGTCTTACTAATTTGGTGGAAGGAATTTTCAAAGTATACCTTTTAATTTGTATTAAACTCCACCTGATCATTATCTCCATCAATTAGAAGCCATATTTAAAACTTGGCGTTATTCTTTTGAAAACGAGCAAGAATATTTTAATTAAAACAGCACAAACTATTTCCCTGCATTATATTAATAACGTGGTAACTTAGTTTCCATAAATGTCAGTTGCTTTAGTTACGTAAGCTCATGATACTTCCTGTATAAATATATAGGGCGGAAAAACACGTGTCAATAATATTACAGTTAATCCGACTGGTATATTGGGTTGGCAAGAAGGTAATTTCGGTTTTGTGGTATGAAAAAAACGCATTTTTTTAATACAAAGAATAGACTTTAATCAATTATATATTTTCCATTTTGTTCAATGACCTTTTGCAGCTTCATGATTCCGCTGTTTTTATTTCGATTCTGCACATGCACACGCATTAATACACAGAGCAACATCATTTCAACTTTTGTAATGTCTTCTGAAACTTTTAATATTTCCGTTCAATTTGATTCGAGTTTTCTTAGCCGGTTACTTCCTTCACGAATTCAAATCCTCAGTTATATTTTTATTAAAGATTAGCTGATACCCGTCCCTTCGCCTGCGTGAAAGAAGAGAAAGGATTCTTTGGTCACTTTTTGGAAATTCTCACTCTTTTGAAGAATTAGATTTTTATTGTTCGACTTTATTTTGAAAATTTAGACCATTTTGATTGGCTTTTTCTTAGCCGGTTGCTTCCCTCACAAATCCAAATCATTAGTTATATTTTTATTAAGGGCTAAGCTGATACCCGAACCTTCGCCTGCATGGAAGAAGAAAAAGGATTCTCTGGTCACCTTTTTGGAAATTCTCACTTTTTTAAAGAATTTGATTTTTATTATTCGACTTTATTTTGAAAATTTAGACCACTTTTATCCACTTTTTTTTCAATTTCAAGCTTTTCTCGTTCCGACTTCCAAAATTTCAATTTTTCTTCCAAAATTTCACCTAATTTTGAAATTTTCACTTATTTAGGGGTTTTGACTGTTTAAACATTCCTTAAAACTTTTCTCTTTTGTATAGATTTTGATTTTTTTAGAAACTCTTTGATTTTTTTGATGATTTTGGTGTTTATTAAAACTTTTTCAAACATATAATTTTTTTTGAAAATTTCACATTTTTGAAAATTTTCTTTTTAAAGTTGTAAATATTGGATTAACAAGAAAGTAATTTCGGTTTTGTGGTATGAAAAAAACACATTTTTTTAATACAAAAAATAGACTGTACTCAATTATATAATTTTCATTTTGTGCAACGACCTTTTGCCATCTTTCTTGCACCTTCATGTTTTTGCGCTCATAGAATTTCTGATCTTTCCCAGAAAAAAAGTGAACCGAGTGCGATTTAAGGTCATCATCATTTGGGAAATTTTTACCATTTATAGAGCTCTGCAAACTACGAAATAAATGGTAATCAAATGATGCTAGATCAGGGATGTATGGGGGATGCGACATCACTTCCCAACCAAGCTCCAATAATTTCCCACGAGTTACCAAAAATATGTGAGGCCTAGCATTGTCATGGTGGAACACAATTCCTTTTCGATTTGCCAATTCTGGCCTTTTTTCTTTGATTGTTTCATCCAGTTTCATTAGCTGTTGGCAGTACACATCTGAATTGATTGTCTTCTTCCTTGGAAGCAGCTCAAAATACAAAACACCTTTATAATCCCGCCAAATCGACAGCATAATCTTTTTTTAATGCCATTCAGCTGTTGATGTTGTTTGTGCTGGTTCATAGTGCTTCGACCATCGTTTTCGAATGATGTTACTGCATGTGAGGCATTTTTCGTCACCAATTATGATTCTTTTCAAGAAGGGATCATTTTCATTGCGCCTAAGATGCATTGTTGTGTCAAAAGAATATCTTTCAATTTACGCGGAACCCAAATATCGAGCTTTTTAGTAAGTCCAAGGTACAGGTTTTATATTGTAAGAGGCAGGGTAATAAATTAACGCGTATAGGCAACTTTAAATACCGGCATGTGTATTATTTGTTGTGTACCTTGTCTGAGTTTTCAATGCCCATTTTTAGGCCCTTAGAAGTTGAATTTTGAAAAATATTCTCTTAGTGCTCACCTATTTTACATGTAGTCTCCTTGTGCAAAATTTCATTCTTCTAGAAGCACCTGTGTAGACTGTGCGTTGTCTGTCAGTCAATATTAGAGATTTATTAAATAGATTACAAATCTTTTCAGATTGTCATAAACAGCGATTGCGTTAGAGTTTAATTATTAACACAACTTCGCAAAGAAGTTACAGAGAATATTTAAAACGCTGACATCCGACCTAAGTTTGAAACAAACGTGGTTATATTGAGGACATCTATCCACACTTGCAAGCACATACATATAAGTGGATTCTTTATAAGGTTAGCGAGTATGAAAGTAATTGTTTATTAGCAATATTGGAACAATATAAAGGCCATCATTGTTCTTTTTGTGTGCACCTTTTACTTTAGATCTATAGTCACATATAGAAACAGATATTTGATTCCATTAGATACTGATTCGCATTATTTTCCATCTTGCTTATTTAAAATATTCATTGTTACTGTTTTATAAAAATTTGAAACCTTCAAAGAAGCATTGTGAATTCTTCTTTTTAGTCTCTTGTTGATAGAAAACATAGAAATAGGTTAATTTAACATTGTGAGGATACAGTTTGAAAAATATTTAAATTGTTTTCGTAATGAAAATTGTTGGCACTTTTCGAAACATTTTTTGAGGAAAAACTTTCTGGAAGTAAGACGTTCAGTTTACAATTAAAATGTTGAAAAAAGTAGCAAATTCAAAAGTGTTACAAATCGTGGAGTGTGTGTGCGGGTTGGTTTTGGATTTGTGGGTCTTTGGTTTCCAAACTTCGAAGCTAATAAACGTTCAAACCTATTGGTCTATGCATTAGCACTACTAATTAATGAATTTCATCGATGCTGTGGGCATAATGTCATTGGTGCAGGGCAAGTCCGTAACTAGGATATTTTTTCGGGAGGGCTGCGATCCTTCTGCCAAAACTACCTAGTCTTTGTTTGCGTTTAGGTTAGAGATAAAAAGCCACGGTCCAATATTACTTTACTATTAATATTACTATTGTATACAAATATACTAAAATATAAAAAAATACACTAAAAACATTTCTACAGTCTAACTTTTCTAACATTCTGACAAAGTAGCTGGAGAAAAATCTCATTTTTTTTAAATTTTTTTCAAATTTCGATTTCGTTCATAACTTTTTAAAGTTTTTTTTAAGTTCAACTTTCCTCTTAGCGTCCAACTCTTTTTCTAACTGGCAACAACTTTAATTCCTACGTTTTTATTTTTGGCAATTTTGGGACTTATAGTTGTTATCTAAATTTGTAATGTCGAAATGCGTTTGATTCTTCCGAATTTCGAAAATAATTTTTGCCATAGAATTAAATATCGTTTTTTTTGAAAATTTTCAGAAAATCCCGAAATTTACGAAAAAAGTCCAAATTTTAGGAAAAACGTTGAAACTGAGGTTTGAACCAAAAATCTTGAGAAAAAAATAGCAAATTTAGAGAAAAATTCGATATTTTATTTTAAGCGCCCAAGGTCTCTTAGATACATAAAAGAATGTTAAGAAAACTAGAAAACAAACATGTTCAACTCATGCACATTCATTTTAGAACACGCGGATGCTCCTGAAAGATCCCCAATGTTGTCCTTAAATTTGGGAACAAACTTGAAAATTGGCAATCCCGCAAATAGCGAAGTTCCATGATAAAGATAAAACTGTCGAGATTGGAGTAGAAGTTTTAGAAAAAAATGGGACATTTCGATTTTAAATTTGAAACTTTCGGAAAACGAATGTAGAACCGTCAGATTCAAATTGGGAATTTGGAAGAAAAGAGACCAAATTTCACGAAAATCCTGAAATTTACGGAAAAAGTCCAAATTTTAGGAAAAAGGTTGAAACTGTAGTTTGAACCTAAAAATCTTGAGAAAAAATATCAAATTTAGAGAACAACTCGATATTTTATTTAAACCACCAAAGGTTTACTAGATACATAAAAAAATATCAAAAAAACTCAAAAAGAAACCTTTTCAACTCATGCACATTCATTTAACAACACGTGGATGCCCCTGAAAGATCCCTAATTTTGTCCCTAAATTTAGGGAGAAAACTTCATAATTGGCAACCCCGCAAATAGCGAAATTACATGACAAAGGTAAAAATTTCGAGACAAGAACATAGACATTTCAGGAGGAGATAGAAATTTCGATTTTAAAATCGACATTTTCGGAAAACGAATGTCAGATTTAAATTAGAAATTTACGGAAAAAGTCCACATTTTAGGAAAAACGTTGTAACTATAGTTTAAACTGAAAATCTTGAAAAATAGACTGATTTTAGATGGTTTTTTTTTGTCATTTCGACTTTTTTTTTTAAAGAATTCAACTTTTTTTTAAAGACTGAATTTTATCACGAAATGATGAGATTTTGCTTTGAAAATTACGAGCCTTTCTGAAAATTTCGACTCTTTTTTTAGGTTTTTTAATAGCTTTTACAATTTTTTAATAGTTTGACCATTTTGAAGATTTGGACTTTTTTTTGGAAATAACGAATTTTGTCGAAAATTTTATTTATTTAGAAATTTCTACCATTTTTCAATTTGAATTAGATTTTTTGTTAAATGCGAACTATGTTAATACTTTTACTTTTTTTTCTTAAAATTCAAAGTTCAAAATCTTGGTATTTTCTACAAACCTACAAATATTTGTTTAAACTTTGATTCTCCCTAGAAACCTGGAAATTTTTCTAAAATTTTTGTGAAAAATGTCAGATATCGAAAATCTGAAATCTTTAGTTTTTTGAACTTGGAATTTTAATTCGAAATGTCTAGAACAGTCTACATTTAGAGTAAATAAGCAATAATTATGAGTGTATTTATACTTAAAAATAACCAGAATTCATTAATTAACATTTTTGAAAATATTTACTTTTTTAGAAATTTTAAATTTCCAAACAAATAGTAGGATATGTTAATTCTTACCAAATTTACACTGTTCGAACTCGAAATTTTTGGTTTTTTATATCCTAAATTTTAGAAATAAGTTGACATTTAAAATTACTCTCTGAATCCGAAGAAAAAAGAAGCTATACTTTCTGAAAAAAAAAGGTTTGAAGTTAAAATTTTCTAAAAAAATCTCTAATTTCCAAAAGATAAAATCACATTATGTCACTCAACATTTTGTTTTGAAACAAAATTCAAAAAATAAGTTTTGATATTTCCTGAAACTTTTAATGTTTTCTCAAAATAACCACGGGATCTTTTAAATTAAATGTCTAGAAAGAAAGTCAAAATATTTTAAATAACTCTGAATTTTGAATCAGTGCTAATGTAAAAATTTTGAAAAACTAAATTCATTAATCTTTTTGTTTAATTTCGACTTTATTCTTGATATTTTTAAACTCTTTGTAAAAAGTTGCAAACATTTTATAAATTTTCTGAAAATATGAATTTAGTTAAAATGTCTTTTAGTTAAAGTTGAGATTTGATAACTAGGATAAATATTTTAATGGTTTTTTAAAAGTTTTCAGTTGGAAGTCGAATTTTGGAGGATAAAGTCGAATTTTTGAAATCTTAACCGAAATATAAACAAATTAACTTTATAATAAAAAATTTCGAAATTTTTTATAAGGTAAAAACTTTTTAAAAAAATGAGAAAATTCGAATCAAAATGATGGGTAAAAGTTATTAAATAAATCCTGAATTTTCCAACTTAAATATGCTCAAGTTTTGTGTGCAACTTAAAATTTATAAAAGAATCTATTAGACATTTTTTTAAAAGTTCAATCGCCATGCTAGAAAAATTATAGAAGAAATCCATGAAAATAACTTATTAAAAAATGTCTTCTCAAAATAATGGCTTATAAGATATTTTGATTTTTTAGTAAAGGGTCTAATATTCAAAATGTTATTCCCTTACCGAATTTAAAATACAAATTTTTAAATTCCAAAACTGTAAAACTTTTATCACAAGATCCAAGTTTTTCTCACAATTTGGTGTTAAATCTCGAAAAATCGCTTGTATAAATTTTCAGTTCTTCTCAAAATTTGAATTTAATTCTCAAAATGGGAGAGTTTAAGCTTAAAAAACTTGCAAAATTCAACATTATTTTAATAGAATTTAAAAGATAGGATTGAAACCTCAAATAATAAAAAAAAGAATGTTCAAGAAAAGTTTAAATTTTTTTAGAAAAAGTCAAAATTTTGAAAAAAATACGAATGAGTTCAAGACAAAAATTTTAAGATTTAGGGAGAAAATTCAACAATGAATTCGAAATTTCAAGAACTTCTTTATTTGAAACTGTCATACTCCTTCTGAATATTCTGAGTATAACCTAAAATCTATTTTTTTTTTCATTTCGACAGATTTCAAAATGTTTTTTTTTTGTTGTTAATTGTGAGTTTTGGCCTGTTAGTGCCATTTTTTGAGTATTTTACCTTTTTGGTGCCTTCTTTAGATTTTCGTTGTTGCCTAATTTAACATTTTGTTCACCTTTTTGCATTGCTTGATTGTGCTTAAAATCCGGTTTCTAATAATAAGAAATGGCGCCAAATTTGAACAAAAAAAACATCCTTGCATTTCAACACGAAAACAAAATGATCCATTAAAAATGGTTTTTAAAAAGGTCACACATCTGGAAAGTTCAGTTCTATCTAGTGTGAAGCCAAAAGATTGGGCGCAAAATTGCAGCCCCCTGCCCCCCCCCCCTAGTTACGGGCCTGGTGCAGGGGTTAATTTGACCATTTACATTTTTGGACTTATTTAATCAGCAAAATTTCCTTTTGCTTCTTGCACCAACATTCTGTTGCTGCGAACTCACAATCAGTAGGTATACCACCGCTAACAAAACACCGTATACAAGCTCTTAATTGAGGTCCTAAAACGAGCTCTACCTGAACGCTTAACATTCCAAAACGCTGAATTAGCATGCGACAATACTACTGTCATCTTAGCGAAAATGTTGTTTGTTTTCCATTAATAATAATACCAAAGTTAAATGAAGGTGGCGCCCGACTTATTTACATCTTAAGAGATGAAAACAAGCTCAAATGGGTGCATGTAAATTATGACAGGTCGAATATTTGTCGATTTTTTTTTCCAACAGATCACACTCTCGCAAGGTCGCATACCATCGAACAAAGTAGCAAAATATGAAACATTTATAAATTACATAACTTATTAAAGCGATACGTGTAACGGACACATAACTACGTATACACAACATGTAATTGGATCGACAACCTTAGCTGAATTCTTCAAATTATATCCTCTGACATGTGACCTTCCCATCAGCGGTATAATGCCGGCTGAATGTAAATACTTTTATTTTCATCGGAATATCTAATCTCTTCAACGTGATATTGCATTTCTGCAGTTGAAATTTAAATCAGGTGATTTGAGAAAATGCAGTTTACATGTTAGGGCATATGGTATAAAGCTCATTACCAGTTTACCAAACAATTGCTCTTCTATAGATTGCTCTTCTATAGATAAGTTGGTTAATTAAACAGTGTTAGTGAATTATGGTAAAATTTTAGTGTTCAGACCAGTGGCGGCTGGCGTATAGACACTGTGGAACTGCAGCACCCCCAATTTCGCTTAAGAGTTTTTTTCTCAAAATTTTCAAAAAACTTTTTATTTCACAATTTTTCGACTTTTTTCTTAAAATTTTGACTTTTTTCTCGAAATTTTTGAGCTTCTTCTCAAATTTCGATTTTTTCCTCGAAATTTCGACCTTTTTCTCGAAATTTTGACCTTTTTCTCGAAATTTTGATCTTAATATCAAAATTTCGACATTTTTCTAGAAATTTCGACTTTAAACTCAAAATTTCGAATTTTTTTTCTCAAATTTCGATTTTTTTCTTTGTTGGGAAAAAGGAGTGGTGGGACGCAACTGTCATCTGCCTAAAAATGAATAAATTATTTAGTAGAAAACGATCAGTGAGTTAAATGAAATTGTCTGGATAGTAAACATTTTCGAAACTTAAAGAGGATTACAGTGGCGGCTGGCGTATAGGCACTGTAGAACTGCAGCACCCCCAATTTTGCTTAAGAGTTTTTTTTTCAAAATTTTCTGAACACTTTTCATTTCACAATTTTTTGTAGAAATTTTAAATATTGATTTCTTTTTATAGAAATTTTAGGCTTCTTCTACGAAGTTACGACATTTAAAAACCTAATTTATTTTTAATTTTGATCAAAATCATATTTTTAAAAACTAATTTTTGTAAAAGTATTGAGGAAGAAAAAAAATCGAATTTTGAGAAAAAAGTCGAAATTTAAGAAAATATCGAAATTTTGAGAAAAAAAAGTCGAAATTTTGAATTTAAAGTCGACATTTCGAGAAAAATGCCGATATTTTGAGAAAAATGTCGAAATTTCGATATTAAAGTTAACATTTCGAGAAAAAAGTCGAAATTTGAGAAAAATGTCGAAATTTCAAGAAAGAAGTCGAAATTTCCAAATATTTCGAGAAAAAAGTCGAAATTTAAGAAAAAAGTCGATAATTTGAGAGAAAAAATCGAAATTTGCGAGAAAAGTCGAAATTTCGAGAAAAAAAATCGAAATTTTGAGTTTAAAATCGAAATATTGGAAAAAATATTGAAATGTCGATATTAAGGTCAAAATTTCGACAATAAAGTTGAAATTTGAAAAAAAAAACGAAATTTCGGAAAAAAGAGTCGAAATTTTGAGAAAAAATTGAAATTGAGAAAAAAGTCAAAATTTCAAGAAAAAAGGCGAAATTTCGAAATATTTCGAGAAAAAAATCTAAATTTGAGAAAAAAGTTGAAATTTCGAAAAAAAAGTCAACATTTCGCGAAAAAAAAGTCGAAATTTTCAGAAAAAAGTCGAAATTTTCAGAAGAGTTGAAATTTAAGAAAAAAGTCGAAATTTTGAGAAAAAAAAGTCGAAATTTCGAAATATTTCGAGGAAAAAATTGAAATTTGGGAAAATAGTCGAGATTTCGAGAAAAAAGTCGAAATTTCGCCAAAAAAAAGTCGAAATTTCAAGAAAAAAGTCAAAATTTCGAGACAAAAATCGAAGTTTGCGAGAGAAAGTCGAAATTTCGAAAAAAAAGTTAAAATTTTGAATTTAAAGTCGAAATCTTGAGAAAAATATCGAAATGTCGATATCAAGGTCAAAATTTCGAGAAACAATCGAAATTTGAGAAAAAAGTCAAAATTTTGAGACAAAAGTCGAAATTTTGAGAAAAAAAGTCGAACCTTCGAGAAAAAAGTCAAAATTCCGAGCTTAAAATTAAAATTTGAGAAAAAAAGTCGAAATTTCTAAAGATAACATTTTTTTAAATCGATTTCCTTTCTACGGCTTTGTAACATTTCGAAAAAGTTTAAATTTTCAGAAAAAATCGAAATTTCCAGAAAAAAGTCGAAATTTTGAGAAAAAAGTCGAAATTTGAGAAAAAAGTCAAAACTTGAAATAAAGGCGGAAATTTGAGAAAAAAGTCGAAAATTCTAAAAATAACATTTTTTTTAATCGATGTTCTTTCTACGCCTTTGTAACATTATTAATTATTTCAAATTTTTTTCAAATTTCGATTTTTTCTCTAAAAAATGTTGCTTTTTTTTCCTATGAAATTTGTGTTTTTCTCTAAACATTTTATACAAAGATTTTTTTTTGAAATTTGGATTTATCCTGGAGATTTTGTCTTTAAAATATTTTTTCCTCTAGAAATTTTGCAATTTGCATTCAACTTTTCGAAACCGGACAATTGAAAACAAGTGAAAATTATCAGGAGAGGTTTTCAAAAGTCGAAATATTGAAAGGTTAAAATTTTGGAAAAAGTTTAAACTTTTGGTAGCTAAGATTTTGAATCAAAGTGGAACATTTTTTTAAGAAGTTGAAATTTTAGGTCAAAAAAATTTAAAAAAAATGTCAAATATTTCATAAAATTTCAAAATTTTCAAAAAAGTCGAAATTTTGAAAGAATTTCCAAAATTAAGAAGCAGCGAAATCTTCAACAAAAAAACTTAAAAAATAATCGAAACTTTCCAAAAAAAAAAGTCGAAATTTTGAAAAAGAGATGGCATTTAAATAAAAACAAATCGAAGTTATTAAGAATCGAAATTTTCAATAAAAAATTATAATGTTCAAAAATTATTATAAACAAAGATGAAATTTAGAAAAAAGTCGAAAATTCAGAAAGTCAAAAGTCCAGTTTTGAAAAAAATTAAATTTTCAGAAAAAGTAAGAATTTTCAAATGGTAAAAATTAAAAAAATGTAATAATTAATTTTCAAAAAAAAATTACCAAAAAAAGACAGAACACCGAAAAGTCTAAATATTTACGAAAATACGGAAATTTTTAAAAGAGTATTCGCGGTTTTTCAAAACAGTCAATACTTAAAATTAAAATAAGGTCGAGATTACAAGAAAAAAATCTAAATTTTGCAATACAGTAGATATATGGAAAAAATCCAACCTTTCAAGAAATGCGACATTATCAAAAGTTTTTATTGACAAGTTTTCAAAGAAATTCGAAATTTTCGAAAAGTAACGTTTTGAAAATGTCGAAATTTCTAGTAGAAATCTTAAAAATTTTTAAACTCCAATTCCTATTAGTTTTGGCTACGAGCCGCCACTGGTTCAGACTTCACTTTTGAAATAAAGTGGTTACAATTCACCAAATGTTAATCATTCGAACCGATAACTCGCAACAGTATGGTTTCTGATATTTTTCTTTTATAGAAGTATTTATGAGAGATCTTTGCACAAATTAATAGATCTTATCCTCACAAGGGTACTGTTCTTTGGATGTACATGACAGTCTGAGAGAGTTAATTCATGCCCCACCAATTTGACACAGTGGGAACTTCTATCTACGGAGACTCTTTTTTTTATAAACTCCAAAATTCGTAGCCAAGCAGTTTTTCCTCGATTTACTCATTTAAAATGATAGTCCATCGCCATTTATCTTCATTTCCACCTCTTACTGGTAGTGCTCCAAGGGCGAGTAAACTATGTGCCCATATACTACTTCAAAAATTGCATTAATCGCAAAAAATGTAAATAAACCAAATGTTAATAAACGAAATGTCAATAAACCAATAGGCCAAACGAAATTGGGATTTTTCTAGGACGTGAAAAAATCTTGGGATGGACCTTTCGTATACTAGAGTTTCGAAAAATAAAACCAGGCAGATAATCTCCTTCAAATAATTAATAGCTTCCTCGACGGTTATCTGAAACCATAATGCATGTGTCAACTGGTTTGTTTACGCAGATAATTCGCAAAACATAAACCACGCGTTTTTTAAACTTTTCCGCTGCTTTATTATCCGACACCACCGCAATCAGCGTTCCCAACAATTATTTCTCATGACTTTTTTTACCCATGTCCGCCGTTGGCAGGCAGATAAGTTACATTACACTGTCGCTAGATTTAAAGAAACTGGGCAGGGGTGTATCTTACATTCGCAGCTCGATATGTTACGAGATGTCGGCCTTGTAAAGAATAAAAAAAAAAAACTTGCGTACATTTTGCAACTACAATCGCCTTTGAGTGGGAGGAATGTGGCGCTACCATATGATTCGAAGAATAAAGCATTGAATATATTATGTAAACAGAAAGTTGAATAACGACAAACTTCACGTTTAATCGATTGTATGCATATTTTAATATTTCACTAACATTGTTAATAGAATGGGACAATATAAATAACATCAATTAATGGAGCGGGATAAACGACACAAACAATGCAACAGCGTTCGATATCTATTAGCTGATTTGTTGGTCAGTTGGTTCATTTTAGTTAACATTCGTGATATAAGTTACGCACAAGACAAATCGGAAATGCATGTTACATTCAGAAAGAAGGTATTGTTTTAATCGATTAAAAGGCAAATACCATTCATACATCCTGAAATTTGGAATAGATTCCTTAAACGACAAAGGCATCTGGAGGAAACATTTTTCTAAATTTGGCCTCTATGGGGGTGAAAATGTATAATAAATGTTACCTGTAATGAATCAATCTCCGAATTACACGCCAACAAATAAAACTTGGTTGCATTGAAATTATACTATAATCCTTGGAATGCAGAACGTTGTGTTTTCTATGCACGTTTCAATTATTACTGTTTTGGTGGAACGGACTAGTCCTTGGTTATCTTCAAAAATTGAAATACAAATTGAAACCAAGAGAGATTAAAAACACAACAAAGGTTGCTTTAACTTATTTCGACAGCCAAGCTATCATCTTCAGAGAGATACTAAAGAGTATCTCTCTGAAGATGATAGCTTGGCTGTCGAAACGCGTTAGAGCAACCTTTGTTGTGTTTTTTTTTAATATTTCTTGGTTTTAGGGGACGAAGATTTGTATTTCAATTATTATCGTATTTTTTAATAACTTTAAAATTTTAAAAGTAAATTCGAATAATCAGCTTTAATTTCAAAAATCAGCAAAAATAACGGAAACATACAGATTAGTAAGGTTCAATAATAAAGAGCCATAAAATTAAATAAAATGTGATTTTCTTGACAATTTTTTTGCGTTTTTTGTTTTTTAATTTAAACTTCTTCTAATTTCACACTAGAAGTGGAGTCTGTAATGTTTTTTAAATGTAGAATTTTATAAAGCAAAATATCAAAACTTTGAGAATTTGAAAGTCTAAAAAGTAAGTTCGAACTTAACTTTATTTTTTTCTTATTCTTTAAAATGTTAAGGAAGAAGTCAAAATCCAGAAACTTCTAAAATATTTGTTTTTGGTAAAAGAAACTTCGAAATAAAGTCAAAACAAATTTAAATGAATTTCCATTTTTTTTAACTTCGGGAACAAAGCCTAGGATTTTCAATTTTCTTGTAATTCAAAATTTTGACTTTCTTTGAGAGTATTAAGTTTCAACTTAGCGTTTGCATTTAATAATTGAAATAATTGAAATTTTTATAAAAGTCAAACTTAGAAAAAGTCAAAATTTCTTGTCAAAATTTTAAGAAAAGATATAGGTTTTCAATAAGGAGGGGAATTAAAAAAAAGGTCAAAGTTTTCCTTAACAAGTCACAATTTTCAAAAAAAGTCAAAATTAACTAATGCACAGACCAATAAAGTAAACATTTTTTAGATTTGAAGTTTGGAAACCAAAGACCGGTTTCGATCTTATTAGATCTGGTCAGTTTGGTATATCCAACTCGAATGCCATCAAATGTTCAGGCAAGTAAGTACTGTAGAATGAATGGACGTCAAGTCTGCTTGATTCAGTGGTGTGTTCTTCATGGAAGCCAGGGAAGCACAGCTTCCTTTACAAAATAAAAATGTCCATTTTCATTCATGTTTTATTGACTTTCTCTTTGCCAGTTACTCCTTCCGCAATTCTTAAGGAGCTGGCGAAGAAAAAGTCAGTAAAACATAAATGAAAATACCAATAATTCGCAAAGAAGATACAGATAATATCCAAAATTGTCCAGTCCATATTCATTTTATTTTAAAACCTCTTTTTTTCACACAACAGCTACGATTACTGTTTAATGACATTAGTAACGCTTATGATCGAAATTTAACAATTGTATCGGCCACTTATTTTTGACATAATCAGAATTTATTTGTGTACAAAGTTTTAAGGAGCGAAAGAGTATAAATATTTCGTATTCTTGCGCTTTACTGGTTCGAATGATTAGTACGCCGTGAATTGTAACCACTTTATTTCAAAACTGAACTCGGAACACTACAAGCGTAATCACTTAAATAATTAACTCACTTATTCATTGACTTTTAACTAACTAACTAACTCTAAGGGAAAGTCGACTGCCTTATATAGGTCCCGCCTCGGGTTCTGGAAGAATCCAGCAGATAAGGCTTATCGTTTGCCGAAATTTCTGGAGCGCTTATCTGCCGTTTGATTTAGTACAGGATATAGTTCTTCCGGGATTGGACCGTGCCAAAGAACTACTAAAAGTGTTCGACGTTTCGACCACCATCGTAGGGGGTTTCCTCAGGAACAAAGAAAAGAAAAATAAATGAAAAGAGGAATATGAGGAAATATGTAAAAATGAAAAAATGAAAAGGCCAATTTTAAAACATCAGAGCACGGTAACTCAGTATGTCCACCATACCAGAGGCGAAACGCTTCTGAATTGAAAATTGGTACAAAGGATAAAGGTCCAATCCCGAAAGAAGTATATCCTGTACTGACTCTGGCGGTGGAAGCCTTTGTTATCATATGCCGTTTGATTTATTATCGCGGCCTCTTCTACTTATCAAATTTTAAATTTTTCTCGAAATTTCGAATTTTTGAAAAGTGGACTTTTTTCGAAAAATTAGACTTTTGTCACAATTTTACCTTTTTTTTTCTAATTTCTGTTTTTTTTTTCAACATTTTAAATTTTCTCGAATATTTGACTTTTTTTGTACTTTTTAAAGTTCTTTGAAAAATTTCTTTTTTGTTGAAAATTTAAATTTAATTTAAAAAATCGATATTTTTAATTTCGATTTATTGTTGAATATGTCGATTTTTTGAGAATTTAGATATTTCAACATAATATCTTTTCAAAACTTTCTTTTTTTTACCATTTTAACTTTTTCTCGTAATATCGACTTTTTTGGTTGGAAATTTCGACTTTTTTTTGAAATTATGAGTATTTTAAGAAATTTTGAGAGTTTTCTCCAAATTTTTTAATTTCGATTTATTGTTGAACATGTCGATTTTTTAAGAATTTAGATATTTCAACATAATATCTTTTCAAAACTTTCTTTTTTTACCATTTTAACTTTTTCTCGTAATATCGACTTTTTTGGTTGGAAATTTCGACTTTTTTTTTTAAATTATGAGTATTTTAAGTTAAGTTTCTCCAAATTTTTAATTATTATGTTGAGGTTTTATATTCTAAGATTATGTTTTCGACTTCTAATGAAATTTAGACTTTTCCATATTCAACTTTTTCGAAAAATTTGACTTCTGCTAAAAATTTCCTTGAAATTTTGACTAAAAATCTTTTTTAAATTTTCGACTTTTTCTCTAAAAACTGAAATGAATTTCTGTAAATTACAACTTTTTTGATAAATAACTCTTTGTTGAAAATTTGAATCATTTATTTAAAAAATTCACTACTCATTCTTTCTCAAAAAAGTATATAAAAATGCCTTTTTAAATAACATTTACACAAAATTGAAACTATCCAAAATTTCGGCTTCTTTTTGAAATTTTGACTGAAAATATTTGCGAGAATTTTAATTGTTTAAGAGATCTGACCTTTTTATTTTGTAAGATTTACACTTTTTTTCAAAATTTTTACTCAATTCGACATTTTTGAAGTTTTTTAAAATTTTGTTTAAAAATTTCGAATATTCTTGGAAAGTGAGCCTTTTTTTAAAAAATTGGACTTTTGTCAGAATTTCGACTTTTTTTTCAAAATTTCAGTTTTTTTTTCAACATTTCAAATTTGTCTCAAAACATTTTGTTTGAAAATTTCACTATTTCTCAAAAAAGTATATAAAAATTCCTCTTTAAATAATATTTACTGATAATTTTACTTTTAAGTCCACAAAATTGAAACTATCCAAAATTTCGGCTCATTTTTGAAATTTTGACCGAAAATATTTGCGATAATTTCAATTATTTAAAAAATCTGGCCTTCTTTTACAAGATTTACACTTTTGCTCGAAGTTTTTATGCATTTCGACATTTTTAAAGTTTTTCGAATCTAATTAATTTCGAATTTTTTTGAAAACTGGGCCTTTTACGAAAAATTAGACTTTTGTGAAAATTTCGACTTTGTTTCAAAATTTCAGGTTTTTTGTCAACATTTCAAATTTTTCTCGAAATTTCCACTTTTTTTGTACTTTTTAAAGTTCTTTGAAAAATTTCATTTTGTTTGAAAATTTCACTATTTCTCAAAAAAGTATATAAAAATTCCTCTTTAAATAATATTTACTGAAAATTTTATTTTTTTTTGAAAATTAAGTCCACAAAATTGAAACTATCCAAAATTTCGGTTCATTTTTGAAATTTTGACCGAAAATATTTGCGATAATTATAATTATTTAAAAAATCTGGCCTTCTTTTACAAAATTTACACTTTTGCTCGAAGTTTTTATTCATTTCGACATTTTTAAAGTTTTTCAAATCTAATTAATTTCCTTTGGGCCTTTTTCGAAAAATTAGACTTTTGTCAAAATTTCGACTTTTTTTCAAAATTTCAGGTTTTTTGTGAACATTTCAAATTTTTCTAGAAATTTCCACTTTTTTTGTACTTTTTAAAGTTCTTTGAAAAATGTCATTTTTGTTGAAAATTTGAATTTAATTTTAAAAATCAACTCTTTAAATTTCGACTTTTTTTTGAACTTACGAGTATTTTAAAAAATTTTGAGTGTTTCTCGAAAATTTTAATTATTATGTTGAAGTTTTATATTCAAAGATTATGTTTTCGACTTCTAATGAAATTTAGACTTTTTCGTATTCAACTTTTTCGAAAAATTTGACTTCTGCTAAAAATTTCCTTGAAATTTCGGGTAAAAATCCTTACTTTTTTCAAAATATTGATTTTTTTAAATATTCGACTTTTTCTGTAAGTATGACTTTTGTAAATTACAAATTTTTTTTGAAAAATTACTCTATTGAAAATTTGAATCATTTATTTGAAAAATTTACTACTCACTACTTCTCAAAAAAGTGTATAAAAATACCTTTTTAAATAACATTTACCGAAAATGTCCACTTTTAAAAAAAATAGACTAAGTCCACAAAATTAAAACTGTTCAAAATTTCGCCTCCTTTTTGAAATTTTGACCGAAAATATTTGCGATAATTTTAATTATTTAAAAAATCTGGCCTTCTTTTACAAGATTTACACTTTTGCTCGATGTTTTTATTCATTTCGACATTTTTAAAGTTTTTCGAATCTAATTAATTTCGAATTTTTTTGAAAATTTCAGGTTTTTTGTCAACATTTCAAATTTTTCTCGAAATTTCCACTTTTTTTGTACTTTTTAAAGTTCTTTGAAAAATGTCATTTTTGTTGAAAATTTGAATTTAATTTTAAAAATCAACTCTTTTAAATTTCGACTTTTTTTTGAACTTACGGGTATTTTAAACAATTTTGAGTGTTTCTCGAAAATTTTAATTGCTATGTTGAAGTTTTATATTCAAAGATTATGTTTTCGACTTCTAATGAAATTTAGACTTTTTCGTATTCAACCTTTTCGAAAAATTTGACTTCTGCTAAAAATTTCCTTAAAATTCCGGGTAAAAATCCTTACTTTTTTCAAAATATTGATTTTTTTTAATTTTCGATTTTTTCTGTTAATACGACTTTTGTAAATTACAATTTTTTTTTGAAAAATTACTTTGATGAAAATTTGAATCATTTATTTGAAAAATTTACTACTCACTACTTCTCAAAAAAGTGTATAAAAATACCTTTTTAAATAACATTTACCGAAAATTTCCACTTTTTAAAAAAATTAAATTAAGTCCACAAAATTAAAACTGTCCAAAATTTCGCATCCTTTTTGAAATTTTGACCGAAAATATTCGGGATAATTTCAATTATTTAAGAAATCTGGCCTTTTTTACAAGATTTACACTTTTGCTCAAAGTTTTTATTTATTTCGACATTTTTAGTTTTTCGAAAATTCTGATTTAAAATTTCGAATTTTTCTGAAAACTGGGCTTTTTTCGAAAAATTAGATTTTTGTCAGAATTTCGACTTTTTTTCAGAATTTCAGGTTTTTTGTCAACATTTCAAATTTTTCTCGAATTTCCACTTTTTTTGTACTTTTTAAAGTTCTTTAAAAATGTCATTTTTGTTGAAAATTTGAATTTAATTTAAAAAATCAACTCTTTAAATTTCGACTTATTATTTAATATTTCGACTTTTTTGACAATCAATACATATATTACCTTTTCAAACCTTTTTTTTTACATTTTAAATTTTTCTTATGATATCGACTTTTTTGATTTGAAATTTCGACTTTTTTTTTGAACTTACGAGTATTTTAAAAAATTTTGAGTGTTGTGTCGAAATTTTTAATTATTATGTTGAGGTTTTATATTGTGATTATGTTGAAAATTTTGACCTTTTTAAAAATTTTTTTTTTTCCACAATTTAGATATTTTTCCCAAAATTATAACTATTTTAAAGAAAAGTCAATTTTTTAGAGATTTCAACATTTGTAGACTGGATTCTGGATTCGTTGCGGGTTGCCTAAAGTTTAGGCCAGCACTTAGGCCACCCTTTCCGGGCCTATTGTGCTATCCCCGTGATTGAGGTGTCCTTGGTCATTCATTCAGCCACCCAACCTTGTTGAGAAACTGAAGAACGTCCCTTGGATGCGCCTCTCTCAAACTGGCCACACTAGGCGAGAAGTCCCCCAGCGTGGATCCTCTGATTGATGCTAGTGCCGGGCAGTGACACATCACGTGCTCGACACTCTCATCTTCTTCTAAGCACCCTCTGCAGCTCGGGTCGTTTATGATTCCCATTCTGTGGAGGTGTTTGTTTAATCGACAGTGACCTGTCCATATCCCTACAAGTTTTCTGAGATTATTCCTTGAGAGTTGTAGGCATTTGTTGACATTTCTACTTTTTTGAAATATTGACTTAAAAATGATATTTTTAAAAACTGACACTTTTTTAAAAATTTTCATTTTCCAGAATTGTGACTTGAAAGTTTCGAAGTTTTTTAAAAATTTCAAATTTTTCTGTATATTGAATTCTATTAAAAAAGTTAAATTCTTAAAAATTTTGATTTTTTTAAAAATTTTAAAATTTTTAAAAATTTTGACTTTTTTCGGACTTTTGACTTTTTTCGGAATTTTAACTTTTTTTTGAAATTTCGACTTTTTCGAAAAATAAATTTACATTTTCTTAAAATTTCGATTTTCTTTAAATGTTGATGTTTCGAAGAAGATCTCAGGAATGATTTTTGCTCAAGTTCCATTTTGTGAATAAAATGATTTTTGCAATTTTTTAATTTAGAATTTTAATTCGAAATTTTGAGTGAGGATCCAAATTTAAAGTGAAAGCTAGACATTAAAGAAATACTTAATATTCAAAGTTTAACTTGAAATTTGTTTTTTTTTTTAATAAATTTCGAGAACGTATCGATTTAGACCTAAAATTTGTAATTTTTTTCCAACATTTTCTTCTCGAAATTTGAATTTTGTTTTGAAATCCTGAATTTATATCGATGAAATCCACTAATCGAAACACACAAACTTTTTGTTTATTAATTTTATTAAACATACATTAAGAATAACCGCCAGCTTCTTTCAGGTCAGCTTCCCTATTTATAAAAGTCACAACACGCCACTGGGTAGTCCAGGTTACATTCTATTTGCATACGATGCAGTCATATATTCAAAAATTAATCTCAATTTCGGATAGAAGTCGGGATTCTTAAAAAATATCGACATTTTGAAAAATCTGAGAAAAGTCGAAATATTCAAAATTAAGTTAAATAAGTGAAATTTTTCAAAAAAAGTCGGTTTTTTGTATTTTTTCTTATTCGTCAAAACAAAAATTATGAATTAGATAAGTCTTCTCTTCTTATTTTAGATCGCTTTGCCTGAACCTCATAATTGCCTTTCGGCTGGGAAATCTCTCGGTGCCCACAGAATACCACAGAATATACCACGACAAAATCTCCAATACGTACGCTCATTTTTTTAAATTTTTATTTTTCATTTTGTTTATGAACTAAAGAAGTAAGAAAAAATAACAATACGTAGAGTGGTATATAAAATAAAAATGTTACTTGTTTCCTATTTCAATCAGATAAATAATTCATAAAAAAATATTTATACATACTTTCTGTTAAACGGTTAGAGTTCAAGGTTAACCTAAAAAAATCTACACCCTATCTATATTCTAGTTGATTCCCACACCTCTTATATAATCTACAATTAATGATAGTTAAGGTGTTAACAATGTAACTAATTTGCATTTTAATAATTTTTCACTTTACATCACATATACACCTTTTAGAAATAGTATTGAAGCCAAGATCGACTCAGATTACCAAGAAATCAAGGGTAATATTCGACAGGTCAGAAAAATTAACAGGTAATTTCCTAGTGTGATTGTTCGATATAATCTCTTACACTACACACTACTTTCATTAATTTTTCTAACATTAGACGGTTGTGCGTTTCAGTAATTTATCTGATGTGATGTGTTTAATAGCCTCTTTCTATTTTTAAGATGGCAACTTCGTAGTCGGAGATTTTGATCTTTTGTGAACATATTTTTATTATTTCTTTGTATCTCTGTACCAACATATTAAAATTTAATTTAAAAAAGATTACAAGAGGTTTGGTATAATCAAGCTTCTCTGCGGTGTATCTATTACTTAACTTTTAACAATTCACTGCAAGACTGCAACCGGTCTATAGAAATCACATTAATTATGCCAAAAATGTTTGTTCTTTGTTAACCATATAAAGAAGCTCGGGTATATTAATCATGGAGATTTATTAACTCAAAATGATGTTTGCTTTATTGTTGACTTTCAACGTAATCAAAACAGATTGTAAATTTTACGTTGCATAAATTCTTGGCGGTCTAAATGTCAAAGTGATAAGAATTACGCGAATCTCATTTCCTAAACATAAAACGATTTCAGGAATGTTCGTGTTTGCGAGAAGATTTACGTTCGGTTTTATTTGCATTCGAATCAGATGATTTCCAGAGGTTGTATATTGTACGGCCAAACCTGTTGAAAGAACGTCGACCTGTGTGCAATGCATTTAAATCAATGTTACTTTAAGGCGCCATCCTGGGCATTTTCATGGCGCATTCCCATATTGCCCGTTACTCCCATAATGTAACAAAAGGCATTATTTTCAGAGTTATTGATTACTAACGTCAAAAACAGAGACTAAAGTCAAAAATGATCTTTTTGTTTTGAAAGACGATAGCTCTGCAAAAAAATCATCGCAAACCAATTGAATTAGAGAGGATTAAACTGTATAGAAGAATTCTGTAATGGGATTCCTGAAAAAAAAATAGTCCGTGGACCTTACTTAATGTAAGCAAAAATTTGGAAACATTTTTGAAGGTAAACAAAATGCATCAATGTCCATTATTATTTAAATTTTTTAATTGTAAAATCACTGTGCACTCCAAGAAGAGCGGATATAATAATAATTTTAATTGACCAATTATGAAATTTTAATTTTTGGTACCACAATTAATTTGAAAATAAAAAAAAACAGTTTTATTTCCTAGTTTTAGTTTTTCACTTCTGACGGCAGTTCCCAGACGGTCTATTATTTTCTTTATGCCCATAATCCGTTGAGTTACAGCTTTTTGAAAATCACCTGAAATTTTGGGATTTTTTTATATGTACAGTGAAATCTCCCATAGCGGACAGCTCCAATGAACGGACATCTCTATTAAGTGGACAGTTTTTCATAGTTCGGATTTGTATAATGGAAATGAAGTGGAAGTTGTTGACTGGACTCTCTGTTGGACGAACGCGAACACATATATCTCTACAAAACGTACCAAAGTTCTCCCTTAGCCGGACATCACAAAATTATGCGCAACGTTGACGAAAAATTTCACTTAAACATATCGAAAAGAAAACGGTAATTCGCCAAGGATATCTTCAATGTAGACTAGTTCTCCACGGAAGCTTCACTTGAAAATGGAAAGTGCATATTTTTTTATTTTTAAAGAAAGGAGCAGAAAACAGAAGAAATTCTAATTTTGTAGCTAAATTTCGAGTCTTTTCTCTCGAAACTTTGAATTTTAAGCAGCCGAATTTCTACTATTTTTCCAAAGTACCCTGGATTCAAGTTGGATTGTCTAGAGCAGGGGTCGGCAAGCCACGGCTCTCGAGCCACATGCGGCTCTTTTGAAATACCATTGAGGCTTTTTAAATTCCCATAAAAAGCTTAAATGGACAGACACTCAGAAAATGAGTATTCATTAAACAAGTGACCTACAGAAGTCGAAATTTCCAAAAATGCTTTTCTAGGAATTTTTACGTTTTGCTAATATTTCAAGAAGTAATTTTCCGAAATTTTTGATTAATTTTTATTAAGATTTTGCAAAAAATACATGAAATTCGAACTTTCTAGAAAAAGACCAATTTGGGGAATCGAAATTTCTAAAAAATATTTTTCTTGTGATTTTTACTTTTTCATTTGTAAATTTTCTACAGCCTTGAAATTTCGTGTAAAAAAGTTGAATTATTTTTGTGAGAAAAAAAATCTAAATTTACAGAAACAGCAAATATCGAAATAAAAGTTGAAATTGCCAGAAAAAGCCGAATTTTCAGAAAAAGGAAGAGATTTCGAAAAAATTGAGAAATAGAGACTTCGATAAAATTGAAAAAATTAAGGATATTTCGAACAAATTGAGAAGAAGAGCCTTCAAAAAAATTGAGACAAAGGGAGAGATTTCAAACAAACTGAAATATAAATCTTGTCCCTTGAAACCAAGAAAGATTAAAAAACAAAGCAAAGGTTGTTTAGAGAAACTCTTGTTGTGTTTTTTAATTTTTCTCGGTTTCAGGAGACAAGATTGGTATTTCAATTTTTAAAGATAACCAAGGACCAGGCCGTTCCACCAAAATTATCGAACAAATGGAGAAAAACGAAGAACTATCGAAAAAAATGAATTTGTCAAAAGTTCTCAAAAAAGGTAAAATTAAAAAAAAAATAAATCGAATTTCGACAATAGATTAAAACCCAGAACAAATTAAAAACCTGAAATTTTTAGACAAATTTGAATTTTTTGAAAAACTATAAAATATACAAAAAATAAATTGTAAAAATAAACTGGAAACTTAAAAAAATTGTCAACTTTAAAAGAGTCGAAGTTTTTGTAGGGAAGACAAAAAAAGTCAAATTTCAGGAAAGAGTTCAAGGAAAAAGTCAAAATTTTAAGAACAGCCCGAAATTTCGACAAAAAATTTGCAATTTTCCAAAGAAACTTAAATTTTGAAAAGAAATTTGAAATTTCGAGAACAAGACGATTAAAAAAAAGCCAAATTTTCTGATAAATTCGAATTTTGAGGAAATTGGTAAAATAATTTCGAAAAAAAAGAGAATGTCAATAAAACTTTCAGTTTCCAGAAAAGTATTGAATTTTAAAAAATGGTCAAATTTTCCCTCAGAAAGTCAAATTTTAAGAAAGAAATCAAATTGTGAGATTTGAAAGTAGATGAATTTCGTTCGAAATAAAAGTTGAAATTTCCAGAAAAGGTTAAATTTTGAAAAAAAGAAATTTAGAAAAAAATGAATTCATTAAAATTAATATACAGGAACTGAGCTGAAGAATATGCTAGAAGAACTCAGTGATGCTTCTAAAAATGTAGGCTAAAGAATGAACATCTCAAAGACCAAAACGACTAGCAACACTGAAGAAGACATACAGATAAGGAAAATTTTTCATTGTCCATGTAAAACGCTAAGAATTGTCCCTTCCATAGTTTTCTACGGCCGGTATTCCCCTACTTTGACGCAGCATGCTCTTATCTTCCAGTTTAGATGTTAGAAAAAACTCGTCGAGAGTTTTACAATAGACAGAAATATTGTTTAGCGCAGTCTTGCGGCCTATTTGAGCTCCTTATATTGTAATGTTTGAAGAGTTATTTTGTTATATTCTTCTTTAGAATTATTATTTATTTTGTTTAAGAAATCTCGTCTATTTATTTTGGTTATCAAAGAATATCAGTTTTATTTTGCCTCAGACGTTGATTAAATTAACGGACTAAAAGAACAAATACATGTGGTACGCAAATTTTAATAAAATTGTTGCCTGCCAGTAGTAATCCCGTAACAAAACACGTTAGAAGCTATGATGTACAACTGAAATCTCCACCAGCACTGATCGCTGCGCTCTGCGTTGAGTCGTTTACACCGGTGTAGGAGAATACAAGGCGCCGCCCATCTATCCCACTATTAGCTCTCAATGTTAAATCTCTCATTAACATTCTCCATATGGACAGTGTTTGACTTTCCTGATGTGTATATTTAGGATATACAATAAAAATTGGTAAAGAAAATCAAATAGCGGAAATAAGACGAAGAATAATATTAAGTTGGGCGGCTTTTGGGAAATTGAAATATGCAAAAAAATAATAACATTCCTATCAATCTTAAAAGAAAAGTTTTTGACACCGGTTATTGCCAGTAGCTTCCTATGGCCTAGAAACAATGGCATTGACAACAAAGACCACGAACCAACTGAGAGTAATGCAAAGAGCGATGGAGCTGCCGATGCTCGGTATCAGTCTGCGGGACAGGAAGAGAAATGAAGATATTCGACAAAGAACTAAAGTCGCAGATGTAATAGAACCACGCTAGACCATAATAGAACGGATTTCAGAACTGAAATGGCGTTGGGTGGGATACGTGGCTCGACAAGACCAAAGTAAATGGACGTCTAGAGTAACACATTAGTGACCAAGACAAACCAAGCGCAACGCGGGAAGACCACCAAGAAGATGGCTTGATGATATCAGGGTACAAGCAGGAAATAGGTGATTTCAATTAGCACAGGACAGATCAGCATGAAGAAACATGGAATAGGCCTACGTTCAGGAGTGGACAGAAAACGGCTGAGAAAGAAGAAGAAGAAGAAGAAGAGTATTTTATCAATACCTTCTTCTACTCCTTGAACCTAGGGGAGATACTTTTGCCAGTGTTTCTTTTTGTATTTGACTGTTCTTGGGTTTCATGTGTTTATTAATGATGTGTTGCATAATATCCCTGTTGAGGAAGTCGTTTACTCGAAATGGTCTCAAGATATCATTCTAGTTCTAGGAGGAGTTGAAAAGCCCACTACAATAATACTACCACTACTACTACTACTGCTACTACAGTAACAATAATAAAACAAACTTTGAGGCAGAAGGTGTAAAAATATGGATTTTTCTTCATGTGTCAAAAAGTCACAAAGAGACATTTTGTTTATATTAATTAAAAAATATAGAATATAGAATTATTTTCTGTAGATTATTATCAATCAATCATTCAACTAAAGTAAACCGACAAACATTTAACTTCAGTCACTTATGCAAGTAGAATGCAACCTAGACTACAAATTCATGCAACCCTCCAGGCGTGTATAGGGAACTTTCCTAGAGAGCAACCGCTTCGCTAGGTGGCAGTGTTTTAACTGTTGGTAGCAGCTACCTATGATCTATCTATCTATCTATCTATCTATCTATCTATCTATCTATCTATCTATCTATCTATCTATCTATCTATCTATCTATCTATCTATCTATCTATCTATCTATCTATCTATCTATCTATCTATCTACTATCTATCTATCTATCTATCTATCTATCTATCTATCTATCTATATATCTATATGTATTATACTTGTATACGACATTGTTGGCGATGGCCATAGTTTCTCTATGGACCAATAGGTGGTAGTACTAAGAGTCACACGCTTGACGTCTGTGAATTCTTTAGTACTTACTTGTCGAAACATTTGTTAGCATTCGAGTTGGATATACCAAACTGACGAGATCTATCTAACAAGATCGAAACCGGTATTTGGTTTCCAAACTTCGAATCTAATAAATGTTCAAACCTATTGGTCTGTGCATTAGAATTCAGTTCACTTATTTAATCTTTTTTTTTTTATCGAACCTTTAAGAATCTTAATTCGTTAATTATAATGTTTCTTAATCGTCTTTGAAAGAAAGACTAGACGCCTCAATTATTAAGCGGTCATTTGATCTTTTAAATAAATTATTTGAACCAGGAAGTTTTTTTCATATTTAAACCGCGAACGGTCATTATTCATTCAACATTTCTTTAATTCTATATTACTTCCAGTCTGATAAATTCACAGAATCTATTTTAAACCAAATGCTCGACTATTAAAACCACTTTGGACATTATGACTAGATCGCTAAAAATTATGGATTCTTTTGTCAGTGACAGTAGTGAGTGGTGATTAATAGGAGTATACAAGTATTTAATATTATTTCATCAAGCTGTTTAACGTATTGACTCTAATGACAATATATTGTTCTTAATATAAAACCTTTTCCTATCCGCAATTAAGAATAAAATAATCATGTTGCAATAAAATGTAAAGGAACTACTAACGTTTGACTTTCATTAATTTTACCCAGTGAAGTTTATGGACTTGTCGCCGTGTCTGCAGCTGTTAAATTAATAAGAAAGGTTTTCGCTTCCATGGCTTTTCAAAGGACAAGCATCATAATAATAAAACTGACAAACTTCATCAGATACAATGTCATTTTGAGCTTTTAGCGTCTTTCATAGTGTTAATTTATAATCCACTTATTCTTAGAAAAAAAAGATACATGGCAACAAAATTTTATAGCTCTAATGAAAGAACAAGTCTTTCAAATGTTAGAACTCCTCCAAATTTCTCTAAAGCTGACAAATGACCAATTAAATGTTCTGTAATTAAACAGTTAAACGTGCTTAAAATTGAAAATATGTAGAACCGCAACCATAGACTAGTTTCGGCCTTCCTTGGCCTCGTCAGCATGGTACGGTGGTTGTATACACTTCCAATTTAAAGCCGTTAGTCAGTCGTATAAGTATCCAAGAGAGCAAACTTCCATTGGGTGACTTGTAACTGACTTTTAACTGTTTATTACGCAAACATTTTCGCTACATGCTAATTGAAGCATTACTCTCTGCTGAGATAATAAGCCTTGTATATACATCAGTTCTCTAAAACTGTTAACTTGAAGTTTCTTCAAAGCTATTTATGGTTTAACTGCTATTTTTCATATATTTAAATTATTCAGGATTATAAAAAATTCTTCTTTCTCCCCTATATGAATCGAAATATTTAAACTAGCCAAATTGTAAATTGGGCCCCAAGCAAATCATTAATTTTTCCTGTATTGCAGATTATGCTTGGTACCAAGATGGCGTCCGAAGGCTTGCCCATAATTAGACAAGAGCGCGGGGCCGACCGAGGTGTACTAGCAGGAGCGGACTTCCTCAAGGTTCTCCTAGCGACATCTTCAGATATACCACCACTTCCAGACACCACGCAACACTCGAGAACCTCTAGGAAATTTAAACCAACGGCGTCATCAAAAACGGAAACACCATCCTACATCAGAGAAGTCCGTAGTACTTCGTTTTATAAATCATCGCTTGAACCAGACAAGGAAGATATTTACAATTACAATCCTACATTAAGTGGTGCTCAAAAGTTCGATTCGGAAAGGACAAAACCTAGTGATCAATTCCCAAGCGAGGGTGTCATAGTGGCAGTTCGTGTATCTTCCTCCGTAGGAAAGACATTGATTCATAAATCGAATCAGAATAGCTTAACGGATAAAGCAATTAGTAGTAATTTATTAGAGACCACAACGGAATTAACAAATCAACTAGATGACAGCAAGTCCACGATTTTCGAAGAACATCCTAGTATTATCGCTGAAGCCAATAAAAGTGAATTCAGTGTCGAAGAAAAAGAACCCATAACGTCCAATAGTGATTTGGCACCTGAATATACCGATAGTTATCCTGCGAGTGTACACGCTTTACCTAGACCGCAGAATGTGCCTTCTTTTAATCCTAGTCCAGATTACGTAACTCAAGAAATCACCAATATTGAGTCAAAAGAAAAAACACCGTTTCACCAAACGCTTATCTACCACGATAACAGGGAACAAGACGGAGCACCATCGGTATCATTTAGTACCGTAATCCAAAACGTAGCACACCCAGCTGAAAAACAGTGGGAAGAAAAATTAGTACCTCACGAAAGACAAGAACGAAATTACGACAGCAGCCAGGCGGATTACCTTAACGATTTTCATCAGAGATCAGATAATCGTTTCAACGTTTCGAAAAACTTCTATCCGCATAGAAGTTCCTCGCAAACGAAAAATCCCGAAATCAAGGAAAACAACTGGGAGAAGCCGGAAAAACCCTATATAATTCCTTCGACCACCTCCTCCCAAACAACAGAGAAGAATTGGGAGCATCAAGCGAAACCATACCCGCCACGACGTTTGCCGACGGTCTATGGACAACCAGAACAAAATTACGAGGTGGACGAATCGGTTTCTGTTGTCTCCAATGGTAGAGCCCATGGTGTTCAAGCTCATCAACCCGCGAAACTTGATGCTAGATTTGAACAAGCGGCAAAAAAACCTGATGATAATCAAAAGGTTGGGTATGTTGTCGAAGGCAGAAATTATAGAAAATACAGAGTGGAGGAACGAACTCCTGATGGATTCATCGTTGGTGAATATGGTGTTGTTAGTCACGATGATGGTTCCCTGCGAGGCGTTAGATATACTGCAGATGGCACGATAAATCCCCGAGTAATATACGATGCGTTGATGAAATTTTTGTCATTGTGATTTCAAACGGTGCTTGTGTACTGATATCCGTCTAGTTCCTTTGTTTGACTCTGTCTTAATTAATAAACTATTTAAAATTGACTGAAGTAGAGTGAGATCGAATCCAAAAGACATTAATTTAATTATTTAATTCTCATAACTCGTAACATAGAATCTAATTTAATTACTATTTGCTCATGCTGTGCTGTAAGTTTTAATTCGATGTATGTGTGTTATTTTTGTAAGAATAATAAAGAATATACAAAAATCTTATGTATAATGTTTTCATGTTTACTCCAACTTGAAGTACAAATCTTGTCCCCTGAAACCAACAAAGATTAAAAAACACAACAAAGGTTGCTCTAACGTGTTTCGACAGCCAAGCTATCATATTTAGAAAAATACTTCTGTCGAAACGCATTAGAGCAACCTTGTTGTGTTTTTTAATCTTTCTTGGTTTCAGGGGACAAGATTTGTATTTCAATTCTTGAAGGTAACCAAAGACTAGTCCGTTCCACCAAAAAATAAAAAAATACTCCAACTTAATTCTTAAGTAAGATAAAATTTGAAATATGGTTGGCAAAATCAAAAGTACACAATCTCACTGCGAAGAGTTTTTATAGCTCACAAATTCCGACTTATTTTTCGAAAATTGAGCTAGTTTCGGCTTAGGCGCCAAATTTTGGGACAAATTTTAAATGATTTACCAAACGTTCCTAATTTTCTTTAAAAACGTTAAGTATTCATCCAAATTTTGGGATTGAATATTGAAATTTCTCAATATTTCGACTTTAATATCGAAATTTTAACCACAACTTCTGAATCTTGACCTTAAACTCAAAATGTAGTTCCAAATTTCGATCACACAGTAATTTGTTTCCAAGATATTGAGTAGTCAGTTGATTTTGGACTCAATTGTGTAAGATGCTTTTTTATCACTTTCAGTTTAAATCACAAAGCTCCAACATTTTTATAACGACATTTTCAGAAAAAAATCAGGTATTTTCGAAAAAAATACTAGATTAAAAGCACAGTTTTTGAATTAATTAAAATATATGAAGTTTAAACTTGAACTTTTTTCCAAATTCCAAGTTGATGTTTGAAGCGTTTACTGTTCACCAGCTTCTAGAAATTTTTGATACAGAATCTGGATTTTTTTCTCGAAATTTGGACTTTATTGTATGGAAAGCTGTGCTTCTATTTTAAAACATTTTTTCCAGGCGACCAATGGCTAAGATTTAATGAGAATTTTTTAGTTTAAAATTGAAATGTTCCAGTTATTCTCGAATTGAAAGTCCAAAATTTGAAAAATAATCCTAAATTTATAGATTGACAAAAGAGCCAATATTTTTAATTAATTTGGAACCCGAAATCTCAGAATTAAAAAAAAATGATAAAGTAAACTTTCTCAAAATTCTGATTCGGGAATTTCGGGGAAAAAGTCCGATAGTAGAGTTTAAGATCAAAATTTAATTCAAATACAAAATTCTGACCTTAATAGTAAAATTTGTATTTATTCTTTTATTTGGAGTTTTAATTCGATACACAAATTTGAAAAAGTAGAATATTTAAAATTCTCGGTTTAAGCCTAAAATTTTCAACTTTTAAATTCAATTGAAAATAAAATTCTAAAAATAAGTTAAAATTCAGAGAATAAAATAAAAACAGCCAGAAAAAAAGGTAATAATTCATTAAATTTCTGGTTTAAAGGCAAAACTTTAGACACAACCATAAAAATTGTTTAAATTATTTGTATTTCAGTTTTTAAATTTTCCTAATTTCTAGAGTTTTTCACGTTTAGACAAAAAAATTGGAGGATATTTTAAAAATGTTCAGCCATTTTTTAGTGTTTCCGGAATTTCTTGGTCTTGTCTTGCTTTTTCTTGTTATTGTCATGTTTTCGGTGCAAAAACAAGACAAGAAATTAGTGGCCAGAGCAATGTCGTATGAAAGTAGAATACAACCTAGACTGCAAATTTTTGCAGCCCTCTAGGCATGTATGGTGGAATCATAGGTAGCTGAACTACCAACAGTTGAAACACTGCCACTTAGCGAAGCGGTTGCTCTCTAGGAAAGTCCCCAGAAGACAAGGATTCTTGTGCACAGACCAATAGATTTGAACATTTATTAGTTTCGAATTTTGGAAATCAAAGACCGGTTTCGAACTTGTTAGATCTCGTCAGTTTGGTATATCCAACCCGAATTCTAATAAATGTACTTACTTGTACTTACTTACTTGTCGGAATATTTGTTAGCATTCGAGTTGGATATATGTTTTGCTTTAGCTTCTAATTGTTGCTCTAGCGCGTTTCGACAGCTAAGCTATCATTTTCAGAAAGATACAATCCGTTCCACCAAAAAAAAAGAAATCTTGTTGTTGCTAAAGGAACTTCTTGTCTTGCTCTGGCTTCTAATGCACAGACCAATAGATTTGAATATTTATTAGGTTTCAAGGACAGGTTAGATCTCGTCAGTTTGGTATATCCAACTCGAATGCTATCAAATGGACTTACTTGTACTTACTTACTTGTCGGAACATTTCGAGTTAGATAAACCAAGCTGACGAGATCTAACAAGATCGAAAACGGTCTTTGGTTTCCAAACTTAGAATCCAATAAATGTTCAAACCTATTGGTCTATGCATTAGAAGCCAGAACAAGACAAGACAAGAAGTTCCTTTAGCAAGAACAAGATTTCCTTTTCTTGGTGGAGCTGACTGTATCTCTCTGAAGATGATAGCTTGGCTGTCGAAACGCGTTAGAGGAACCTTTTGTTTTTAATCTTTTTTGGTTTCAAGGGACCATTTTTGTATTTCAATTTTTCAAGACTTCTTGTTAAGAAATCAGCAAGAATCAAAATTTCTTGTTTTTTTTTTATTTTCGTTTAATAAGCGATCTTGTAGAATAGTATTTTTTAAATGTTTTTGATCAAACTAATCCTTAAAAGTGCTTAAAAATTCTGGCGAATCCGGCAAATTGCGAAAAAACATAAATTCAACATTAGAAAAAATCGTTGTTCAGTTTATTTACCAAATAACCCCATTGAAGTAGATATCCCGAATTATAAAAAAAATCTTAATTTTCCCCCAAATTTTGATTTCTCTCGAGAAATTTCGAGTGTCCTCTAAACTTATTATTTTATTTTCAAAATTTCAATTTTTATCTGGCTATTTTCAATTTATATTTCAAGATTATAGTATTTCAAGATTATATTGTAATTTTTACCACAACATTTTGACGTTTCAAAATTTTGAAATTCTAGTCGAAATTTCTACTTTTTTTCAAAATCATAATCTGCATTTTTTTAAAACATTTTGAATTTAATCACATTTCCTTAGTAAACTCAGTTCAAATTTTTTATTTATTCTTGCAACATTGATTTTTAATCTTGAGAGTTGGAATTTGAGCTCTTAATTTTAGAAAACAACATATTTTTAAGGAATTTTGGTGATTCGTAATGACGAAACTAAATTTAAAATTGACTATAACATGGAAAATTTAAGGAAATACATTAAATAATTTGACAAACAGTGAATTAAATAAAAACTCCAATTTTTCCTCAAACTATTGAAATTTCCAGTTTTAACTTAAAAAAATCTGATTTTACATTTTTTTGAGTTTTTGCCCACATTTTTCGATTTCGATTTTTTCTCGAAATTTTGAAATTAACATTTTTACTTTATTCTTGAATACAAAATCTAAAATTTGCATTGAAGGTACAAAATAATTCGATATTCAAGTTCAAATTGTAAATGAAATATGAATTTTTAAATTTCATCGTCAAAACAGGAAAAAAGTAGAAACTCCAGAAAAAGTTTTAAAGTCTACCTAATAAATTTCCAAGCTTTGACTGACAGACAATGCTCATTCTAGATGGCTGGGTCTAGGAGTATGAAAAATTTCACACAAGTGTTCGCTGTAATACGCAGGTGGGCACTAAGAAAGGTTTTTTTTCAATATTTAGCCTCTAAGGTAGTAAAAATAGGCATTAAATGCCATGTTTAGATAATGAATAATACACACGATTATATATAAAGTTGCCTACACCCATTAACTCATCATCTTTGAATGCGTTCCATTATAATATTATTATTATATTATCCCATGCCGAGAATACAAGATTTCTTGTATTTAAATAAAATGTTTTCCAATTCTAAATAACAAATGTTTTGAATTTTTCTCGAAAAAGAAAAACAAACATTTTCGGACTAAAACTAAAATGTTGAGTAAGAAATAAAATTTTGAATTTAAACTTCAGATTTCAAGAAAGAGGTAGATATTCCGGGAAAAAAACAGGGTACTACTAAAAAAAAAATGTTTTTAATATCTCTTATTGTTAGCATCAAATCTTTTCCTCGAAATTTCTAGAGTAGATTTGAAACTTACATTTTAAAAAGATTAGTTTTCAATTCCAATTATTTTTCTGAAATTTGAATTTTCATCTCAAAATTTGGATTTTTATTTATAAATTTTAGATAGATTCTCGAAAGCTCACATCTACATTGAAGCATATTTTGTGGCAATCAATTCTGGACCTGTTTTATTATTGCTTATGGCAAAACAAACGAACCAGCAAGAACCAGAAAAAAGACGATTTTTGATAGCAAGACAAGAATTGAACCAGCAAGTTGGAGAGACAAGAAGTAAAACAACTTGCACAGCAAGGTAAGACAAGAAGTTAGCAAGCAAGCCAAGAAATCTTGCTTTCTAACTTCTCTTTTCTAAAAACTGCAATTCCAAACTTGGAATTTATATTTCTCCTTCTTTTAAGAAGAAATCAATCTACATGTTAAAAATTGCAATACAAATCTTGTCCCCTGAAACTAAGAAAGATTAAAAAACACAACAGAGGTTGCTCTAACACGTTTCGACAACCAAGCTATCATCTTCAGAGAGATATTTTCTTGGTGTCAGGGGATAAGATTTGTATTTCAATTTTTGAAGATAACCAAGGACCATTCCGTTGCATCAAAATATACATTTTGTTAGAAAAGAGTCAAATTTTTATAATAAAGTAGAAAATGAAAAAAAAAAAATTAAATTTACCAAAAAAAAAAAATCCCAAAGTTTCGTCTTTAATATGGAATTTTCTAAGCTTAACATTTTTAAAGTTAAATCTTTTTTTTAACTTTTTTGAATTGAAACTAAGAAAAAAGCGAAAATTGTGGAATTAGAGGACAATATGTCAAAGTTGAAATTTCTAGCCAAGTTTTTGATGTAACTTTGACTAGGAAATTCATATCATGAAATTTTGTAATGTTAGGGTTTCAAGTATAGAAATTTAAAGAAAAAAAAGTTGGAAACCTATTTCTAGGAAATTTTATTTTTCTCTAAATTTACCAGAAATTTTGGAATTAAGCTAGAATGAGTTTAACTTTCGAGATAAGTTAAAATTTCGAGTTCGTTTTAAAAGTTAGTTAGTAGTAATTTTAGAAAAAAAATTAAAATTTCAAATTTAAACTGAAAACTAAGGAGAAAAAAATCGAAATTATAACAATTAGAGACAACTATAAATAGAGTAAGTTTTTATTTACCTAATTTGTAGAATTTTTTACGTTTAGACAAAAACTTCCGAGGATATTTTAAAACTGTTTAGAGATTTTTTAGTGTTTTACGAATTTCTTGTTCTTGTCTTGCTTTATCTTGTTCTTGTCTTGTTTTCGCTGCACGAACAAGGCAAGAAATTAGTGAACCAGAGCAATGTCGTATGCAAGTAGAATACAACCTAGACTACAAATTCATGTGGCACTCTAGGCGTGTATAGTGGAATCTTAGGTAGCTGAACTACCAACAGTTGAAACACTGCCATCTAGCAAAGCGGTTGCTCTCTAGGAAAGTCCCCAGAAGACAAGGATTCTAATGCACAGATCAATAGGTTTGAACAGTTATTAGATTCAAAGTTTGGAAATCAAAGACCGGTTTCAATCTTGTTAGATTTGGTCAGTTTGGTATATCCAACTCGAATGCTAACAAATGTACGTACTTGTCGGAATATTTGTTAGCATTCGAATTGGATATATGTCTTGCTCTGGCTTCTAATGCACAGACCAATAGGTCTGAATATTTATTAGATTCGAAGTTTTGAAACCAAGGACCGGTTTCGATCTTATTTGATCTCGTCAGTTTGGTATATCCAACTCGAATGCTAACAAATGGACTTACTTGTACTTACTTACTTGTCGGAACATTTGTTAGCATTCGAGTTAGATAAACCAAGCTGACGAGATCTAACAAGATCGAAACCGGTGTTTAGTTTCCAAACTTTGAATCTAATAAATGTTCAAACCTATTGGTCCGTGCATTAGAATGCCAGAGCAAGACAAGACAAGAAGTTCCTTTAGCAAGAGCAAGATTTCTTTTTTTTGGTGGAACGGACTGTATATCTCTGATAGCTTGGCTGTCGAAACGCGCTAGAGCAACCTTTGTTGTGTTTTTTAATCTTTCTTTGTTCAGGGGACAATTTTTGTATTTCAATTTTTCAAGACATATTGTTAGGAAATCAGCAAGAATCAAAATTTCTTGCTTTTTTATTTTCGTTTAATAAGCGATCTTCTAGAATAGTATTTTTTAAATGTTCTTGATCAAACTAACCCTTAAAAGTAAAAAAATTCTGGCGAATCCCTCAAATTGCGAAAAAAAACATAAATTCAACATTAAAAAAAAAATCATTGTTGAGTTTTTTTACCAAATAACCCCATTTATGTAGATATTCCGAATTTTAAAAAATTTACATTTTCCCCCAAATTTTGATTTCTCTCGAGAAATTTCGAGTGTCTTCTAAACTTATTATTTTATTTTCAAAATTTCAATTTTTTTTAATTTATCTAGCTATTTCAATTTACATTTCAATATTATATTGTACTTCAAGATTATATTGTAATTTTTACCACAACATTTTGGCTGTTTTTAAAATTTTGAATTTCTAATCCAAATTTCTACTTTTATTTTCAAATTCATAATCTCCATTTTTTTTAACATTTTGAATTTAATCACGAAATTACCCCACTAAACTCAGCTTAAAATTTTGATTTATCCTTCAAACTTTTATTTTTAATCTCGAGGGTTGGAATTTGAGCTCTAAATTTTAGAAAACATTATTTAAGGAATTTTGGAAATTCGTAATGTCGAAATTTAAAATTGACTGTGACGTGCAAAATTTAAGTAAATATATTAAATAATTTCAGATAAGATTAATTAAATAAAAACTCTAATTTTTCCTCAAATTATTGAAATTTTCAGCTTTAACTCAAAAAAATCTGACTACATTTTTTTAGTTTTTGCCCAAATTTTTCGATTTCGATTTTTTCTCAAAATTTTGAAATTAACATTTTTACTTTATTCTTGAACACAAAATCTAAAATTTGCGTTGAAGGTACAAAATAATTCGATATTCAAGTTCAAATTGTAAATGAAATATGAATTTTTAAATTTCATCATCAAAACTAGAAAAAACTAGAAACCTTACAAAAGGTTTTAAATCTAATCTACTTAATAAATGTCTTAGCTCTGACTGACAGACAATGCTCATTCTAAATGACTGGGTCTAGGAGTATGAAGATTTAACACAACTGTTCGCCGTAATACGCAGGTGAGCACTAAGAAAGGAGTTTTTAATATTCAACCTCTAAGGAAGTAAAAATGGGCATTAAAAGTCATTTTTCTATAATGAATAATACACACAATTGTATATAAGGTTGCCTACACTCGGTAACTCATTACTTTGAATGCGTTACATTATAATTATTAGTAGATTATCCCATGCCAAGAATAATAAATTATTCTTATATTCAAACACTCAAACACAATGTTCTCCAATTATTAATGAAACATCTTTTGAACTACCCGAAAAAAAATAAAATTTTGAATTTAAACTATGATTTCACTAATAAAATCAATAAAAAAATGTTTTCAATTTGGAGTGTTTTCTCTTTGCATCAAATTTTTTCTTCGAAATTTCCAGCACAAACTTGAAACTTACATTTTAAAAAGATTAATAATTCCAATTTTTTTTTGAAATTTGAATTTTCATTTCAAAATATGGATTTTTATTTATAAATTTGAGATAGATTTTCGAAAGCTCACGTCTACAAAAAATGAAGCACGGTGTGTGGCAATCAATTTTGAACATGTTTTATTATTTTTTTATGAGAAAAACAAACAAACAGCAAGAACACGAAAAAAGCAAAATTCTTGCTATCAAGACAAGAATGGAACCAGCAAAAAATTGGCAAGACAAGAAGTAAAACAATTTGCACAGCAAGGTAAGACAGAAGTTAGCAAGCAAGGCAAGAAATCTTGCTTTCTAACTTCTCTTTTCTAAAAACTGCAAATCCAAACTTGGAATTTATATTTCTCCTTCTTTTAAGAAGAAATCAATCTACATTTTAAAAATTGCAATACAAATCTTGTCCTCTGAAACCAAGAAAGATTAAAAAACACAACAGAGGTTGCTCTGAACGACGTTTCGACAGCCAAGCTATCATCTTCAGAGAGATATTTTCTTGGTGTCAGGGGATAAGATTTGTATTTCAATTTTTGAAGATAACCAAGGACCATTCCGTTGCATTCAAAATCTACATTTTGTTAGAAAAGAGGCAAATTGTTATAATAAAGTAGAAAATGAAAAAAAAAATTAAATTTACCAAAAAAAAAATCCCAAAGTTTCGTCTTTAATCTGGAATTTTCTAAGTTTAACATTTTTAAAGTTAAACTCTTTTTTTTTAACTTTTTTGAACTTGAAACTAAGAAAAAAAGCGAAAATTGTGGAATTAGAGACAATATGTCAAAGTTGACATTTCTAGTCTAGTTTTTGATGTAACTTTGATTAGGAAATTCATATTATGAAATTTTGTAATGTTGGGTTTCAAGTATAGAAATTTAAAGAAAAAAAAGTTGGAAACATATTTCTGGAAATTTTATTTTGCTCTAAATTTACCAGAAATTTTGGAATTAAGCTAGAATGAGTTTAACTTTCGAGATAAGTTAAAATTTCGAGTTCGTTTCAAAAGTTAGTAGTAGTAATTTTAGAAAAAAAAAATTAAAATTTCAAATTTAAACTGAAAACTAAGGAGAAAAAAATCGAAATTATAACAAGTTAGAGACAACTATAAATAGAGTAAGTTTTTATTTACCTAATTTGCTAGAATTTTTCACGTTTAGACAAAAACTTCCGAAGGATATTTTAAAACTGTTTAGATATTTTTTAGTGTTTCACGAATTTCTTGTTCTTGTCTTGCTTTATCTGTGTTTTCGCTGCAAGAACAAGGCAAGAAATTAAGTGAACCAGAGCAATGTCTTATGCAAGTAGAATACAACCTAGACTACAAATTCATGTGGCACTCTAGGCGTGTATAGTGGAATCTTAGGTAGCTGAACTACCAACAGTTGAAACACTGCCATCTAGCAAAGCGGTTGCTCTCTAGGAAAGTCCCCAGAAGATAAGGATTCTAATGCACATACCAATAGGTTTGAACATTTATTAGATTCGAAGTTTGGAAATCAAAGACCAGTTTCAATCTTGTTAGATCTCGTCAGTTTGGTATATCCAACTCAATGCTGACAAATGTACTTACTATTTGTTAGCATTCGAGTTGGATATATGTCTTGTTCGGGCTTCTAATGCACAGACCAATAGGTTTGAAAATTTATTAGGTTTGAAGTTTTGAAACCAAGGACCGGTTTCGATTTTGTTAAATCTCGTCAGATTGGTATATCCAACTGGAATGCTAACAAATGTTGTACTTACTTACTTGTCGGAACATTTGTTAGCATTCGAGTTAGATAAACCAAGCTGACGAGATCTAACAAGATCGAAACCGGTGTTTAGTTTCCAAACTTTGAATCTAATAAATGTTCAAACCTATTGGTCCGTGCATTAGATGCCAGAGCAAGACAAGACAAGAAGTTCCTTTAGCAAGAGCAAGATTTCTTTTTTTTTTGGTGGAACGGACTGTATATCTCTGAAAATGATAGCTTGGCTGTCGAAACGCGCTAGAGCAACCTTTGTTGTGTTTTTTAATCTTTCTTTGTTCAGGGGACAATTTTTGTATTTCAATTTTTCAAGACATATTGTTAAGAAATCAGCAAGAATCAAAATTTCTTGCTTTTTTATTTTCTTTTAATAAGCGATCTTCTAGAATAGTATTTTTTAAATGTTCTTGATCAAACTAACCCTTAAAAGTAAAAAAAATTCTGGCGAATCCCTCAAATTGCGAAAAAAAACATAAATTCAACATTAAAAAAAAATCATTGTTGAGTTTTTTTACCAAATAACCCCATTAATGTAGATATTCCGAATTTTAAAAAATTTACATTTTCCCCCAAATTTTGATTTCTCTCGAGAAATTTCGAGTGTCTTCTAAACTTATCATTTTATTTTCATAATTTCAATTTTTTTCAATTTATCTAGCTATTTCAATTTACATTTCAAGATTATATTGTACTTCAAGATTATATTGTAATTTTTACCACAACATTTTGGCTGATTTTAAAATTTTGAATTTCTAATCCAAATGTCTACTTTGAGTTTCAAATTCATAATTTCCATTTTTTTTAACATTTTGAATTTAATCACGAAATTACCCCACTAAACTCAGCTTAAAATTTTAATTTATCCTTCAAACTTTTATTTTTAATCTCGAGGGTTGGAATTTGAGCTCTAAATTTTAGAAAACATTTTTTAAGGAATTTTGGAAATTCGTAATGTCGAAATTTAAAATTGACTGTGACGTGCAAAATTTAAGTAAATACATTAAATAATTTGAGATAAGATTAATTAAATAAAAACTCTGATTTTTCCTCAAAACATTGAAATTTTCAGCTTTAACTTAAAAAAATCTGACTACATTTTTTTGAGTTTTTGCCCAAATTTTTCGATTTCGATTTTTTCTCGAAATTTTGAAATTAACATTTTTAGTTTATTCTGAAACACAAAATCTAAAATTTGCGTTGAAGGTACAAAATAATTCGATATTCAAGTTCAAATTGTAAATTAAATATGAATTTATAAATTTCATCATCAAAACTAGAAAAAACTAGAAACTTCACAAAAGGTTTTAAATCTACTTAATAAATGTCTTAGCTCTTACTGACATACAATGCTCATTCTAAATGACTGGGTCTAGGAGTATGAAGATTTCACACAACTGTTCGCCGTAATACGCAGGTGAGCACTAAGAAAGGAGTTTTCAATATTCAGCCTCTAAGGGAGTAAAAATGGGCATTAAAGGTCATTTTTATATAATGAATAATACACACAATTGTATAATTGTATATAAGGTTGCCTACACTCGGTAACTCATTACTTTGAACGCGTTACATTATAATTATTAGTATATTATCCCATACCAAAAATAATAAATTATTCTTATATTCAAACACTCAAACACAATGTTCTCCAATTATTAATGAAACATCTTTTGAACTACCCGAAACAAAAATAAAATTTTGAATTTAAACTATGATTTCACTAATAAATTCAATAAAAAAATGTTTTCAATTTGGAGTGTTTTCTCTTTGCATCAAATTTTTTCTTCGAAATTTCCAGCACAAACTTGAAACTTACATTTTAAAAAGATTAATAATTCCAATTTTTTTTTGAAATTTGAATTTTCATTTCAACATATGGATTATTATTTATAAATTTGAGATAGATTTTCGAAAGCTCACATCTACAAAAAATGAAGCATATTTTGTGGCAATCAATTCTGGACCTGTTTTATTATTGGTTAGGGCAAAACAAACGAACCAGCAAGAACAAGAAAAAAGACGATTTTTGATAGCAAGACAAGAATTGAACCAGCAAGTTGGAGAGACAAGAAGTAAAACAATTTGCACAGCAAGGTAAGACAGGTTAGCAAGCAAGCCAAGAAATCTTGCTTTCTAACTTCTCTTTTCTAAAAACTGCAAATCCAAACTTGGAATTTATATTTCTCCTTCTTTTAAGAAGAAATCAATCTACATTTTAAAAATTGCAATACAAATCTTGTCCTCTGAAACCAAGAAAGATTAAAAAACACAACAGAGGTTGCTCTGACGCGTTTCGACAGCCAAGCTATCATCTTCAGAGAGATATTTTCTTGGTTTCCGGGGATAAGATTTGTATTTCAATTTTTGAAGATAACCAAGGACCATTCCGTTGCTTCAAAATCTACATTTTGTTGGAAAAGAGGCAAATTTTTATAATAAAGCAGAAAATGAAAAAAAAAATTAAATTTACCAAAAAAAAATCCCAAAGTTTCGTCTTTAATCTGGAATTTTCTAAGTTTAACATTTTTAAAGTTAAACCTTTTTTTTTAACTTTTTTGAACTAAAACTAAGAAAAAAACGAAAATTGTGGAATTAGAGACAATATGTCAAAGTTGACATTTCTAGTCTAGTTTTTGGTGTAACTTTGATTAGGAAATTCATATTATGAAATTTTGTAATGTTGGGTTTCAAGTATAGAAATTTAAAGAAAAAAAAGTTGGAAACATATTTCTGGAAATTTTATTTTGCTCTAAATTTACCAGAAATTTTGGAATTAAGCTAGAATGAGTTTAACTTTCGAGATAAGTTAAAATTTCGAGTTCGGTTCAAAAGTTAGTAGTAATTTTAGAAAAAAAAAATTAAAATTTCAAATTTAAACTGAAAACTAAGAGAAAAAAATCGAAATTATAACAGTTAGAGACAACTATAAATAGGGTAAGTTTTTATTTACCTAATTTCTAGAATTTTTCACGTTTAGACAAAAACTTCCGAAGATATTTTAAAACTGTTTAGATATTTTTTAGTGTTTCACGAATTTCTTGTTCTTGTCTTGTTTTCGCTGCAAGAACAAGGCAAAAAATTAGTGAACCAGAGCAATGTCTTATGCAAGTAGAATACAACCTAGACTACAAATTCATGTGGCACTCTAGGGGTGTATAGTGGAATTTTAGGTAGCTGAACTACCAACAGTTGAAACACTGCCATCTAGCAAAGCGGTTGCTCTCTAGGAAAGTCCCCAGAAGACAAGGATTCTAATGCACAGATCAATAGGTTTGAACAGATATTAGATTCAAAGTTTGGAAATCAAAGACCGGTTTCAATCTTGTTAGATTTGGTCAGTTTGGTATATCCAACTCGAATGCTAACAAATGTACTTACTTGTCAGAATATTTGTTAGCATTCGAGTTGGATATATGTCTTGCTCTGGTTTCTAATGCACAGACCAATAGGTTTGAATATTTATTAGATTCGAAGTTTTGAAACCAAGGACCGGTTTCGATCTTATTAGATCTCGTCAGTTTGGTATATCCAACTCGAATGCTAACAGATGGACTTACTTGTACTTACTTACTTGTCGGAACATTTGTTAGCATTCGAGTTAGATAAACCAAGCTGACGAGATTTAACAAGATCGAAACCGGTGTTTAGTTTAGAAATTTTGAATATAATAAATGTTCAAACCTATTGGTCCGTGCATTAGAAGCCAGAGCAAGACAATACAAGAAGTTCCTTTAGCAAGCGCAAGATTTCTTTTTTTTGGATGAACGGACTGTATTATTATTCTATTTTCAAAATTTCAATTTTTATCTGGGTATTTCGGCTTATATTTCAAGATTATATTGTAATTTTTACCACAACATTTTGGCTGATCTTAAAATTTTGAATTTCTAATCGAAATTTGTACTTTTATTTTCAAATTCATAATCTCCATTTTTTTTTAACATTTTGAATTTAATCACGAAATTTCCCCACTAACTTCAGCTTAAAATTTTGATTTATCCTTCAAACTTTGATTTTTAATCCCGAGAGTTGGAATTTGAGCTCTAAACTTAAAAAAATTTTTTAAGGAATTTTGGAAATTCGTAATGTCGAAACTAAATTTAAAATTGACTGTGACGTGGAAAATTTAAGTAAATAAATTAAATAATTTGAGATGAGGTTAATTAAATAAAAACTTTAATTTTTCTTCAAAATATTGAAATTTTCAGCTTTAACTTAAAAAAATCTGATTTTACATTTTTTTTGAGTTTTTGTCCAAATTTTTCGATTTCGATTTTTTCTCGAAATTTTGAAATTAACATTTTTACTTTATTCTTGAATACAACATCTAAAATTTGCATTGAAGGTACAAAATAATTCGATATTCAAGTTCAAATTATAAATAAAATATGAATTTTTAAATTTCATTATCAAAACTAGAAAAAACTAGAAACTCCAGAAAAGGTCTTAAATCTACTTAATAAATCTCTTAGCTCTGACTGACAGACAATGCACTTTCTAAATGGCTGGGTCTAGGAGTATGAAGATTTTACACAAGTGTTCCCCGTAATATGCAGGTGAGCACTAAGAAAGGATTTTTCAATATTTAGCCTCTAAGGGAGTAAAAATGGGCATTAAATGCCATGTATAAACATTACATAAATAATGAATAATACACACGATTGTATATAAAGTTGCCTACACCCATTATCTCATCACTTTGAATGCGTTACATTATAATATTATTATTATATGCCGAAGAATGCCGAGAATACAAGATTTCTTGTATTTAAATAAAATGTTTTCCAATTCTTAATAACAAATGTTTTAAACTCTTCCCGAAAAAAAAAACAAACAGTTTTGGACTAAAACTAAAATGTTGAGTAAGAAATAATATTTTGAATTTAAACTTCGGATTTCACTAAAGAGGTAGATATTCGGGGAAAAAACAGGGTACTACTAAAAAAAATGTTTTTAATATCTCTTATTGTTAGCATCAAATCTTTTCCTCGAAATTTCTAGAGTAGATTTGAAACTTGCATTTAAAAAAAATAGTTTTCAATTCCAATTAATTTCTGAAATTTGAATTTTCATTTCAAAATTTGGACTTTTATTTATAAATTTTAGATAGATTTTCGAAAGCTCACGTCTACAAAAAAATGAAGCAGATTGTGTGGCAATAAATTTTGAACCTATTTTATTATTGCTAATGCGCAAAAGAAACGAACCAGCAAGAACAGGTAAAAGCAAAATTCTTGCTAGCAAGACAAGAATCGAATCAGCAAGAAATTGGCAAGACAAGAAGTAAAACAGTTTCTTCTTTTGCACAGCAAGACAAGACAAGAAGTTAGCAAGCAAGGCAAGAAATCTTGACTTGTTATTGTTTTTCAAAACTGCGAATCCAAACTTGGATCTTATATTTCTTTTTTTTTAAGAGGAAATCAATCTACATTTTAAAAATTGTAATAAAAATCTTGTACCCTGCAATCAAGAAAGAATAAAAATCACAACAAAGGTTGCTCCAACGCGTTTCGACAGCCAAGCTATCTACTGCAGAGGGATACTTTCTTGGTTTCAGGGGACAAGATTTGTATTTCAGTTTTTGAAGATAATCAAGGACCAGTCAATTGCACTAAAATTTACATTTTGTTGGAAAAGAGTCAAAGTTTTATAATAAAGCAGAAAATGAAAGAAAAATTAAATTAACCAAAAATAATAGTCCCAAAGTTTCGTCTTTAATCTTGGAATTTTCTAATCTTAACATTTTTAAAGTTAAACTTTTTTGAATTGAAACCTTAAGAAAAAAGTGACAATTGCAGAATTAGAGAGAAAATGTCAAAGTTGATAGAAAAAAATTGAAATTTACAGGCAAGTTTTTGGTGTAACTTTGATAAGAAAATTCATACCGTGAAATTTTTTAATGTTGGATTTCAAGCATAAAAATTTAAAAAAAAGGGTTGGAAACCTATTTCTGAAAATTTTATTTTTCTCTAAATTTACCAGAAATTTTGGAATTAAGATAGAATAAGTTTAAATTTCGAAATAAGTTAAAATTTCGACCTCGTTTCAAAAGTTAGTTAGTAGTAATTTAAAAAAAAAAGTTGAAATTTCAAATTTAAACTGAAAAATGAGGAAAAAAAAAAGAAATTATAACAAAGTTACGAAATTCATATAAAAGATTCATGAATTTTGGAGTTTAAAAATTTGAAATTAAAGACAGGCTTTTGGTTAACATGCCAAATTTTTAAAATAAACGAATTTGAATACAAAATTTCAGATTCAAACTAAAAATTCTTACGAATTCTTATAATTCATTTCAAAAATAATTCTTGTAAGTATAATCCAGCCAAAGTGCAATCTTTGAAAGAAACGCCTCATTTATTTTTAAAAATTCTCAAAATTTCGACTCTAATTTCAAAATTTTGAATGTTTAAGCGAAAAAGTCACATAACTTTTATTAAAATTAGAAGCTTAAAACTGACATTTTTAAAGCAAAAAATTTGTTAAATTATTTTGAGAATTTAAAATTAGCCCTAGATTTTGGCTTTTTTTCTAGAATTTCAAATTAAAAATCGAAATCTTTTTTCAAATTTTTATTCTCTTGAAAGTCGATTTTTTTGTCAAAATACCGAATATCCGAAGTTTGCAACTCCCGAATTTTTCTATAAATAAGATGAAAATCGAAATTTTGGGTTGAAAAGCTGCGTTCGCACCTTTTGGTAACCGCTGGTGCAGACTTATAAAAAACGTGCGAAGCGAGATAATTGGATAATGTCTTCCCGCACTATTAATACATATGTATATGTCCCTGAAAAGAATGGGCACTATATTCCAAGACTTGAAATTCATTTAATTTCCAAAGCTAAAAATAACAGACAGACACATATCTTATAGCGGTCTCAGTTGTTTGGTATTGCATCAGGTCAGTGATAATGTGCAGTTTTATAAAAGGGGAAATTTTATGCGCTTTTAAGTATCAAGTTTGCTAAAAGTTGTCTCCATTATACGGCTGCCAGTTATTATTCAAATGGTGAACCGCAAAGGCATCGCAGCTACGCAGAAATGCCCATAATTCGCATGCAAACGCAACAATAAAAATCAAGAACATTACGTTTGCACGTTTAAAAATCTGACTTAGAACGTTAACAACCTTGCAAGGACGCTATGTAATAAGAAACCGGGTCTATGTTGGAATGAAAAAGAAAAGAACCCTCCGACCACAAAATATGGAAGAAGATTTAAATCTTGTTTTGCGAATGATACAATCTTATTGGAATTTGGCGTAAATTTTAATGACGTTATAAAATGTGGAATAGCGTTTTCTCCTTTTTTGGTCTGTAATGACTCTGTTAAGATAAAGCAAAAAAGCGAGTCTCCAGAAGTCATTAACTTGTCAAGGTGTTTAGGGGATGTTAAATAGATTATTTTTTAAATTCCGCACGACTCTATGACAAATATGTCTTCACTATATAGGGTGTGCCAATTAAAAGTTATCACTTGTAAGATTGGAAAAAAAACTTGAAAGATATCGAAAATAAAACAGAAAAACCAAAAAATCGCGAGAAACGCCGATTTACTTTTCAAAGGGAACACATGATGACGTAGTTTTGGTGTCTCGGAAGCTAGCCCTTTAAACATTAAATGGCACTCTATAATGAAGGTCAACTACATTGAGGGCCAACTCAATTGTGCTCACGATGACATAGAAGCTTTTTAATTTAGGTTTTCATACGACAACAAAATCATCGCTTAAAAACTAAGACAAAATATCAGTGAAAGAAATAATGTTATTTTATTAAATGTTTTAATTGGTTTCCCTCCGCAGTGACATCTGGGGTGGTACTGTCTCGAAAAACAGCTCCAGTCTTCCACCTATCATATGATAATTTCGATTTTTGCTTCGAAACTTCTTCACGCTCTTAATTTTAAAAGTCCACGAAGGCAAAGTTTGCGAAGCTACGATCACGTTAAATCAAGGTCATGATAAAGTGGGGTAGTTAAAATCATTCTAGATTAAAAGGACGCAACTCCAAGGTCACATGAAGCTCATATAAGGACAAGAATCAAGGTCGCCTGTGCTCAAAGTCACGTAAGCACAAATTTATGTGATTCCAAAGGTCACGTAAGTCTAAGGTCACTTAGCCTCAAGGTAAATAAATATTTTATAAAAAATATACAACTTTACCTCAAAATTTTTCGGAAATTCGAATTCTGCTTCGAAACTTCTTCACTTTCTAGATTTCGAAAGTCCACGAAAACAAGGTCACGAGATCATCTTAAATGACGCAAGGTGAAGATAACATAATACGTTCATGAGGATAAGAATTAGGTCGCCTTGGATTCAAAATCCTGCTAGCTTAAGGTCAAATGAGTTCAACGTCACTTAATCTTAAAAACAAGGTCACAAGATTATGTTAAATGACGCAACTTTTTCGGAAATTCGAACTTTACTCTGAAACTTTTTCACTTTCTAGATATCGAAAGTCCACGAAAACAAGGTCACGAGATCATCCTAAGTTACGCTCATGAGGAAAAGGATTAGGTCACCCCTTGAATTTAAGTTCCTGCTAGCTCAAGGCCACAGAATTTAAGATCACACGTAGTTTTCGAAAAAAGCCGAGTTAAAAAAATCGCAATTCGCCAAAAATACTTTTTTTTCGGAATTTTTTTTTTACTTAAATGTTGACATTTCCGATCAAATTTAGTGAACTTAAACGACTTTTGAGAAAGTAGAAAAAGCTAATTTCGAGGAAAAAGTCTGCGATTCTAGAAATACAAAAAATATTGCGAGTTAAAAGTCAAAAATTTCGAAAATAAGGCGAATTTCAAAGTACTAGTCGAAATTTCTGGAGCGTTTAATTTAAAAAGTCAAGGTATTCAGAAAAAAAAACAAATACTAAGAAAAACAGCAGAATTTCGACCAATATTAAGAAAAGTAGAGAAATTTTGAAAAAAACAATTTTCACGAGAACATTCCAAAAAAAATGGATTTTGAGAATAAATTTTTGATGAAAAAAATGTTTAGAAAAAAGACTAATTTTAAAAAATAAGGACTACTGTTTAAGGTCACGCGAGTTCAAGGTCACACGAATTCAAGGTTACGAGCCCTCAACGTCGCGCGAGTTCAAGGTCACGTACACTCAAGGTCGCGTCACGTCTTGGTTATGTGAGCTTAAGGTCACTTTACTTGGGAATCACATTAGTCTAAGGTCGTGTGTGTTTCAGATCACGTTAGCTCGAAGTCACGTGAGTTTAAGGTCACATACACTCGAAGGTTACTTAAGAAATAAAGACAAGATTTTGGTAAAAAGACGAATTTCAAGCAAAAAGTCGAAACTTCAAGAAACATAAATGATAGAATTTTGAGATAAAAATCAAGGTTTCGAGAAAAAAGTGAACTCTAAGGAACCAGTCAAAATTTTTAGAATCTTAGATTTTAAAAGATTGAAATTTGCAGAAGAATCCCAATGTTAGAAAAAATAAGAAATTTGGAGAAATAGGCAACATTTTGAGAAATCAGTTTGATATTTTAAACGCAACCTGCTCGCTCAAGGCCACATGAGTTCAACGCCAATTGATCTCGAAAACAAGGTCAAGAGATTATGTTAAATGACGCAAGGTGAAAATAACATAATACGTTCATGACGACAAGGATTAGATCGCCCCTTGTATTCAAGGTCCTGCTAGCTCAAGGCCAAATGAGTTTAAGATCACACGAACTTAAGATCACACGACCTTAAGATCACATGACCTTAAGATCACGTGAATTCAAGGCCACATGATCTTAGTCACGAAGGTTCAAATCACGTAGGTTTAAGGTTAGGCGAGCTCAAGGTGGCGTGAGTTCTAGGTTACGTGAGCGCGAAGTCGTCTAAATCCAAAGTCATGTGAATTCAAGATCACATGTAGTCAAGGTCACGCAAGTTCAAGGTCAGGTGAGTTCAAGGTCAGGTGAGTTCAAGGTCACGTGAGTTCAAGATCATATGAGATCAAGGCCACGAGAGTTCAAGGTCGCTCGAGTTGAAGGTCGCTTGAGTTGAAGGTTGCTCGAGATCAAGGTTACGCGCCCTCAAGGGCATGTGGGTTTAGGGCCACGTACACTTAAGGTCGCGTCACGTCTTGGTTATGTAGCTTAAGGTCACCTGACTTGGGGCTTACGTTAGTCCAAGGTCGTGTGTTCCAAATCACGTTAGCTCGAAGTCACGTGAGTTCAAGGTAGCATACACTTAAAGATCACTTCGGTTCAAGATCATGTTAAATCAGGTGAGTTCAACGATACGTGATTTCAAGGTTATGTGAGTTCAAGGTTACATGTGGTCAAGGTCACGCAAGTTCAAGGTCACGCCAGTTCAAGATCAGCCAGTTCAAGGCCACGCATACTCAAGGCCGCATGAGTTGAAGGTCACGTGCACCCAAGGTTGCGTCTTGATTATGTAAGTTTGACTTAGGGATTATGTTAGCTCAAGGTCGCATGTGTTTCAGATCACGTTAGCTGGAAATCACGTAAGTTCAAGGTCGCATAGACTCAAAGGTTACTTAAATTGAAGGTCATGCAACATCAAGGTCACGTGAATTCAACTGCACGTGAGTTCGACGGGACTTGATTCCAAGGTGATGTGAGTTCAAGGTCACGCGAGGTCAGGGCCATATTAATTCAATGTCACGTAAATTCAACGTCATTTAAAAATAAGAATAAGGTAAAATATTTTCCTAAGTTTAATTTTTATCTCAAAATTGCGACAGAAATGAATCTTCTCTTGACATTTCTTCATTTTAATCGAAAACGTTTGATAGCAGTTAGATTACTCAATTGATTACAACTTTGATTACAAAAACTTACAAATTGGAAACTCGAAATGTTTAATGTTTTTGAATCTGGAAATTTAATTTTTTAAATACAAATTTTTAATATTTGGGGACAAATAAATACAAAAATTTTTGATTTTTTTATCAAACGTGAAAAGTACATTTGTAAGTAACTAAAATTAAAGATACAATAACTTTATATTCAAAAAAAAAAGATTCCTTCGAGCCGGATTTGAACCAGCGACCTATGGATTCCTATTTGTACTTCATCTACAGTCCACCGCTCTACCAACTGAGCTATCGAAGGCTATAGAAACATTTTCAAAAGTAAAGTACAACACTCAAGTCATGTTGCCTTCTAATTACTGTAATTTATTTTATATTTAATCTAGCAGCTTATTTGTATATAATATACATTTAAGATGTATCCAAATATTGGTATACTATATAAATTTTGCTAAGATTTTATTATTTTTAATTATTTTAGCCTGGTATTTACTCATATACTTATTAATAAGTATATGTATTACTTATAGGCAACACTTATTACATGGAGCAAGTAATGCTTCACCTCTACCTTACATTTTGGAAAGACTAGAAATTGCATCAGTATTTTTCCCACATTAATTTTTTGAGTAATAAAGTAATAAGATAATAATAATAATAATAATAACAATTGTCCGCTTAAGTAATTCTTTGCTGTTATACTTAATTATGCAATTTTCAGCCATAACGTTAAGTATTGAAATATAAATCTTGTCCCCTGAAACCAACAAAGATTAAAAAACACAACAAAGGTTGCTCTAACGCATTCCGCTAGCCAAGTAGTATCGGCATCGTATAATTTTAACTAATAAAGTCAAGATCTTGGTAAAAATACAAATTTCAAGCAAAAAGTCGAAACTTCAAGAACCATTAATTATCGAATTTTGAGATAAAAATCAAGGTTTCGAGAAAAAGCAAACGAGAAAACCAGTTAAAATTTTTGGAATATTAGATTCTAGAAGATTGAAATTTTCAGAACAATCCAAATATTAGGAAAAATAAAGAGATTTGAAGAAATAGGCGAAATTTTGATCGAAGTTTGAAATTTTAAGTTAAACTTTGAAAAAGTTGAAAGGTTCGAAATCTTTTAAGGAATGTCAAGAAACAAGGTCGAATTATGCAAATAAAATTTAAATTACCAAAGAAAAACTTTTACAAAGATAGTAAAAAAAATCTAGAGAGAAAGATGAATGTTGAAAAGAAAAATGAAACCTCGAGAAAAAAAATGGAGATTTTGCACAGAAAGTTAAATTTTCAATAAATGGAATGCCTTTAAGAAATAAAGACTAATTTTAAGAAACAAAATTAATATTTCGGTAAGCAGATGAATTTCAAGGAAAAAATCGAAACTTCAAGAACCATTAATTATCGAATTTTGAGAATTAATTATCGAATTTTGAGATAAAAATCAAGGCTTCAAGAAAAAAGCAAACTCTAAGAAACCATTTAAAATTTTTGGAATGTTTGATTCTAGAAGATTGAGATTTTCAGGGAAGTCCAAATGTTAGGAAAAGTGGAACTTCGAAATCGAGAGGAGATTAGAAATCTTTCAACGAATGTCAAGAAACAAATTCGATTTTTTCAAATAAAATTAAAATTAACAAAGAAAAACTTTGACAAAAATAGAAATAAAAATCTAGAGAAAAAGATGAATGTCGGGGAGAAAGACGAAACGTCGAGAAAAAAAGAAAATTTTGCATAGAAATTTAAATTTTGAGAAAATGGAATTAGTCCAAAGAAGGTTTCACCCCTTTACCACATCGGCAATTAAATAAATAATTACGCGATACGTATTTCGCCAGCAGAACTGGCATTTTCAAGCGCTTGAAAATGCCAGTTCTGCTGGCGAAATACGTATCGCGTAATTATTTATTTAATTGCCGATGTGGTAAAGGGGTGAAACCTTCTTTGGACTTAATCATAAGCCACAGTGTTTAGTTCAGTGCTTTAGAGAAAATGGAATCACTTTAAGAAATAAACACTAATTTTAATAAATAAAGTCAAGACTTCGGTAAAAAGACGAATTTCAAGCAAAAAGTCAAAACTTCAAGAACCGTTAATTATCGAATTTTCAGAATTAATTATCGAATTTTAAGATAAAAATCAAGGCTTCGAGAAAAGAGCAAACTCTAAGACACCACTCAAAATTGTTGGAATGTTAGATTCTAGAAGATTGAAATTTTCAGAAGAATCCCAATATTAGGAAAAATAAAGAAATTTGGAGAAATAGGCGAAAATTTGAGAAATCAGTTTGAAATTTTAAGCGAAACTCCGAAATCGGGAGGATATTCAAAATCCTTCAAAGAATATCAAGAAACAAAGTCCAATTTTCCAAATAAAATTAAAATTAACAAAAAAAAACTTTTACAAAAATATTAACAAAAATCTACAGAAAAAGATGAATGTCGAGGAGAAAGACGAAACCTCGAGAAAAAAATGGAAATTTTGCACAGAAAGTTAAATTATGAGAAAACGGAATAATTTTAAAGGTTTATAAAAGACAAATTTTAAAAAAAGAACTGAAATTTTGAGATAAAGAGAAACATTGATTAAAAAATTGAGATTTTCAGGAACATAAAGCATTGGATTTTGAATGAAGTTAAAGTTTCTAAAAAAAGACCGATTTTTAGAAAACTAGCTTCATTTCGGAAAAAAGTTTATTTTAAAAATAATCGCAAAAGTAGTAATGGATTTTGAAAAAAGTTTGAAATTTCAAGAAAAAGATTGAAAATTTAAAAAAAAAGCCAACATTTGCTATGCATAAATTAAAAAGGCACATTTTCTAAAAAATGGCGAAATGTGAAAAAAATTGAGATTATCAAAATATGTTAAAAATCCATCGAAAGTACAAATTTTGGAAAAAAACATGGGAAATTGGGGGCAAATTTTCGGTGGCTTCAGGAGAGCTATTCTAGCTGCGCCTACATGTGTGTCTATTGTAATGAAATTTAACAGAAGCCAGGTTTTAAGTTTCAAACATTAATTTCATTTCGTTGTCAACACATACAATATAAGTAAGATTAGAATGAAATACCATCAAACAATACAAAACAATTGAAGAGCAATCGTTTTTTAAAGAGGAGAAGTCTACAAAGGTAGCTCTAACGCGTTTCGATACCCAAGATATCATTTTCAGAGAGATACTCCCTAAAGATCATAGCTTGGCTCAGACGTTTTTTCGATTAATTTATATATTATGTATTAAACGCGACCCCAACGAGAACATTTCCTGGATAGCTATCCAGGAACTAACTAACTAACTAACATAACTATGTAATGTCGAAAATTTAAGGATCTATTTCCTGCGAGAGGACGGTGGTGGACGGTCGATGTCAACGGCAGGTCAAAATAGAAGGTTCGCTTTACTTTATTTGGGAAATTTATGGAGCGAGTCCATGTAGCGAGGTAGATTTCATAAATGTAATATTACACAGTGTTCCTTTTTAAAACCAAAAGTTGGATTTTTGGCTAACTGAAAGTGATAAAAATATAAAGTTTATGTCAAAAATGGGCGCCCTTTGAATATTTTAAGTATAGCAGGTCTCAATAATTTATTTTCATAAATACAGAAATAATAAAGGGTGTACCAAAAATCTGTTACATCCGATATAGTATAATGAAAACCAAAGCAGGCTGATTTCAAAATCCAATGTCTAATCGGAGTAGAACCCAAACAGTTATCATTTAACTTGTGTGTCTATTGTAATGAAATTTAACAGAAGCCAGGTTTTAAATTTCAAACATTAATTTCATTTCGTTGTCAACACATACAATATAAGTAAGGTTAGAATGAAATATCATCAAACAATACAAAACGATAAAAGAGCAATCGTTTTTGAAAGGGGAGAACAACGATTGAATGAGATGTAACGCAAGCACTTTATTGTGAGATCCAAAAATGAGGGCGGCGGTGTACGATCCAGTTACATTAAGGTTTGCAAAAAAATTCTAGTTGATGATTCTTATTTAGAGGGGATTATGTGTGATATTTACGAAATAGAGCAAGATTTTTAGTTACGTTAACTCTCCCTGCATTTTTATGGTGGTCTACTTTTGGGAATATTCAAAAATTGGCACTTTTGACCCTTTCTATAAGTATCGTTCAAAGAGAATTTCTCCAAAAATTCTGGAACTGATGCAACTGACCAAACAAAAAAAAGTCATATGTATTTTTTAAGTAATTCATTTTCGATGTATAAATTTAAAAAATTAACCGTTAAAAAATTAAAAAAATAAACTGTAGACTGCAGAATCTATTGAACTATAAAAAGTGGTACGAAAAAGTGATTTAATTTAAAAGCCATTGGCTAGGCATTCAAGGAAGTCGACAGAAGAAAAATTGTTACAGAACAACAAATGATCAAGCGTTCATTTTTTTGCAAGTACCCTTAAAATTTTTGAAAGAAGACAACTCTATTTTTAGATGCTTTAGTTAGTTTTACATATTCTATGTAACAAGATCGAAACCAGTCTTTGGTTTCCAAACTTCGAATCTAATAAATGTTTAAACCTATTGGTCGGTGCATTAGACTCCTTGTCTTCTGGGGACTTTCCTAGATAACAACCTCTTCGCTAGGTGGCAGTGTTTCAACTGTTGGTAGTTCAACTACCTATGGTTCACTATACATATCTATAAAAGTACCTGGGCCACAGCTTTTTTTCTGCAAAATCTAGTTTTTTCGATTTTTACAATTTTTGTTTTTAAATTCTGAGAAATCTTTTTTACGCTCGGACACGTTGTACGCATTCCCGAACGAATTCTGGGATTACCCGCCGATGTGGATATTACTTTGTTTTTTTTTGCAATTTTTAACTTTAAATTGAATTGATCGTTTTTATTTTAAAACTACTTTAATGCTCACGTATACACTTTTGCTTGATAAACTAAATGTTATTTGAAAATTGAAATACAAATCTTGTCCCCTGAAACCAAAAAGGATTGAAAAATACAACAGAAGTTTCTCTAACTCGTTTCGATAGTCAAGCTATCATCTTCATAGAGATACTACTCTCTGACACTATCTCTCTGAAGATAGCTATCAAAACGCGTTAGAGCAACCTCTGCTGTGTTTTTCAATTTTTCTTGGTTTCAGGGAACAAGATTGGTATTTCAATTTTTGAAAATAACCAAGAACCAGTACGTTCCACCAACAAAATATTTGGAAACATGACAGAATTTCAAAAAAAAATATAAAAATTTCAAAATGGATACTTCATTTTCAAAATGTTGACTTACCTAAAAAAAATGTAATTTATCTGGACTATGGACCTTCGCTCGCCTCTTTTTTTCTTTCTTTAAAAGGTTTTCTCGGTTTTGCAATGTTTATCCTTAAATCTAGATTTTCGGGTTATATTGAAGCCTATGTGAAGTCCAAGCGTAAGTGAACGCACTCTTTTAGTACAATAAAATCTTTCATTTTTAGCTTTAAAATTTATTTAAATATTGATGAGTGAATGTAAAATTGACTAATTAATTTTATTTGATTAAACAATTACGAGATTTTTTAATTAGACACAATGTCCAAGAATATTGTCATCCATTTATTTAAATTTTCTTACCTCCACTGACAACCGAAGTCAAGTGCTCCAATTAATTTGCATTCTTATTGTCCTAACTCTCATTGTGTCGACAGGATAAGGGCCGTGGTTATTTGTTCGCCATCAAGAAGAAAGCCGGTGTCTAGGTGAGCTTTACGACCCGTGGGACATATTGGAAATATGAGGACATATGCTATTCAACACATTCAGATGCTGGTAGTCAAGATGTTATCGCCCTTTGTTCTGCTGTCTTATGCCTTTGACGTTCTGTGAAATTTTTTTGCTACCTGAAAAATACGTAAAATGCTCGATTTTTTAGACACATGTAATTTTACATAATATTATTTCCCTCAGGTGCGGATCTACGAATGAGGGAATGCCCCAAAATTTCCAACGTTTTCTTGGAGTGTTCATGAAGCACATTGTCTGTAGTCTGATTAAAACAATAAAAATGTCGCTTGGTGCTTCTCTTCAGTATTGTTCGACTCACAAGGAAAGTACACCGTTTTTTTTTTTCATTTTGTAATATGTTGTAGTACATAAAAAAATATTAGATACATGCTAACTCGGCGGTTTAAGGGGTGAAACCCTCCCTTAAAAATAACCACCAAAAACAGTTTTTCTTCAATATTTCAAAAATAAATGCGAATTTTTCAATGAAACAAACGTTACATTGTTTCTTATAAAAATAGGCTTCTAAGAAGAAACCACTTATATCAGGGGGTTGCAATCCCTAATTTTTATGGGGGTGAGTTTGATTTTTTTTCTTATATATTAACTTCAAAACAAGTAAATTTCCTCAAATTTGGCAATGTCATTAGGAAAATTAAAAAATAAAATTGATCTATCTCGGCGTTTTGCAAAACAAAATATTGGGAGGGGAAATTTACCCCTAGTGTTAATTTTTTTCCGTACAGCAATATGGTAAATTAATCACAACATATGTCTTAAATGTTATTGCTTAAATGCTTATTCTGACATATATTTTGCATTAATAGTGAAAAAACGTAACAACCTTATTTTTATGAGGGTTGGAACCCTATGGAATGGATCATTATTAGATTGCGAGTCAAAACATTTATTTTTTCACCTTCAACTTATTGTATGTTGATATTTTCTCAATATAATATCTCAATAATTTTTTTAGATGCCAACTCTGCGATTTAGGTGATAAAACCCCTCACCCCTCTCAAGATAACCCCCAAAGAAAGTTTTCTTAAATATCTCGAGAATAAATTGGAATGTTTCAACAAAACAGGCGTTATTTCTCATTAAAATATGCCCCTAAAAACAGACCACTTTCGCCAAAGCGTTGCAACCCTTAATTTTTATGGGGGTGAGTTTGATTTTTTTCTTATAAATCAAATTTTAAACAACACAATTTATTGAATTTCGCAATGCTATTAAAAAAATAAAACTGACTTATTTCAGGGTTTTACAAAAGATCATTGGAAGGGGTGATTTACCTCCATTTTTTTCTGTACGGTGATGTGGAACATGTATTTTCTATCTTTTTGCCATAATGCTTATTCTGGTATATATTTTGCATTAAAACTAAAATAATATAGAACCCTTATTTTTTATGAAGGTTGGCGAACTCCATGGAATTAACTATTATTAGATTGCGAGTGAAAACATTTGCTTTTGCACTTTCAACTTATTGTTATTTCCATTTTTGACTTATAAATCGACTCACCAGTTCCTTGTTTTAGCAACGCAGAAGTTTGGCTTCTTGTTTATTTTTGGCCTCCCGTGATTCCGGGGGGAGGGGCGATACCGAATTTCCAAGACTCACTTTTCAACATGAATTTGAGAAACATCCACCTATCCTGGATATAACAAATGCTCCGGAAGGATTACGATCGGTATCATTGGTCATTGGTGCCTATTATACAAAATTAAGCGGAATAAGACAATTTAATAAAATAATATAATAATAATAATAATAATAATAAAGGTTATCGAAGAAAAAAGAATGAAAATACAAATATCAAAATTCGAGGTTTCAGTTAACAAAATAGAACCAAGTTTAGAAAATTATTAAGTAACGCACTTTTCTGCCTTTCGCTGAAGTAATCCACATTTCCAATTTTCTATTAAAAGAATTTTGCTTTCTGCCTTTTACTAAAATAACTTTGCTTTCTGTCTTTTACTAGTAAAACAATTTTGGTTTTTGCCTTTTATTAAACTATATTTACTTTCTGCCTTTAAAGAAAATTTAATATTGGACAAATTATTAAGAATTCGAAAATTTGGAGGTTTGGAATTTTTAAATATTTAAACATTGTCCGCGTTTTTGTGAATTTAAATTTGAAAAAGTCAACTTTTTGAAAATTTTGATTCACGAACTATCTAAAAGCTGAGGCTGTCTTTCTCGGTGACTTCAACGTACACAACATCCCCTTGTTAAGGTTTTCTTCCCGAACTGACGACGCGGGAAGGGTGGCAGGGGCTTTCGCCATCACTTGTGGACTATCGCAAATAGTTGAGGAACCCACAAGAATTCCTGATGTAGATACCCATCACCCTAATCTACTCGACCTTTTCCTTACAAGTTTACCAAATTCGTATAAAATCTCTGTGACATCATCGCTTGGAAATTCGGATCACAAGCTTGTAGCAGCCTCTCGCTCGCTTCATGACCACCTCCTTCCCAGACGCAGTCCCGTAGGGTTTGGCACTTTAACTCTGCAAACTGGGAAGAATTAGGAGACTTCTTTGCACCTTTCCCATGGCAAGAACTCTGCTTTAACTCAGGCAACCCTTCCTTAGTCACCGAATCCATCACGAAAACTATCCTGATTGGTATGGAATGCTCAATTCCTCACTCCCAAAAGAAATCTGCCTCCAGTAAATCTTGTTTCAGTAAAAAATGTGCACGGGCTGTCTCCTGCAAAAATCGCGCATATCGTCGTTGGCGAAATAATCCCTCAGTCGACGCTCGGAGCTTAACTGTATATCTTGTAAACAGGTTATTGACGAGGCAAAAAGCGATTTTGATCGTAAAATGCTTCAGAGGCTTATCAACTGTCCGAACGGTTCCAGGTCCTTTTTGGGATTTGCAAAATCGATTGGAAAGAATTTTACACCTTCAAATTTTCCACCTTTACTCGATGAAAATAGCAATATTGCTACTACCTTCAAGAAAAAGGCTGACATGTTAGCCTTAATGTTTGCTGAAAATTCCAATCTTGATTCTCGAAACGCAGAACCTCCTATTCTCCCTAAGGTTGGCACTTCGATGCCTGAAGTTATTTTCAGACAACGCACAATCAGGAAGATTCTCCTTGATCTCGACACCTCGAAAGCTTCTGGTCTTGATGGTATACCCTCTATTGTTCTTAAGAAGTGCACCCCAGAGTTGACTCCTTTCCTAAGCAAATTGTTCACACTCTCTTACAACAAAGGTGTATTCCCTATCTTCTGGAAATCTGCTAGAGCGCAGCCTGTCCCTAAAAAGGGAAAAAGGAATCTGGCTAACAACTATCGCCCTATATCTTTGTTACCCGTTATATCTAAAGTGATGGAAAAGGTTATCAACGTCGAGATTCTCAAATATCTGGAGGAAAATAGAAGAATCTCCAAAAGGCAATACGGTTTTAGACAACAACGTTCCACTGACGATCTACTGGCATATGTTACTCATGTCTGTAACTCAGCTATGAAAAAACATGGTGAGGCTAGGATTGTGGCATTGGATATCTCAAAGGCTTTCGACAGAGTCTGGCACCGATCTCTTCTCGCCAAATTAACATCTTATGGTCTTCCTCCGGGCTCTGTCATTTGATATCCAATTTTCTCGCTGACAGATCTCTTCAGGTCGTCATCCGAGACATTTGCGATTAACGCAGGGGTGCTTCAGGGGTCTGTTCTGTCTCCTACTCTATTTTTGTTACATATAAACGATCTCTTAGTTTCAACTTCCAATCCTATATACAGCTACGCAGATGATAGTAACCTTGTGTCATCTTTTTTCTTCGACAAATCATTATCTATCGCTGCTTTAGATCGACTAAGGGATCAGCAGATACAGACGATTAATCGGGATCTCGAGATTATTCTGGATTGGGGTAAGAACAATTTGATTGACCTTAACGCTTCAAAACCTCAGGCGGCGATTTTCTCTAAGAAAACATCACGGGTTAATGCAACAAACATACTAATGGACGGTAAAATCCTTCCGATGGGATCTAATCCATCTATCCTAGGAGTGAGTGCAAGTACTAACTTCTCTTGGGACGATCATGTGCGCGCCATTGCCACTTCCGCCTCTCAGCTTTTTAGAGCTAAAAAGTACTTCACATCTCATCAGCTATTAACATTATACAAAGCTTAAGTTAGGCCAACACTGGATTACTGTTCTGATGTTTGAAGTTCAATCCCAAAACACTTTAGCTCTCCTGAATTCAATTGAAAGAAGAGCGATTCGCCTAATTAATGACGAGAATCTGACCGATTCTCTCGAAACACTAGAGCACAGGCATATGGTTGGTGACTTGTCTCTTTTCTACAAGTACTATCATGAAAGATGCTCTCAGGAACTAATAGGATTGATCCCCCAAGGGCAAGATTCTTGAGGCGTACTAGACAGTCGGAGACTGCAAATTCTTGTGCGGTCCAGCTTGACACAGTGAGGACTTCTACCTACGGAGACCCTTTTTTCTATAGAACTTCCAAGTTATGGAACTTATTACTGAAAGGAATTTTCCCCAGAAATTATAACCTATCCTTGTTTAAGAAGGTAATTCATCGCCATCTATCCTTGTTTCCCCTCTACACGCAGTGCTTTGAAAGCATAATGAGGTTACGCTTTGCGAGTGGATTAAAAATTCTTAGCGTTGATTTTAAATAAGGGGTAAACTTGTACGTTGGCGTGACCATCACGCGCTACCAATATGCCCTAATGTTAAAAGTATATTCCACAGTTAACATTAGAGCATATCAAAGTGTATTTCACTATCAATAAATATTAGATTCGTTTCCACACGATCAAGTATCCAAACCAAAATAGGTCAGTTTGATGGAATTTATTTTCAAATGTTTCCAATATTTTGACTTGTTTAGTGTGGGTTCGAACTGCAACACTATATATTTCCTAGCTTTAAGTTTTCACTTCCATCGGCAGTGTCCAAGACTGCCCATTTTTTTCGATCTAGAATCGTTGCGTTAGCGCACAATTTTTAATAAAACAAAAACAATAGGTAATTTTAATGAATCAGTAGATGTAATCCCTTCAAAATGATAATTCTGCATCATGCTTTTTCACAGCTTGTCCCTTTCCTTTCAAAGCGCTATTTTATTAAAAGGAGTGTAATACGGTAGGTCAGGTAAATATCCTGTTTCCTTTCTTGACGAATGGGCACAATTTATTTGACACAGAAACGACAAATCGTTCACAATAAAATCCTTTATGAGGTCCAGCGCATGAACTTATGAATGAAAAAGTATTTACCCAGACAAAAATGTTAGAATGAATTTATTGACAGCTGGAATGTGCTCTTGGAAAGTAAGTTGTACAACTGTCAAGAAATGAAGAGTCATGATGACTATAATAAATATTGAACGACAGATTTTAATAGCAGATTTGGTTTGTGAAAGTGGTGGGAGAATTATATGAAGTGCTACATTTAAAAAAACAGAGTTTTCTTGAATAAACATGAAAAAATAAAGATTATAAAATTTCCGTCACCCTGTATATCAAATATAAACGCTGATTGCGATGTTGTAATCTTCATATTTTATGACTTCAACCCAAATTTCATTTTTTTCTGTCAATTGTGCCCCTACCTCTCCATCCTCTAGTTTATGCAGTTATCCAGAAATTGTTATGTATTTAACTGGGGACAATTTTCCAAAGGTTGTCTTTTCTTCTTTAAAATTCATCCTTTCCTTAAAACATTTTTTCGAATTTCGACCCCTTTCTCAAATTTCGTATTTTTTACAAAATTTGTTTTTTTGAAATTTGCATTTGCTCATAAAGTCCGACTTCTTTTTACCAAACATGAGTTTATCAATATATCGGATTTTTATTTAAAAGTTCGTCGAAATTTCGCAATTTCTCGAAATTTTATTTTTTCTAAGAATTTCGACTTTTTTTAATGCTGCAAATTTCTGCTTGTTTATTAAAATTTGCCAATTTCTCGAAATTTGGTCGATCTTTTGATAAAAAAGTATATATTTGCGAAATTTAAAATTTTTGTAAGAGGGCAAAAATTACACAAAAATATTCTTTATAAATTTCAACTTTCTTGAAATCAGATTTTTGGAAGTTCCAACCTGTTTGTCAAAATTTCAACATGTATCACAATATTGGACATTTTTTGACTCCACATTGTCTTCCTATGAGTCGATTCTGTTTCTTAAAATTCGCTTTTTTCTCAAATTTTGATAAAATCTTACCCTTATTCTTCATGGTAGACCCTTATTGACCGGAAATATTATGTTTTTTTTTCAATTTATTTAACATTTCTTCGGCCCAGTTTGGAAATATTTAATTTTTTTTTTTTGTCAACAAACCATAAAAATTTAAATATTTCCAAACTGGGCCGAAGAAATGTTAAATAAATTGAAAAAAACAAAAAAAAAAATCTTACCCTTTTGGAAAATTTCGAATTTTCGCTAAGATTAGACGTCTTTTCTCAAAAGTTAGATTTTTTTCTCAAAATTTCGATCATTTTCTCGTAATTGCCTTTTTTTTCAGTATATCGATTATTTTTTCAAAATTTCGATTCTTGAATTCTCATTACTTGAAGTTCTAACCTGTTTGTGAAAATTTCAACATGTATCACAATATTGGACATTTTTGACTCCACATTGAGGCAAAGTAGATCACCTGTCTTCCTATGAGTCGATTTTTTTTCTTTAAAATTCGCTTTTTTCCTAAATTTTTATAAAATCTGACTCTTTTTGGAAAATTTCGACTTTTCGCTAAAATTAGACGCCTTTTTTCAAAAGTTAGATCTTTTTCGTAAAATTTCGATCATTTTCTCGCAATTGCCTTTTTTTTAGTATTTCGATTATTTTTTTAAAATTTCGACTCTTGAATTCACATTTCTTGAAGTTCCAACCTGTTTGTCAAAATTTCAACATGTGTCACAATATTGGACATTTTTTGACTCCAGATTGAGGCCAAGTAGATCACCTGTCTTCCTATGAGTCGATTTTTTTTCTTTAAAATTCGCTTTTTTCCTATATATATATATATATATATATATATATATATATATATATATATATATATATAATCAATTCCCTTATACCGTAAGGTGTTGGTATTCTCTATTTCATTCACAAAATTTTTTCCATTCCTTTTTGTTTAGCGCTAAAGTTTTTGCTTCGTTTAGGTTTAATTGTCTCTTTCTGATTAATTTATCAATGATGTCACCCCATCTTTCTTTAGGTCTGCCTCTACGTCTCCGGTCCGATGTTCTTGCTTCCCATATTTTCTTTACTTGCATGTTATCTTTCATCCTTTGTATATGTCCCCACCAACCTAATTGTTTTTCTTCGACAATTTCTAATACAGGCTTAGCATCCAGTTCTTCCCTCACTTCTTGATTTCTTATTCGATCTCTTCTACTTATTCCCTTTATCGCTCTTAAGAACTTCATCTCGACTGCTTGTATCCGGCTTTTCATTCTCTCCGTTAAAACCCAGGTTTCACTTCCAAATAGTAGTATAGGCTGGAAGATAGTCTTGTATACCAACATTTTCGTATTTTTGGATATTTCTTTCTTCTTGACTATGGTTGCACACATAATGTAATATGCTTTAAGTGCTTTCTCTATTCGTTCATTGATGTCCCTATCCTGATTTCCTTTATTATCTATTATTACTCCTAAATATTTGAATTCCTTGACCTGCTGTATATCCTTATTTTCCAATCGTATATTTATTTTTTATTTTCATGTTCTGTTATCGCCATTACTTTTGTTTTATTGACATTTATTTTCATTTGTTTAGATTCTAGAGCATATTTCCATATTTCTAAGTTAGTTTGTAGGTCTTCGGGTGAATTGTCCATTATTACTATATCATCTGCAAATTCACATTCTTTTATACAGACTTTTTGTAGATTGTGGTATCCTACTTGTAGGCCTGTTGTTTTAGTACATGTTTGTTTGAGTAAGTCATCTATCAGGATAATGAATAGTAATGGGCTAAGTACTCCTCCCTGTCGTAAACCATCTCTTGTGTAAAAAGTAGACTGACTGCATATTTCGCGTTCTGACGTAATTTGCATTTTCCTCATATATGCTTTTTATTTCAGCAATTAATTTTCGGCTGACTCCTCGTTGTTCCAAACTTATCCATATTTCTTTTCTGGGTGCTCTGTCAAAAGCCTTTTCAAGATTAATGAACGCTAGATATGCCTCTCTCTTAATATTTTATCCGTAATTTGTTTCATCGTGAATATATGGTCCTGTATACTATGGCCTTTTCTAAATCCACTTTGGGATACACTTAATTGCGTTTCTATGACTAAACGGAGCCTGTTTGCTAACACCCTTTCATATATCTTTGCTACCATGCTCAATAAAGTTATACCTCGATAATTTTGGCATTGTTTTCTATCTCCCTTTTTATATCCTTTTTTCCTAAATTTTCATAAAATCTGACTCTTTTTGAAAAATTTCGACTTTTCGCTAAAATTAGACGCCTTTTCTCAAAAGTTAGATCTTTTGCGTAAAATTTCGATCATTTTCTCGCAATTGCCTTTTTTTTTTAGTATTTCACTTATTTTTTTAAAATTTCGACTCTTGAATTCACATTTATTGAAGTTCCAACCTGTTTGTCAAAATTTCAACATGTATCACAATATTGGACATTTTTTGACTCCACATTAAGGCAAAGTAGATCACCTGTCTTCCTATGAGTCGATTTTTTTCTTTAAAATTCGCTTTTTTTCTAAATTTTCATAAAATCTGACCCTTTTTAGAAAATTTCGACTTTTCGCTAAAATTAGACGCCTTTTCTCAAAAGTTAGATCTTTTTCGTAAAATTTCGATCATTTTCTCGCAATTACCTTTTTTTTCAGTATTTCGAATATTTTTTCAAAATTTCGACTCTTGAATTCTCATTTCTTGAAGTTCCAACCTGTTTGTCAAAGTGTCAACATGTATCACAATATTGGACATTTTTTGACTCCACATTGAGGTAAAGTAGAGCACCTGTCTTCCTATGAGTAGATTCTTTTTCTTAAAAATCCGCGTTTTCCTAAATTTTCATAAAATCTGACTCTTTTTGAAAAATTTCGAATTTTCGCTATAATTAGATGCCATTTCTCAAGTTCTTTCGATCATTTTCTCGTAATTTCCTCTTTTTTTCAGTATTTTGATTACTTCTTCAAAATTTTAACGTTTTTTAATTTGACTTTCTTTCAAAATGTTTTCCAAATTATATTTCAATTCTATTCAGAATCAAAAAGCTCTTTTAATGATGTATTACTCAATTCTAATTATCTTTAGAAAAAATTTGGGGTATGATATCTTCGTACGGGGGGCGAAATTTGGGCGTCAAAAGATGTCCCCCTTACAAACAAAATCGACGAGTTCCTTTGACAAGATTTTTTCCTGGCAGTACGGTGCGTTTTCAACGAACCACACTTTAGTTTTTTGGTCCTAATCGCGATCTGCAATTAGTGCATTTTATTACATGTAATTTCGCTGTATTTATAGCTATAAATGAAATTCAAGTTGCTTGAAATGGCGAATGCGGTATTTTTTACTCACAGGACAGACAAATCTCCTCCCCGGATGTAATGTCAATTCAACGAAAACTTTTATCCACCCAACCTGTACTTCACAAGAAAGCCTCCATTCATTGAAAAGCTTAAAAGCCTTTGTACTTTATGAACTTCAACGGTTATATTCTCTTCATGATGGGCGTTCTACACCTGATTTTGTAGTCCGATCGTCTTTTACAGCGAACTAGTTCTTTAACTTCTTATGCGAACAATATTATAGGTTATCTGATATCTTATTCTTATGCAGGTTTGGCCTATCCATTTGACGATATTTCAGCTAGCAAAAGTCGTTAAATTCACTTCATATCAAGTTACCTCACTTCCGGATTAATTGAAAATCTTAAGAAACTAGAGTCTGCAAAATTTTTTCTATGCATTTAAAAATCAGACTTTTTGCATAAATCAGAATATCGTTAGTATCGCTGCTATCAAACACAAAATATAAGTTCTGGTCTCTGAGCTCATAGGATAAATCTTGCTGAGTTATAATATAAATATTTATCAAAAAATGATGTCAATATTTTTACGTAAACACATAACATATATTTCGAGTATCTTAGTACCTCAGCGGCTTTTAAATTTAAAAAAAAATGGACAGTTATGGATACTGCCGATAGAAGTGAAAATTTATTACTATGATATATATATTTTTTTTATTCCTTATGCGGGATAAATAATATCTTTGCGCCCGTTGTTACGGGTGATAAGTCGATATTTGCCCATTTTAAAATTACAACATGAGTTTTGAGTAAACCACACTCCATTTGAGTGCGACAAGTAAACTTGGCGCATGCAGATTTTCCTTGTCTCACACAAATTTTCCTCGGCGCACCCAAATTGACGAGAAAATAGACTATTTTCAAATTAATTATAATATCAAAAATAAAAATTTCATAATTTGTAAAATAAAATTATTATTTCTATTTTTATATTTGTATACGATCTAGTCCTTGTTTATTGTGCCTTTGTCTGTTGACTGTGTGGTATTCTGTTTCAATCTCGCACGTCGCGTAATCGAATTAAAACAAAATTTAAACTATGCATGGGCGTAGGCAAAATTTCCTTTAAGGCGGGCCACAATCATTCTGAAAAATTTATGAGCAAAAATAAAAAAACCTTCCAACTGAGTAATGTATATTTTCACTTAAAAACTACACGAACTGGGGAGATCGAATTTCCAAATTAAAGTCGAAATTTTGAAAAAGATTCAAACTTAAAGAAAAAACCTTGGGGAGAACTTCAAAAAATTTATAAATTTCGATAAAGTCGAAATTTCATAAAAAGACAAAATTTGTAAAAGCCAATTTTTATAAACAAAGTTACGATTTCCAAAACAAGATGAATTTAGATAAAAAAAATTGCAGCGTTCAAAATTATTTTTCTCAAAATTTTTCTTTCTATTAAAATTTCAATCTAATTTTAGGAAAATAAACAAATATTGTGAAAAAGTCGAAATCTACAGAAAAAATTCAATTTTAAATGGAAACGTTCAGAAAGAGGATATATCGAATTTTGAGATAAAAGTAAAAATTTAAAGAATGAGATAAATTTTAAACAGGTTGAAATTACCGGAAGTCAAATTTTAAAAAAAATCAGAAAAAAACAGATAATTAACAAGGACTTAGGAAAAGATCGCACTTTCTAGAAAATATTACAAATTTCCAAAAAAAATCCAATTCTAATCTTCAGAAAATATCGAATTTTGAGATAAAAGTCAAAATTTTGAGAATAATATAAATTTCAAACATCAAGTTGAAATTGTCGGTAATCGAATTTAAAAAAGAAATTAAAAAAAACAGATATTTAACAAGGATTTCGAAAAAGAATCACGATTTTTGAATTTCGAGAAAATGGTCGCACTTTTTAGAAAATATTCTAAATTTCCAAGAGATACTCTATTTTGGGAGGAAAATTAGAATTTTGAGAATATACTAGTAATTTCCAAAAAAAAAATGAATTTTGAAAAAATTTTTGGTAAAGTCGAAATTTTCAGAAAGTTATATTAAAAATAAAAACTTTATTCTTTCCAAAAAGCCCAAAAAATGTCAAAACTTGAAAAAAGTTAAAATTTTTAGGGGTCTACTTTTCTGAGAAGACGAAATCTTTAAAAAAAAATCAAATTTTGGAAAAGAAAAATAGCAATTTCCAAAAATGTTGTTCTCAAAATTTAAAATTTCCTAAAAACGTTAAATTTACAAGAAATCTTTTTCTCGAAATCCCCAAAAATATTTTTCTTATCATCTTTATTAATATTCCGATCTAATTTAGAGAAAAAAGTGGACATTATCAGAACCATAAAACATAAAATTTCAAGTTTAAAGTCGAAATTTGTTGAACACTGCAAATACATTCAAAATAATGGCAGAATTTTGAATTAAAATAACGATTTTTGAGACAAAAGTTCCAAAAGTAGAATTTTGAACATAAAATTAAAATTTCGAAAAAGCCGACCTTTGTGAAAAAGGGAAATTTTAGGAAAAAAACTATTTCAAAAAAAAAAGTCAAAGATTTGGGAAACAAGACGAATTTATTAGGAAAAACGGCAAAATTTCATGAAAAATGCAAACTAAGAAATCAGTTTAAAATTTCTAAAAAATTGAGATTCTAAAAGATAGACATTTTTAGAAAGGGCTAAATGTTTAGAAAAATATAATTTGGAAAAAATCGAAATTTTGAGAAAACTTCGAAGGGGACAAAATATTCAGAATTTTCCAGAGAAACTCAATTTTAGTGGAACGGACTGGTCCTTGGTTATCTTCAAAAATTGAAATACAAAACTTGTCCCCTGAAACCAAGAATGCAAGGTTTCGGTGGACAAGATTTGTATTTTAGACAAACTCAAATTTAAAAAGAGGCGAAATTTTGAAAAAAATAATCGAAACTACGAGAAAAAGAGGAAATTACTAGAAAATGACCGAAATTTTGCGAAAAAGATCTAACTTTTGAGAAAAAGCATCTACTAGCTTTTCCAGAAAGATTTTATTCGAAAAAAAAATCACGATTTTTGAAAAATACGTTGAAATTTCGAGAAAATGATCGAACTTTATATAAAATATTACAAATTTCCAGGACAAAGTCTATTTTGGGTGGAAAATTAGAATTTTGGGAACATACTAGTAATTTCGAAAAAGACGAATTTCGAAAAAATAGACATTTTCAGTAAATTATATTAAAAATAAAAACTTTATTCTTTCCCAAAAGCGCGAAAAATGTCAAAACTTGGAAAAAAGTCAAAATTTTTAAAGGCCTACTTTTTTGAAAGACGAAATCTTCAAAAAATTCGAATTTTGGGAAAGAAAAATAGCAATTTACAAAAATTTTGTTCTTAACATTAAAATTTCCTAAAAACGTTGAATTCACAGGAAATCTTTCTCTCGAAATCCCCAAAAATATTTTCCTCAACATCTTATAATTCCGATGTAATTTAGAGAAAAAAGTGAACATTTTCAGAACCATAAAACATCAAATTTTGAGTTTAAAGTCGAAATTTGTTCAAAACGAAAAATATATTTAAAATAATGGTAGAATTTTCAATGAAATTACCGAATTTTGAAACAAAATTTCCAAAAGTAGAATTTTGAAAATAAAATTAAAATTTCAAAAAAGGCGACTTTTGTGAAAAAGGAAAATTTTAGGAAAAAAAAACTATTTTAAGAAAAAAAGTCAACGGTTTGGGAAACAAGACGAATTTACTAGGAAAAAAGGCAAAATTTCTAGAAATATTAAACATCGAATATTGAGATATAAATCAAAATTTCATGAAAATGGCAAACTAAGAAACCAGTTTAAAATTTCTAAGAAATCAGGATTCTAAAAGACAGAAATTTTTAGAAAGGGCTAAATGTTCAGAAAAATATAATTTGGAAAAAATCGAAATTTTGAGAAAACTTCGAAATGGATAAAATATTCAAAATTTTCCAGAGAAACTCAATTTTGGTGGAACGGACTGGTCCTTGGTTATCTTCAAAAATTAAAATACAAATTTGCCCCTGAAACCAAGAATGCCAAGAATGCAAGGTTTCAAGGGAACAAGATTTGTATTTCAGAGAAACTCAAATTTAAAAAGAGACGAAATTTTAAAAAGAATAATCGAAACTGCAAAAAAAGAGGAAGTTACGAGAAAATTATCGAAATTTTGCGAAAAAAATCCAGCTTTTTAGAAAAAGCATCTACTAGTGAACATTGAACATTTTCAAGAAAAAGTCAGATTTTATCGAAATTTAGGAAAAAAGAGAATTTTAAGAAAAATTAAAAATTATTAAATATAATGTTGCAGACCAATAAAAGTCTACCATGAACAATTTAGGAAAAAAATCAAAATTTTAGGAAAAAATTGAAATTTTAAGGAAAAATCGAAATTTCCTGAGTTTTCTTTTGACTGCTCAACTCAGAGAAAGACAGGCGCTACACTTTGCCTCAATCTGGAACCAAAAAATGTACAATATTGTAATACACGTAAAATTTTGACAAACAGGTTGAGACTTCAAGATTCAAAGAAACAAAATTTACGAAGAATATTTTTTTCTAGTTTTGTCCTTCTTTGGCCTCCAAAAGATATACTTTTTTTTATCAGAAGATCGACCAAAATTTGAGGAAAAGGCAAATTTTAATAAACAAGCTGAAATCTAGTAGTGGTAGAATACAAAAAAATCAATTATTTCCAGAAAAAGTCGAATTTCGAGAAATGTCGTCATTTCAGAAATTTCGAATTTTTAAATAAAAATTTGAATTTTTAAATAAAAATTCGAAATTTTGACAGTCATATTTAATGAAAGAAGTTGAATTTTATAAATAAACGCGAGTTTAAAAAAAACAAATTCTGTAAAAAAAATACGAAATTTGAGAAAAATCGAAATTTTGAAAAAAATGTTTCAAGGAATGGATAAAATTGTAAAAAAGAAAAAAAATGTTTGGATAAAGTGCCCCAGGTCAAACCGTATAAATTACGACTTGCTACATGAGCCAGTGAGGGGGAGGAGTGCCCCACTCTACCCTGCTCTAGCTAGTACTATGTTTCTTTTTCAAAATTCCGAATTTGAACTTGAAATTCGAGAACTGATTTTTTCTGAAAAATTTATTTCGAATAATTTCTCGTGTTATTGACTTTTGCTCTAAACGTTTCAGTTTAAAGAGTTAAAAATGTCAATTATTTGTAAATTTATCGTTGACCAGCTACCTTGCCACTTTGCGCATTTTCATTAACCTAACGTTTTAAAATAAAATAATTTTTCTTTTAATTTCAACAGAATAATGGATCCAAAGGTTCGCGCTCCTTATCGTAGTATCCGCAGGTGACGCTCAATATTCTATCAGCTATAAATGGATTGGTTTCACTTTTATATGTTCTGTGATATAACCTAAAGTAAAATTGTTAGCGCAACTGCATTTTTGGAAGTAAAAGGTTGGACTTCGTTAGAATAAACATAGACTAAACAGTACTCTTAAAAATACTCTAGTAGTAGTAGTAGTAAAAGTTGTACTGAAATCGATTTAGCAGTTTCCGAAGTTAGCCCGGTCAAAAATTAATCGACAGACCAACAGACGCTTCAATTTTAATAATATAGATTAGTTATTTTTAACGCATGCATGCTTTTCAGTTTCACGATCTCAGATTTTAGGTCTTTTAGATTGGCTGCTCTCAGTATGACTATTACTTCAAAATTTGTGTAATGGTGTAATCCAGGGTACACCTTTTTGAATCTGTTCACCCCTCAAGGTTAAAAAAGCGGGCGAGCAAAGCATATGTGCATCATTGAACCGAAATTATTCTTAAAAGTAGAATTTAACATCCCTTCCAGGCTTGATGTAAGGGCAGCCATCCTCTTATTGTTCGGAACCGCCCGACCAACTAATAAGGATAACTAGAGTTAGGTCAATTCTTTACAAATATAGCCGAAAGTAATCGCGCATCCTCCATCCAGGTGTGCCTTGACACAATGCCGTGCCAACTTTGATGACTTTACCTGACATGCCGTGGATTAATTGAGGAGTTAAGCTATTCGCCTGTGCCTTACGTAGGTTCCCATATAATGATAGTTTAATAGCTCCACAATTCAACATAAATATCAGATATTTTGATGAAACTTTTCCAAAATCAATCTCCTTCGAAGACGATTCCTGTTTCTATTTTTCAGAAATCGAGATTTATACTTCTAACTTTAAAAATGGCGCCTTCCCTCACATTTATTTAATTCGAAGGATGGTCTATAGATGGCGCAGCTTGAAAATTAAAACGCGGTCAGAAATGTTTTAAAAGATGAAAAATATCTTTATTTTGTAAAATAATTGACCTTTTTTTTTGATGTTCTCAAAATAGTCATTCGCTTGTTCAAATTTTAATTTTCGAATTTTCTTAAAATTGTGGGGTTCCCTTTCAAGTTGTTCACATTGAAAATTTAGGAATTTAGAAATTTATAATAATGGATAAATAAATATATGGAAAAAAGTTGAATAAAAATTGTATGAATATTTTAACAGTTTTTGTAAACAATGTTTAATTCTAATAAAATATTTGGAATGCTTATTATTTACAGCAATTAATTAAACTATTGTTTTTTTCTCTTTGAAAAATGTTCTTGTTAATTTCTTTTAGGAGTTCTTTTTCTTCTTGAAGTGCCTATCATCTGTGATATTAGCTATCAAATTGGTCCAAATTATTTTGTTAACTGCCGCTCTGAATAGAGCTGTTGATGTCATTTCAGTCCATGTTCGTAAAGTTCGCATCCACGATATTAGGAAGTTCTAATTATAACAAAATATTCATAATTTTTGCTCCATGCTAAATTCCTAATTAAACAAAGGAACTGTAACAAAATTTCGAGTTAGGAAAAAAACTATTAAAATTTCAATTCTTTCGAAATATTTAGTCATTCATTAATTTTTTTGTTAAAATTTTAGGAAAAAGCCAAATTTTTACGATTAAATTTGAGATTTCGAGAAACTGTTAATATTTTATGAAAAGAGGAGAAATTTCAAGGTACTTTTGGGAAAAAGATTGATATTTTTAGAAAAAATCAAAATGTAGAGAAACAACTCAAAATTCATAAAATAAAAATGTCTCAATATTCCAATTCAAGTTTTTTTTTACTGTAATACATATTTCCTGCGATTCAGTGTCCTCGTTATTCCATTCATATTAATTTTACACGCATTATTTAGCTTGCAAAATTACTGCAAAACATATTTATTGTTGGTTCTACAAATGGAAACCATTTATGGTAAGGGTTTCAGGAGGCAAACAAGAAACAACTGGGAAACTACTAGTATTTGAATGATGCGTTAAGAGCTGAACCCAGGTCGACTGATTCCCATGTTATCGGAGATCTCAAGACGTCGTGAATCAAAAGGTTCAAGACTTCTTGAGGTTGGCTTCAATGGCAGTAAAACAATTTACAAAAGCTTTATTCAATGCAACGGAAGCGACATGAACACGTTTCTCACGATATAAAAAAAGCAAAAAGGTAGGTAGGAACATCATGGTTTAGATAAATTAATTCATCGATGTTAAGGGATGGTTTTTTTTTTATTCCAGAAAGTAGCGAAATTAATTGCAAAATTAAAAGTAAACATTCCAAAAAACGTCTTAATTTTGACGTTTTAACAGAAACCTTGAAAAGTCCTTACAATTTATAAGACAAATGTCGAATTGTGATGAAATTTTGACGATAAAAAAAATCGAAATTTGATTTATATTGATTGGCATCGCTATTTGAAGCAATTTTGAAAAGGTTGCCAATCTTTAATAAAAAGGGTCACCGAAAATCTGCGCTGAAAAAAGCAACTGGCGAAAAAAATGCCAATAAATATGAATAGAATTATTGAAACTTTGCAAAGAAGATACAGAGAATATCTAACGTAGGGTTTGGTGAAAATTTGAAAATGGATTCTTATAGCCCAATTTGGTTTTCAGATTCCGATTCTACGTCCCGAGAACTCTTATCAAAATGCTATAAACTCACTTTCAAAAAAAGCAAATTTTTGCAGCTTTTGGAAAGAGAGAAACTTCAAACTATCATGTTTTCCAAAAAAACGGGTCAAAATCTATATGATAGAGTACTTTTAAATCCTAAATGATGACTTTTGAATTTTGCCCTTAGAAAATTTGATGAAAATTTGAAAATTTCAAAATTTTAGAGGCTTTTATCTCGTTTTTGATTTATTTTGTGCGGCTTTTTTGAAATTTCTGACTTTTATTTAATAGTGACTGAAAAGTTCGCTATTTTTTATGACTTTCTCTTTTTTTTTGGAAATTCCAACCAAGTCTCATTATTTTCACTTTTTATGAAAGTTACGTCTTATTTTTGAAATTACGGGTTTTTCTCTAAATTTCGACTTTTTTGAAATATTCGATTTTCTTTTGAGAATTCGTTGAAAATATGAACCTTTTTTAAAAATCCGTCTTCTTTTGATAAAACCGACCAACTTTTTTTAATATTTCGATTGTTTTTAAAAAAATTGACTTACTTTCGAAGCTTTCGAATTTTTAATATTTTGCCTTGTTGGGCCTAATTCATTTCTGAAAACCTAATTTTTCTGTAGTAAAGAAAATTTTAATTATTTTCAATATTAATTAATATTAAATTCCACCCCTTCAGAGCTTGAATTGTTAAAATCGAAGGCTTAGAGACATTTTTCTCACCTTTTTAATTTAATTCCATCCAAACTTTGATGCCCCTTTTCCCCTATTAGAATTCAAATTGTTAAAATCGGCCAAAAATGTGCTGAATTATTTATTTTATATCCTTTTTACCCACAATTTTAACTTGGAAAATAATGTTTTAAGTTTTTTTCGTACCAACTGTAATACCCCTTTTTGCCTCCTTAGGGGTTGAATTTTTCAAATCGCCCAAATACGTGTTTTTATTATTTTTGTTAGGGGTTACCTGCACAATATCTTAGGTTACAAAAAGCATTATTATCCTTGCTTCATGCTAATTGCACCCATTTCTACCCCCTTAGGGGTTAAATTAGGCCAAAAACGTGTCCAATTATTTTTTTCATAGAATATTTTTACCAAATTTCAAGTTATAGAATGCAATTGTTCTACGTTAATTTCGAAACACTGTTTCATCTCGTTTTTATTCCATTAGAGCAGGGATGAGCAAGACGAGACCCACGGGCCACATGCTGCCCGCATAACATTTTTCTGCAGCCCCCCTAAGCTCTACTGTTTTACGTAAAAATTACGTAAATTACGTAAAAATTTTGGAAAAGAAAATGTCAAACAATTTAATGGAAAAAAAAGACCGTACATTTCCACGATTCATGAAATATCTGGGACATGAACGTCGGCAAGATTTTCTTTAAGGGGGGGGGGGGCAACAACAATCATTCTAAAAAACTAATAGGTAAAAAAGAAAACCTTCTGGCTTAGTAATGGGCATTTTAACTTAAAAACTACATAATTGGGGACATTGCATTTTCAAATTAAAGTCAAAATTTTCAAAACCCCAAACCTTTTGGAGAATTTCGAAAAAATGGAAATGTAAAAGAGACGAAATTTCCAAAAAGAAATTTTTGTAAAAATGGTTGTAATTTCCAAAACAAGTCGAATTCAGGTAAAAAAATGCAACTTTTAAAAATAATGATTTCAGAATTTTTATTTTATTTCAGTTTTGTCATATTTTTGAAATTTTTTAAGAAATCTTTTTTTCAAGATTTCCTAAAAATATTCTTCTCAGATTGTTTAAATTTCTATTTAAATTTTGATCCAATTTAAAAAAAATAATCGAATTTTGTGAAAGAGTCTAAATCTTTGAAAAAAATTTCATTTTAAATGGAAATGTCCAGAAACAGATAAAATTGAATTTTGAGTTAAAAGTCAAAATTTGGAGAATAACATGAATTTTGGACAAGTTGAAATTATTGGGAATGAAATTTAAAAAAAAATCAGAAAAAAAAGACTTCGAAATAATTCAGAATTTTTGAAAATTAAATTACAAATTACAAAAAAATATTGAACTTTCTAGGAAACATTCCAAATTTCCAAAAGAAGGTCCAATTTTAAGAGGCAAATTTAAAAAGTTGAAATTTTCAATAAATCATACAAAAACCTAACCTTTCTCAAAAACTCGAGAAATGTGCAAAATTAAAAAAAATCAAATTTTTCAAAGATCTAATTTTGTGAAAAGACGCAATTTTCAAAAAAAGTCCAACTCTGAGAAATAAAAATCGAAATTCTCAAAAACATTTTTCGCAACAGTAAAAAAGTGAACATTTTCAGAACCATAAAACCATTTGATCTAAAAGTCGTAGTTTATTGAAAAAGAGAAATATTCAAAAAAATGACAACATTTTGAAATAAATAAATCATTTTTGAAGAAGTCCAAAAAGTAGAAATTTGAAAACAAAATGGAAATTTCGAAAAAAAAATTTGAGGAACAGGCAAATTTTAGGTAAAAGACTATTTTAGAAAAATTCGAAATTTTGAAAAAAAAAGATGAATTTACCAAAAAAAAAAAAGAAAAATTTATTGAAATATTAAATATCGGATATTGAGATAAAAATCAAGATTTTCTGAAAAAGGCATATTTTAGGAAGCCAGTCAGAATTTCTAAAAAATATCAAAATCTAAAAAACTTTGAAATGGACTAAAAATTGTCCAAAGAAAGTTAAATTAAAAAAAACATCCAAAAAAAAATAGTCAAAACCCCGAGAAAAAGACGATATTGTAAGAGAAATTTTGCAAAAAATATCCTAATTTTGAGAAAAAGCATTTAATCTTAGTGAAACTTCGAAATTCAGAAAAAGAGTAAATTTTAAGAGAAAAATCGAAAATTTCTTTTCTCTGGACTCTCTGGACGAGTCAAAGGAAGACAGGCCCCCTTCTTTGCCTCAACAGGCGTCAGAAAACGTCAAATATTGTGATAACACATCGAAATTTTGACAAACAAATTGAAACTACCAGAAAATTGGATTAAAAAATGGTTTAAATTTACATAGAAATGTTTGTCCTTTCACAAACATTTTAAATTTCTAAAAAATATACCTTTTTGTCAAAAGATCGACCAGATTTCGAATAAAAGGCAAATGTTAGTAAACAAACTGAAATTATTAGAATAAAAAAAGGCAAAATTTTCAGGGAAAGTCGAATTTCGAGAAATGACGAAATTTCAGGAAAAAAAACGAGGAACTTTTAAATTCAAAATGTTGACAGTCATGTTTGATAAAAAAGGCAAATTTTATGAATAAATGCAAAATTTTAAAAGAAAAAGTCACATTTTGTAAAAAAAACATTTAAAATTTAAGAAAAAGGCAGAAATTTCGAAAAAATGTTTCAAGGAAAGAATGAATTCTGAAGAATCGGAAAGTCCTCCAATTGAATATATACAAATTTTCAGTTTGCTGCATGAACCAGGGGGTGCAAGCGCCCCAGAATTCATATTTTTCTCACATGCGGCCCGCGCAAAATCTTTAGCCTTGTAATTGACCCGCTGTAAAAAAAAGGTTGCTCAACCCTGCATTAGAGTATAAATTTCCTAAAATCCTTTTTTATTGCTTATATTTACCGCGAAAGGAGCCAACTTTTCAAATTTGGTGATTCCAATTTCGGTAGTATTGATTCTATTTTGATGATTAGGTTTTGCAGTTGATCAGAAGTTTTCTCTTTATATTAGATTAGTGTAGGTAATCGAATATAAATTGCAATTTGTAAAAAAAAATGTTTAAAAGCTCAAAATTCTTCAGTCAGCATTATTAGTTTTAATCGAATATTAAACAATAAAAGTTAAAACTTCCAGTTTAAAGACGAAATTTCCGAGAAAAATAAATAAATAAAAATTGTAAATAAAATTTAAATAGGAAATGTTGCTGGTTTTTCAAACAGAATAACTATTTTCCTTATTTAATTTTTTGATTACAAAATTTATGTCCCATTTTTAATGTTATCTAACGTCAACATATTTTTAAAAAAACCATAGAATAATCATTCTAGAAAAAAAGATTGTCTGGATCAGTCAAAATTTAAAATAACATCAGTAAGCTATCTCTTGAAATTTAGTAATCAGAAATGTTAAGAGAAAAACTCTAAATTTCGGTTTATTTAAAAAAAAAATGAAAAATCTTTGGGAAAACTTGAAACTTTGACCCAAAAGTGGCAATTTGTAGAAGAGAAATTTCTAAATAGGTATCTTACAGGAAAAACCAGTAGATTTCAGGCTAAGAGATCCTGCCTTACGGATTTCTTTTATGCAGGAAATTAAGAAAATAAAAATTAATGGCCCCGAATAAAAGAGGGCTTTAGCCTTCTCAATAAATCATATCGCCCATGTATATACTAAACAAAAATAGTTTCTATGAATCGATATCAAATATACAATCAAAATTTCTGAAAAAAGTAGGAATTAAAAGCATTAAATTAAAAAAAGGTTGACTTTCAAAACGAAAATTGGGAATTTATAAAAAGTGTTAGGCGACAATTTTCTAAAAAAGTCTAAACAACGAGGTCTTTTAAAAAGTTGAAATTTTAGATTTAAAGTAGAAATTAAAAATAAAAAGTATTTTGGTGGAACGGACTGGTCCTTGGTTATCTTCAATAATTGAAATACAAAACTTGTCCCCTGAAACCAAGAAAGATTAAAAAACACAACAAAGGGACAAATTTTGTGTTTCAATTTTTAAAAAATATTAGGTAATTTGCTGTATCAATTTTGTGTAGGTTCTAATCTCATTCAAGTATAAAAGTATTATTTTTCCTGCAAAAAGTGTTTTGATAAAATCCACTGAATATTTGTTCGACTCCAAACAAGTTATTACCAATGAACTAATTAGGGACTGACTAGTCAGAGCAGGTTGGTATCCCATGTTATTAATGTCTGAAGCCTGAGGGTTCATAAAGGATAAAGTATTTCGGAAATTCCTCCACTTAGAAAGCAGGGAATAATTCCATAATAATAAGGTAATTACCCTCAGAGGCGACATAAATAAAACACTTCCTGGGAAGGAAGCTTACTACCGGGTTTTCCTAATTGTGCAAGAGACTATAAAGTTGTCGTTACCAATACATTTACAAGTTAACCCTATTATGATTTCTTATCAGCAAAATTTACAAAAGATTTATGATACATACCTGACAATACATTTGTTCTTGTTACTTTTATTTGTGTAAAACAACACAATTTGTTAAAGTAATATTTGAATTTACGACACCAATTTTTATGTAACTGTTACATGGTCTCCCATTCGCATTAAATGAAAATGTCAATAAAAATATCAAAAACCTTAATAAAATCAAACTCCGCGAATTGATTTTATAACAGTCGGTATTTTTTTCTAAAAAGTTTTAATTTTAAACTCAATATTTTACATTTAAATTAAAAATTTCGGTAATAATTCGAAAGTTCGACTTCACCCTCAATACATTTACCTTTTTTTAAAAGCTGCATGTCTTCAGTCAGAATTTTACATTCAGTATGAAAATTTATGACATGGCGACTTTAATATGAACTTTCTGCAACAATTTTCAAATCTTGACATTAAATTCAAAAAGCCAGGCTGAAGGTTTTAGGCTCACAATTTTTATTATCTTTTTTAAAGTGAAGACTTCTTTAGGCGCGTTGAGCGATTTTTGACCGGCGGAAAATATACGGTTTCGAGTCATCATCACGCTAATTCGCATTACAACAACTAAAAGCAAAATACAGTTTCTAAAAGATGAAAAAAATGAAAGCATTTTACTTTTCTTGTACCAAAAAAAATGTGAACTGTTGGTTGTTAATTCAATGATTTTATTATTGGCTGTATTGATTTTTGTTAAAATTAAAACCAGAGGTTAATAAAGAGCGTAGATCTAGTTTTAGACTCTAGAGATTCCCAAACTTTGGCACTTATGCTCTTGACATCAAAATGTTATCAAGAAGACAGTACAATATAACATCAAAAATTTTAATCTGAAAATACCTCCTAACTCCACAATACCGGACACCTTAAATATGTTGCTACAATTCTAAGGCACAAAATCCAAATAATAACGAGACTCAATGCTTTAAGCCCGCAGAGTATTAAGACCTGAAATATTGACTACTGACAACTAGGTAAAAGTAAAGAGCGGAGCTAACAGATAATGAGATGACATATCGCAAAGATCAGAGGCAGCGGTGCCGGCTGCGACCGCAAACAATGGATCACTCCGATCTCACCACAATGCTGCAGATTAGCCATTGCCTTTAACTGCAATTTGTCCTCTGCTGTTACTGTCCCCTTCGAAATCACCATGGCCGCAAACAAACCATTAGATAATTGATATGTTCGTGATTTTATCGTTAGCATTTATCTATTTTTTCTCTGCCCTCCGAATGCTGTGATAGTCAAAGAGGCTTAGAAAGGTTTGCATTTTATTGTTTTATTTCAGATGTGTACGATGATCGTTTCAGTTGATATCATTTTTTGATTGACCAATTAAAAAGATGCCAATCAACGGAAAATACCTAGCTTTGCAGTTTAAAAGATCCAAGGGTCTCCAAATTCTAATTGCGGATATAAAAGAGGTCAGGAAATTTGTTTGTAAAGCTTTAAGGCTAATTGTCTAAGCCTCGAACTGATCACCAGACGACTTCAGAGAACTATGAATAGAATGCTAGAAGCCTTTAAGGTCCAAAGATCTCCAAATTCTAATTGCGGATATAAAAGAAGTCAGGAAATTTGTTTGTAGAGCTTTAAGGCTAATTCTCTAAACCCAGAATTGATCATCAGACGACTACAGAGAGCTATGAATAGAATGCTAGAAGCCTTAAAGGTCCAAAAGCCTCCACATTTTAGTTGCGGATATAAAAAATGTCATCTAAGCCCAGAATTGGTCACCGGATGACTGCAGAGAGCTACGAATAGAATGCTAAAATACTTTAGCCAATGGAGAATCCAAGATAAGGCAAACACCACCCAAACAGTCTTTTTCATCTCTCTGAAGATGATAACTTGGCTATCGAAACGCATTAGAGCAACCTCTTTTATGTTTTTTAATATTTCTTGGTTTCAGGGAACAAGAGTTGTATGTTTTTTAACTTTAATCCACTCGCAAAGGGTAACCCCATTATGTCTTCAAAGCACTGCGAGTAGGATGCAGAAACAAGGATAGATGGTGATGAACCGCCTTCTTAAACAAGGATAGGTTGTAATTTTTGGGAAAAATTCCTTCCCGTAACGAGTTCCATAGCTTGGAAGAAAAATAGTCTCAGTAGACAGAAGTCCTTACTGTACCAAGCTGGACCGCACAGGAATCGGCTGTCTCCGACAGTCTTGAATGCCTCAAGAAACTTGCCCTTGAGGAAATCAATCCTGATAGTACCTGCGGGCATCTTTCATGATAGTACTTGCAGAAAAGAGGCAAGTCGTCAACCATTTCCATTTTAGAAGACTCTAACCATTTGGTCATGTTCATTTCCATGGATAAAATGTCGACTGCAGACTTCAGGCAAAGTAACTAGGTGTAATACTCCACAAATAACTGACCTTTCAGGCTCAAATTGATTATGCAGTGTCTAAAGCCCGAATGCTAAAGGGACTGCTATTAGCAATGGGTGGTAGAAATAGCAAACTGCCCACTGAACTTAAAGTGTTACTCTACAGCATCAATCGTAAGACCAGTTATGGCCTACGTATCTGTAGCCTGGCCACAGGTTTCCGATAATCAGATGAAGAAACTTCAAGTGTTCCACAACGTCTTTCTAAGACAAGCCATGGGGCTCCATGGTTTGTTGCCATGGTGCTCCATGGTTTGTTGCCATGGTTCTCCATAGTTTGTTGCCATGGTGCTCCATGGTTTGATAGAAATGAGCAACTCCATAGAGAAGTCGACTTACCTAAGGTAAGAGAATTCCTCAGCAGGGAGGTAAACTGTAGGCAATGCTACGAGCGGAGTCGTCTCCCAATGAGCTAGTCCGACAAGCAGTTGATTACGATCCAGTCATTCCAAGCAAAATTAGAAGAGCAAGGATGGTCCTCTAGGCTGCAGCAGCGATTGTTGTCCAACAGGAAATTTTTGTGTTTTGTTTGTTTCAGGCAAAACAGCTTGTATACACTGGGAGTCCAATACTATCTTATCTCGCATCTGTAGACTGGCCACAGACTTTTGATAATCAGATAAAGAAACTCCAGATGTTCCAGAACGTCTTTCTAGGACAAATCATAGATACTTCACGGTTTGATAGAAATGAGCAACTTCATAGAGAAGTCGACTTACCTAAGGTGAGAGAATTCCTCAGCAGAAAAATAAACTCTAGGGCAATGCTACGAGCTGAGTCGTATCCCAAGGAGCTAGTCCGACAGATAGTTGATTACGATCCAGACATTCCAAGCAAAATCAGAAGAGCGAAGATGGTCCTCTAGGCTACAGCAGCGATTCTCGTCCAATAGGAAATTTTTGTGTTTTGTTTGTTTTAGGAAAAACAGCTTGAACACACTGGAAGTCCAACACTATCTTATCTCGCATCTGTGCCTGCCCACAGGCTTCTGATAATCAGATAAAGAAACTCCAGATGTTCCAGAACGTCTTTCTAGGACAAGTCATAGATACTTCACGGTTTAATAGAAATGAGCAACTCCATAGAGAAGTCGACTTACCTAAGGTGAGAGAATTCCTCAGCAAGGAAGTAAACTCTAGGACAATGCTACGAGCTGAGTCGTATCCCAAGGAGCTAGTCCGACAGGTAGTTGATTACGATCCAGACATTCCAAGCAAAATCAGAACAGCGAAGATGGTCCTCTAGGCTGCAGCAGCGATTGTCGTCCAACAGGAAATTTTTGTGTTTTGTTTGTTTCAGGCAAAACAGCTTGTACACACTGGAAGTCCAATACTATCTTATCTCGCATCTGTAGCCTGCCCACAGGCTTCTGATAATCAGATGAAGAAACTCCAGGTGTTCCAGAACGTCTTTCTAGGACAAATCACGGTTTAATAGAAATGAGCATCTCCATAGAGAAGTCAACTTACCTAAGGTGAGAGAATTCCTCAGCAAGGAAGTAAACTCTAGGGCAATGCTACGAGCGGAGTCGTATCCCAATAAGCTAGTCCGATAGGCAGTTGATTATGATCCAGACATTCCAAGCAGAATCAGAAGAGCGAGGATGTTCCTCTAGGCTGTAGTAGCGATTGTCTTCCAACATGAAATTTTTGTATTTTGTTTGTTTCAGGCAAAACAGCTTGTACACACCGGAAGTCCAATACTATCTTATCTCGCATCTGTAGCCTGGCCATAGGCTTCTGATAATCAGATGAAGAAACTCCAGGTGTTTCAGAACGTCTTTCTAGGACAAACCATAGATGCTCCATTGTTTGATAGAAATGAGCAACTTCATAAAGTCGATTTACCTAAGGTGAGAGAATTCCTCAGCAGGAAAATAAACTCTAGGGCAATGCTACGAGCGGAGTCGTATCCCAATGAGCTAGTCCGACAGGCAGTTGATTACGATCCAGACATTCCAAGCAGAATTAGAAGAGCGAGGATGTTCCTTTAGATTGTAGTAGCGATTGTTCTTCAACAGGAAATTTTTGTATTTTGTTTGTTTTAGTCAAAACAACTTGTAAAGGCTGGAAGTTCAACACTCTCTCATCTCTCCAGGTGTCCGTAACGGATTTCTCCTGCTTAACAAAGAAAAAAATATTTGTGTGGACACCACAACAAATGGCAATGAGTGCGTGCCCACGTGTTCCTGTTTTCACAATTTTTCTCGTACCCTATTTAAAAGTTTTTATCGTTTAGAACAGGGTCCAAGCACCACGGTAAAATTCCATTGGACTTGTTGAATGCTAATTATGAGGACACTAGTTTTTAAATAAAATCAACAAATAAAAAAAATTGCTTTTCAGTGAGTCACATAAGTTACTTTGAATAAATACTAACAAAATACTATTTTTTCAAAATGCATGACCAAACCATCTTCTAAAATATGGTCAACCTGAAAAAATTTGTCCTTTGATAACGTTCAAGTGCCCTCAATAGTTCACTTTATATACTGTTTGAGCCACTTGTTATATAAAATACTATTTGTGTTGTTGTAGCCATGAAATTCTTTATTTTACACTTTTTCCTTTCTCTTCACTTGTCATTAATGACATTGTTTTGATTCAAGTGTTAAATAAATGTCATTTTGGAATATAACATTACAAAAAATTAATTTTACTTAGCTTTAATTTTAGTGGTTTTTGATTTAATTTAAAAATTGTAATATTTAACAAATATTTTAAGTTATCAAAATCCCTTTGAATCCTTCTGATGGATGTAGTAAATCATTTTTTTTTATTTTCCCACGTCACGTCACCTGAAGCTGTATGTAGTAGATTATCATTAAATTGGAAACAACATCCCTCAATGACAATTTACTACATACTCCCACGTTTAAATATCCATATGGTACTAAAAATCGACGCCCTGCATCGGCATCTACTTTAATCTCGAACGCCCGATTACCTAGCGTCAGTTGTTTGAAGGGATGTGTGGGAATGTTCTAATGATATTATTGATTTATGGTGTTGCATGAAAAATATACATCAACCATGATAATCTAGGGCAAGGTTTCTTAACCATGGACCTCCAAAGGGACCTTATCATGAGTGTCGGGGGCCAGGGGTCTATGTTCTACCTAACAACATTTATTAAAGGATAAGTAAGGCAGTAATTCAGCTACTACATAATAAAAAGTATTTTTATATTCCCATGTTTTCTTTTTCTATAAATTTTCCAAGGGGGCATAAACGGAGCTAAAATGGGGCATACTCGAGCCCTTACTCTCCCCCCCCCCTGGCTTATACAGTCAACAGAAAATTTATAGTCTCAGCTTGGGGAACCTTTATCAGAAATTTACATTTTTTCTTCTTAATTTCCCCTTTCCTTGAAATTTTGCAATTTCTCGAAATTTCGACATTTTTTCGAAATCTTGACTTTTTTTCTCAAAATTGTTCTTTTTCTCAAAGTTTTTTTTTCCTTTGAACTTTTGAATATAACCCTAAAATTTGACTTCTTTGATTAAAATTTGACTTTCTCTAAATATCTACTTTTTTAAGATTTGAATTTTTACAAATTTTTGCATATGAATTTCATCGAATTTTTAATAAAAAGGTTAATCTTTTGAAAACAATACTTATATGCAAATTTAGAGAAATATATTTTTGAAAATTTTCAACTTTTCTAAAAAGAAAAAAAAATCGAGAGCAATTTCTTTGGAAATTTCAATTTTTTAACCAATTTGCTTTCATCTTGTTTCTTAAAATTGTCCAAATAGTCTAAACAGTAATCTAATCAAATAAAAAGTAAAAAAAGGAGAAAATAACCAACCAACAATAACGAAGGTCTCAAAAGGGAGATACGATACTAAATCAGATCAAGTCAGCTTAATTAGGAGGGAAAGAAAAAAAAGAATAAAGCTTACATCTCGACAAGGTTAAAAGTTACTAAACAACTTTAAAATAATTTAAATCCAAAAAGGAAGAAGAAATCTAAAAAGCCAAAATGTTTCAAAATCTAAAGAAAACAAATACGGTACTAAATCCAATCCAAAATAATCAGAAAAAATAAAATATAAACTACATAGCCTCTCAACTCTCATATTGAATTTTTCAAGGAACAATCGCTTAAAATGTCCAAACTCGATGTAACAATAAATTCCATAAACGACAAAAATTCAAAGAGTCAATCCCCAAGTACAACCAATTAGGTAATCGGAAAGAATGCTAATATTAAAAAAAAAACTACAACCAAAGAATAAGCAACCTTACCCTTAATTTGTGAATTCATTTTCCCAAAAGTCAAAATATTCCAAACAACTACTAACATCTCAACTCAAAAATATAATACTAAATCGTTAAAATATCAAAGCAGCCTAAACCATAAACGAAAATCATAAAGGTTGATAGTAACATGTGGTAATCTTAACCTTCCAAAACCAGGCTAAACCTGGAATGACTAAGTCATAAACAACAAAAGAACTTAGTCAAAGAGCAATCAAGAGTTTTTTTTGTGAAACGGACTAGTCCTTGGTTATCTTCAAAAATTGAAATACAAATCTTGTCCCTTAAAACCAAAAAGGATTAAAAAACACAACAAAGGTTACTCTAACACGTTTCGATAGCAAGCTATCATCTTCAGAGAGATGCTGAAGATGATAGCATCTTCAGAGAGATACTGGAGATGATAGCTTGGCTGTGAAAACGCGTTAGTGCAACTTTTGTTGTGTTCTTTAATCTTTCTTGGTTTTAGGGGACAAGATTTGTATTTCAATTTTTTAATCAAGAGTTACCACCACTGACGTCGCGGTGGGATAGGTTTGGCAGCTTGTCTCCCCTATGACTTGGGCGGTCATGAAAATTATTCAGCCGAGAAATTTAGATTTATTGCAAATTCAAATTTTCGAAATTCAAAATTTTGAAACTTGGTCAAAATTTCGAATTTTTACTGAATTTCGACTTTTTTCAAGAAATTTCATTCTCTTCAAAATTTTAACGTTTTTTCAAAATGTCGAGTTTTCAAAATTTGCTTGGATTTTTGAAATTTTCGATATTAACCTGGACATTCGTCTTTTTCTCAAAATTTCGATATTTTTCTTAAAAAACATATTTTTTGAAATTTTGACATCACAAAATGCGATATTTTATTTGTGTTTTTGGAGATCTCCAGTTGTTTCTCAAACTTTTTTTTCTCAAAATTTGATTTTCTGTTCGAAATTTGCATTTTCTTCTCGAAATGTCTTTTTTTTTTTTTGTTCTCAATCATGTCTTTTTGGAATTTTGACTATTTTTTCAAAATTCTCCTTTTCATTATTTACAAATAGACATTATTCGCAAAATTTGTTTGGACTTTATTCAGAAGATTCTATGTCTTTTTCTTAAAATTTGGCTTTCTCTGGAAAAATTTCAAATTTTTTGGAAATTTCGGCCATTTATTCAAAATTTTGGCTTTTTTTTCGAAATATTCTTATTTTTTTAGCACTGAGTTTTTTTATGAAAATTTTGCGCTTTTAGAAACTAATTTTCCATAAAAGATGACAGTTTTCTTTTAAAGTTTGCCATTTCCCGAAATGATATTTAATTCAAAATTAAATATTTATTATTTCTGGACATTTCGACTGTTTCCCCAAAATTCGTCTTCATCTAGAAATTTTAACTTTTTCTCTTCAAATAAGTCTCATTCCTAAATTTTGCCTTTTCCTCGATTTTTTCGAAACTTCAATTTTATTTAAAAATTCAACTTTTTGACTTTTCTTTCTAAATTCAAAAGACCTTTTTTTCGAAATTATGCCATTTTCTGTGTTCGTCTTTTTTGACCTTTTTAATTTTCGACCTTTTCAGGTTTGACTTTTCTAAAGTTTCAACTTTTTTTTGCTTTACTTTATAAATGTTGACCTTTCTCCCAAAATGCGATGTTTATGTTTCTAGAAATGTCAACTTTTTCCATAAAATTGGCTTTTTTTTGAAGTTTCGAAAAATTGAAACACAAAAACTTATTCCTGAAACCAAGAAAGATTAAAAAAAAACACAACAAAGGTTTCTCTAACGCGTTTCGACAGCCAAGCTATCATCTTCAAAGAGATACCCAAATTTGTTTATTTTCTCTAGATTGGATCAAAATGTCAAGAAATAAGTAAAAATGTCGAGGAAAAAATTATTGAGAAAAATTTAAATATACACATGTCAACATTTACATACAAAATTTACAAATTTCAGAAAAATTTGTTTCGAGATTGCAATTTATTTTCTCAAAATTCAACATTTTCTGAAAAGATTGCCTGTTTTTCAGAAATTTCCACCTTTGGAAATTCTGACTTTCAATTTTCGACATTTTTCGAGTTTTGTTTTTTAGAAAGAATGAATTTTTATTTTAGATTTGATTTTCTAAATATTTCGACTTGTTCTGAAATCTGGCTTTTTTTCTCTAAATTCGTCTATATTTCGAAATTACAAATTTATATTTAAAATTGTACCTATTTCTTTCAAAGTTGAACTTTGTTTTCAAAATTTGGAATATGGTCTAAAAATTTGGACCTTTTTCTCGAAATTTGGGCGGAATTTTTCATAAAGACTTTTTTTTGCCGAAATCAATTCAATCTTGGGAAATTTTGACTTTTCCAATTTTCGACATTTTTCAAGTTTTTTTTCGAAAGAATGAGTTTTTATTTTAGATTTGGTTTTCTAAAAATTTCAGCCTGTTCCGAAACCTGGCTTTTTTTCTAAATTCGTCTATATTTCTAAATTACGAATTTATATTCAAATTCTTTCAAAATTGAACTTTGTTTTTGAAATTTGGAATGTTTTCTAGAAACTTGGACCTTTTTCTCGAAATTTGAGCGACATTTTTCACAAAGAGTTTTCTTGCCGAAATCAATTCAATCTTTGGAAATTTTGACTTTTCAAATTTTCGACATTTTTTGATTTTTTTTTTTTCGAAAGAATGAGTTTTTATTTTAGATTTTATTTTCTAAAAATTTCAAATGATTCCGAAACCTGGCTTTTTCCTCTAAGTTCGTCTATATTTCTAAATTACGAATTTGTACTCTAAAGTCCACCTTTTTCTTTTAAAATTGAACATTATTTTCGAAATTTTAAATCTATTCTAGAAATTTTGACCTTTTTCTCGATATTTCTGCGGCATTTTTCACAAAGACTTTTTTGCTGAAATCAATTCAATCTTTGGAAATTTAGATTTTTCCAATTTTCGACATTTTTCGAATTTTTTTTCGAAAGAATGAGTTTTTATTTTAGATTTGATTTTTTTTTAATTTCAACTTGTTTCGAAATCTGGCTTTTTCTTCTAAATGCGTCTATATTTCTAAATTACGAATTTGTACTCTAGACTCCACCCTTTTTCTTCAAAATTGAACTTTATTTTCAAAATTTTAAATATCTTCTAGAAATTTCAACCTTTTTTTTCAAAATTTTTGCATTTTTGCTTTTTTTACCGAAATCCATTTTTCTTAATGTCCAACTTTTTGTAAATTTATTTTTTAAATTTAAAATTTGGGAAATTTCAACTTGTCCCTCAAAATTTGTCTTGTTTTTGAAATTTAGACTTGTTCCTCAAAATTCAACATTTTATATTTTTAGAAACCAAAAAAAAAATTTTAATTCGATTTACAGGCCTTTTTTCTAGAGTAACAAATTTCTACCTAATCTGGGGATTCATTAAGGAAAAATTACATTTATACTGAGGCTGAAAATTTTTTTCCGCAGAATGGAATCCAGTCTACTTCCACGGAAAAGGGTCCGTGGTTTTTTCCTCAAGTTTCGACTTTTTTCCGAAATGTTTATTTTTCCAAAATAAACAAATTTTCATCAAAATTTCAAAAATTCTGGGAATAATATTTTTAGGAAACTTTGAGAAAAGAATTCAATGGCGTACTTCAAAAAATCGTTTTTTTTTCTTAAAATCCAATTTGTTAATAATCGGATTTTTCTGAAATTTTTTTGGAATGTGGGTTTTGAGAAAGTTCAAATTATCTCTTAACATTGTTCTTATTTTTGAAATTTTGACTTTACCTCAAAATTCAATGTCTCATGTTTCTGTAAATGAAAATTGGGCTATTTCTCAAAATTTCGACTTTTTCTCAAAATTTGTTCATTTTTTTAAACTTTTATATAAACTTTAATAAAAACCTAAAAATTCTGAGGATAAAATTTTTAGTAAATTTTAACACAGACCATTTGTAAATTTGAAGATTGTGTCAAAATTTAAATGAAGTAAAATTCTAAGAGTAATATTTCTGAAAATTGCTTTCTCTAAATTTGACTTGTTCTGGTAATAGCGTACAGGATATACTTCTTCCGAAATTGGACCGTGTCAAAGAACTACTAAAAGTGTTCGACTTTTCGCCCACCATCGTAGGGGGCTTCTTCAGGAACAAAGAAAGAAAAATGGATGAAAAGAGGAATATGAGGGAATATGCAAAAAAGAAAAAGGCCAATTTCAAAACATCAGAGCACGATAACTGAGCATGTCCACCATACCAGAGACGAGCTCTTCTGAATTGAAAATTGGTACAAAGGATAAGAAAGTTTAGACAGAAGAGCACGGTAAGTCAGTATGTCCACCATACCAGAGGCGAAACTCTTCTGAATTGAAACTTGGTACAAAGGATAAGAAAGTTTAGACAGAAGAGCACGGTAACTCAGTATGTCCACCACACCAGAGGCGAAACTCTTGATGGTGGGCGAAACGTCGAACACTTTTAGTAGTTCTTTGACACGGTCCAATCCCGGAAGAAGTATATCCTGTACTGACTCTGGCCGTGGAAGCCTTCGTTGTCACACCTGGTAATAGCGACTTTGTTTCCAAAATTCGATTTTTAAAAATTTCGACATTTTTGGATGTATTTCGAAATATGTGATTTTTCTTTTAAATTCGATTTACACGGCATTTTCCCAAAGTAAAAAATGTCGACTTTATCTAGGAATTCATTAAGGAAAAATTACATTTCTGCTCAGGTTGAATTTTTTTTTGTCCGCAGAAGGAAATCCAGCTTACGCCCACGGAAAAGGGTCCGTGGTGTTTCCGAAAGTTTGAAGGTGGTCCGCAACTAGTTTAGAGGCTGCTAAATATTAATAATTTAACTACAAATAGTTTTAATGTAATTGTAAATAAAGAAAATGTTTAATTATATAATGAAAGTCTGTTATAATTGATACTTTTTCTAGTATCATATTTTAAAAAAATATACAAAATTTGTTGAAGTAATTGAAAACTGTTGACAAATTTCTGACACGCGAATAACATGATAGAAAATTTCGATAATAGATCCTAATTAGGAATCAAAAGAAGACAGACGAATATTTTAAATTACACCAAACTAAGAGAAAACATTTTTTAAATTTTCACTATTTTTTGTTGAAATGCAAATATTGTCCCCTGAAACCAAGAAAGATTAAAAAACACAACAAGGCTGCTCTAACGCGTTTGATAGCCAAGCTATCATCTTCAGTATCTCTCTGAAGATGATAGCTTGGCCATCGAAATGCATTAGAGCAACCTTGTTGTGTTTCTTAATCTTTTTTGGTTTCAAGGGACAAGATTTGTATTTCAACTTTTGAAGATAATCAAGGACCACTCCGTCCCGCCAAAAATATTTTTGCGAGATAACAATACAAGGCTACAAAGAGAAACCTTAAAAAGCCTAAATCCATAAATTACACTTTTAGTGAATATCACCTGAGCAATTATCTCTCAACGAGGTAGGATAAATTTCGTAATATCTATTAGGGTGCACCTGGATGCTTTTTCATGATTAGGGGTAATGATGACACAGAAGCGTGGGACGCTTGTTGTATCGAGTTGGGGTGAAATCAGTCCCATCGCCATGTGGTCCAGCACCGCTCACCACCGGAAGTAAATGAATATCTCAACATGCGATAATTAGTTCATATTGCTGATGACCTGCTACTTATGTAGGGTACAAACGGACAAATAATAATAAAATGTAAAATAATAATAATACCTCAACCTCTAATAAAACCTATGAGATTGCAGACTAGAAAAAAGTTTTATTCTTCATAAAAAAACGAATCAATATTTTACAACAAAACTTATGTGAAGTAGATCTTCTACTAGAACTTCCTTTTTGTTAATTATTGCTAACACCCAAACTCCTAGCAGTTTGGGTGTTCACTTCAGAAAATTTTCCTACCACTAAATGGTCTCTTATCGGGACTATTATCAAATTCATGGTTTTTTTTTTGGTGAAACGACTGGTTCTTGGTTATCTTCAAGAATTGAAATACAAATATTGTCCCCTGAAACCAAGAAAGAATAAAAAACATAACAATGAGTTTCGATAGCCAAGCTATCATCTTCAGAGATACTCACACTAACACTCAGTACCTCTCTGAAGATGATAGCTTTTGAAACGCGTTAGGGCAACCATTGTTGTGTTTTTTAATCTTTCTTGGTTTCAGAGGATAAGATTTGTATTTTAAAAAAATGGGCAGTTGTGGGGCTGCTGATAGAAGTGAAAATTTAAAACTATGATATATTATGTTTTTTTTTTTAATTTTGGTGGAACGGACTAGTCCTTGGTTATCTTCAAAAATTGAAATACAAATCTTGCCCCCTGAAACCAAGAAAGGTTGAAAAACACAACAAAGATTGCTTAAACGCGTTTCGATAGCCAAGCTATCATCTTCAGAGAGATACTCTCTCTGCCTCTCAATCTTTGGTGTGTTTGCTAATCTCTCTTGGTTTCAGGGGTATTCCAAATTTATGGTTTGTAAAAAAAATCACAACATCTTTTCAGTAATGTGCTAATTAACTCCCTTTCTCAATTAAACTATTTAAAGGGATGGAAACCCCGCCTGGGGGCTTATATTTGAAATTATAAATTTAGTGCCAAAAGATTTTCCCTCCCCCCGCACACAAATCTTTTTGTACTTTTGGATTCTTCCGAAAAAAATCTAGCAGTTGTTTTTCTTAGACAACTTGGCATTTCCAATAAAACTGTAATAAAAATGCGTTTAATGAATTAACAAATTACTTAAAATTCTCTACATTTTTATATATTTTCTTTATATTTGTAATTTTATTTCCTAAATGTTAAACAAAGTATCTTTAATTGTGAGTGAGTAAATGTGAGGAATGTACAATTACAAGCGTTTTAAATTAGTTGTATATTTTGTTGTTTTTCAGTTACATTCAATAAACTGAAGAACAGAACAGCTTTTTTAAGTGTTTTTAGATTTAATTTGGCTGAATGGAGGTGAAAATCAAGTTTGTTGAATCGATTTCAATCATAAATATTCCCGAGTACGCTTATTTCGGTAAAGCAATACCAATTTCTACTCGAATAACTCCATTATTTTATCATCATTTGTCGAGGAGAGCGTAACTGAAGCATGTATGGAATTCGGTTATTAATATTCAGATTACCGATCCCCTCTGCACTTGAGGTATTATTACTCTATATTAAATATCAAAATATTTTGATATTAACTTTGTTCACCTTATTATTCTAGTGATTCACCGATGCGATGCCCTTTGTTATCCTTCTTCATTTTGATTAATAAATTTACTAAACCTCTACTTTATCTTAGGTTGATAATAGTAATAATGATAATATTACTTTCTAAATGTAAATGTCTAAACCAACCGAAAATTTATTTTCCCAACTAGGAAGACCTTTTTCACAAATTTTGTACAAAATTTGTGCTCGAAATTTCGACTTTTCTCGAAATTTCGACTTTTGTTTTGATCCTTGGTTATCTTCAAAAAGTGTTCAAAGCTATCGCTGAAACGTGTTAGAGCAACTATTGGTGTATTTTTAAATCTTTTTTGGTTTCAGGGGGCCAGATTTGTATATCATTTGTTTGACTTATTTTTTCACAATCCGCCTTTCTCAAAATATCGACTTGTTTAAGATGCTGCAAATGTCGATTTGCTTATTAAAATTTGCCTTTTCGTTGAAATATAATCGAATATTTGATAAAAGAGGTTTTTGATAAAAAAAGAGTAAATAAATATTCAGTTGAGAAATTTTAACTGTTTTTTTGACTTTTCCTTAAGAGTCGCTCTTATTATGAAATTTCGACGAAATTTGAAAAATTTCGATATTTACTACATTTTGTCTTTTTTCTAAGAACTTTAATGTTTTTTCAAAATGTTATTTTTGAAGTTTCGGATTTTTTCGTTTGGGTTTTTGGACTTTCGAAGTTTACCTCGAAATTCGTATATTTTCCCCAAAATCCACTTGTATTCAAAATTTTGATCTACCTCAAAATCCAATTATGTTTCTGGAAATCTCAACTTTTTCCTCAAAATGTAACAGTTTCTTAAACAAATTTTCCATTTTTGGTTGTTTTTTTTTTTCGAAATATTTTTTTTCCTTCTGGAAATTTATCCTTTTGTTGAAATGTCGACTACTTTTTTTTTCCAAATGTCTCTTTTTTATTTAGATTTTATTTGCAAATTCGTTTACTATTAGTAAAATTTTTTTTATTAGAAAAATTTTGCTTTTTTTTAATTTAACTTTCCCTAGAAACATTTTCATTTTTTTTTTCGACATTTCTAACGTTTTATCGAAATTTCGACTTTTTTCTGGAAATTCCGTTATTTTTCTTAGCTTTTTTTCTAGAAATTTTAACCTTTTAGAAAACGATTTTCCAAAAATTTTGAGAGTTTTTTAAAGTTTGCCTTTTCTAAAAATCGATTTTTATCTCATAATTAGATACATATTTAGTATTTCTGGACATTTCGACTTTTTCCTCGAAAATTGACTTTTTCTGGAAATGTTGACTTTTATCTTCATTTTTTTTCGATATTCCGCCATTTTTTTTTTTTTGAAAAACTTCGACTTTCTTAAATTTAACTTTTCTGAAATTTCAGCTTGGTTTTGTTTTATTTTACAAATTTTGACTTTTGTCTCAAAATGCATAATTTATGTTCCTAAAAATGTCGACTTTCTTCTTGAAATTGGTTTTTCTTGAAATTTTGACTTTCCCAAGTTTGATTATTTTCAATAAATTACATTGGAATATTAATAAATGAGTAAAAATGTTGAGAAAACAATATTGAGAGTTTAAATATACACATGATATAATTTTAATAAAAAAGTTTACAATTTCCAGAAAAATTTGTTTAAAAATTGCGGTTTATTTTCTCAAAGTTTAACATTTGCTGAAAATTGTTTTTCAGAAAATTTCACCTTTCACAATTTTCATCCTTCCAATTTTCCGAGTTTTTTTCAAAAGGATGAGGTTTTATTTTATTTTTATGTTTATTAATTTTATTTAACATTTCTTTAACATTTTTTTATATTTCCATAATTTATCAAAATAATTTTTTTTTCATATATAATTTTGGTCTTTTATCTTTCATTTTTTTCCTATTCTATGTAAAATAAAGTAACCTATTCTTTGTCAACTCTCGTGAGGTGACGTTTTAAATAAATTTAGATATCACGTAGTCATATTTCAAAAACTGTTTTAGAATATTGTCCATAAACAATAAAAATTTAAATATTTTCAAACTGGGTCGTAAAAATGTTAAACAATAATAAACATAATAATAAACATAATGCTTCCAACCAATAAGAGTCCGCCATGAACAATAAAAATTTAGTGGTAAATTCAGTAACGAACCTTAAGCAACCCAAGAAACTTGTTTGTTATAAGCGAAGTTTGTATTAAACAATAAATAAAATACTTCTATCATCTGTACCTTACAGACCTATTCATTTTAAGTCAACACCACTATACCTTCCTAAGAAATGTCAAAGTGCGATGTGATTAATCTACACACAAAAGAGATAATGACATAGAACTGTGGCTTTTTTAATTTTTAATTTATATTTGATTTTCGAAAATTTCGATTTTTTCCCAAACTTGGCTTTTCCTTGAATTTCGTCGTTTCTAAATTACGAATTTATATTTAAAATTCTATCTGGTCCTTTCAAAATTCAACTTTGTTTTCGAAATTTTAAATATTGTCTAGAAATTTTGATCTCTTTTTCGAATTTTTTGGTGGAACGGACTGGTCCTCGGTTATCTTCAAAAATTGAAACACAGAACTTGTCCCCTGAAACCAAGAAAGATTAAAAAATAAAACGTTTCTCTAACGCGTTTGGTCAGCCAAGCTGTCATCTTCAGAGAGGTACTGATATAAATTTGAAATACAAATCTTGTCCCCTGAAACCAAGAAAGATTAACAAACACACCAAAGATTGAGAGGCAGAGAGAGTATCTCTCTGAAGATGACAGCTTGGCTGTCGAAACGCGTTAGAGCAACGTTTGTTGTGTTTTTTAATCCTTCTTGGTTTCAGGGGACAAGTTCGGTATTGTAAACTCTTTTTTGAAATTTCGGAGGTATTTTTCAAAAAATAGTTTTCATGCCGAAATCCATTTTTTTTAACACTTGACATTCTCTAAAAAATAATGTTTTAATTTGACATTTGGGAAATTTCAACTTGTTTCTCAGAATTTGTTTTATTTTTGAAATTTTGACTTGTACCTTTTGACAAATGACCAATTAAATGTTCTGTAATTAAACAGTTAAACGTGCTGTACCTGTAACCTTAAAATTCAATGTTTTAGAAATTAAAATTTGGATTTTTCTCCAAAATACAAATTTTACTGAAATGTTTTTCTATAACTTAACACAAATTTTCATTAAATTCCAAAAAATTTGGGAATAACATTTTTGGGAAATTATGAGAAAATTGTGTTTCTAGAAATGTCGACTTTTTTCTTGAAATTTGACTTTTTCTTGAAATTTAGGCTTTCCCAAATTCGTTTATTTTCTCTAAATTAGATCGCAATGTTAAGAAATAATTTAAAATATTGAGAGAAATTTAAATATCTGGGAAAATTTAACCCTTTAGCTACAGAAATATTTCCACAAAACCGTCCATCGAAACGCAAAAGTAAAAACTGGGGAAGTTACCGTAAATTTTTTTTTAATAGGAACTAAGTGTGATATATATTATCAAAAAAATCGTTAATATCGTCACCCGTTCCTTGCTTAATTCGTTAAATCGCTTAATTGACGACGCAGCCATATCTCATGAAAGATTTGATGCGTCTTGTCGTCTATTGACGACAACCGTGGTTAAAGTTTATTATTTTTAAAAAAATATTTCTAAAAATTGCGATTTATTTTTTCAAAATTCAATATTTTCCGAAAATTTCGCCTTTTTTCCCAAAAGCAAACATTGGAAATTTTAACTTTTCAAATTTTTAATATTTTCCGAGTTTTTCCGAAAGATTAGGTTTTTATTTTAAATTGGATTTTCTGAAAATTTTCGCAACTGAATTGTTTCTCGATATTCTTATTTTTTTCAATTAGAAACCTACACTTAAAACTCTACCTTTTTCTCTCAAGATTGGACTTTGTCTTGAAAGTTTTGACTATTTCCGGGAAAATTCGAATTTTTTCTCGAAATATCGACAGCATTTTTCAAAAAATTCTTTTTTGTAGTCCATTTCTCTTAGTGCTACAATCTTTTTTTACATTCTATATTTTTTATATTTTCATAATTTATTTCAAAAATTTTTCATGTCTATTTTGGTTTTCTATATTTCATTTTTTTTCCTATTCTATGTAAAATAAACTAACCTATTTTTTGTCAACTGTCATGAGGTGACGTTTTAAATAAATTTAGATATCACGTAGTCACATTTCATAAAATGTTTCAGAATATTGTCAACATTTATTAATAAAAATTTAAATACTTCCAAACTGGGTCGCAGAAATGTTAAATAAAATTAATAAATATAAGGTTTCCGTAATTTTGGTGGAACGGACTGGTCGTGGGTTATCTTCAAAAATTGAAATACAAATCTTTCTTGATTTCAGGGGACAAGATTTGTATTTCAATTTTTATAATGTTTCCGACCAATAAGAGTCCATCTCCAAGAATAATCATATTCCTTTAATATTTTTCTAAAAATTTCTTTCTATTTAATTTGACTTTCGGTAAATTTAAAATTGTTTGTCAAAATTCGCCTCATTTTTCAAATTTTAACTTTAACCTCAATATCCTACATTTTATGTTCCTAGAAATTTCTAATTAAAATTAGACTCTTTCTCTCCCTTTCCAAACTTTTTCCAAAGTACGCTTCCTTTCTGATTTCCTTATTTCGTAATTTTGCCAAGTTATTGTTGTCTCAACCTAAACGAAATACTGCTTGGGTGTTTTTCAAAATTTGAAAGAGGTCCGCGACTAAAAAAAAGTTAACCCCAAATAAAAGCAATCTAGACAGATTAACACACATGGTAGAAAAAAAAGTCAATAGCCAAAACAAATAAATATTGTGTACTTATTGTTTTAAACTTTTTAAAGCTTAAATAGTCAATTGGTACGATACTATCTAATCAATACTTGTGAAAGGGAATTCCTGAGAATTATTTTGTAATAAATAAAGCTTTGAACTATACTGATAACGATAAAACCAAAATATTATCAATGAAAATTCTCCGCGACTGTATCACTTTATGAGTTTTGCAAATTGTAAAGAAATAGTTAAAACAAGATATATTTGCGTTTTTTCAATCAATTTTCTGAAAACAAACAGAAATTTGAACCCCGCTGCATATCACACGTTGTTTAAAGCGAAAATATGTGCGGAATTTGGAAGGGACAAGTTTATAATTTCGCGTCACCATCACGCTAAATTGCATTACCAACATGCTGTAATATTAATGTTGAGGATTTTTGTCTTTCGCAAATTAGCGTGATCAGGGCGGTAAATTTTCGCAGTGTAATGCAACTTTATGAAATGCCGTCCCATAAAAGTGTTTTCTTTGAAACAAACAGAACAACCTTCGATTACGAGTTAAATGATCGATGGAAAGTCAAGTGTAAGCTTAAAGCTGAACTGTCAACACATACGTAGCAATTATTTCAAAATTTCGATTAAAATATTCAGTTTTTTTAATATCGCATAGTGCAATATACCGAAGTCAAAATTGTGACCTTGGGGCAATTTCAAATTTGCCTTTTTCCCTCAAAATCTGTATTTAAATTTAAAATTTTGATTGTTTCTCAAAAATTAGAGAATAGTTTTTAAATTTGGATTTTTTAACAATTACTTAAAATAACGACAATAAAAAAAAATTGAAAGCCTCAATTTTTTTTCCAAAAAAGAAACACACGAAATACTTTTTAATTTAATTCTGTTTATAATTCTCAAAAATTTAAGGGTTTCATTTAATTAAAATTTAAACTTTTCCTCGAAATAAAAAGTTCGTACTCATCGAAATTTTATAAAGACACTTTTGTTATGCAATTTATAATTTGTTGTAAATTTCGATTGCTTTTGAAAAATTTTGCTTTTCTGAAAATCTCAGTTTTTCTAAAAATCTCTTTGACAATTTCGATACTTGAATTTTTGACCTTTTAAAAGTTGCGACTTTTCTATATTCTACTCTTTTTTAAAAATTTTGCCTTTTCCAACATTTAAACTTTTTTCAAAATTCTAACCTTTAAAATTTGTGATTTTTCAAAAGGATTACTTTTTAAATAATTTCGATCTTTTTTTTCAATTTTCACCTTATTTGAAAGAGTTGAACTTTTTTGCGTAATCCTCCTTTTTTTTGAAAATATTGAATTTTATTTAAAGTTTTAATATTTTTGAAAACCGCGACTTTTTTAAAATCTTCATTTTTTTAGAAGATACAATCGTTTTTCAAAATTTCTACTTTTTTTGAAAAATATCACCCTTTTCGAATATCGATTCTTTTCTAGATTTCAAATTGTGCCTTTTTGAATATGTAGAATCTTTTATACCACATTTTTGAAACTCCATTTTTGTGTCCGAGTTAAAAATTTCGATATTTTTTAAAATTTCACCTCCATTGAAAATTTCAAGTTCCACAGCTTCCAATTTTTTCAAAATTTCAACTTGTTTAAATGACTTTTTCTTAAATTTTAGATTATTGTTTGTTGATCTTCAATTTTAACTTTTGAAAATTTTAATTTTCGTAAAACTTTACGTTTGAAAATTTCGACTTCATTGAATATTTTTACTCCTACTTTTTTGGTACTCTTTTGAAAACTTCTACACAAAATTACTTTCCACTTTTTCAAAATTTTAACTTTTTCAAAAAATTCAACATTTAAAACAAAATCAATAAAGATGTTTACTTTTCGGTTGCAATTTAGATTTTTTTTTAAATTCGAATATTTCAAAATTTTGACCTTTTTCTGGATTTTGACATGTCAAGTTTTGTTCAGAATTTTCATTTTTCTAGTTTACCTTTTGGAGGAATTTGGTCTTTTAAGAATTGAGCGATCTTTTTTAGTAATTTCCACTTTTTTGAAATTTTAATCGATTTTTCAAAAATTTGATTTGTTTTCTCAGTTTTTAATTTAGTTGAAGATTTTGAGTTTTGAAAAATTCTACTTTTTTGGAAACTTTTGACATTTCAAATTTTGTTCAAGATTTTTATTTTCCTAGTTTACTTTTTGGAGGAATTTGGTCTTTTAAGAATTGGGCGATCTTTTTTAGTAATTTCCACTTTTTTGAAATTTTAATCGATTTTTCAAAAATTTGATTTGTTTTCTCAGTTTTTACTTTAGTTGAAGATTTTGACTTTTGAAAAATTCTACTTTTTTGGAAACTTTTGACATTTCAAATTTTGTTCAAGATTTTTATTTTCCTAGTTTACTTTTTGGAGGAATTTGGTCTTTTAAGAATTGGGCGACCTTTTTTAGTAATTTCCACTTTTTTGAAATTTCGATCGATTTTTAAACATTTGACTTATTTTCTCAGTTTTTACTTTAGTTGACGATTTTGACTTTTGAAAAATTCCACTTTTTTGGAAACTTTTGACATTTCAAATTTTGTTCAAGATTTTTATTTTTCTAGTTTACTTTTTGGACGAATTTGGTCTTTTAAGAATTGGGCGATCTTTTTTAGTAATTTCCACTTTTTTCAAATTTCGATCGATTTTTAAACATTTAATTTGTTTTCTCAGTTTTTACTTTAGTTCAAGATTTTGACTTTTGAAAAATTCTACTTTTTTGGAAACGTTTGACATTTCAAATTTTGTTCAAGATTTTTATTTTCCTAGTTTACTTTTTGGACGAATTTGGTCTTTTAAGAATTGGGCGATCCTTTTTAGTAATTTCCACTTTTTTGAAATTTCGATCGATTTTTAAACATTTAACTTATTTTCTCAGTTTTTTCTTTAGTTGAAGATTTTGACTTTTGAAAAATTCTACTTTTTTGGAAACTTTTGACCTTATTAAAATATTCACTTGTAGAAGTTTAACTTTTTTCCATAGAGTTCGATGGATTTCAGTTCTAATTTTCATATTTTTCCTGAAATTTCGGTTTGAAACTTAAAATTTTGACTTTTCTTAGAGATATTCAATTTTTCCTTAAAATAATAATTTCATGTGATTTGTGATGAGTGCAAATTGTTTTTCAATTTAATATTATTCTGAAAATGTTGGCATTTTTTTATACATTACGTAAATAACTTTTTTTTCCAAATTTTGATTTTTGCCAGATTCTAATTTTTCAGTTTTAATTTTTACGTTTCCCCAAACTTAAACTTGTATTTTTGACTTCTCAAAATATTGACTATGTTCTTAAAATTTAACTAATTCCGATTTGTCGATCTTTTATCTCCAAATTTTCAATTTTTCAAAGTTCGATTCTTTTTCAAAACTTGTAGTTTTGTGTCGCTAATAATAAAAATTTTAAAATGTAAATAAACTCAGAATTTTCAGAAGAAAAAACTGAAAATTTCCAGAAAAATCTCGACGTTTATGAAAAAACTCTGAAACTTTTTTTTAGTTTTTTTTTTCTTTTTCGTGGATATCAACCAATCAAGAATTATAAAAAAATTCTAAATTAATAAAAAACATTAAAATGTCAACGGGAACCGTACTCAACTCGATGAACAGCCGCATGTAGCACTCAGAGCCGCATTTGCCTACCCTTCTGGAGTCTGGATTCTGGATTCGTTGTGGGTTGCCTAAAAAACTTTAGGCCAGCACTTAGGCCACCCTTTCCGGGCCCATTGTGCTATCCCCGTGATTGAGGTGTCCTTGGTCATTCATTCAGCCACCCAACCTTGTTGAGAAACTGAAGAACGTACCTTGGATGCGCCTCTCTTGCCTACCCTTGATATTCCTCGGCATAGAAAAGCGATGTTTAAAAATTTTTGACTATTGAATGGCTCAAATTTTTTTTTGACTTAGCTGCTTATGCCGCCTTAAGGTACCGCCTGATGCGGTTACCTCTGCATGTTAGTACGGCACGGTCCTGGGCGTGATATTGCCTTTAACCATATATGATTACCTCTACCTAAAATCACTAAAAGCGCCTAAAGAAGTTTTCAATTTAAAAATTACAATTAATTTAATAATTACATTTTCCCCAAAAATTACAACTTGTCTTTGTTTATGAAGGCGGTTCATCGCCATCTATCCTTGTTTCCGCATCCTACTGGTGGTGTCTGAAGCAGGCCCCTAACCAGGGAGGGAACGAGGGAGCTGCAGCCCCCCGAAATTTTTTGGCTTCACACTAGATAGAACTAAACTTTCCAGACGTGTGACCTTTTTAAAAACCATTTTTAATGGATCATTTTGTTTTTGTACTGAAATGCAAGGATGTTTTATTTTTCAAATTTGGCGCCATTTCTTATTATTAGAGACCGGATTTTAAGCACAATCAAGTAAGGTAAAAAGGTGAGCAAAATGTTAAATTAGGCAGAATCGAAAAGCTAAAGAAGACACCAAAAAGGTAAAGTACTCTAAAAAAAAAGGCATTAACAGGCCAAAACGCACAATTAACAAAAAAAAATTTAAAAAAATAATAGATTTTAGGTTATACTCAGGATATTCGGAAGGAGTATAATATTTTCAAATGAAGTTCTTAAAATTTCGAGTTCATTCTCGAAATCTCGCCCTAAATCTTGAAATTTTTACCTTAAACTCATTCGATTTTATTCCAATATTTTGACATTTAAATCTGAGATTTCGTTTCTAGGAAAATTTAAACTTTTCTTGAAATTTCTTTTTTTTATTTGAAATTTCATTCTAACGTTTTGAATTTTATTAAAATAATGTTGAATTTGCAAGTTTTTCAAGCTTAAGCCTATTTTGAAAAAATATTTAAATTTTGGGAAGAACTAGAAATTTATACAAGCGATTTTTCGAGATTTAACACCAAATTTTAAGAAAAACTTGGATTTTGTAATAATAATTTTACAGTTTTAGAATTTAAAAAATTACGTTTTGATTTTTATTAAAATAATGTTGAATTTGCAAGTTTTTCAAGCTTAAACTCCCTATTTTGAAAAAAACTTCAAATTTTGAGAAGAATTGGAAATTTATACAAGCGATTTTTCGAGATTTATCACCAAATTTTGAGAAAAACTTGGATTTTGTAATAATAGTTTTACAGTTTTGGAGTTTAAAAATTTAAATTTTAAATTCGGTTTTTGAATGAAATTTTGATTGTGGGGCCTTTACTAAAAAACAAAATATCTTATAAGCCATTATTTTGAGAAGACATTTTTTAATAAATTATTTTTATGAATTTCTTCTATAATTTTTCTAACATGGCGATTGAATTTTAAAAAAATGTCTAAAATGTCGATTCTTTTATAAATTTCGAGTCTTACACAAAACTTGAGCATTTTTAAGTTGAAAAATTCAGGATTTTTTTAATAACTTTAACCCAGCAGCTTAATTCGAAATTTTTAATTTTTTAAAAAAGTTTTAACTTTATAACAAAAAATTTCGAAATCTTTTGTTATGAAGTTGATTTGTTTATATTTCGATAACGATTTCAAAAATTCGACTTTTTTCTCCCAAATTCCAATTTCAAGTGAAAACTTCCAAAAAAAATATTGAAACTTCTATCTTACTTATCAAATTTCAATTTTAATCAAGAATTTTGTGTACTTTTAATCACGACAGTTCAACTTTAAATTCATATTTTAAATTTAATTTAATTTAACCGAATTTAAAAATTTAAATTTTAAATTCGGTTTTTGAATAAAATTTTGAATGTTAGGCCCTTTACTAAAAAATCAAAATATCTCATAAGCCATTATTTTAAGAAGACATTTTTTAATAAGTTATTTTTGTGAATTTCTTTTATAATTTTCTTAACATGGCGATAGAACTTTAAAAAAAATGTCGATTCTTTTATTAATTTCGAGTTTTACAGAAAACTTGAGCATTTTTAAGTTGAAATATTTAGGAATTTTTTAATAAGTTTAACCCATCAGCTTAATTCGAAATATTTAATTTTTTCAAAAAGTTTTAACTTCATAATAGAAAATTTCGAAATTTTTTGTCATGAGGTTGATGTGTTTATATTTCGACTACGATTTCGAAAATTCGACTTTTTTCTTCAAAATTCGAATTCTAAGTGAAAACTTCAAAAAAAATATTGAAATTTTTATCTTAGTTATCAAATTTCAACTTTAATTAAGAATTTATTGTACTTTTAATCACATTTCTATCTTAGTTATTAAATTTCAACTTTAATTAAGAATTTATTGTACTATTAATCAATTTTAAATTCATATTTTTAGAAAAACTTGACTTATAGAATTTTTACAACTTTTTACCACGAGTTTAAAAATGTCAAGTCGAAATTTTGAAAAAAAAATGAGCTTAATGACTTTAGTTTATTTTTCAAAATTTTTATATTAGCACTAATTCAAAATTTAGACTTCTTCAAAACATTTTGACTTTCTTTCTAGACATTTAATTTATAGAAAATCTCCTGGACATTTTGAGAAAACACTAAAAGTTTCAGGAAATATTAAAGTTTATTTTTTAAATTTTGTTTCAAGACAAAATTTTGAGTGTTATTAGTTTTTGTTAATAGATTTTATCTTTTGGGATTGTGAGATTTTTTTTTAGAAAATTTTGACTTCAAACCTTTTTTTTTTTTCAAAAATTATCGCTTCTTTTTTCTTCGGATTTAGAGAGTAATTCTAAATGTCAACTTATTTCTAAAATTTCGAATTTAAAAAACTAAAAATTTCGAGTTCGAACAGGTCACACTAAGAATTAACATATCGTAATTTTGTTCGGAAATTCAAAATTTTTAAAAAAATTAATAATTTCAGAAATGTTTAATGATGAATGTTGGTTATTTTTAAGTATAAACACCGTCGTAATTAAACTTTTTCTAGAACGAGTTTGTCCACTCTAAACGTAGAGTTTTCTAGATATTTCGAATTAAAATTCCAAATTCAAAAAACTCAAAATTAAGTTCAGAATTTCGATATCTGACATTTCTCACAAAAATTTTGGCGAAATTTTCAGGTTTCTAGAATCGAAGAAGAAGAATCGAAGTTTAAAAAAATATTTGTGTGTTTGAAGTAAATACCAAGATATCAAACTTTGAAGTTTGACAAAAAAAAAGTAAAAGTATTAACATACTTCGCATTTAGCAAAAAATCTAATTCAAATTGAAAAACTTTTTTCGAAATTCGGAAGAATCAAATGCATTTCGATATTGCAAATTTAGATAGCAACAATAATTCCCAAAATTGCCCAAAATAAAAAAAACGTAGAAATTGAAGTTGTTGCCAGTTAGAAAAAGAGTTGGACACTAAGAGGAAACTTGAACTTAAAAAAAAACATCTAATCTTCCAGAATTTTGAAAGAATATCCAAATTCTTAATGTTCGGGTGCAAACTTTAAATTTGATATAAAAGTTAAAATTATGAATTTAATCGAAATTTGAAAAAAATTAAAAAAAAAAGATTTTTCTCCAGCTGACTTCAAATTATGTCTTTAAATAGAGCTCTTTCTATAGGCATTTTTTTATACACAACTGCAATTTATAGAAGACAGTTCAAAGATAAATTTTAGAAAAGGAATATTTTTCGAGTAATTTTATCATCTTACCAACACATTTTTTTTTATTTGTCAGAATATTAGAAGAGTTAGACTCTAGTGTATTTTTTTATATTTTAGTATACTGGTATACAATAATAAAATAAATAGTAAAGTAGTAGGTATTGGACCGTGGCTTCTTAACTCTAACCTAAACGCAAGCAAAGACTAGGTAGTTTTAACAAAAAGATCGCAGCCCCCCCCCCCCCGAAGAAGTTCCTGGTTACGGGCCTGGTCTGAAGACATAATGGGGTTGGGTTTGCAAGTGAATTAGTGGATTGAACTAAAAAAATGAGACGAGTTTGAATTGAATTTATTTCTTTGAATTCAGTGTTACAAAATAGCTTTTTATCTAAGACCACTTATTTCGTTGCTTCCACTGCTTTTGATGGTTGATGTACTATTTACTCGAGTCAAATTATATAATATAGAAAAGGCCACACAAAAAAAAGTGATTGTCACAGGTTTAATCAAAGATAAGTAAATATTATTAATTAATCCGAAAAACAAAAACTGAGTCATTGTGGTTATATTTTGATATGCATCGTGTCAACATGCGGTATAAACAAACTAATTATTGTATAGGTAAGTAGATAGTCTTTATATAAGTAATTATATAAAAAATGTTACATAAAAATATAAGCAAAACATTGAAATTGCGTTTGCGAGTGGATTGTACTTCAAAAAATCGCTCAAAACTTCAAAATTTGTATAAATATCAAATGTTGCAGATATTTTTTGTTGATAAATTTAATTTCTTTTAATTTCATCTTCATTACACTTTTTTTTTTAATTTTGACTACTAGCTAAATTTAAACTTTTTTTGGAAATTTAGACTTTAATTTTATATTTCGACTTTTTTATTATAATGGCGAGCTTTAATTCGAATTTCAAAATACCTTTTTTCTTATTCTTCGACTGTATCTTATCACATCTTGAAAAATATTGTTTAAATAAAAAAACTATGATTTTTTTATTCGAACATATGATTTTTATTCATTTAAACAGTTTATATTTAAAAAAACAAAATGTTACGAAAGAGTCATCGGGAAAAAGGATTATTGTATCATATCGGACAGAATTGGAAGTGCAAGTTAAGTTGAAAGTTAAACAAAAACTCGAATGTTCAACTTTTTGCACGAAAATTATCTTTTTTATTTAACCATATGTTCACAAGTCAGGTAAATATAACCGCTACAGTCAATATGTAAAACAGATACAAATTGATGTTCGTGTTGTGTTACACAATATGTTAGACAAATTCCACAATTGATCCACACTTTACGCCAAGGCGGTCAATCCGCAGAAGATTCGGTAATAATAACACTTATTTTACCTTAAATCAATAGTTTTTCGTAAACCAATTTTTTGTTGATGTAGATCCAGCACGTATTTAATACAGTGCTGGTCTGTAACTTGGAATAAATTCAGTAAATCAAAGACAGTTTTTTTTTCGGAAATATGTTTGAACACATCGATCGATATTTTAATTTGCGCTCTTTTTGATGCAGCAAAATTTTATACAGCATGTTCCAAATTTAAAGTGGGACGTCATCGACAATTTTTTCAAATGGCAACCCTATTTTTTTCTTGACTATTCTTAAAGAGTATATCAAGTTGCTCAAGCGTACCAAATTTAAATTTTTTATTCCTTGTCATTTAAAATATATTTCCAAATTTAGTAACTAACTCGTAAAATCAAGAAACAGATTCAATTCAATACAATTTTTTAAAAATCGAGTATCAAAAGGTATTCGTTTGACAATTTTTGTCAAACTGGGTTGACGTCTTATCATAAACTTATAAAAAAAGTTAATAAAAACAAAGAAGAAGATTAGTATCGTATTGGTCGAAGGAGCTATTAGTGAGAAACACCATTTATTAAAAAATTGACCAAAATACCGTACTAACTGAAACCTACAAGACTGAAATTTTAATAATGATTGGCTACGGAGATAGTACAAGTATACAAAATGAAGTTATTCGTTTATTCAGAGAGAAGTATCCTGATTTACCACCCATATCGTAAAGTACCGTAAGCAAGATTGAAAAACAGTTTCCGGAAATTGGGCATTTAGGAAAACAAGTAATCCCCGTCAGAATACACTCAATGAAGATGTCAAAATTAATGAACTCCTCTCTGTCCAAGAAAATCCTCATGTCCCCACTAGTCAGATAGGTAGGGAGTTCGAAATTAGCCAGTCTTCAGTTGCAAGAATTCTATGAAAAAATTTCATCCTTATAAAATGACAATCCTCCATGAACTCTTAGAAGATGATCCGGATAGAAGACTCCAGTTTTGCGAACAAATGATGGATCTACTAGGCAGAAATGTTCTAAGCATAGAAAATATCCTATTTTTAGATGAATCAACGTTTATGTTAAATGGTGAACTAAATCGTCAAAATTGTCCCTACTGGGCGCAGACAACAACCCACACTGATAAAGGAAGGCCACATTCAACATCCAGAGAAAGTCAATGTTTGGTCAGGAATTGTTGGTGGTCGAGTTATAGGTACCGTTATTTTTTCGTTCCGCTTTTCGGTTTTCGTTCCAGCAAAAAATTTATATCGATTCAGTTCCGGTTTTCATTCCGACAAAAATAACATTTTTTTCCGGTTTTCGGTCTTGGGTTCAATTCCTGGTGACTCATTGTTTTCAAAAAATTTTCGAATTATAAATTGATTTTTGAACATAATTTTGATAATGTAATGTCTTTCTTTTTCTTTAAAATTACAATACTATGTAACTACTCTGACCTTGCCTAAAATTCAAGGAAAATATTTTTTATTTTTTAAGTTAAATAATTTCAAGCTAAAACCCTGAATTTTGAGTTTAATTTGAATTCAAATTTCAAGAAAAACCTGAACTGTATAAAAAACTAAATCGCGATTTTGGGTTTAAAAATTTTAAGTTTAAATTATTTTTCATTGTAGACTCTTACTAATCGGAAATATTGCCATTATTAACTTTATTTAACGTTAAATATTTTCATACTGGGTCGAAGAAATGTTAGATTTAAGTTTAAACTCGAAATTTTCATAAAAATCTTAAATTATATACCCAAGATTTAAAAAGTACTAGAATATACGAAATTTGGCAATTAAAATCGAAAATTTGAAAGACTTTTCTTTCATAATTTTGGTTTTCTAGTAATGTTTTGACTTTGATTCGCTTTTTATAACAAAAGTGATTTTTGTTGTTTTGACTTTGTTTTCTTGAACTTTGGATTAAAAAGATCAAATAAAAAAAATAAATAAAAAGAAAGCGACCAAAAAATATAAAATGGAAAGTTTTAAATTGAGATTTTAATGAAACAGTCAACATTTCGAAAAAAGAATTTCAAAATTTAACAGAAGAATTTTTGAAATGTTTACCTTAATTTAGAAATACTGACCTTTAACCCAAATATTTGTTTTTATTTCTGGAAATGTTGCTAAAAACTTTAAGATTTCTAAAAAAAAAGTAAAATTTTTCAGAAAGTTTTGGTAAGTGTATTTACCTTCTTTCAATATTTTAACTTTTCTCTATTAAAATTTCAAATTTAAACTTGTATGTTCTTTTTATTGTTATTCTTTCTCTAAAATTTCGACTTTAAATAAAATTTAGTCTTTCCTTAGCAAGTATAACCATTTTTATTGACATGTTGACTTTAATTCTAGACATTTTTCTCAAAATTTTGAGTTAAGACTTAGACTATAAGTTTAGGTTAGGATTTTTCGACTTTCACCTTGAAAACTCAACATTTTCAGGATTTGGAATTGTGAGATTAATTTTCAAAAATTGTTAAAAATAAATTAAGTTAGTTTTTCCTCAAAATTTAGACTTTTTCTAAGAACATCAAATTTTTTTCTTGAAATTTGGAGAGATTTTGAATTAAGATTCAAAGTAAAAAATAACAAACTATTCACATTCAAATTACTACTTTTGCATTTGAAATCTAACATCTGCTAATATTTTTAGCCATAATTTGAAACGTTTAATTTAAATGTATATTTTAAGCTTAAAAATAAAGAATCCACAAAAAATACCATTTCAATCATTTCTAAACTTCAATTTTCTATATAAAAATGGATGTTTCAAAATCAACGATAAATTTCCCGAAAAAAAAAGCCAATTTCAATTTTAAAGACAGAATTGTTGGAAAAATTTAAGCTGCATCTAAAAAGTTTGTGAAGAGATTTAACATTTTGAGATTCCATTTGTGACACAAACGTTGAAGAAGTTTCGCGAAAATAATATTTAGAAAGCACACAATTTTGACTTCGAAATTCTAAGCAATCTGCAAAAAATATCGCAATTTCGCGGTTAAAGTCGAAATCTTGAGAAAAAATCAAAGTTTTCAGAATAAAAATTACTATTTTAGCGTAAACAAAATAATTGGAAGTCATCATTTAAAGTTTACTCTAAATATTATGACCCCAATTTGGATCCCTGCTTTAAATTAGAATATAATGTACTTTTTCCTGAAATCTGTACATAAAATTTAAAAATGTTAAGGTTAAATTTGAAATAGAGAGATTTTGGTGAAAATGTTAAGAAAAAAAATTATATGTTAGAATTTTAGGAAGCTTTAGAAAATCGAAACTGCATAAATCACAAGAATTTAAATTTGGGATTTCGAAAAAAAATTCAAATACTAAAAGAGTTGGAATTCGAAAGAAAATATTGGCCAAAAATCGAAAATTCAACTAATAACTTCAAAAAATAGAGATAGCAAATAAGGAAAGAACAATAGAAATTTAAGGAAATAAGGTAATTTGGAGTTTTCTAAAAAAAGTTCAAATTTCCAGAAAAACACGAATTTGCAAATAAAATTGTAAGGAAAGCCGAGTTTTCCTAGCTTGAATGAAAAACGCCCTACTGCTTCATTCTAAAATTACAAAGGATATATATTTTTTTTGAACTCGAAATTTTAAGTGAAGAAAAGAAATATTTCGAGTAGTTTCCAGATAAAAATCAAAACTTTAAAAAAATGTCGAAAATTTTAAAAAAAGATAAAAGTTAAAATTTTAATTTGGATTGAAATTTTAAGAATAAAGTCAATATTTTTTAGAAAATGTGGATATTGTTAGTTTTAATCTAATTTTTTAAACAGAAACGAGAGACTGAAAGTAAACTACTAATTTCGAGGTCAAAGTTGCACGGATTTGTGAAATATTTTGAAAAAGTAATTGAAATCTCTAAGCAAAAATTCTAAACTTAAGGATAAAATAAAAACTGTTTTAAGTACATAAATTCAACGAACCGAAATAAACTGATATTTTTTCCGGTTTCGCTCCGGTTTTTGTTCCGACGAAATTAAGGGGTTTTTTCGGTTTCCGATTTTCGGTTTAGTTCCGGTTCGAAGCCCTGGTGATAGGACCAATTTTCTTCCAAGGAAATCTCAATGGGGCAGGATATTTAGAATTCTTGCAGGAAGAGGTAATTCCTGATTTAGCCATTTTGTTTCCTGATCCGGTCGAAGCTGATGTCCCGAATAGAAACATCTGGTTTCAACAAGACGGCCCCCGCAAGAGCTGTCCGTGGGTATCTGGATGATGTATTACCAGGTAGATGGATTGATAGAAGAGGACCTTTTGAATGGGGCCATCCAGGCCTCCGGACTTAACACCTATGGACTATTTCTTATTGGGGTATTTGAAGAGCAAAGTTTTTAAGATTAAATCTGCAAATATTGAGGAGTTGAAAGGACGAATAAGACAGGAGTGTACACTAATTACCCCGGCGAAGTAGTTAAAAATGTTTAAAACGAGTTTCAGTTCCGTTTAGGGTATTGTCAATTAGTAAATGGACAACATTTTGAACATTTATTGAAGAAAGATTATTGAGGCGAATCAGATTCCTTGATTTTTCAAATTAGTTAATATTTGTTAAATACCTTTAAACTGATAAGAAATTAAAAAATGAAATTTGGTACGCATGTTTAACTTGATATATCCTTTAAGAATAGTAAAAAAATAGGGTGGTCATTTAAAAAAATTCTCTATGATTCATATCTTAAATTTGGGACATTCTGTACAAAAATTTTCCCACATCAAAAAGAGCCCAAATTAAAATATCAATCGACATATCCGAGTATATTTCCGAGAAAAAAAAACTGTCTTTAATTTACTGAATTTATTCCAAGTTACATACTAGCCCTGTATATCAATATTAGGAGAAAACGGGACGATTAATATATTATTGATATTTGGAAATTCCTATTTTGTAGACTGCACTAATAATTAATTATTGCCTCAACAAGGAACGAAACTAAAAGTTTGCACGTCTTTAATAAAGTACACAGTGGCGCCAAACTAAATTGAATAAATATTCCTGTAAAATCAGGCATTCCCAGCTTGATATTCTCTAGGAAAGAAGACGGAAGTCGAGCTTTCAAAAATGTATATCTTAATTACCAACACATCGGCTCCATTCACTTTTACAAGATTACAAATGTTCAGAAAATTAATGCCTGACGTAATTTCATTACCCCCTTTCATTCGCCCGACTTGGGACTTCGTCGAAGGCAAAAGGCACATCCCCACTTTAGATCCATAGGGTGTCCATCCTGTCTGTTTATTATACAACAAAAAGGGCAGGCCTCGAGCACATCCCTTCGAAGAGTAGGGGTTCCTGTAACCAATGAAAATCGACCGCCAATTCAAAGAGGGTCCCATTCAAGGGGATAATATCCTAAAAATTACGGCAAAAGCTCTAAGTTTAAAAGTCTTTCCTGATCTGTTTATAACTTCAGATAATCGCAAACTATTGTAGTGAAGAGTTTTAAAGTTGTTTTCGGTGACTTGTAATGAGTTAACGTATTGTGGGGTGGAAAAAAATGCAGACGCCCGAAAGCACCTTGATGCATTTAGATCCGCATTTACATCTCAAAAATCAGTCGCCTTCTTCTTCAAGTAAGTGCTCTATTAATTTGAGTGACCTACTATTAATTTGAGTCATCGATTTGACCCCCAATGTTAAACTGTCTAACTCTTAATGTTAAATTAATAAAAATGTAAGTAAATGCTCTCTATTAACGTGTCTTAAAAGAGTCACTTTTAACAACAAAATTGTCCTACATTTCTTTTCATCGCAGACTGAATGAAACTTTTTAATTTCCTGCCATTTACAACACAAGCAGATATAAATACGTGCAAGTAGTTACTTTTTACAAGAATTGTTGTCCGAATGCAATTTTTTCAAGAAACAATAGATTTATTTTAGAAAAAGGTGACCTCTTCCCTTATGCTATCTATTCATGAAAAAATACGATTAGAATAAAAAATTTGACTGGTAAAATGGGAAGATAGACGGTGAAAACTACCATCTAGTATATCGCCTTTACTGAGATTCTAGAACTAGAAAATAATAGGTCTTCATAGCCTAAATATATTGGGGGAGGAGTTAGGGAATTATTAGTTAAATTTTTTGTTTCTTGACAACTTTGGAAGATCTATATTTGGATTTTCTTTTCATTAATTTTTTTTTTCATAATTGTATTTAATCAGGACATCGTTTCTACGATACAATCTAAATAAATAATTTATTTCATCTAATAAGCACAACACTTTTTAATAATGAGTTTTTCCTGACCTTCTATACACTTATTACAAAAAAAGTTCAATTCTTGCTGCAAATATCAAAATTTATTTTTAAGGTAAAAATTTGCAGTCTTCATTAATAATTATTTTCGCACCTCACCGTCGCATAGCACCATTGGAAACGCCACCATCGCGTCGTGGGTGAAAATTATTATTTTTCAATCATTTTTAGTTAATTTATTAGAAAATTTAAATTTAAACTAAAAATTCTGTCCCCTGAAACCAACCTCTGTTGTGTTTTTTAACATTTCTTCGTTTCAGGCGACAAAATTTGTAGTTCAGTTTTTGAAGATAACCAAGGACCAGTCTGTTCCACCAAAATATAAAATATTTAAAAAATACATGACTATAAGAATACTAGTCAACAAAATTAAAGTTTTGTCATAGTACATAAACTTCTTTTATGTTTTTTATTAGTGTTGCTTGTTGACATTTAAAATAAGCAGTTTTGTTCGTCACCCACAACATTTGTTTGTCAAATGTTTGAAAAGTGCTGGATCTTTAAAAATATAAGATAAAAATTGTACATTAGGAACTTATAATCTTTGTTTTTCTAGATTATTTAGCTTCTAATTGGTCCCTTTTGATCAATCATCAGTAGTCAGTCAACACCCTTGAGGTTGATCTGCCCAGATAAAGTTTTTCCATCATTGGAATGTCCCCATGAAACTTTTACCAGTTCTTATAGCTTAGTGTCCCCAAATTCTCCTAATTCGTAGAAATAAAGTCAAGGTATGTGTCTCAAAAATGAATCTTGATCCCCATATCGCAACCCAAAGTTTTATGCTCCAATGAAAATTTTTTAATCAAATATTTGTAGATGCCACTCTTATGGTAAACCAAAAAATTTCCAATTAAATTCTAGAAGTATCTTCATGCTGATTTTTTTAAAACATTTAATTTTTCTTTAAATAACGAGTCTTTTATTAATTTTCTTAATTAGAGGTTCTACTATTACTACTTTACTCATTCTGGGAAATATCTCTTTGAAACGCCCTGTTTGAACACCCTTGAATTTAATCTGCTCTGATAAAGTTTTTTCATCATTGGAATGTCCGCATGAAACGTTTGCCAGTTCTTAACACTTAGAGCCTCCAAAAGCCCCCTAATTTGTAGAAATAAAGTCAAGATATGTGTCTAAAAATTGAATCTTGGTCCCCATATTGCAACCCAAAGTTTTATACTCCAATGAAAATTTTTTAATCAAATATTTGTAGATGCCACTCTTATGGTAAACCAAAAAATTTCCAATTAAATTCTTGAAGCATCTTCATGTTGATTTTTTTAAAACATTTAATTTTTCTTTAAATAACGAGTCTTTTATTAATTTTCTTAATTAAAGGTTCTACTATTACTACTTTACTCATTCTGGGAAATATCTCTTTGAAACGCCCTGTTTGAACTTTGAATTTAATCTGCCCTGATAAAGTTTTTTCATCATTGGAATGTCCGCATGAAACGTTTGCCAGTTCTTAACACTTAGAGCCTCCAAAGCCCCCTAATTTGTAGAAATAAAGTCAAGATATGTGTCTAAAAATTGAATCTTGGTCTCCATATTGCAACCCAAAGTTTTATAGTCCAATGAGAAATTTTTTTAACCAAATATTTGTAAATGTCACTCTTATGGTAAACCGAAAAATGTTCAATTAAATTCTTGAAGCATCTTCATGCTCATTTTTTCGAAACATTTAATTTTTCTTTACATAACGAGTCCTTTATTAATTTTCTTAATTAGAGGTTCTACTATTACTACTTCACTCATTCTGGGAAATATCTCTTTAAAATATAAAAATCCATTTTTATTAAGACCCGTCCCCCCTAGAAAATTTTTGGTAAGCATAATTTGATATGAAGTGGTGGTAGAAATATACCAGAAAGCTTTACAAGTATTAATGCTTTAAAGTTTTTTATTTACAAATTAAAGATCAGCACGTTGGGCAAGCTTTTCCCTTATTGTGATTTTTTCGATCTCGGGTGTCCCATTTACATAAAAAGTACCCAAATTTTAATGATAAAAAGAACTTCACATGAAGAATTAATATGATCATGATATTATGTTGTATTTCTGATAAAAATTTTTAAGATGTAAATAATATATGCAACTAAATAAAAACGAACAGTATTTGGGAAGGCTACATTTCCAAAAACAAATTTTACCTTGTCACAAGAAAACTGGGGATGATGAAAAAAAAATTAGTACGGTTTCATGATGGGGGTAGATAGTCCAAACACCAAACCAGAGTTTGGGTGACAAAATCAGTATTGGCCAGTGGCTACAAAATGCTAAGTTGAGGTTAAAGTCAAAATTGAGAGAAAAAAGCAACATCTTGAGTTTTAAGTCGAAAGTTTGGAAAATTAAGGTAAGAGTTTAAGCTTAGAATGTTGACAAAACATGTCAAAATTGAAATATTATATACATTGTGTCCCAAGATAAAGTAGTGAAGAGGGGTTCCTTTTTTTATTTGTGGATTTACAGAAGAAGTCACTGTTTTAGTGGAACAGACTGGTCTTTGGTTATCCTCAAAAATTGAAATACAAATTTTGTCCCCTGATACCAAGAAAGATTAAAAAACACAAAAACACTCTAACGCGTTTCGATAGCCAAGTTATCATGTAGTATCTCTCAGAAGATGATAGCTTGGCTATCGAAACCTCTCTTGTGTCTTTTAATCTTTCTTGGTTTCAGATAACAAGATTTGTATTTGAGAAGAAGTCATTCTTTATAAAAACACTTTCTTGATCTTAAATTAGTGAAAATGGCATTATTTTCTTCATTTTTTATACAGGGAATTCAATGACTTCAATACTCTAAGAAATGGCCCGGAATAATCTGGTGTTATTCTTGGTAGTATCGAAAAATCTAGTTTAGAAATACAAAAAAGTCTAAATATGATATATTAAATTATTTTCAATTTTTTAGAAGTGTTTGCAAGTGGAATAGACCTAAACTGCATTAACGCAGCCTCCTAAACGGGGGCATTATTGCACCCTGGATTTATTCTGGCTTGCATGACAGTTGTTGAAGCTACTCTACGGATTCTTCTCCAGACCACTAGATGGTTCTATACCGAGAAATTTTTTGTTACTTGAGAAAAAATCACAATAAATGACTCGAAATATTGAAATAAAATTTATTTTTGATCAAACTTGACAAATAATTTCCAAATTTTGACATTTCTCCTTAGACATGTTACAAAAATGTTTCGAGTCAAAAAATAAATTGAATTCAATGAAGTCCAAAAGTCGAATATTGAAGTGTCGTCGACATTTTGTGCTTAGAAACAGATAAAAAAAATAAATTGAAATTTGACATCCCCCAATTGCTAAATTATGGTTGCTAATTCTTGCCTTTTAATAAACTTTTGACTGTAACCTCCAAATCTATATTTCTTCTAATAATTTTGAAGTTCGATGAAAACTTCGCGTTCAACTTATAAAATATTCAGAAAAAAATCAAAAAAAGTCGAAAAATGTTGTTTTTTGTCGAAATTTGCCAATAACAGTTAAAAGTTTTTAAGCGAATTCAAAATTTCGAGAATTTTTATTTATTTTAATTCGTACATTTTGTGACTAAGTTGAAACTTACAAATTTAACTATTTTTTTAATCTCGATTTCAATTACTATAATTTTGACTTTTTTCCACTCGAAATTTCTGCCTTTTTTCCAAATATATACTCGAATTTTGGTTTTAATTTAAAGTAATTTTCTTTTTCATTCGCCAAACCGTTGGGTTGATATTTTTTAACCTATTACCTTTTTTCTTAAAACTCAAGATGAAACTTAAAAGCGTATGAACATTTATGAACAGATTTAGAAGATTTGTTTGGAAATGCGTACTGGGTAGGTCGGTAAATAAATTGACATTTTACATCCCCCAGTTTCTAAATTATGGTTACTAATTCTTGCCTCTTCATAAAATTTTGACTGTAATCTCCAAATCTATATTTCTTCTAATAATTTTGAAGTTCAATAAATACTTCGGGAAAAAAATCAAAAAATGTGGTTTTATGTCGAAATTTTGCCAATAACAGTTAAAAGTTTGGGAGCGAACTCAAAATTTCCAGAGTTTTTATAGATTAATTCATACATTTTGTAATTGATTTTTTAATTTAATTTAATCATTTTTTTAATCAGGATTTCAATACTATAATTTTAACTTTTTTCTATTCAAAATTTCTGCCTTTTTCCAAATACATATTCAAATTTCGTTTTCAATTTAAAGCTATCTTCTTTTTCATTGGCCAAACTGTTGCGTTGACATTTTTTGACCTTTTATCTTTTTTCTCAAAACCCAAGATGAAACTTAAAAACGTATAAAAATTTATGAACAGATTTATAAATTTTTTTTGGAAATGGGTACTGGGTACGATCGGTAAATAAATTGAAATTTAACATCCCCCAATTTCTAAATTATGGTTACTAATTCTTGCGTCTTCATAAAATTTTGACTCTAATCTCCAAATCTATATTTCTTCTAATAATTTTAAAGTTTGATAAATACTTCGCGTTCAAAGAACAAAATATTAAGAAAAAAGTTAAAAAATTTGGTTTTATGTCGAAATTTTGCCAATAACAGTTAAAAGTTTGGGAGCGAACTCAAAATTTCCAGAGTATTTATAAATTAATTCATAAATTTTGTAATTGATTTTTTAATTTAATTTAATTTAATCATTTTTTTAATCTTGATTTCGATACTATAATTTTGACTTTTTTCCATTCTGCCTTTTTTCCAAATACATATTCAAATTTCGTTTTTAATTTAAAGCTATTTTCTTTTTCATTGGCCAAACCGTTGCGTTGATATTTTTTGACCTTTTATTTTTTTCTCAAAACCCAAGATGAAACTTAAAAGCGTATGAACATTTATGAACAGGTTTAGAAGATTTGTTTGGAAATGGGTACTGGGTACGGTCGGTAAATAAATTGACATTTTACATCCCCCAATTTCTAAATTATGGTTACTAATTCTTGCCTCTTCATAAAATTTTGACTGTAATCTCCAAATCTATATTTCTTCTAATAATTTTGAAGTTCGCGTTCAAAGTGCAAAATATTGAGAAAAAAGGTGAAAAATGTGGTTTTATGTCGAAATTGTGCCAATAACAGTTTAACGTTTCGGCAAGAAGTTAAAATTTCGATAAATTTTTATAGATTAGCTCACACGTTTTGTTATTGAGTTGAAACTTACAAATTTAACTATTTTTTTAATCTTGATTTCAATATTATAATTTTGACTTTTTTTCCATTCAAAATTTCTGCCTTTTTTCTAAATACATATTTGAATTTCGTTTTTAATTTAAAGTATTTTTTTTTTCATTCGTCCAGAAATTTTGCGTTGACATTTTTTGACCTTTTCTCCTTTTTCTCAACAATCCAAGTTGAAACTTGAAAACGTGAATGAACAAATTTACAAAATTATTTTTGGATTCTCGAAAGTTAGCTTGCAATCTTGGCAATCTTTTATAGTCCATATAAGGTTTCACTCCTTTACCATATCGGCAATTAAATAAATAATTACGCTCTTTTCAAAATTTTTGCCATAAACGTTGATTTTTTTATCAAAAGTTTGAATTTATATGATATTTTGATGTTTCAGAATTTAGCCTTTTATAGAAATTTGACATTTTTTTTAATTTAGAATTTTTCCTTATAACTCGATTTTTTTAATATAAATTTTGAAACTTTCATAAACTGCCCCAAACAGCGATTGCGTTAGATCTTAGTTTGTCAATCAATTCAATAAGAATGGAATTAATTGAATGAAATAGAATTAATCAAATTTGCAAAGAAGATATAGAAAATATCCTGAGAAAGTTTTTTCAGTCCTAAGTCGAGAACGTAGGTACCTTTTACAATGACAATGACAATGACAATGCAATGAAAAATGTCATGAATTTATAAAAAATCTTTAATACGTAAGATTGAATGAGATTTCAGAAAAAAATAGTTTGTGTACCTCGTAGTAAAAGCACATTCCCTGACTTCGACTTTTATTTGCCTCGGCTACAATTACATGGTCGTCCGGGATTGTATTGCTCTTACTACTAGATACACAATATACTATTCTAGAAATTTGTAGATGCTTTAGATTTTGGACCAAAATTTTAAGAAGATGGTTCCAAATTTGGGAGCTTTGTATAAATTTCGAAGACTTTCTTCTTCTTCTACCTAACTCAAAGTTTCGCTATTTATTAAAAATTCAATCCACTCGCAAAGAGCAACCATATTATGCCTTCGGAGCACCGCGAATAGGATACGAAAATAAGAATAAGTGGCAATGAACCGCTTTTTAAAATAAGGATAGGCTGTTATTTTCGGGGAAAATTCCATTTGGTAAAGAGTTCTATAGCTTGGAAGTTCTACAAAAAAAAAGGGATTCCATAGACAGAAGTACTCACTGTGTCAAGCTCAACCGTGAATTTGCTGTCTCCAATTGTCTAGTATGCTTCAAAAATCTTGCCTTTGGGGGGATCAATCCTATTAGTTCCTGCTAGTATCTTTCATAAAAGTACTTGTGTTTGCTGCCTTCTACTGTCTAATATACGGCTTTAAAAATCTTGCCTTTGGGGGGATCAATTCTATTAGTTCTCACGACAATCTCCCATGAAAGTACTTGTATTTGCTCTTCGAATGTCTTATATGCTTCAAAAATCTTGCTTTTGGGAGGATCAATCCCATTAGTCCCTGCGAGCATCTTCCATAAAAGTAATTGTATTTGTTGTCTCCGATTGTCTTGTATGCTTCAAAAATCTTGCCTTTGGGAGAATCAATCCTATTAGTTCCTGCGAACATCTCCCATGAGAGTACTTGTATTTGTTGTCTCCGATTGTCTTGTATGCTTCAAAAATCTTAACATTGGGGGATCAATCCTATTAGTTCCCACGAGAATCTCCCATGAAAGTATTTGTATTTGCTGTCTTCGACTGTCTTATATGCTTCAAAAATCTTGCCTTTGGGGGAATCAATCCAATTAATTCCTGCGAGCATCTCCCATGACAGTACTTGTATTTGTTGTCTCCGACTGTCTTGTATGCTTCAAAAATCTTGCCTTTGGGGGGATCAATCCAATTAGTTCCTGCGAGCATCTCCCATGACAGTACTTGCATTTGTTGTCTTTGACTGTCTTATATGCTTCAAAAATCTTGCCTTTGGGGGAATCAATCCAATTAGTTCCTGAGAGCATCTTTCATGAAAGTACTTGTAAAAAAGAAACAAGTCACCAGCTATCCACCTGTGCTTCAGTGTTCCGAGAGCATCGGTCAAGCTCTCGTCATCAATTGGTTTCTTGTTTTCTCATTTTTTCCAAATTCCAGATTTTAGCTTAAAATTTTCTTAGATAAACTATTTTTCAAAATATCCATTTCGCTTCAAAACATAACTTCCAAACATTCATAGATTTAAAATGATAAAATTCAAACTGGTAACCTATTACAAAAAGTAATTTACAAAGAACCAGAAATTTTGAGGTTTTTTAAATAAGTTTTCAGGTTTTTTTGGAAACTTCACTTTTGTAAGCTCCAAGTTTATTCTAACTTTTTAAAATGAGTTTTAAGGATATGAAGATTATAGAAGAAATATGTTTGAACCAAAAATTGAATTTCGCTGTTAAAATCATAATTTTGAGAATTTATTTTCATAATTCTGAATCCATATGTAATTTTGATGTTTCAAAATTAAGCTTTTTACAGAAATTTGGCATTTTTTCTTTTAATTTGGATTTCTCCGTTAAAACTCGATTTTTGAATTTCCTGAATCATTTCTCGAGTCGAGTGAAATTTAAAACTTTCGAGCAACGAAAAAAACGAAAAAAAAAAGATCTCAGGGATTTTCAAAGTTTCTTTGCGACTTCTTGAGATTGAAAACTTATAGTCAATATTCTTAGTCAGTCCATTATTTGCTAAGATGCGTCAAATTAAATGAATACATACCTCTAATTATCCGATGTTTTACTTGTTTTTTAATCAACTTTCTAATACTGAAATTGTTTATCAAAAACTAATAACTGGAACTTTAAAGGCTTTGGTAGTTTCCAAGGATCTACTCGCCTTTTCCATATGATAACTTTTTTCGGAGTTATTGGTTACCAAAGGGAAAAATGGCTTTTGACTTTGAGCGACGAAATCTCCATGAATAATCATCGCACAGTGCTCAGGGACCACCCAAATTAAAACTGATTAAATCATCTAAAAAAATTTTGTAATGGGATTACTAGTCCATACACTTTTTTAAAAGTAAGGAAACATTTTGACTTCGTTTTATTTTTTTTTCGTGAACCAGTTTGAGTTACAACCTCTTTAAAATTGCTTAAGAATTTTGGATTCTTTTTATATATACCTTGACTTCTGTGGCTGTTGTAGTTCTTAAATATTCATTGATAATGTTCTGTCTTGATGAATTCCTACATACATTTAAAATAATTTGAAATTGTGATATTCTTTTGGAATATTAAATACGTCGATGTGAGCCTCAAGTTCTCAGAAAATTCGTATTAAAGCATATCCTAGAGATTGGCCTTCTCAGTGTAACATTACATTTAAAGTGGGTGTAATCGAAGAAAATTACACCATACATTAAGCTCCCCCTAGTTCACCTTCTATGCACAGGATATTGCTCACTTTTACTTCCGCTATTAAAATTATATATCGAAAGTAGAATCATATCCAAAGTGTTTTGGTCGGTGCTGAATAGACACAATTAGCCACTTGTAAATAATCTACATTACATGATTTTGAACAAACTTTAATGTTTACATTGACTGATAAAGCTGACGAAATGATAAGATGAATAATCAAGTATATAAAACAATGTAAAGCCAGATAAATAAATCTGTTAAAAACATAAATCGCAAAATGTCCAAGTGATAATCTGCCACGATATAGACATTGCTGATCATTGTAAAGCTATAAATTACTCTGGTCAACACTGATTTTGTCACACGAACTCTGGTAGGTAATAGTTTTTGGACTACCTACCCCCATCATAAAATCGTACTTATTTTTTTTCCATCATCCCCAGCTTTATTGTGACAAGGTAAAATTGGTTGTTGGAAACGTAGTCTTCCCAAATACTGTTCGTTTTTATTTGGTTCCATATATTTTTTACATCTTAAAAAATTTTATCACAAATGAAACATAATATCATGATCACATTAATTCTTCATTTGAAGTCTTTTTTATCATTAAAATTTGGGTACTTTTTATGTGAATGGGACACCAGAGATCGAAAAAATCACAGTTAGGGAAAAGCTTTTCCTGCATGCAGATCTTTAATTTGTAAATAGAAAACTGTGAAGCATTTACACTTGCAAAGCTCTCTGATATATTTCTACCACCACTTCATATCAAATTATTTACATCTTAAAAAATTTTATTACAAATAAAACATAATATCATGATCATATTAATTCCTCATTTGAAGCCTTTTTTATGAATAAAATTTAGGCACTTTTTATATGAATGGGACACCAGGGATTGAAAAAATCACAATTAGGAAAAAGTATGCCCTACACGTCGATCTTTAATTTGTTAATAGAAAATTGTAAAGCATTTCTACCTGTAAAGCACTCTAGTATATTTCTACCCCCACTTCATATCAAATTAGGCTTACCAAAATTTTCTAGAGGGGATGGGTCCCAACAAAAATGGATTTTTATATTTCAAAGAGAAGTTCCCCAGAATGAGTCAAGTAGTAGTAGTAGCAGTAGTAGCTGTAAAACCTTAAATTAAGAAAATTAATAAAAGACTCATTGTTTCATTGTTTAAAGAAAAATTAAATATTCTGAAAATATCAGCATGAATATGCTTCAAGAATGTAATTGAAAATTTTTTGGTTTACCATAAGAGTGACATCTATAGATATTTGGTTAAAAAACTTTTATTGGAGTATAAAACTTTGGGTTGCAATATGGGGATCAAGATTCATTTTTTAGACACATATCTTGACTATATTCCTATCAATTATGGGGCTCTGGGGGGGGGGGATCTAAGTGATAAGAATTGGTGAAAGTTTCATGCGGACATTCCAATAATAGAAAAACTTTATCAGGGCAGATTAAACTCAAGGGTGTTGACTGACTACTACTGCTTGGTCAAGAGGTACCAGTTAAAAGCTAAATAACCTAGAAAAACAAAGATTATAAGTTCCTAATGTCCAGAAGAGTTTCGCTTCTGGTATGGTGGACATACTGAGTTACCGTGCTTTTTTGTCTAAACTTTCTTATCCGTTGTACCAATGTTCAATTCAGAAGAGTTTCGCCTCTGGTATGGTGGACATACTGAGGTAGCGTGCTCTGATGTTTTGTAATTGGCCTTTTCATTCTTTCATTTTTGCATATTCCCTCATATTTCTCTTTTCATTTATTGTTTCTTTTTTTTGTTCCTGAAGAAGCCCCCTACGATGGTGGGCGAAACGTCGAACACTTTTAGTAGTTCTTTGACACGGTCCAATCCCGGAAGAAGTACATCATGTACTGACTCTGGCCCTGGAAGCCTTCGTTATGATATATTTCTGTAGATCCAACATTTTTCAAACATTTAACAAACAAACGTTGTGAGTGATGAAAATTTCAAAACTGCTTATTTTAAATGACAAAAACTAACACTATTAAAAAACACAAAAAGTTCATGTAACATGACAAAACTTCAATTTTGTTGACCGATGTTATTTAAAGAAAAGAAATAATCAAAATAGGATAGAAAAATGTTATATTATCTTATGTGACATCTTCATTTTGTCTAAAGGCTTAGGCCCCATTTTGTGCAGTTGCGCTGACTGTTTCAAATTACTATTTTACTTAGGAACTTCAGATTTTTTTACATCTCACCTAAAATTTTTACATTTATTCCTTCAAAATCTTTTATATATCACAATACAAATTCAATAATTTTGCGAACACTTTTTGTTAGTTTAATATCAGTCTATTTACATAACTATAAAGATTTATCTTTACCAGATCGCTATTATTAAGAAATATCATAATTTCGACGACAACAAGTCACTTACGCCTTCTCACATTATTGAACACCAGCAGTGTTGACTGTTCTTGGGCAACGACGTTCATTCTATTAACTAAAGTATCTTGGCGTGTCAACTTTAGTATAACATTCTTTATCCCTGATTTATTCAGATTACTTTTACCAAGAGTTTCTTTGAGTTGAACAGAAAAAGTTTTGGTTAACTGGATTTTCGTCCAATGTTAATCGCGTCCTATATACTCTTTTTGTTGTTTTGCAACAAGAATAGCAATTATTTGGATCCCAAGTTTAATTATGTCCTAACAAACTAGCTTTTTGTTTAACTCTTAAGTGTGGACAATTCATTTTTATAACACTAGCCAGGACATGGGGTCTTAGAGGTTCCTATATTTGAGGAACATTTTGAGTGCAAATATTAATAAATTTGACAAACTAAGGGTAGGAGAAGATAAACAGTTCTTAAATGAAAGGATTTATGGTATAAATATTCAACTTTTACAATGAGAAACTATAATTATCATCAAAAATCCATAAACTTTAAAAATTGAAATACAAATCTTGTCCCCTGAAACCAGGAAAGATTAAAACACACAACAGAGGTTGCTCTTAAGAGCAACCTTTGTTGGGTTTTTAATCTTTCTTGGTTTAAGGGGACAAGATTTGAATTTCAATTTTTTAAGATAATCGAGGACCAATCCATTTCACCAAAATTATGAAATTTTTTATTTTATTTGACATGAGATCACTTGGAGTACTTTTGTTAAATTTTTTTATATAAAAGCAACAAACATCAAGGTTTTTCTTATTAATAATCAAGCAAAAAACACAAAAAGTTGCCTCTTAAAGAAATAAGAATTACAATCGATCAATATTACTAAAGTTATTGGCATTCCTTACGGAAGTGCTTTGAATATTGCAGACATAATGGCTTCTGCATACCAAACTTTTATTCATTTTCAGTTTAAGTACATATAGATGACATTTTTTCTTTCATTTTGGCCAGATTCTTGAGAATGAACATCTTCTGTGTTTTTTTCCATTGTCGAAAACTCTCTCCAAAGTTAAGCTCATATCTCTTGGCACAGTCTTTTTTGAGATGTACAGTCTTTGTGTATGAAGGGACATTGAAAAATGTATTACACTTTTTACAAGAAAACTACTTTGGAATTGTATATACATTACGCAGGTATTGACATTACTCAAATCGAGAAATTGAAAGACTATGATGACCATCGACCAACTTCAAGTAAATGCATCAGCTGTTTGGGTAAATTGAACATTGTTTGGGTAAACTGAACTTTCTTGTCGGTTTCCTAAATTCCTCCTTTAAGAGAATCATAATAACGCATAATTTGTATTTTTTTAAATCAAAATCGATTTAATTATTGTCATACATCGAAGATACAAGGTACACAACTTTATTTGGTCTTGTGACTTGTAAGCATAATGTATTGGCTTGTAAAATTAAACAAAGTTAAGGTGTTTAATTTTTGGATGCCTATGTATCAGGAAACTCATTTTCCTTTTAAAAATATTCCCTCTATAAGAAACGTGGGCATGGGGTCTCACAAACCCTGCCAGAATTTTGAATGGGCATAGCTTATCTAAAACACACCGAATACAAACTTCTTTCTACACCGGCTTTTTGGTGACTAAATTCGAAACTACAGACACCTTAGACCAAAGTCTATAACTGAGACGCTGGGACGCAGGCAGCTGCGAGATGTATTGATTTTCAAAAATCACATAATGAAAAAGGGCTGTGAGAGCCTTTGTTCACATTTAAAAATTAATAAAAATTGATCAGTAATTTCATAACTAATAGATTTTTATTCTGATAAAATGCTAGGTGACTGGCCTGTAGAGTGATCACAAACTAATTGGCGAAAATGCATATCGTTTTTTAATAGCATATTCACCACATAAGAACAATTAAAAAGGCAATAAATGGCGCCATAGTTTAGATAACAAATTCCTCTATTTCAAAATGCTCTATGCGGAAAATAATATAAATCTTTTTTTTTTTGGTGGAAGGGACTGGTCCTTGGTTATCTTCAAAAATAAAATTACAAATTTTGTCCCCTGAAACCAAGAAAAGTTAAAAAACACACAAAAACGCGTTTTAATAGCCAAGGTATCATCTTCAAAGTTACTGGAAAGTAAGAGCTTGGCTATCGAAACGCGTTAGAGCAACCTTTGTTGTATTTTTTATACTTTCTTGGTATCAGAAGACAAGATTTGTATTTCAATATAAATCTTCTTATCGTAGAAGTTTTTCTGAAGCAGTCATAAAAGCAACCACTACCGTCGGTGGTGTGGTAATAGTAATAAGGAATTCTAATATCAGAAGCGCAATTCAAAATGCTCATTTGAGCTAGAGATTACATTTTTTTAATCAAACCATGTTCCCTGAAAAACAAGATATTACTAAAAGGCTCCTTTTGATTTCAGGTAGAATACTAGATATACCTTGCAAGGTATGCGGCGATTTTTCTTCTGGAAAACATTACAACATATTTGCCTGCGACGGGTGCGCAGGCTTTTTCAAAAGATCCATTAGAAGAAACCGAAAATACACGTGCAAGGCGAAAGAAGAAGGTAGTTGCATTATCGACAAGAACAGAAGAAACCAATGCAGGGCTTGCCGTTTGCACAAATGTCAAGAAGCCGGAATGAACAAAGATGGTAAGTTTTCTATCCAATATTCTTATTAAAATCACAAAATCGTTGGTAAAACTAAAAATGCACAACACCCAAAATATAGATGATCAAACCATAGTTTCAGTATAGTAATAGGAAGGATCGATGGTATTAATCGATGTTGACAAAAAACGTAATTGCATTTCCCAAATTTTTGTCAAACTTAATAAATTTTAGTTCCAAATGTTGACAATCAAATCGAAAGCAGTTTAAACCAAAACATGTTTTATTAAAGATTAAAAAAAATTGCTCCATTTGAAAGCCTCTAGATTAAAAAGAAATTGCATCCCACATAGCAAAGATATGGATATACATTGGATATACCATTAAGATTCATTTGTGAATCCATGGCTATGGATATATTATGAATATGCATCTAATACGTATACGTATACATCGACTCCCGCTAAAGTTGCGGCCGTTAAAGTTGCACGCTCTTTAAAGTTGTCAGGATTCGATCGTTAAAGTAGCGCGGATATTCCCCCACTCTAATTTTTGAACAACAAATTGGACTTCCGAGTTTTAGCGCCACTTTTGAATAACCCACTCAAAAAACATATATATTTTCGACAATGGTAGGGATTACGGGGAGTAGCAACTTTAACGGTCGATCTAGTATGGTGAGCGCAACTTTAGCGGAAACCTACTGTATTACGTATTTATATTGTGAATCCATATCCACAGCTATGGTTATATAATGGATATACATCTAATACGCATTCACAAATAAATATTAATGGCATATCCGCAGTATATCCATATCTACGGTTTGCTGTGTGGCATATTTAAGCGCACTAATTAACACGAGTCAATAAGGATTCAAAATGAAAAAGGCGAATCTGATGGATAAAAAAACGTGTCATTGAATTAATATGAACGACTTAAATTGGGGTGAAAACGAGAAATATGCGCAATTTAATTTTTACCCACATAGCAAAACCATGGATATGGATTTATTATGGATATACATTTAATATTTATTCACAAACGAATATTAGTTGCATATCCATAATATATCCATATCCAAGATTTGTTATGTACTTAGTTATCAATGCGATGAAGGTGTGACAATTTGTTTTGACTTTATCAGATAAATATTGTGAATCACCTGATATAACAAAATAAAAAATATATCAAAATAAAAAAGTAAGGAAATTAATTTTGCGAAATCATTAATGAATTCCAGTGAATTAATCACGAAATATTGATGTATTGAATTAGAATCTGCATCGTCATGTAATGTAAATAGGTAAAAAGGTAAATAGTAAACAAACTCAAGGGTATCTTTTCGATAATTAATTATTGCAAAATGAAATCAAACAAGAATGTTCCTAGATAGATAACGTATTTATCATTATTTACATTTATTATGTACGAGCGATTAATTCGTAACGAAATTAATTCGTCAAGTACGTACTTGACATAATTACACTTCAGACACATTATTAAAAATATTCAAAGTCTCTCAAGAAAGCAACAAATCTTAAGAACTACTCCGCATGAAAAGTCCAAAAAGACCCTTGCCTCATACTCACATCCCTATGGCACCAGGTGTGATAATAACTCCACAAGCTCTCGAATTGTAATTTGTTTTTATACCCCAAATTTACTGCAGGGTGCACAACATTGAAGTATTATCGCTACAATAGTGTGTTGTTATTTCAGCGGTACAGCACGAACGAGGGCCGCGCAACTCAACTTTAAGAAGGCAACAAATGTCAAATTACTTTAATGATACCAACAGTAGACTGATTGTGCCACCACAGGGTGGCGTTTTGAATCTTACCATATCGAAGGCGGAAGCGACGCCGCCCAGAATCGAACCTGTCTTCCCCGTGATGCCGTCTGCCTTATTATACAACCCCATGTTGCCTTTAACCAGGGTGAGTTTTGTTACTTTACGTTTCCATCCATTCTAAACACTGACTGACACTAAAGCACTAAATGTGGCTTATGATTAAATCCATAAATGATTTTACCTCTTTACCAGATCGACGCGATACGTATTTCTCTAGCAAAACTGGCATTTTCAAGCGTACTTATCTAATTGTTTGGCAAATCATTGAAGCTCAATGAATATGATCTCAACTTTGACTGCCTATAACTCTGAAACCAAAACATGTTATTAAATTTTTCCCATAAATTGCATCCGTTTGGCGTCACGAGCGTTGTCAGTGAAATTTGCAGACATACTTTATAGGCAAAGGCATGAAATTTACATGATTTCAGGTACCGCCCTCGTTCAGTCAACCATTCCTTCTTCCACCCGCCCTCATAAATCCATCAGCAATATGCGAATCTGCCGCAAGGTTACTCTTCATGAACGTGCAATGGGCCAAAAGTACACCTTCATTTACGTCACTTACACTTGCCGACCAACTGCTCCTTTTAGAAGAAAGTTGGAGAGAACAATTTATCCTAGGGGCGGCTCAATTTCTTCCTCTACTCGACATGACCACCTTGTTACATACTAGTGGATATCTCGAAAAAGAACAGGAAGATTCATCCAATTTCTTACAGCAGGTGAAGGAGTTTCAGGATGTGCTAACGAAGCTGAATCAGTTTCAACTCGACCAGCATGAATACGCGTGTTTAAGAGCCATTGTGCTGTTCAAGACCAATTTTGAGAAGTCGGCGTCGAGTTCTCCGAGTACGAATAATAAAATATTGATGGACCAGGCTAGAGTTGCTTTGATTCAAGACGATACTCAGTTAACTTTAAATAAATATATGTCAACCGCGTACCCTGGTCAGCCACTGAGGTTTGGAAAAGTTCTAATGTTTTTGCCAACATTGCGGACTATATCAGGAAGAACTATAGAAGAATTATTCTTCAGGAAAACAATCGGTGATATACCAATTGTGCGTATAATTTGTGATATGTATAAATCACAAGCAAGTGGTGCTTTATAACATAAGCATGTACTTAAACATAAAAATTGTCTACTTATTTATTTGCTGTGATTATATTATTCTGAAGCCTTTAATTACAGAATTAATTGTAATGCTCAAGAAGATTTATTTTTTATATTTGTATATAGAATGATATTTTTGTAGGAAGACCCCACATTTATAGATTTGCTACATGAGCTGTAAATATATCGATTTTTTTTACAATGTTGAGTTTTATTTGTTTTGCTTGAACTTTGGCGCGCTCGAACAACGAGCCCAACAGGATGTCCATGAAATAAAAAGAAAATATTTACGTCGAGTAGATTTTTCCTGAAAACAAAACATCCAACCCTGTGACACTGAACTTGGGAGGAACCTAACCTACAACTTGTATGGAAGTTATAACAACTTCTGATTCCTAATTTTGGTTGAACGAACTGATCGTTGCTTATCTTCAAAAACTGAAATACAAATCTTGTGACCTTTCAGTCGGCAAGATTTGTATTTCAATTTCCGATTCCTAGGTTTGATATACTTCTTATAAATTGCATTGTACTTAAATAAAAATGAAACTGTTTGAGGAAACCTTTCCCGAAGCAATAGGCTTCTACTGAGATAGATAGATATGATAAGGGATGATCAGGGTTGGACAGGATATATACATTCCTCTCATCTCTGCGACCTTAAAGATCTATTGTGATATACCACGATATATATTGTTCCTAAATTCCCAAGCTTTGTAGAAACCTAGGATTTTCCTAGGAGAAATTTTACTTATCTCTGAAGGTGTAACTTGTACCTGTTCCAGATGAAGTAGTCTCCTCTAAAACAATGCGTCGCATATGCAAAGTAAGTTTTCTGCAGTTTCCTTGGCTTCGTTGCAGAGTGGCAAGTCTCTGCCACTCCGCTTTGCCTATCTTCTTGAGATGGCATCTCGTAGTGTCCTGTGAGAAGGCATGTTATTAACCTTAACTCCGGTGGTTTGCTGAGGTCGAGAATTTCCTTCGTCTTGGTGTGCGAATATGTGATAAACTTGTTCGCATGGTTTTGTCCTTAAATTAATTTCGAGTGGGATTCTTTTTGTTTCTCTTCCCATTTGTGGGCTTTATTTTTCATATGACAGTTTGCTGTACCAAAGTAAGGTTCTGGTCCAAGAAATGGGGATGCTGCACCTTTTAGGCGATCGGAAATTTCATTTTCTTTAATACCTATATGTGATGGCACCCAAATCAAGATTACCTTGTTGCAGCCAACTGTTTTAGTAGTTGTAGACAGTCTCACACTAGTATGGATTTGAGAGTAAAGCTACTTAGAACTTTAAGCACCACTTGACTGCCTGAACAGATATAGATCCTTGCTCCTCCTAAGTCCTTCGATAGACATTCCCGAGTACATAGTTCTATGGCATGTACTCCTGTCTGGAATACCCAGAGACCTAAGATTTGGAGACCTAAGATTTTGTTAGCCTATATCTTGGGCCATATACACCGACTCCAACCCCTTGTGTTATTTTTGATCCATCCGTGTACCAGATAAATGATCCTTGCAATAGTTTTTGGCCAATCCCACTCATATGGAGATCATTTATGACCACTTCAAATGAGTGTTCAAACTCCAACCTGATTTGTATTGTATCAACCGGTTTTATCGTTGCCGATGACACAAATTCTTTGAGAATACTCTTGTGTCCGATAAAGTCTCCTTCTTTCAGGTCTGCTGCCTGAACCAGTCTTAAAGCCCCCAAGAGCAATGAAAACCTATCCAACTGCAACTTTGGAAGTCATGCTGAATTTACCCCCTTTACATCTACAAGTAAAGAAGAAAGCAATTCAGCATAACTTCCAGAGCTGCAGTTGAATAAGTTTACATTGCTCCTGTAATTCCAAAACATGCTAAAATTCTACTTTTGCAAGTTTATCTTGTGCTGTCTTTTCTTTTGCTTTTGGCCACCATACTAACGAGGCGTACGTAACCATTGATCTGATAACCTTCAAGTAAAACCAGTAGATCAGTTTGGGGGTCAGTCCCCAGGTTTTTCCAAAGAGTCTAGGGCAAGTCCAGTTTACCAATGTTGCACGTCTGACTTCCTTTGTCAGGTGTGTATTCCAAGTACGTTTATGTATTTATATATGTATGGTTTAGCATTAAACCTAGATATATTGTCTTACTTGAGAAATTTACTGAGATATTCCTCATCAAAAATCTCGAAAATCTTGAGCTACAACGTGACGCGTACACATAGACTAACAGACGGAAATGAACGTTGTTTTTTTATTGAATTTTGGAGGTAATAGCATTGTAAAGTTTATTAATAAAAAAAAATTTAAATTTTTATTTTAATAAAAATTTAAATATCTCCAAACTGGGCCGAAGAAATGTTAAATAAAATTGATAAACATAATATTTCCGGTCAATAAGAGTTCAAGAATAAGCATTGTAAAGTGTAGTAAATATCAGTGCTTCAAACCGGTACTGAACCAAAAACCGGAAACCGAAAGAAACCGCTATTTTTGTAGGAACGAAAACCGAAATAGAACCAAAAAAAAATAACGGTTTATTTCGGTTCGTTAAATTTGTAAGTTCTTATTGTAAAATAATTGTTACTTTACCCCAAAGTTTGGGATTTTTTTAGAACTTCCCTTTTCAAAATTTTACACAAATTCATGCAACTTTTATCTCAAAATTACGAGTTTCTTTTAAAGTACATATTTTTGAAAGTTCAATTAGAAACTTAAAATTTCCACTCTTTCTAAGAAAATGTTGATTTTATTCTCCAAATTTCAAACCAAATTGAATTTTAAGTTGTATAACTTGAATATTCTTTTTTCGAAATTTTCAACTCTTTTTTGAAATTTAGACGTTTTTCTCGAAATATTTCTTTTTTTTCCTATAATTTCGAATTTAAAATAAAAATTTTATGTGCTCTTATAAATAGGACTCAAGCAGTGGAGTCTTTTTAATTGAAGCCCAGTTTCCTGGCAATTTTATTTGCAAATTCGAATTTTTCCGAAAATTCCAACTTTTCTTCAGAACAAACACTCAAAATTTGTTTTTTTTTTCTCAAACTTACATTTTTCCTTTATCTGATACCCCTATTTTTGAAGATATTAATAAAAATTTCGACTTTTCTTCAATTTTTTCCCTCAAATTTCACTTTAATTTAAATATGCCAAATTTTTTCTCGAATTTTCAAATTCTATGATTTTTTACGATGTCGACTTCATAAAACTTCCCAAAATTCCTGGATTTCGTTTTTTTTTCTCAAAATTTGCGATAAAATGTCACTATTTTTAATTTTTCCTAGAAATTGGGAATTTCAGTCAAAATTTCAAGAGAAAAATACAACCTTTATATTCCAATTTAAAGCTGAGATCTTGAAATTGAAGTCGAAATTTTGAGGTTAAATTGAAACGATGACACGTTAGAAAATGTCTGATTTAAACTTCCAATTTTTATCTGGTTTTGTTTATGCTATATTTGACTTTTTTTTTAATTTCGACTTTAGCCTCGAAGCTGAGATATTTTGTTCAGATTGTTTTGAATTTAAGCAGCTTCAAAATCAAAAATTAATTAAGTCTTAAATTCGTTTTGCAGAATTCGTTCAAAATTTAAAAATTGGAAAATTAGATTCTTCAGCAAAATTAAAAAATTTCTGGAACGGGCAAATTTTAAAAAAATCTCAGTTTTCAAAAAAGATCAAAGCTTTGACACATTGTCAAAAGTTGGACCAAGGTCAAAAATTTTAAAAATCAGGGTAGAAGTTTTTAAAAGTCAATTTTTCGACATCATTAAATTTAAAAATGATCGAAATTATGTGCAAAGATTTTCAAAAAATACTGAATTTAGTAAATTAATCAAAATTCTACAGAATGTCAAACTGAAAAGTCTTGCGATTAATAAAATAAATATACATTTGAAAAAAGTGAAAGCTAAAAAAAAAGAACATTTAAATTTCAAAGTTTTTAAAATATAAAGACGAGATGCTTTAAAGAAGTCAAAAAATGTTTATAAATTTTCAATAAAAATCGGAGGCAGACTTTTCAAAAAGTAATCATTTTTTAAAAGTCAGATTTTGCGAAAAAGTAAATATTGAAAAAATTTGAATTAAAAAACAAACACTCGAGAGGGTCGATATTTGCAAAAAGTTAAAACTTTCAAAAAATTCAAATTTTGAAAAAGAATTGAAATGTTTTGAAAAAATCGAATTTAAAATTAGTTAGATTTGCAAAAAAAAAGATGAAATATTGAGTCGAAGTTTCTGATATTTACAAAAATAAGGCCAAACATTCAAACTTCAAGGTCAATTCCAAATATTCAAAAAAATTTGAGATTTTCAAAAATTAATATCTTTAACAAGAACCAAAGTTATAAAAGTAAAACGTTAAAAAAATCAAAATCAACCAAATAAACAGAATTCTGAGAAATTTGGAACATTCAAAAAATCAAAATTTTAAAAAAGTCGAAATTTTCAAAATCAAGTTAAAATTTTGAAAATTTGTAAGTCGAACGAGAAAAGATTGACTTTGTGAAAAAGTGGGTTTTTATTGTCGAAATTTACGAAATAAGTCAAAATTTTCGAAATAAGTCAAAATTTTCAATAAAAATTTAATTCTTCAGAAAAGTCGAAACTTTCAAAAAGTATATAACCAAAGGATCCTTTCTCTTTTTTCACCTAAGCGAAAGCGCGGGTATCAGCTAATTTTTTTAATAAAGTTCGAGGTATTTTTGAAGTTTGAACTCAAAATGAACACAGAATCCAGAGTTTTAGCGTAAAATTTTTAAACTAGATAAATCGAGAAATATTTTCTTCAAATTTTAAGCATAACCAGAGTATTTATACGGTGTAATATTTAAAAAAAAAGAGAGAGATCGTTTCCTGAATTGTTAGAAAATCAATTTAAATAAAAAAATTTAAGAAATGTCACCCTTGACTGAACGGAAAACCGGAAAAAACCGCTATTTTTGTCGGAACGAAAATCGGATATGATTTTTTTTTCCGGAACGAGAACCGAAAACCGAAACGAAAAAAATAGTGGTTCGATGCCTTGGTAAATATTATCTTTATTAAGAAAAAGTTCTTTTGTATCGAAAACGCTATAATACAATTGACTTGGTGCAAAATTACCTAAAATAGAAGTGTTTTTATAAGAAATCGCATTTCTCAATAATAGAGCAAACAACAACGGACGGAGGCACACACTGGTGTTAATGCTGTAAGAATCTCAAAAGTATTGGACACCCAATACGATTTGAAGTGTTTTATGAATCACTTTGAATTATTTATTAATTAACTACAGAAAAATCAATCGATTTATTGGAAACTCTATTTACTCTTCAGTTGTTTTTAAATAACCTTCGTTCTCCGAAAAATTCGGACTAAAAATATCAAGTTATGAATATGCCAAGGAAGAAAGTCGATGCATAAAACCAATTTGTCAACCCGCTTAGAATTGAAATGGGCTTCCTATTAGTAAAGTTAATACCGAGATGAAGTGTTTTGTCCGAACACTTCTAACGAACCGCCCCTTGTTTGGTAACATAACTGTGCTCATTAGTATTGGCTTTTCTGCCTTGGCTTACCTGATATTTTAACATAACAGATAAGGTCCGGCCCTTTTACAAAATATTTCACTTTTAGAATCCTTTCAACCGGTAGCCACTACCGGATTAAGGTTTTAACTCGAATTTGTTCTCTAAAAATAACCGAACATTTACGTATATGTTTTTTGAAACCTGTAGGTACCTAAGTATTTTAAGCAAACCCCAGCAATAATAAAATATAATTGTTGATTTTATTGCACACCCTATATGGTGTGTTTAATGGATTGTTCGTGTGTTTTTAGTTTTGTTTTCCACAACTGCTAGGAGTTCGCCGAATAGATCATATTTTCATTGTATCTTTCATAATAAAAGCAGGTCTCATGGGAACGTAGCACTGATTCCCACAAATAAATGCGGGCCTTCCCGTTTCCGCAAACCCTGAGTACTTTTAAATCTGTCGAGTGGCTTACAGTAACACTTCACACGCTGTGTGGTATAACCGCAAAACATTTAAGGTCCTGTGCTTTGACCTTTGATGAATATAGAGTCCTTTAGGAAGGATATATCGTATTATCAATGTACATACTTCCTTTTCTGTAGACCGCTGTTTAACGAATAAAAAGAGGTTAAAAAGTTTCCATGATTTTACTTGAAATCTGATGACGACATAACAATTTTTTTTCAATGATGTTCCCAACTTTTATGGGTTGTTTTTTGGATATCCAATATTTAATTAGAAAAAAACTCGAGATTTGTACACTAGCTGACCTCAACGACTTTGCCTGCGCAAGGTCCAATAACGTCATAATTCAAAATTAAATAATTTTTCATTTGATTTTAACAGAATATTAAATTTAAAATTTGGCGCTTCTTATTCTAATACCTGCTAGAATTGTAGGTGGCGTGCAATAATATATCAGCTGCTGAGAGTTAATTTCGAAAATTTCAATATTTCTCTGTAAATAATACGTTAGAATTCTATTTTTTTTAATACATATCAAATATCTTCCTTTTATTTAATTATTTTTTTCCAGAATTTTTAAATTAAACTTAGCATTTTTCAACTCAAAATCGTAAGGAATATTTTTATTTAAAAGATTTTTAGTCTCCAGTTCTTTGAGAATCGAAATACAAATCTTGTTTCCTGAAACTAAGAAAGATTAAAAAACACTACAAAGGTGCCTCTAACGCGTTTCGATAGCCAAGTAATCATCTTTAGATAGATACTCACACTCACACTCAGCATCTCTCTGAAAATGATAGCTTGGCTATTGAAACCCGTTAGAGTAACTATTGTTGGGTTTTTAAATCTTTCTTAGTTTCAGGGGACAAGATTTGTATTTCAGCCAGTTTAAACTGCAAGTTGCCTTCAGATTTCCAAAAAAAGCTATCATCTTCAGCGAATATCTCTCTGAAGATGATAGATTGGCTATCGAAACGCGTTAGAGCAAACTTTGTTGTGTTTCTTAATTAGTTTTAGCCCACCAAAAAAAAGTTCTATAAAAAGTTTGGATTTTTTTTCTAAAAACTGCGAGTTCCATATTCAAAAATTTTAATCTCAAAATTGATAAATTTGTTGGTGAAATTTTGAGGGTTTTCTCGAAATTTTATTTCTCGCAAACTTTTATCTTGAGAGGTTTTCAAAAGTTTCAGTTTTAGAATCATTTTTTTTACATTTCCACATAGTATGCCTTTTAGCAATAATATTTCGACATGTTTCATGCAATTTTGAGATTTTGGCAAAAATTTTGCAACCTTAGATTTTGACTTCTAAAAATTTGAAATGTAAACTCGATATTTAAAAATGTCTTAGGTTTTAACCAGAAATTTGACTACAAAGTCCGTAATCAAAATTATAATTTCGAGAAAATTTCGAAAAAGAATTGTTTCTTTGATTTCAAAGTTGAATTTCGGTAAACACCCTAATAAAATTAGAGGTAAGCTGGAAATGTTTAGAAATTGATCAAAACTTATAAGAAAAAGTCGAGATTTAAATACATCTATTAAAAGCTGTATGCAGACCATTTAAGCCCAAAGCTTTGTGGTTTTTTTCCATTCTTTTGGATTTTTCGCTTTTGTCCTCTAGCCTTGGATCTGTCTCTCTGCCAATATTCTCCTATTGTTATAACCATCGTTTCCTTGGTCTTCTTTTTTCTTTTTGCCTTTTTAAATAAAAATGTTTGGATATTTCACGTTTTAATCGGTAATTAAATAAAAATTGATATTCTAAAAAAGACTCGCTATTTAAAAAGTAAACTAGAAATGTTTCAATAAGTCAACATCTTCAGAAAGTCGAATTAAAAAAAAGGTCGAATTATTCGCAAACAAACATCGAAGTTTTCAGAAAGCCGAAGTTTCACTAAAAATTTGAGATATTGAATAAGTCATTAACTTTAAAGAAGTCAACATTTCCAAAAAAAAGGTCGAATTTTACAAAATAAAACAATAAAGTCGAAATTTTGAGAAACACTGAAAATTTTGAAACATTGAAATACAAATCTTGTCCCCTGAAACCAAGAAAAATTAAAAAACACAACAAAAGCTGCAACCTTTTTTGTGTTTTTCAATTTTTCTTGGTTTCGGGGGGCAAGATTTGTATTTCAATTTTTGAAGATAACCCAGGACCAGTCCGTTCCACCAAAAAAAGAAAAATTTTGAAAGATCCAAGTTAAAAAAATTGGACATTTTGAAAAGGGGTCGATGTTTTTAAAGAAAATGACATTTTATTAAATATATAAATTCCTAAAATCAAATTTATTAATATTTTCAAAAAAGGAGATAGTTTGGGAGAAAGTCTAAATTCTCAAAAAAAAAATTGGAATTTCAAAAAATAAGAATGTTTAAATAAGAATTTTTTTTTAAAGTTTAAAAAAAGTTAAAATTTCTTGAAAATAAAAGGTCTCAATTTTGATTTTTTTACAAAAACGTCGTTTTTAAAAAAGTAGGAGTTTTCCAAAAAAAACCTAAATATTTCTGAACTTCAGAATATCTAAAAACAGTTGACATCTTGAAAAAAAAACGATATTTCCATTTTTTCACTCATTCAATTTTTTAAAACGAATTCATAAAAAAGTCGAAATTTTGATAAAAAAATCCAAATTTTGTAAAAGATTGAAATCAAGAAAAAGTGATAATTTTGAAAAGAGGTCAAAATTATCTAAGTGACAACATCTTCAAATAATGACAATGTTTTCAAAAAATGCCAAGATTTTGAAAAAACAGTTGAAATTGTCAAAATCTAAATTGCTGATTTCTTCACAAAGTATGGAAATTGGGACAAAAGATCGAATTTGTCAAAAAGTCGAAATTTTGAAAAAGCTAAATTTTCAAAAAAATCGATATTTGCAAAAACTTGAAATTTTAAAAAAGTTGGTATTTTAAAGAAAAGAGTCTAATTTTCAAAAAGTAGACATTTTGAAATAACATTAAAATTTCCTAAAAAAGCGTAACTTCGAGAATGTTGAAAAAAATGACAAATTTCGACAAAATGTCTTTAAAAAAAAGTCGCGATTCCCAATTTCTTAAATAATACATTTCAGAACGTCAAGGTTTCTAAAAACTGTTAAAATCTTAAAAAAACTCGAAATTTTCACAAAAAAATTGAATTTTTCAAAACGAATTCGTAAAAAGTCAAAATTTTGATAATAGTCAAATTTTTGAAAAAGATCGTAATCAAGAAAAAGTGATAATTTTGAAAAAAAGCTAAAATAATTAAAAAGTGACAACATTTTCAAATAATGACCATATTTCCAAAAAAATCCAACATTTTGGAAACTGTTGAAATTGTCAAAATCTAAAGTGCTGACTTCTTCACAAAATGTAGAAAATTTGACAAAAGATTAAAGTAGTCTAAAAATCGAAATTTTGAAAAGGCCAAATTTTCAAAATAGTCTATATTGGCAAAAAACTTGAAATTTTGAAAGAAGTTGATATTTTGAAGGAAAGAGTCCAATTTTCAAAAAGTAGAGAGTTTGAAGAAACATCAAAATTTCCGAAAAAAGCGTAACTTCGAGAATGTCGAAAAAAAAGTTAAAATTTCGACAAAATGTCTTCAAAAATAAAAAAAGTCGCGATTCCGATTTTGTTTAAATTAAAACATTTTAGAAGGTCAAGATTTCTAAAAACAGTTGAAACCTTGAGAAAACTCGAAATATTCACAAAAAAATTAAATGTTTCAAGACGAATTCATAAAAAAGTCGAAATTTAGAAAAATAATCAATATTTTGTTAAAGATCGAAATCATGAAAAAGTGATAATTTTGAAAAAAGATCAAAATTCTCCAAGTGTCAACATTTTCAAATAAGGACAATGTTTTCAAAAAATGCCAACTTTTTGAAAAAACAGTTGAAATTGTTAAAATCTAAATTACTGATTTCTTCACAAAATGTGGAAATTTTGACAAAAGATCGAAATTGTCAAAAAATAGAAATTTTAAAAAAGCCAAATTTTCAAAAAAGTCGATATTTGCAAAAAACTTTAAATTTCGAAAGAAGTTATATTTCGAAGGAAGGAGTCATGTTTTCAAAAAGCAGACATTTTGAAAAAACATCAAAATTTCCTACAAAATCGCAACTTCGAGAAATGTCGAAAAAAAAAAGTTAAAATTTCGTCAAAATGTCTTCAAAAAAAAAGGTCGCGATTCCGATTTTTTTTTTAATTAAAACATTTCAGAACGTCAAGATTTCTAGAAACAGTTGAAATCTTCAAAAAGCTCGAAATTTTTACAAAAAAAACTGAATTTTTTAAAACAATATCATAAAAAAGTCGAAATTAATAGCCAAAATTTTAAAAAAGTTCGAAATCAAGAAAAAATGATAATGTTGAAAAGAGGTCAAAATTTTCTAAGTGATAACATTTTCAAATAATGACAATGTTTTCAAAAAATGACAACATTTAAAAAAAAGGTTGAAATTGTCAAAATCTAAATTGCTGATCTCTTCACAAAATGTGGAAATTTTGACAAAATGCCAAAATGTCAAAATGTCAAAAAAACGAGATTTTAAAGGGCCAAATTTTAAAAAAGTCGATATTTGCAAAAAATTTGAAATTTTAAAAGAAATTGATATTTAGAGGAAAAGAGTCTAATTTTCCAAAACCAGACCTTTTGAACCAACATCAAAACTTTCAAAACAAAGCGCAACTTGGGGAAAAGGCGAGAAAAAAAGTTAAAATTTCGATAAAATGTCTTCAAAAAAAGGTCGCGAGTCGGAATTTTTTAAGTTATAACATTTTAGAACGTCAAGATTCTAAATATAGTTGACATCTTGAAAAAACTCGGAAATTTTCACAAAAAAACTGAATTTTTCAAAACTAATTCATAAAAAAGTCGCAATTTTGAGAAATAGTCAAAATTTTGAAACAAATCGAAATCAAGAAAAAGTGATAATTTTGAAAAAAGATCAAAATTCTCCGAGTGACAACATTTTAAAATAATTTTCAAATAATGACAATGTTTCTGAAAAATTCCAACATTTAGAAAAAACAGTGTAAATTGTCAAAATCTAAATTGCTGATTTCTTCACAAAATGTAAAAATTTTAACAAATGATCGAAATTGTCAGTAAATTATAATTTTGAAAAAGCCAAATTTTCAAAAAAATTGATATTTTCGAAACACCTGAAATTTTGAAAGAAGTTGATATTTTGAAGGAAAGAGTATCATTTTCAAAAAATTGGCATTTTGAAAAAATAACAAAATTACCGAACAATGCGCAACTTCGAGAATTGTCGAAAAAAAGGTTAAAAGTTCGACAAAATGTCTTCAAAATAAAAAATCGCGATTCCCAATTTTTTTTTAATTAAAAATTTCAGAGCATCAAGATTTCTAAAAACCGTTAAAAATTAGAAAAAACTCAAAATTCTTACAAAAAAAGTTGAATTTTTCAAAACGAATTTATAAAAAGTCGAAATTTTGAGAAATAGTCAAAATTTTGAAAAAGATCTAAATCAAGAAAAAGGGATAATTTTGAAAAAAGGTCAAAATAGTCAAAAAGAGACAACATTTTCAAGTAATGACAATTTTTTTTGTTTTATGGTGGAAAGGATTGATCCTTGGTTATCTTTAAAAATTGAAATACAAATATCGTCCCCTGAAACCAAGAAAGACTAAAAAACACAACAAAGGTTGCTCTAACGCGTTTCGATAGCCAAGCTATCATCTTCAGATAGATACTGAAGATACTGATCTCTCTGAAGATGATAGCTTGGCTTTCGAAACACGTTAATGCAACCTTTGTTGTGTTTTTTAATCTTTCTTAATTTTAGGGGACAAGATTTGTATTTCAATGACAATATTTTCAAAAAATGCCAACATTTTGAAAACAGTTGAAATTGTCAAAATTTAAATTGCTGACTTTTTCACAAAATGTAAAAATGTGGACAAAAGATCAAAATTGTCAAAAAGTCGAAATTTTGAAAAAGACAAATTTTCAAAAAAGTCGATGTTTGCAAAAAACTTAAAATTTTGAAAGAAGTTATATTTTGAAGGAAAGAGTCTAATATTCAAAAAGTAGACATTTTGGAAAAACGTCAACATTTCCGAAAAAAGCACAACATCGAGAAATGTCGAAATATTAAAAAAAACCAAAGATGTACAAATTTTTCAAATTTTCAAAAATAGTCACGCTTTACAAAAAAAAGTCAAAGTTTGGAGAATAATAGAAAACTGAAAACAAAAATCGTAATTTGCATAAATATGTTACAATTTTGAAGAAAGTCAAAATTTTGAAAGTGAAAATTTTGAAGGAAGTCAAAATTTTGGAATTGAAAATTTTGAGAATGCTTAAAATTTTCATCAAAATTTTGAAAGAAATCAATATTTTTGTGAATCAAATTTTTGAAATAAGTCAAGATTTTGAGAAATCTGTAAAGATCAATAAATAGTAAAAATCCAATGGATATTTTAACTTTGATAAAAATTAATCTTGAAACACAGAACTTGTCCCCTGAAATCAAGAAAGATTAAAAATCACAACAAACGTGCTCTAACGCGTTTCGACAGCCAAGCTGTCATCTTCAGAGAGATACTCTCTGAAGATGACGCGTAAGAGCAACGTTTGTTGTGTTTTTTAATCTTTCTTGGTTTCAGGGGACATGTTCTGTATTTCAATTTTTGAAGACAACCAAAGACCAGTTCGTTCCACCAAACAAAAATTAAACTACAACTTTCAGTTCTTTGGAGAATTTTCATTGGTGGTAAAAATACACTTTAATTAAATATTTAAATGTGAATTAATACGAGTACCACCAAAATGCAGCTTCATTTTCTATTACGTGTCTTGATCATCGATTTGATAAGTTTACGTCCCAAGTATATTCTCACTTCAAACTGTAACATCCAAATGCATCACGTGTCTAGCATACTAAGGGATTTTGCGAGCACCATTTCGGCCATAATGTTTCCGATCTGATCCCTCTTTCGGTCAATCTATTTCGATGTATGTCAAGTCTCCAAGCTACTTCCTTCAGTTCGTAGGTCTTTGGGTCTAACCAAACCCTTTCCGCGAATGCTGCAGTCCTAGGCCACAACCTAGTTTCTAAAGTATCCTCTCCCACCAATTCGCTCCAAAGGCACACCTCTCCACCAACTGTATAATTAATATTGCCGTATTTCAACCAAGGTTGATAAAAGTAAAACTTCTTCCAATCGGTGTAAGGATCGCAAACCCCGTGAAGTGGGTCTGACTTCCAATGACCAAAACCACAGTCCAAATACCAATGTCCTACAGTTGAATACAATACTTTAAAGTTGGAATTTATAAAATTCCTAGGGTCACCAAACCAGTACTGTATAATAATATTTTCTTTGGCTTTGATTTTATCCAGCTCTGATGAAGAAGTCAAGGGGCTAGACCACAGGAAAATGTTGTCAGGAAATCTATTATCATTAGCTGATCTTAGCCTCTCCAACATATTATTAACGTATTTTATCCAAAATGAGTACATGTTGAACCATTCATAATTTGACCAACATTCTAAATTGACCTCGTCCACACCAACATGAAAATAATTTTTTTGTGCGGATAAATTAATCAGGTCCCGATATATTAACTCTAGTCTTTCTAAAACTTCACTACTGTTGGGATTCAATTGGGCAACTAATATGTCAAAGTCATCACAAACTGTCCATTTCTCACATTCTTTCCTATCAACGTAATTCCAAGCATCACTTATGTGACTTGGGGCGTCGACTTCTAAAACTACTTTTATTCCTCTAACTTTGGAGTATGCCACCAACTCTTTGATATCATCTTCTGTAAAAACCATCTCTTCATCGTAGGCTCCGAATTCTGCAAGCTGGGGACAGCTTGGTAGTCTGATTGGGAAACTCGAGGAATCTGTCAGATGGAGGTGAAGCATATTCAGCTTAGACGCAGCCATACCGTCAACTGCTTTCTTAAGTGAAGTCAAACCGAAGAAGTTTCTGGCGGTGTCTATCATTACGCCTCTGTAGGGAAAACTAGGGAAGTCGAAAATTTCAATACTGTGGATAATCTTAAGTGAGTCGTCCCGTTTGTCGTACCAAATCAATTGAGACAAGGTTTCCAATCCATGTCTTGCACCAAAATATGTATCTGCTCTAATAGACACATTTAACTGCGTAAGACCTTCTGAGGTTATTCCTAAAACGTAACTCTCGTTTGTTTTTAAGGTCAAATCAGTTATATTTGACGATACAAAACAGTGGATGTAGACTTCGAGTTTTTCATCGCTAAGCGAAGTGTTTTCTTTAAGATTATTAAGAAATATGTTGTAGGAGAGTTGAAGCAGCGACTCTACTTCGAGCGAGTTTGCCGTTAAATTAAAAACTAAATCATCTCTTCTAAAAGTTAAAAATCCTCTTCTAGTGTGGGTAATATTTTTTGGTTTTGGCCAAAGAGGTATATTGCCGCATATCATGTTACATGTTTCCAAGGATTGAGGGAATGGTCCTTCAGAAAGCTTCTTAACGCATTTTTGATCGATACACTTCCATTGCCAAACGTACCTAAAATGTTCAGTTGTTAATTTTCTTCTGTATGTACAAGACCTATCAGAAAATATGATTGTTTTTTGATTTCTAGGAATCTATGCTAACGTCTAACGTTTTACTGATGTTACTAATTTACTGAGGTTAACAACATTCGATAGGCAAGATTTCAAATTTTGAATATTTTCAAATAGGAAACTTCTTTGAGCGATTTTTGGTAAGAGAAAATCTTATGGGTTCGCGTCACCAAAATGAAAATTTATTTATTTTCATCTAAATTTTGACATCATCTCGTAATTTACAAGTAATATTTTTCTCTGAATTTCATAAAATTATTATTCTCAAAATGTTAATGTTTTTATTAAAATTTTAATCCAATTTTAAAAGAATAAACAAATTTTGAGAACAAACCGAATTTTGGTTAAAAAGCTCAATTTTAAGTAGAAATTTAATCGAAAATTCGAGAATAAGACGAATTTGAAGAAACAGGTTGAAATTTCCAGACACTCAAAATTTCGAAAAAGCGCTGAAACTTTTATAAAATATTTAAGATTATAAGAGAAGAAAGTAGAATTTTGAGTATAAAGTCGTAATTTAGAAAAATTATAATTTTAAAAAACCCAGTTTTGGTATATAGCTGGAATTTTCAGGAAATCAAATTTAATATAAAAACCCGACTTTTTAAAAAAACTTACTTGAAAAATATTAAAATTTCGGTAAATTTCGACTTTTTACTAAATTTCGACGGTTTCCTCAAAATGTCGATCTTTCTCTCTAAATGTCAATTTTTTCCTGGAAATTTTGATATTTTTTTCAACATTTGGGTTTTAAAAAATTGTGTTTTTTAAATAAAAATTACAAGTTTCTAAAACCCAAATGTTGAAAAAAATATCAAAATTTCCAGGAAAAAATTGACATTTTGAGAAAAAGATCGACATTATGAGGAAACCATCGAAATTTAGTAAAAAGTCAAAATTTACCAGAGAAAGTCAAATGGTGTCGAAATTTCTAAAAAAGGGCGAATTTCGGGGAAAATTTTAGAAAAAAAGTCGAAATGTCAAGAAAAAGAGTACGTTTCTTAATTGAATATTTATTTTTTAGCCCTCCCCAACTGTGACATTAGAAAATATTCACTGCTGAGGTAAACTGCGAATTTTTGAAAAACAAATGGGAATTTGAAATTTTGAAAAATGTTGAAATTTTAAAAACAAAACGACGAATTTTGAGATAAATATTCGAAATTTTAAGAAAGTCGTATTTTGATATAAATAGTCGAACTTTGGAGTAAATTCGAAATTTCTAAAAAAATAGAGAATTTTCTAAAAAAATGTGAATTTTGAGAAAAAAGTCCAAATTTCACGAAAATGTTGAAATCTCAAGGAAAGAACTAATATTTATTAAAAAATAAAAATTTATGGAAAAGGCTCCCGCAGTTGGGAACATAAATTTTCTGTTGGGTGTATGAACCAGGGGGGAACAAGTGTCCCACCCTGCCATATTGTAGCTAGCTAAAAAAAAATGAAAACAAGGGAATTTAAAAATACTTTTTTTGAGGTGGGACTAAAAAATTACTGGATTAGTTATTATGTTAAAAAATGTTGTTAGTTACGCTACCCATGCGCCCCTAACACTCATGATATGGATCTCTCAAGGGTGCATGAACCCTAGTTTAGGAAACCCTTATCAATTTTATTGTTATTTCATAAATAATTTCCGATCTTATTGCCAAATACATTCGCATAATTTCTTGCGAATGCGAATGCAAATGCGAATATTGAAAAAGATGCGAATATTCGCGAATGCAAATATTCATTACATCACTAGTTTATACCTATGAAAATAACTTGTAGCAATGGCGCACCTAAGGGGGGAGTGTTTGGAAGTTTAAGCCCCCCTGAGCCTATCTCACAGCAAATATTTCAAAGTAAAAATAAAGCATAAACAAAATATAAGAAACATTTTATATTTAATCTTAAAATTTTCAAAGAAAATTATAATTTCCTGGAAAAATCCAAAATTAAAAGCAAGTTCTAAATAATTCAATTCTTTCTGAACATTTCCGAGTTTTCAAATTTTTGTACTAATTTGGTTATTTTTAAATTTTTGATAAATTGAAAATCCAAACAGAAATTTAAATAAATAGTAATTTAAATTCAAGTGTTTTTTACGATTTTCTAAAATCCCGCAGCTTCGGGGCACTTAAATATCTAATTTTTGAAAAGTCGAAGCTTAGATAAAATGCTTTTTTGTAAGCTTCGACTTTCTTCAAAAACCGACCTTCTTCAAAAATTAGATTTTTAAAATTTTTACTCTTTTGAAAATTCTGCCTTTTTAAAATCTCGACATTACTGAAAATTTTTACAATTTTTTTAAAACTTCGAATTTTCTCAATTTTTTGAAAAAATTCTTACTATTTCTATGGAAAATTGTAGCTATTTGGACTCTTTTTTTTAGGAATTTGATTTTTATTGAAAATTTAGACTTCAAAAAAATTTGGAACTATTTGCAAAATTCCGACTTTTTTAATATCTCCAATTTAAAATATCTAGATTTTTCAATATTTTGACATTTTCTCTAAATTATTACTTAGTAAAGAATTTCTATTTCCAAATGTCAGATTTCCAAAGTTTCGATTTCCAAAATTTTGACCTACAAAATTTCGACCTGCAAAATTTAGACTGTTTTACAAAATTTTGGACTAATTTTGGGTTTTTTGAAAATTGCTACTATTTACAATTTTGACATTTTTGCACATATTTTTATTTTTTTCACAAATCTGACTTGATTTCGTCTGTTAAAAATTTGTGTTTTTGGAAATTTCACCTTTTTTGGAAATTTTGATTCTTTTTCAGGAACTTTTTCGAATATTGCGAAGTTTTAATTTTTTTTGGAGACATTTGTTTTTTTTCAAATTTTCTATTCATGTTTGAACATCTTTTTCCAAAATTCTTTCCCCTATTAAAAATTTATACCTTTTTAATTAAATTTTAACTTGAAATTTCGACCTTGAAATTTTGACTTTTTTGGTGGAACGAACTGGTCCTTAGTTATCTTCAAAAATTGAAATACAGAACTTGAGCAACGTTTGTTGTGTTTTTTAATCTTTCTTGGTTTCAGGGGACAAGTTCTGTATTTCAATTTTTAACTTTTTTTGTAAATCTGTCGCAAAATTTAATAAAATTTTTTAATATCAAATATTTTTGACAAATTGAAATTTTTTTTAATTTGGACTTTAACCTACTTCAAATTTTTTATTTAAAAAAAACTCTTTTCGATTTTTATTTATTTAAAATTTCGAGTTTCAAATTTTACCTCTACATATTTTGAAAATTTGAACTCTCAACAACTTCTCCTTTTTTCGAGATTTCTACTTTTTCTGGAAATTATTTTTTTTTAAATTGTACCTTTTGAAAAATTGTACCTTTTGAAAAATTGTACTTTTTTTTATTTTGTTTTGGGCGAAAATTTCGACTATTTCAAAATTTCGACTTTATTTCAAAATTTCGACTTTATTTCAGAATTTCGACTTTTTAAATGATTTTTTTAATGTTTTGACATTTTTTCGAAATTTCTACTTTTTCTGGAAATGTTTAATTTTTTTTAAAAATTGTACTTTTTTGATTTTGTTTTTGGTGAAAATTTCGACTTTATTTCGAAATTTCAACTTTTTTTAATGTTTTGACTTTTTTTGTGAATTCGATCTTTTTAAAATAACTTTCATTATGAAAATGTTTTCTATTTTTTGAAAATTTTCCTTTTTTTGCTTAAAATTTTAACTATTTCTCGAAGTCTATTTCAAAGTTTTACGTAAATTTTACTTTTTAAAAAAAAATTGATAAAATATCGACTTCCCTGATAAGTTGAACTCTATTTTCGATTTCCATTTAAAATTTTAACATTTTTGAGCATCTAAAAATGTTTAAAAATTTCGATTTATTTTGAAAATCTCAAGTTTCAAATTTTTACCTTTGTTGAAAATTTCGACTCTCGACAACTTTGCCTTTTTTTCGAAATTTCTACTTTTTCTGTAAATTTTTTACTTTTTTGAAAAATTGTACTTTTTTGATTTTGTTTTTGGTGAAATTTTCCACTTTATTTGAAAATTTCGACTTTTTTGAATGTTTTGACTCCTTTTTGTAAATTTAATCATTTTAAAATAATGTTCATTATAAGAACTTTGTCCATTTTTGAAAATTTCCTTTTTTTGAAAATTTCAAACCTTGATTAAAATTTTAACTATTTCTCGAAGTTTATTTCAAAGTTTTACGTAAATTTTACTTTTATTTAAACAAAAATTGATAAAATTTCGACTCTAATAATAAGTTGAACTCTATTTTCGATTTTTATTTAAAATTTTAACATTTTTGAGCATCTAGAAATTTTTAAAAATTTCGATTTATTTTGAAAATTTCGAGTTTCAAACTTTTACCTTTTTTGAAAATTTCGACTCTCAACAACTTTGCCTTTTTTCGAAATTTCTACTTTTTCTGGAAATTTTTATTTTTTTTGAAAAATTTAACTTTTTCGATTTTGTTTTTGGTTAAAATTTCGACTTTATTTCAAAATTTCGACTTTTTTGAATGTTTTGACTATTATTTGTAAATTCAATCTTTTTAAAATAATTTTCATTACAAGAACTTGGTCTATTTTTTAAAATTTCCCTTTTTTTTGAAAATTTCAAACCTTGTTCAAAATTTTAACTATTTTTCGAAGTCTATTTCAAAGTTTTACGTAAATTTTACTTTTATTTAAAAAAAATCGATAAAACTTTGACTTTCCTGATAAGTAACACTATTTTTAATTTTTATTTAAAATTTTAACATTTTCGAGCATCTAGAAATTTTAAAAAATTTCGATTTATTTTGAAAATTTCGGGTTTAAAATTTTTAACTTTTTTGAAAATTTCGATTTTCAATAACTTTGACTATTTTCAAAATTTCTACCTTTTCTGGAAATGTTTAAATTTTTTGAAAATTTCAACTTTATTTCGAAATTTCGACTTTTTTTAATGTTTTGCCTTTTTTTGTGAATTCGATCTTTTTAAAATAATTTTCATTATGAGAACGTTGTCTATTTATTGAAAATTTTCCTTTTTTTTTTGGTGAAAATTTCGACTTTATTTCGAAATTTCAACTTTTTTTGATGTTTTGACTTTTTTTGTGAATTCGATCTTTTTAAAATAATGTTCATTATGAGAACGTTGTCTATTTGTTGAAAATTTTCAAAAATTTCAAACCTTGCTTGAAATTTTTACTATTTCTCAAAGTATATTTCAAAGTTTTTCGTAAATTTTATTTTTATTTTTAAAAAATTGATAAAATTTCGTTTTTTAATAAGTTGAACTCTATTTTCGATTTTTATTTAAAATTTTAACATTTTTTAGCATCTTTCGACTTTTCTGATAAGTTGAATTCTATTTTCGATTTTTATTTAAAATTTTAACATTTTTGAGCTTCTGGAATTTTTTAAATATTTAGATTTATTTTGAAAATTTTCTCAACAACTTCGCCTTTTTTGGAAATTTCTACTTTTTCTGAAAATTTATTACTTTTTTGAAAACTTGTACATTTTTGATTTTGTTTTTGGAGAAAATTTCGACTTTATTTTAAAATTTCGACATTATTTCAAAATTTCAACTTTATTTCAAAATTTTGACTTTTTTTAATGTTTTGACTTTTTTTGTGAATTCGATCTTTTTAAAATAATTTTCACTATGAGAACTTTGTCTAGTTTTTAAAAATTTTCCCTTTTTTGTGAAAATTTCCATTTTTTGGAAATTTAAAACCATATTTAAAAATGTAACTATTTCTCGAAGTTTATTTTAAAGTTTTGCGTATATTTTACTTTTTAAAAAAAAAATCGATAAAATGTTTACTTTCCTGATAAATTAAACTCTATTTTGAATTTTAATTTAAAATTTTAACATTTTTGAACATCTGGAAATTTTTAAATAGTTTAACTTATTTTGAAAATTTTGAGTTCCAAATTTTTGAAAATTTGATCTCTCAACACATTCGCCTTTTTTTCTAAATTTCTATTTTTTCTGGAAATTTTGTACTTTTTTGAAAAATTGTAGTACATACTTTTTTGATTTTGATTTTGGTGAAAATCTTTTTCAAAATTTCGATTATATTTAACGTTTTGAGTTTTTTTGTAAATTCCAACTTTTTAAAATAATTTATACCATAGAACTTGGACTATTTTTTGAAAATATCCATTTTTTTTTAAATTTCAAACCTTGTTTAAAATTTTAACCATTTATAACCAAAATTGTATGTAAATTTTACTTTTATTCTAAAAAAAATCGATGAAATTTTGACTTTCCTGATAAGTTGAATTTTTCAACATCTTGACTGTTTTGAAATTTTGGACTTTTGCAAAATTTTCAATATTTTTTGAAAATTTAAACTATTCTTCATCAAAATTTTGACCTTTTCTCGAAGTTGACGTTTTTAAAATGTGGACTTTTTAAAAATATCTACATTATTGAAAATTTGGATCTTTTTTAATAATTCCTACTTTTTTAATTCAGACTTTTCTGAAAAATTCGATTATTTCAAACCGTTTTTTTTTTGAAAACGTTTACATTTCCGGCCTAATATTGTACCTTAAAATGTTCATTTTTAAATAATACATGCAACAAAATTTTAAATCTGGATTTTCCCCTGACATTTCGGTATTTTTCTTGTATATTTTTGGATTTAAACTCGAAACTTTTACTTTGATCTCGAGATTTTAATTTTTTATCAGAATATTTTAAAAACTTGAAATACAGAACTTGTCCTCTGAAACCAAGAAAGACAGTATCTCTCTGAAGATGACAGCTTGGCTGTCGAAACGCGTTAGAGCAACGTTTGTTGTGTTTTTTTAATCTTTCTTGGTTTTAGTGGACAAGTTCTGTATTTCAATTTTTGAAGATAACCAAGGACCAGTCCGTTCCACCAAAAGAATATTTTTATAAAAATTTGGAGTTTGTAAACGATTTTTTTATAATTCCAAGCATATAAAGTTTTAATTTTTACTTTTTTCTAAGATTTCGATTATGAAGTAGCAACTTAAGGACAATAATAAAGCAAATTATGTTTTTTGGAAACTTTTATTTTTTTTGTCAACATTTTGGGATTACACTTTTACGTTTTACCTTTTTTTTTAATTAATACCTTTACAAACTCAAATTTCAACTTATTATCAAATTTTTGACTTCGTTTTCGAAATTTTAATCTTACTTTCGAAATGACCATGGTTTTCTCGAGATGAAATATCAAAAAAAACTGGAAATTTTCTTAAACTTTTTTGTTACTATTTCTGAGGAGTTTTTTTTAAACTTTCGATATATTTTTCGTCATTTCAGGAATACACTTTCAATTCCTATTTTATTGCTAACATTTCGAATAAAAAGGTCATTATTTTTATCAGATAAGCTTCGTCCAAAATTGTTTTTCTGAAAATTTCCAAATTTTATTTCAAGTGGAAAATTGCAAAATAGCCTCCCCCATAGCAATTATTTTGTGGCCCTCCTGTCTAGAGTAAAAAAGTACCACATTAAAGCTAGTTATATGTCGATTTCAATAACGTAATAATATACTGCGTGTTCTCTTTAAAGAAAACAGTTACTGAAAAATTCGGAGTATGTTGTTCCACTAGGAGAATCCTATATGATGAAACATCATATTTTTATTTATTTATTTATTTATTTTTATGGAACGGACTGGTCCTTGGTTGTCTCAAAAATTGAAATACAAATCTTGTCCCCTGAAACCAAGAAAGATTAAAAAACAGAACAAAGGTTGCTTTAACGAGTTTCGATAGCCAAGCTAGCGTCTTCAGAGAGATACTGCAACCTTTGTTGTATTTTTTAATCTTTCTTGGTTTCAAGGGACAAGATTTGTATTTCAATCAACCTTTTATGTGAAAACTACCAAAACCCTTTGGCTAATATCTTGTGAAAATTGAGATATTACTGATAAGTTTATAATGTGTGTACAAAATATTTTCTAATTTAGTCCCTTTAGCATTCTGGCTTTGGACATTGCTTAATCGATGTGAGCCTGAAATGTCAGTCTTTTGTGGAGTATTACTCCTAGATAGTTTGCCTGAAGTCTCCAGTCGACGTTTTGCCCATGGACATGATATATGTTCATGGTGGTCCAACATATGGTTGAAGTCTTCTTCTGGTGAAGAAAACTCTTCTAATTTAGTGTGCTGCTGTTAATTTTTGTTATGTTTACGTATGTTTCTTACTTGATCGGTATTTTAAACAGACAACTGAACAAACCATAACCTTAAAGAAATATTTTATTGATTTGATGTAACAGTGGAAGAAAAATCTGTTATTGTTGAATCCTATTTTTGAAAAGCCCAAAAAAGCAGTCATGAAAGGATCTCTTCAATTCCTGATAGTACTGCAGAATTTTTATGTCAAGGTTAAATGTCAATTTGGTGAGTACGAATCTAGTAAGGAACGTACGTGAATATATCAAAAAAATGACAGTAGTACAATATATTAAAAAACTTTTGTACACTTGATATTACCTTGGAGCTAAAGATCGAAACTTCTGCATTCAGTTATTTTTTCATAAAAGCTAACTTAACAAAAAAACAGGCAAATTTAAAAAACATAGCATCGTTGTACTGTGGATGGAATATTCTTTTAGAGGTGATAATAATCTGTAGGATGTTTCATTTAAGAGAAAAAATTGAGTAGACAATTTTAAACCACTCTATATAGTCAAAAATATTTTTAAGGCATTTACGTAAGAATCACTAAATGTCTTATAATTTTTTTCTTTTTTCGTTTACGTCCAAAATACAAAAATAAAAAATCTAAAAGTTACCTTTTATTATTAAGTGAAGCATCGTTATTAATTCCTTGAATGGAAGAACAGTTTTTTTCAGTATTGCCTCGAACTGTTAAAAATAAGCATATAATTAACAAACATTTTGTACTGAACTCTTTTTTCATCCTATTCACTCTCTTCAACCTAGTTTTTACTAACTTAATGTCAAATAAAATAATTATTAATCTACGTTCGCATATTTTCAAATTCACAAATAAGTCGAAGCAGATAACCCCATTTGAAGTTGTTAGTTACATAAATTATTACGTCTAACAGTCAGTCACTCATGAAAATTCTTGATAAGAAACGTTTACGCGTATATTTCGTGATTTGCTGATTAGTTCCCGGTCATTTTAAATACACATGTACCAGTACTACACGAATTGAAACATTTATTAATAAACATTAATTATTCTTTAAGTGGTGCAGATATAATCCTGTCAAATGATATTACGAAACATATACAGTGCTAGTATGTAATTTGGAATAAATTCAGTAGATCAAAGACAGTTTTTTTTTCGAAAATATGCTCGGACACGTCAATTAATATTTTAATTTGGGCTCTGTTTGTGTAGGAAAATTTTATATAGAATGTCCCAAATTTAAGATATGATATCATCGACAATTTTTTTAAATAGCAACCCCATTTTTTTCTTGATGATTCCTAAAGATATATCAAGTTACATATGCATACCAAATTTAAATTTTTTATTTCTTGTAATTTAAAAGATATTTAACAAATATTAACTAATTTGAAAAATCAAGGAATCTGATTCAACTCAATAATCTTTCTTTAATACATGTTCAAAATGTTGTCCATTTACTAACTGACAATACCCCAAATGGAAATGAATCTCGTTTTGAACATTTCTAATTACTTCGCGGAAATTAGTTTCCACTCCTGTCTTATTCGTCCTTTCAACTCCTCAATATTTGCAGGTTTGGTCTTCAAAATATTGCTCTTCAAATACCCCCATAGGAAATAGGCTATAGGTGTTAAGTTCGGAGACCTGGATGGCCATTCAAAAGAGCCTCTTTTACCAATCCATCTGCCTGGAAATACATCATCCAAATACTCACAGGCAGGTCTTGCAAAATGAGAAGGGGCACTGACTTGTTGAAATCGTTTCTATTGGGGCATCAGCTTCGACCGGATCAGGAAACAAAAGAGCTAAATCAGGAATTAGGCTCTTCCTGTATATATATATATATATATATATATATATATATATATATATATATATAATCAATCTCTCTTCTACCTTTCGGTGTCGGGATTAGTAATAATAGCTATTGTCTTTGCCTCTAGTCATTTTCCAGGAATTTTTTCCACTCTTTTCTATCTTGTGCTAATTGTTTTGCCTCTGTTGTTGTATGTTTTTTTCTCCTGAGTATTTTTCCTATTATGTTGTCCCAGGTTTCTTTCGGTCTGCCTCTATCCCTTTTGATGGCTGGCTTTGCCTCCCATACTCTTTTTACTAATCTGCTATCCTCCATCCGTTGTAAGCGTCCCCACCATGCCAATTGCCTTTGTTCAACATATTCTAATACTGGTCTTGTTTCGAGTTCTGCTCTTATGTCCGTGTTCCTTATTTTATCTCTTCTTGTGATTCCTTTGACTGTTCTTAGGTATTTCATTTCTATGGCTTGTATTCTATTTTTCATTTTTCTCTCCAGTATCCATGTTTCGCTTCCGTACGTGAGTATAGGTCTGAAGATTGTATGGAATATTGTTATTTTTGTATTTTTCGAAATTTCCTTCCTTCTGATAAATCCGTCTTTTAGCAGATGGTATGTGCTTATGGCTTTTTGTGTTCTCTCCATTATGTCCCTTTCTTGGCTTCCACTGCTGTCTATTATTGTGCCAAGATACTTGAATTGTGTCACCTGTTCGATATCGTTATCTTGAATCTTTATGTTAATCTTTTCTTGTTTCATTGCTATCAACATCATAACTTTGCTTTTTTTGGTATTTATTTGCATCCCGTCTTTTTCTAATATACTGTTCCATGTATTTATGTTATGCTGTAATCCTTTTTCTGTATAAGTCATTATTAGTAAGTCGTCTGCAAATGCGCATTGTCGAATTTGTACTGGTTTTAGTTTCCTCATTCCCACGTGGAGTTCTTGCGTGTCTTGTTTACTTTCTTTAATTAGGTGGTCCATGAAAATATTGAACAGCGCGGGGCTTAGAGCACCTTCCTGCCTTAACCCATTTTTCGTTTCGAATGTTTCAGAAGTTTTATTGTTTTTAATTACTTGATTTAGGTTCTTCTTGTACATACTTTTTATTGCTTGTATTAATTTTCTATTTATGCCCATTTCTTGTAAGATGTTCCATATTTTCTTACGACTAACCCTATCGAAAGCTTTTTCCAGGTCGATAAATGCAAAGTATGCTTTTGTTTTACTAAGTCGAGTTTTTTTTATTATCTGTTTTATTGTGAATATATGATCATGTACGCTTCTTCCTGGTCGAAATCCACTTTGTGCTTCGTCTAGATTTGTTTCTGTATATGGTTTTAATTTTTTTTCTAACATTTTTTCACATACTTTCAGAGCTGTGCTTAGTATTGTTATTCCCCTGTAATTAGTGCATTCTCTTTTATCTCCTGTTTTATGAATGGGTAATATTATGTCTCTTTGCCAATCTTCTGGTATTTTTTCTTCTCTCCATGCGCTATTACATACTTTCAATAATAGTTCTGTTGCACTTCCTCCCATATATTTTAAGATTTCTGATGTTATTTTGTCGTATCCTGGAGCTTTCCCATTTTTAAGCGACTGAATTGCTTCTGTAATATTTTCCAGTTTAAAGACTTCTTCTATTTCTTGTTCTTCGATTATGCAATCTGTATCTTCTACTACTTCTTCTTCTTCTTCTTTTTCTTCATATCGGGTTATTTGCAATAAACCTTGAAAATATTTTTTCCATCTATTTATTACTTCAACATCGTCTGTAAATATATCTCCTCTCTCGTCTTTTACTGTTGTGGTGTTCCCTGTTGCCCCACCCCTCTCATGTTCTTAATTGTTTTATAGAATAGTTTTTGGTTGTCTTTGCTATTTTCTTCCAATTTCTTGCCAAACTTTTTCCAGTTTTTTTGTTTTTCTGGTTTCACCTTATTTTTCACTATCAACCTTTGGTCTTTATATTCTGCATAATTTTCTTCTGTTCTGTGTCTTAAATATTTTCTCCATTTTTCTTTTTTGTCTTTTATTTCTTGATTTATCTCTTGGTTCCACCATGAGGTTTGTTTCTTATTCTTATTTACTTTTAATACACCACATGACTGTTTTGCTGCGTCTAAAATATTTGTTTTAAAGTGTCTCCAGAGTTCTTCCACTTTTTTGTTTTTTATGTCTTTGTTTGTTAATATATTTTCTATAAGTTGTTTAAAATTTATTTTAACCTTTTCTTCTCTTAATTTATGTACACTTATTATTTCATAATTTGTTTGTCTTGTTCCATTTGTGTCATTGCTCTTATTTTTCTTGTTTGTTGATTTTAATTTAGCAATTACCATGTAGTGATCTGTATTTATTTCTGGTCCTCGTCTGGCTCTGACATCTTTTACTACTTTTCTGTTGTTCTTTTCCACAAGAATATAATCAATTATGGACTTTTCTGTATTGTGTTTACCTTTCCTGGTATATTTGTGGATATCTTTGTGTTTATAGAAGCTGTTTAAAACTATTAGGTTATTCAATTTACAGTATTCTATTAATCTTAGCCCGTTATTGTTTTTTTTTATCTTCACCGTGTTTTCCTACTACTCCAAAATTTATTTCTTCTTTTCCTACTCTTCCGTTAAGATCTCCTGCTACGTATATATTTCCTTTGGCTAACTCTGTTATTTGGTTCATTAATTCCGAGAATTTATATTTTTCCTCTGTTTTTTCATCATCATTCGGCCCGTATGCATCCAAAATGGTCACAATTTTCATCATTTCTACTATCAGGAGTCTCTCTGAGTGCGCTTCCCACTTCCTCACTCCTTTTGTGTATCTTTTATGTATTATGCACCCTACTCTTGCATCTGCTCGTTTTTCTTTGGATACTCCTAAATATACCAGTAAGTGCCCATCTTCTAATGTTATTTCTCCTTGACCTTTTTTTTCGTTTCCGTTATGGTCAGCAGATCCACATCAGCCTTATTATACTCATATACCAATTCTTGTTCTTTTCCATTTATTCCTCTTATGTTCCACGTTGCAAGCTTCCAAATCTTGGTACCTGCTTTCTTTTTTTGTTTTATGCTTACAATTTCGGTACTACTTGCTATGTTAACACTTTTTTTCCTAAAGTTATTCTTATTTGCTTTGCCCTTGTTTATATTAGCAATTTTTCTTAATTTACTTTTTTTTTTGTTCTTTAGCCTTATCCTCTTCCTTATCCATTGCCGTTGTCGTCTTTATGTGATCCTTTAAGTGATTTTTTATTAGTTTTTTGACATTGGAGTTATTATTTCTCTTTTTGAGTCATCCCATCTCCAGTCGACACCTTCAACATTTATTTTGTTGTACCCAACTTTAATTGTTTTTCATTTCTTAACTTTTTAGCTTTCTCTCTAATTACTTTTTGTTTATTTCTTTCGTTTTTTGTCATATCCTCTGTTATGAATATTCTATGATTCTTCGCTTTCTTCAGTTTGTGTTTGTTTTTTAGGATATTTATTTTCTCAAATTCATTTCCTAATTCAATTAGGCATGTTGTATTTTCAAGTTTGATCACTTTTTTGACATTGACTTTTATTCCTACATATTGTTCTAGTATGCTTTTTATTTCTTCCATTTGTCTTGCTATATCTTTGTTTTCTAGCGGTAAACCGTTTATAACTATTTTGTTTTTTCTTTTTTCTTTTACTAGACTTTCTACGGAGCGTTTTACTTCTTTTATTTCTTCAACAGTTCTTTTATTTTCCTTTTTTATGTGTTCGTTTTCTTGTTTCAATGCAGTGTTTTCTTGTTTAATTTTCACTATTTCTCCCATGACTTTTGTTTGTTCATCACCTATTTTTAATAATTTTTCTTTTATTTCCTTTTGTTCAGCTATCATCTGGCGCATCATATTTAGTAAAGCGTCGAGTTTATCTTCTTCTTCTCTTGTATTCTTTTTCATTGGTGTTCCTAAAAGTTTTGCTGCTCTTTCCAAAGAAGTCTGCTAGATCTTCAGCGCTTTTCCTTCTTTTTCCTTCTCCAGTAGTATGTTCATCCTCGCTATCCATTTTATTTCTATACTTATTGATTTTTGGTATAGTCCTGTTTATGATTATTTGCCGACGGTAGATTTATTTCCAATATTTTCTAAGCATAGAAAATATCCTGTTTTCGGATGAATCAACGTTTATGTTAAATGGTGAGCTAAATCGTCAAAATCGTCGTTACTGGGCAGACAACAACCCACACTGGATGAGGAAAGGCCACACTCAACATTCAGAGAAAGTTAATGTTTGGGCAGGGATTGTTGGTGATCGAGTTATAGGACCAATTTTCTTCGAAGGAAATCTCAATGGGGCAGGATATTTAGAATTGTTACAGGAAGAGCGAATTTGATGGTTGACCTCTGAAGTAAACGGACGCGAGTCGAGTACCCGTCAATAAATAACCCAGAAATTGGGCCTTATTACGATAGATTTTCGACAAATAGTCAAAGAACAAAGAGGTGAATAATAGTGAGTGAGATTAGACAATTAAAAGTGGAAAAAGTGCAGTAAAATAGCAAACAAAGGCGGTAAGAGGGTATAAATATAATAAAACAAACAGGTGAAACAAATAGAAGGTCGCAAGTTATCGCGAAGAAATTGATAAATAGTGATAAAAACATCGACTTGTGAAGTGAAACGGCGAGCCAGTTTAAAATTTTTTCTGATGATGTAATGTTAACAGTATATTATGCTGTTAGTATTGGAGCAACGTTTACCTTCTATCAAAAATCGCCACTGGCGCCTAAGAAGTTTGAGCTTCAAAAATGGGTGGTCGGCACTAGGGTTTGAACTCCCGACCTCTTGGTAAAGTCAAGAGAAAGAGGCAGCACTAACCTAACTAATTTTTATATTTTCAACACTTGCTTGGTTGAATGGTTTAATATTTCTAACTCATATACCATTGTAGTATCACAATTTAGAAATATCTATAAAATCTTAAATTTATCGGACCTTTTACGTTTTACACAAGCTTCAACACATTTTATTTCGTACTCATTAAAAAAAATACCTCCAGCTCTCAACACAGTTTTTCGAGGCATCCATCAAATTCAAATTAATTTCCGAAGTACTACATGCAGATTGATATGTAATTAATAGCAATGAATAATTCATTCCCATTCCGCTTACTAGAAAATGTCCAAAGAATGAAACTTAAAATCAGCTGTCACACAAAAGCACCCTTTAAGTGCCATTACACAATATGGACAAACAATTGACTATAAAGACTTCGATAACGGAGACATACGGAATAAATTTAATGCTTTGTTACCCACGAATAATCGAAGATTTTCAAAACACCACAATGTGCGTCAACCCCATTACATATAAGCACACTCTAAAATGTTTCATTTTTAAAGAACACTCATGACGGCTATTGTTTTTGTTTTAGATTTTAATTTCGATTAAGACTAAAGTACTCCGACGGAAATGGTAATAAACTGAAGCTGAACGGTTAAACTTGATGGCTAATACTTATTGTTTTTTTAACAATATTAATCTCAAAGAAATAACGAATGTAGTTTTAGAATTGTTTAAAAAAAAAGCTCGAATTTTTAACTTATTAAACTCTTTATTTTAAGAAAAAAAGATTCACATTTTTCAAGAAACCTTTCACCTTTATTGTTGTTTTTGGTTCACAAAAACATTGTTTTTGTTAAGTAATAATGTTACTGTCAGGGCTTCGAACCGGAACTGAACCGAAAACCGGTAACCGAAAAAAACCGTTATTTTTGTGGGAACGAAAACCGGAACAGAACTGAAAAAAATAACGGTTTATTTCATTTCGTTGAATTGGTATGTTCTTAAAATAATTTTTACTTTACCCTAAAGATTGGGATTTTTTAGAAATATTCTTTTCAAAATTTTACACAAATTCATGCAACTTACTCAAAAATTACGAGTTTACTTTAAAGAACTTTTTTTTTGAAGGTTCAATTAGAAACTTACAATGTTCACTCTTTCTGAGAAAATGTTGATTTTATTCTCAAAATTTCAAGCCAAATTGAATTTTGAGTTGTATAACTTGAATATTCCTTTTTCAAAATTTTCGGCTTTTTTTTGATATTTGATCCTTTTTCTCGAAATATTTTTTTACCTTTCCTAAAATTTCGAGTTTAAAATAAAAATTTTATGTGCTATTGTAAATATGGTCTCAAGCATTGGAGTCTTTTTCATTGAAGCCCAGTTTCATGGCAATTTTATTTGCAAATTCGAATTTTTTCGAAAATTCCAACTTTTTCTTCAGAACAAACACTCAAAATTTATTTTTTTTCTCAACCTTGGATTTTCCCTTTTATAATCTAATACCCCTATTTTTTGAAGACATTAATACAAATCTCGAGTTTTCTTGACTTTTTTCCTTCAAATTTCACTTTAATTTAAATATACCAATTTCTCGAAATTTCAAATTTTTATGATTTTTTTGCGATGCTGACTTCATAAAACCTTGCAAAGTCCTGAATTTGGTTTTTTTTCTCAAAATTTGCGATAAAACGTCGCTATTTCTAATTTTTCCTAGAAATTGGGAATTTTAGTCAAAATTTCAAAAGAAAAATGCAACATTTATATTCCAATTTAAAGCCGGTATCTTGGAATTGAAGTCGAAATTTTGAGGTTAAACTTGAAACAATGACATGTTAGAAAATGTCTAATTTAAACTTCCAATTTTTATCTGGTTTTGTTTACGCTATATTTAACTTTTTTGTTAAAATTTCGACTTTAGTCCCGAAGCTGCGAATTTTTTTTTTTGGATTCATTTGAATTTAGGCAGCATCAAAATCGACGTTTAGATAAGTCTTGAATTCGTTTTGTAGAATTCGTTCAAAATTTAAAAATTGGTCATTTTTAAAATTAGATTCTTCAGCAAAATTAAAAAATTTCTGGAACGGGCGAATTTTAAAAAAATGCCGAAGTTAACACAAAAACTCAAACTTTAAAAAAAATGGTAATTTCGGAAAAAACTTTGAATTTTGAATGAAACTATATTAACTTCGAAGAAAGTCCCGATTTTGATGAAAAAAGGTAAACATTTTCAAAAAAGATTAAAATCCCGAAAAAATTCAAATATTTCAAAAAGTTGCAATTGTGAAAAAGGTGAAAATTTTTGAGAAAAAGTCGGAATTATCAAAAAAAGAAATTAAAACTTCGAGAAATTGTAAAAAGTTTGAGCTAAAGTGGAAATTTTCAAAAAAAAAGGTTAAAGGTTTTCAAAAAAAAAATGTTTCCATCTGGAGGTTTTGGACAGTAAGTGCCAAACGTTAGCACAGGCGATCGCCCAATCTCAGCATCTGGTGGTGTATACAGAAGTCGGAATCAGCACGGCCGCCAAAATCCCTGATTATCGACTTCATCAAAATTGACGTTTAGTTAAATCTTGAATTCGTTTTGTAGAATTCGTAAAATCTAAAAATTGGTAATTTCTAAAACTAGATTTTTCAGCAAAATTAAAAAATTTCTGAAACGGGCGAATTTTAAAAAAATGCCGAAGTTAACACAAAAACTCGAACTTTAAAAAAAATGGTAATTTCGAAAAAAACTTTGAATTTTGAATGAAACTATATTAACTTCGAAGAAAGTCCCGATTTTGATGAAAAAAGGTAAACATTTTCAAAAAAGATTAAAATCCCGAAAAAATTCAAATATTTCAAAAAGTTGCAATTGTGAAAAAGGTGAAAATTTTTGGGAAAAAGTTGGAATTATCAAAAAAAGAAATTAAAACTTTGAGAAATAGTAAAAAGTTTGAGCTAAAGTGGAAATTTTCAAAAACAAGGTAAAGGTTTTCAAAAAAAAATTTTTCAACCTAATTATATTATAAAAAATTCAATAATTTGAAAAAAAATGAAATTTTGAGTAAAAAAACTTTGTGTTGTCAAATTTTTTTACAAGAAGTGAAAATTTTGAAAAAAAGAGGAAATGTTCCGAAAAAATCAAATTCTGAAAAAGTTACAGCTTCGAGAAAAAGTCGAACTTTTGATGATAAAAGGTAGAAATTTTCAAAAAAAGTCTAAATTCTCAAGAAGGTTCGAAAATATTTAAAAAATCGAAATTTTAAGAAAAATTTAATTTTTCTAAAAACAAAAACTATTTTTCAAATAGAAGTTTAGTTTGCTACATAAAAGCCGAAACCTCAAGAAAAAGTCGAAATTTACAAAAAATCCCAGTTTTCAAAAAAGATCAAAGCTTTGAGAAATTCTCAAAAATTGGACAAGGTCAAAAATTTTAAAAAACAGGGTAGAAGTCAATTTTTATAAGCATTATTAAATTTACAGAAAAAAATCCAAATTTTGAAAAAAAAAGTAACAATTTTGAGAAAAGATCGAAATTATGTGTAAATATTTTCAAAAAATTCAGTTTTGGAAAATAAATTAAAATCCTACAAAAAGGTCAAACTAATAAAGTCTTGCGATTAATAAAATAATTAAACTTTTGAAAAAAATGGAAGCTAAAATAAAATACATTTGAATTTCAAAGTTGTCAAAATATAAAGACGAAATGCTTTAAAGAAATCGAAAAATGTTTAAGAATTTTCAATAAAAATCAAAGGCAGACTTTTGAAAAAGTAATCATTTTTAGAAAGTCAGAATTTTGCGAAAAAGTGAAAATTGAAAAAAGTTGGATAAAAAAAACAAACACTCAAGAGAGTCTACATTTGCAAAAAGTTAAAACTTTGAAAAAATTCAAATATTTAAAAAGAATTGAAATGTTTTGAAAAAATCGAATTTAAAATTAGTTAGATTTTCAAAAAATAATATGAAATTTTGAGTCTGAAGTTTCTGATAAATACAAAAATAAGCTCAAATATTCAAACTTCGAGATCAATTCCAAATATTCAAAAAAGTTTGAAATTTTCAAAAAATAAAATCTTTAACGAGACCAAAAGTTATAAAAATGTTAAAAAAAATGAAAACCAACCAAATAAGACAGCATTTTGAGCAATTTGGAATATTCAAATTATCAAAATTTTTAAAAAAATCGAAATTTTCAAAATCAAATTTATATTTCGAAGATTTGGAAGTCGAAAAAAGATCGACTTTGTGAAAAAGTGGGTTGTTATTGTCGAAATTTTCGAAATAAGTCAACATTGTCAATAAAAATTGAAAAATGGAAATTTTCAAAGAGTATATAACCAAAGGATCCTTCCTCTTTTTTCACTAGGCTAAGGCGCGGGAGTCAGCTAATGTTTTTTATAAAGTTGGAGGTTCTTTGAAGTTTGAACCCAAAATGAACCCAGAGTCCAGAGTAGCCTGAAATTTTTAAACTCGAAAAATTGAGAAATATTTTCTTCTTGAGCATTACCAGAGTATTGAAATATACAGAACTTATCCCTTGAAACCAACAAAGATTAAAAAACACAGCAAACGTTGCTCTAACGCTTTTCAATAGCCAAGCTGTCATCTTCAGTTTTGTATTTCAATTTTTGAAAATAACCAAGGACCAGTCCGTTCCACCAAAAATTACCAGAGCAGTTATTTACTGTACTATTTAAAAAAAGGGAGAGAATATTTCCTGAATTATGTTAGAAAGTCAATTTAAATAAAAACTATTAAACAGTTTTAAAAAATGAATCACCCGGAACTAAACCGAAAACGGGAAAAAACTGCTATTTTAGTCGAAACGAAAACCGGAATGGAACCGATATGATTTTTTTCCCGGAACGAAAACCGAAAACCGGAATGAAAAAATAATGGTTCGATGCCCTGGTTACTGTTTTCTATTTAGTGTATTTTGAGTTAAATTAAAATTTTAAGTTAAAATTCCAAAAAATAAAACCCGAAATTTTAGTGAAATCTAAAAGTATCTCTCTCGAAATTTTAACTACAAAAAATTTCAACTTTAAGTTTAAATATCTGACTTTATTTATAAAATTTAGAATCTAAACTCGAATCACTACAACTGCACAATAACTCACTTATGTACTTCTAACTACTAACTCACTAATTACACTGACTGACTCTAACTAACTCACTTGATGGAAAGCTGACCGCCTTTTATAGTTTTGGCTCCCGGCTTCTAGAACTTTTCGGCAGATAAGGCTTATCGTTTGTCGACATTTCTGGAACGCTTATCTGCCATTTGTTTCGTTATCGCGACCGCTTTCTCCTTAATCAAGAATTTCATGCAAATTCAGGACCTTCATCAATGCAATAATGTATTAAATTCCTCTGACAGGCTATTGGACTTATTATTATCAAATTTTAATTGTCATGTTCTGAAATCCACATTTCCTTTAGTTCCTGAAGATGCATATCATCCTGCGTTTGACATTAATGTTACTCTATCTTGTCAGCGGTTTATTAATTTTGATGTTAATCATCAAGGCTATCATGCCAAATCATTTAATTTTAAAAAAGCGAACTACCTACTGCTATATGATTTATTATCTAATATTGACTGGAGTATACTGGAAACATTTAATGATGTGAACATTGCTTGCTCTACCTTCTACAAAATCCTGACGAATACATTCGAATCTGCTATTCCGAGATATACACAGAAATCAAATTGTCGTACATGCTATCCACCATGGTTCGATTCCCATTTAATAAAGTTAATAAAATTTAAAGGCAGTTTACACAAAAATTATAAGCGTACTCGCAATTCCAATGTATATGAGAACTTTAAATATTATAAAGCATTATGCAAAAAAATAGGTGACCAATCTTACAAAGAATATCTCTTGAACGTCCAGAATAGCATTTCCAATGATCCTAAAAAGTTTTGGTCTTTTATTCAAATAAAGAAAGGGAGAACAAGAATTCCTGGTGTTATGTCTTATGGAACTGCACAATTGTCCACTCCTGAAGAGATTGTGGATGGGTTTGCAACTTTTTTTAAAAGTGTATACATAACACCCAGTAACACTCATAATTCAGATAATACGGCTACCAAATACTTCTCTCATTTTCCTGATACAGTCTCTATTTTGAATATAACTGAAGCTGAAATATTAGAGGCACTAAAACGGTCAAAGGATAAGTTTACTTCTGGACCAGATGACATTCCCAGCTTTCTGCTGAAAGATTGTGCTAACGTGTTTTCTAAACCGTTCACTATTCTATTTAATTTGTCTCTAAAAACATCTGAATTTCCGTAGCTGTGGAAACAGGCATGTATTACTCCAGTGTTTAAAAAGGGTACTACAACGCAAATAAGCAACTACAGACCAATTTCGCTACTTTGTAACTTTGCAAAGATATTTGAGTCGATTTTATACAAGCGCATACATGCATCAATAAAAAATTTTATATCTGAGAATCAACATGGTTTCGTTGAGAAACGATCTACTGTAACAAATTTAGCTTCTTTCTCTCAGTATGTGGCTGAAATCATTGACCGTCATGGACAAGTTGATTGTGTATACACAGACTTTCAAAAAGCCTTTGATCAAATTGATCATTTTATTCTCTTGCAAAAATTGCAACTTTATGGATTTTCAGACCGGCTGATACACTTTTTTATGTCATACCTAACAAATAGGGAGCAATTTGTCAAATATCGAAATTTTAAATCTAACACGTTCAGCCCAACATCGGGAGTTCCGCAAGGCTCAAATCTCGGTCCTTTGATCTTTGTCTTATTCATCAATGATATTGTTTCTGTTATAAAATCATCCAAACTGCTTTTGCAGATGACTTAAAATTCTTTAGTTCCGTATCTTCTAATGAGGACTGTGTATTAATTCAAAAAGACATTGATGCTGTTGTTAAGTGGTGCAATGATAATCGGCTTTCTTTAAATATATCTAAATGTAATGTTGTTTCCTACTCAAGAAAAATCAATATAATCAAGCATGAGTATGAAATTAATAGTGTCATTTTAAGCAGATGTAAATCCATAAGGGATCTAGGAGTTATTATGAATAGTAGTTTTAACTTTGCTTTGCACATTACTGAGGCACTTTCATCAGCATATAAACATATGGCTTTCTGTGTAGAAATTGTAAGGATTTTAAAAACAAGAAATCTTTAGCATTATTATTTCAGTCGCTAGTAGTAACACGTCTTGAATATGGCTCCCTTATCTGGTTTCCAATATATAATACTCATATCACAGCGTTAGAGTCAATTCAAAGGCGTTTCCTCAAATTCTTGTGTTTCATTGAAGATGATGTCTACCCAGCTAGAGGCTGTGACCATAACGTTCTTTTAAATCGCTTCAATTTTATCAGTCTACAAACCCGAAGAATAACACATGGAATGAATTTCTTATACGGACTCCTCAATAATTGTATAGATTGTCCAGACTTACTTCCAAGATAAACTTTTTGGTGCCAAGACAGAGTGCAAGATCAAAACAAATGTTCTATTGTGAGAATAGTCGTACTAACGCTATGGGCAGGTCTCCGCTAGTGATTCTCACAAAATATGCTAATGGTATTGCGGACAGTTTTGATTTCTATTCAGACAGTCGGGCCAAATTAAGAAAAACTATCGAAGAGACGTTTAGCCACATTTCCTTATAATTAATTTACTTTATTTATCTAATAATTAATGTTTTCTTCGGGTAATTATTTTGTATAATTGATAATTATTTATTTTTTCTTATGATCAAGTGCATCTACTCCCATCAATTTTTATTTTTTATTTTGTTTCTGTAATTGGGGCCTAAACCCTGTTGAAATATAATAAACTATTATTATTATTATTATTATTATTATTATTATTATTATTATTATTATTATTATTATTATTATTATTATTATTATTAACAGATCCTTCTAGAAACTTATTTTATTTACTAAATTCTACAATTCTATTCTAAATTCTATTCCATCTATTTACATTGCGTTACAGTATATTATGTGACTAAAATGTCCAAAAATTTATTCTTTTCTCGAACTTCGCTCCAAATTTTATCTTTTTGTAGAAATTTTCTAAAAATCATCCCTATTTTAATTTACCAACTCAGAAACGTACGTATTTTGGCGTTTTTTTTTTCTTATTAAACTCACCAGCTTTTTTTCAACATTTTTACATTATTTCATCATAATCGGTATATTATTAAAGTACAAAAATTACAAAATTACAAAATTAATTTGGTTCAAAAGTTTTCCTACTTCAATGCGGCATTTGAAGTGGAGTCATCCTACATTTAGTTACATTGTTATTATATGAACATTGAGGAAATAACGAAACTTCAATAGACGGCGCTCTTTGATGTGTATTAAGTTACGCTGATTTTGTACACAATAACATTTAACGTTTTGTTGCCGCAAAAGAGAAATTGGCCTCTGCAATGGATGTAATCAACCACAAAAATTTAACTTCCTTCTTATGTTCTACGTAGAGCAGGTAGTAAACAGAAAAGGTAAGTTCTGCCCAGGTTAAATATAAGTTGCATATAAAACTCTTGTTACTGAAATGGAATTGGATAGCATTATTTAAAAATTGATGCCGAAAAAACTACAAAATAATACATTTCATTGTAATAATAAAAATATAAAGATTAAATTAAAGGATTTAATTGGTGGACGCAAACGCCACAAAATTTCCAAATTCTTTGTCATCTATCGAATATTAATGAAGTTGAAGCGTTTGCCTGTCTGTCGACCGATAATTTCTTCGAGCTATTCTCCGTAAATTGATTTCCATGAAACTTTTACTAAAATGTGGAGTATTTTTTGGAGGACCTTTTAGGCTATTTCATTCCAGAAAGTTCAACCTTTCATTTTTAATACCTCAAGATTATCAAAGAAATAAGAAATAAAATTTAAACACAAAGGTTTGGAAGTCTTAAACATTTAAACAAAGTGTCCATGTTTTTATGAATTTAAATTTGAATAAGTCATCATTTTGAAAATTTTGATTCTTTAAAGCAGGGCTTCGAACCGGAACTGAACCGAAAACCGGAAAAAACCGTTATTTTTGTCGAAACTAAAACGGGAGCGAAACTGGTTTATTTCCTTTCGTAGAATTGATGTACTTAAAACAGTCTTTATTTTACCCTTAAGTGAGTAATTTTTTCTTAGAAATTTCAATTTCTTTTTCAAAACTTTCCACAAATCAAAGCAACTTTGATCTCAAAATTAAGAGTTTACTTTCAGTTTATCATTTCTGTTTAAAAATTAGATTAGAAATTAACAATATCCACAGTTTCTAAAAAGTGTTGACTTTATTCTCAAAATTTTAAGCCAAATTGAAATTTTAAGATTAAACTTGATTCTTTTTTTAAAATTTTCGACATTTTCTTGAAATTTCGACTTTTATCTGGATATTACTCAAACTATTTCTTTTCTTCTCTTCAAATTTCGGGTTTAAAATAAGAAAATATCCTCCGTTGTAATTTTAAAATAAAGCGGTAGCGTGCTTTTTATTTAAACTAGGGAAAATTCCTTACGATTTTATTTGCAAATTTGAGTTTTTCTGAAAATTTGAACTTTTTGTAGAAAACTCCAAATTTATTTCTTTCCTTAAATTTCGATTTTTCTTTCCTAATTTGATATCTCTTTTTTTGAAGTAATTAGTCAATTTTTCGTCTATTTATTTTTTCAAATTCCACTTTTTTAAGTATTTAATTTTTTTTCGGAATCTCAAATTTAAATTCTTTTGACTTATTAAAACTTCCTAAAATTCCACGATATGATTATTCTCTTAAAGTTCACGCTGAAATCTCGCTATTTCAAAATTAACCTTGAAATTTTTAAATTTTGATTCAAAAATTTAGAAAAAAATACAGTATTATATTTCAATTTAAAACTGGGATCTTGCAATTGGTGAAATTGGATTTTTAAATGGTTACATCTTAGAAAATGTCTAATTTAAACTTCCAACGATTTTGTTTACACTAAAATAGTAAACTTTATTCTGAAAACTTTAATTTTTTTTCTCAAGATTTCGACTTTAGCCTCGAAATTGCCATATTTTTTCAGATTGTTTAGAATTTAGACGTCAAAATTATGTTTTTTTTTTACATATTAATTCTTTTTGCGAAACTTCTGGTATAAACTCAACATTTCGGCCTTTGCTTCTTGAAATTTTGTGTCAAAAATCGATTCTCAAAATGTTCTCTCTTAACAGAATTTTTAGCAACAGCTAGATTTTTTTTTATAATTTGGTCTTTAAAATTGAAATTCCCGTTTTTTTTCCAAAAAATTTGTCGTTGATCTCGAAATTTAAATTTTTCCGTAGAAAATTGAAGTTTGGAAATAATTGAAACTGCATTTTTCGTGGATTCTTTATTTTTACGCTTAAAATATACATTTAAAATAAAAATTTCGAATTTTAGCTAAAAATATTGGCATAAATTAGATTTCAAATGCAAAAATGCTAATTTAAATTTGAATATTTTGTTATTTTTTATCTTGAATCTTTATTCAAAATTTCAAAAGTATATCCAAATTTCAAGAAAAAACTAACATTATTGGAAAAAGTCTAAGTTTTAAGGAAAAACTAATTAAATTTATGATTAGCAATTTTTCAAAATTAATCTCATTTTCAAGTTCTGGAAATTTTCAAGTTTTTGAGCTAAAACTCGAAACTTGCAAACTTAAACTTATAGTCCAAATCTTAACTTAAAATTCGAAAAAAATGTCTAGAATTAAAGAATAAAAATCAACATGTCGATAAAAAGGATTATACTTGCTAGAAAAAGACTAAATTTTATTTAAAGTCGAAGTTTTAGAGAAAAAAAGTTATAGTAGAAAGTACTAATCAAAACTTTCTGAAAAATGTTATTCTTTTTTTAGAAATTTTTTAGTTTTCAGCAACATTTCCAGAAAAAAAAACGAATATTTGGGTTTAAGGTTAATATTTTTAAATTAAGGTACAAATTTTGAAAATTCTTCTGTTAAATTGTAAAGTTCTTTTTTTGAAATTTTGACTGTTTCATCAAAATCTCAATTTAAAATTTTTCATTTTATATTTTGGGATCTTTTTCATTTTCATTTATATTTTTCATTTGATCTTTTTAATCCAACGTCCAAGAAAACAAGGCAAAATAGCAAAAATCAATTTTGGTAAAAAAGCAAATCAAAGTCAAAACTTCGCTAGAAAACCAAAATTATGAAAGAAAAGTCTCTTAAATTTTCGATTTTAATTGCCAAATTTTGTATATTATAGAACTTTTTAACTCTTGGGTAATTTAAGATTTTTATGAAAATTCCGAATTTAAATTTAAATTTAACAATCCTGCAACCTAGTTTGGAAATATTTAACGGAGAAATGTTAAATAAAATCAATAATGGTAATGTTTCCGACCAATACAATTTAAATTTAAAATTATTAAACTCGAAATTCCGGTTTAGTTTTTTATAAAGTTTAAGTTTTCTCGACATTTGAACTTAAATTGAACTCAAAATTCAGGGTTACAGTTTAAAATATTTTAACTTGAAAAATAAAAAATATTTTCCTTAAATTTTAGGCAAAGTCCGAGCAGCTGCATGTTGTAAAATTAAAGAAAAAAAAAAGACAGAACATTTTCTAAATTATGTTTGAATATCAATTTTTAATTTAAAAAATTTTTGAAAAATCAAAAAGATAAGTCATCTGGAACTGAACCGAAAACAGGAAAAAACCGTCATTTTTGTCGGAACTAAAAACGGAACTGAACCGATATAATTTTTTTACTGGAACGAAAACCGAAAACCGGAACGAAAAAATAATGGTTCGAAGTCCTGCTTTAAGGTGAAAACTTCTTTAGGCGCGTTGATTTTGGATAGGGGATAAACTGCGCTTTGGCCTGACAATCACGCTCTACCAACATGCCCTAATATTAAAAGTTCTGCAGTTAACGTTAGAGCATATCAAAGTGTGTTTCACTATCAATAAATATTAGATTCGTTTTCACACGATCAAGCATCCAAACCAAAGTAGGTCATTTTGATGGAATTTATTTTCAAATATTTCCAATATTCTGACTTGTTTAGTTTGGGAAAAAATCAGTGAGGTACATCTTGCTTATTAGTAACTTTTAATTTTACTAAATATATGCTAATCAATGTAGTCAGCTTAAAAAAAACAACTAATGTGAAAATCTCACATATGATATGACAATACAGTATTACAATATGCTGTGGGACGAACTCCATCCTGTCCGGTTCTTGTGACACTAATCGCCTGGATGGCTCAGACGGCAAAAAGCAAACCGCAGCCTGGCGATTATTTTATGAAAAAAGTAGTAACGCCCGAGGCGTGATTTGTAAGTTAGAACCCCATAGTTTAAAGCTTGGATAAATTCACAGCCTATTCAGCAGTCAGTCACTCAATAGATAATCCTTCGCTAAACGCTACTCTTACCCGGACCCCTGTATTTTTATTAAGCATCGCCTAAAGCAGGAGATTTACCATCAGGAGCAGTTGCCAAATTATAATACTCATCAATGTGAAAAGACTGAACTGATTTTTATGTCAATAACTAACGGTTGCAAGGTTTGTGATGGGTAGAGTGAAGTGGAGTGTGGCTTACACTTCAGTTCAATTCTATGAGTTTTGTTGAATCTGGATAATTCCGCCGAGCTGCGGATTACGAATGACAAAATTAATCGAGTGGCCCAACGAAAACAGAACCTGTAATTTATAAATGATAAATTATATTGAACAAATATCTGCTTAATTAAATACCGACTGTAGCACAAACCGAAAGTTCTAGAAGCTTGAAATTTTGTGTAAAACTTCCCCATATAACGTAGGTGAGCATTAAGAAAGGGTTTTCTGCAACTGAACTTCTGAAGAGATGAAGATGTGATAAATCAGTTTCGGACCATATTTGTAGATGCACGAAATTCTTGTAAACAGGTTATTGACGAGGCAAAAGGTGATTTCGATCGTAAAATGCACCAGAGGCTTATCAACTGTCCGAACGGTTCCAGGTCCTTTTGGGGATTTACAAAGTCGATTGAAAAGAATTTTACATCTTTAAATTTTTTACCTTTACGCGATGAAAATAGCAATATTGCTACTACCTCCAAGGAAAAGGCTGACATGTTAGCCTTAATCTTTGTTGAAAATTCCAATCTTGATTCTCGAAACACAGAATCTCCTATTCTTCCTAAGGTTGGCACTTCGATGCCTGAAGTTGTTTTCAGACAACTCACAATCAAGAAGATTCTCCTTGAGCTCGACACCTCGAAAGCTTCTGGCCTTGATGATATTCCCGCTATTGTTCTTAAAAAGTGCGCCCCAGAGTTGACTCCTGTCCTAAGCAAATTGTTCACACTCTCTTACAACAAAGGTGTATTCCCTAACATCTGGAAATCTGCTAGAGTGCAGCCTGTCCCTAAAAAGGGAAAAACTAATCTGGCTAACAACTATCGCCCTATATCTTTGTTACCCGTTATATCTAAAGTGATGGAAAAAGTTATCAACATCGAGATTCTCAAATATCTAAAGGAAAATAGAATCATCTGCAGCAGGCAATACGGTTTTAGACAACAACGTTCCACTGGCGATCTACTGACATATGTTACTCATATCTGTAACTCAGCTAAGGAAAAACATGGTGAGGCTAGGATTGTGGCATTGGATATCTCAAAGGCTTTCGACAGAGTCTGGCACCGATCTCTTCTCGCCAAAGTAACATCTTATGGTCTTCCTCCTGAACTCTGTCATTTAATATCCAATTCTCTCGCTGACAGATCTCTTCAGGTCGTCGTCGATGACATCTCATCCGAGACATTTGTGATTAACGCAGGGGTGCCTCAGGGATCTCTTCTGTCTCCTACTCTATTTCTGTTACACATAAACGATCTCTTAGTTTCAATTTCCAATTGCAGATGATAGTAACCTTGTGTCATCTTTTTTCTACGACAAACCATTATCTCTCGCTGCTTCAGATTGACTACGGGAACAGCAGATACTGACGATTAATCGAGATCTCGAGATTATTCTGGAATGCGGTAAGAACAATTTGTTCGACTTCAACGATTCAAAAACTCAGGCCGAAGTTTTCTCTAAGAAAACATCAAGGGATAATGCAACAAACTTACTAATGGACCGTAAAATCTTTCCGATGGGATCTAATCTATCAACCTTAGGAGTGAATGCGAGCACTAACTTCCCTTGGGGCGATCAAGTGTGCGCCATTGCCAAATCCGCCTAGGCTTTCCTTTTAGAGCTAAAAAGTACTTCACATCTCATCAGCTATTAACACTATATAAAGCTCAAGTTAGGGCAACACTAGCCAATACGGTTCTCATGTTTGGAGTTCATCCCCAAAACACACTTTAGCTCTCTTGGATTCAATTCAAAGAAGAGCGATTCGCCTTATTGATGACGAGAGTCTGACCGATTCTCTCGAAACACTAGAGCACAGGCGTATGGTTGGTGACTTGTCTCTTTTCTACAAGTACTATCATGGAAGATGCTCGCAGGAATTAATAGAATTGATCCCCCCAAGGGCAAGATTCTTCAGGCGTACTAGACAGTCGGAGACAGCAAATTCCTTGCGGTCCAGTTTGACACCGTGAGAACTTCTGTCTATGGAGACTCTTTTTTCTATAGAACTTCCAAGTTATGGAACTTGTTACCGAAGGGAATTTTCCACAAAAATTACAACCTATCCTTGTTTAAGAAGGCGGTTCATCGGCATCTATCCTTGTTTCCGCATCCTACTCGTAGTGCTTTGAAAGCATAATGGGGTTACCCTTTGCGACTGGATTAAACTAAAAAAAAAACACACACATTGGATGGTTCAACTTTTTGTACACATACACGGAAGAATGAAATTACAAAATTGATTTTTACTCCGATATGCTTCTCAAGAGATTTTTCTCTAAATTGATGGTAAACTTCTATGGTACCAACCACAAGATAACAAAATATCACCTGGTACTACAAATATCTCAACTGCTCCCTATTCAATCTTAGATTTGAAGATGAACCCACTGGAGAAAACCCTAACTTAACAAAAGCCATACACAACAACACATCCCTTTTCTTTTTCGAAAAGTTTAAAGCTTTTAGCATCAACTTCGTAAAGTGTTACACTGACTTCAAACTTATGTACTGAAACTTCAACCGCATGGAGACCTATCGGTTGAAAACACAAGAAAATTGTCAAGAACTGAAATACAGAACTTGTTCCCTGAAACCAAGAAAGATTAAAAAACACAACAAACGTTGCTCTAACGCGTTTCGACAGTTTGACAAGTTCTGTATTTCAATTCTTGAAGATAACCAAGGACCAGTCCGTTCCACCAAACAAAAGAAAATTGTCATTTGTGACTAATGACTCCAAGGTATAAATTAAAAAATTTCGGTTGTATTTAATTTAATTTTTCGTTCACAATTGAAGATGCGACATTTTGTCCATGCGGTTAGAGGCAACTGAGATGAGGGCTTAACATTAATTGATTCCACCAACATAAGACTGTTATTATGCCTGCAACTAAAAGAGTAATCTCGTGAACATTCTAATATGGGGTTTTAGTGACAGCCAGGATAATGTATGGCTTAATAATGCAGTGTTGAAAAGGCAGGTCACTTTGTACCCAACTTCATTATTTGATCCTGTCATTGCCGACCCTTTCACGCAACATTTACAATGATACCAACATTGGTCCTAACGCAAAATAATGAATCTTCGACTGAGATTTTATCGTGTTAAAAGGGAGATCGAGTACAGCTGTGATCTATAAGCCTGCTATTCAAAATGTAGGCCTATATGTGCACATGTCAGTTTGTGGATGGCGTCTGCAGTACGTATTGTTAAACGATTTGTTGCGAATTCTTTGAACTTATTTATTTTGTAAATAATTGTTAAAATGTATGGCATTTAGCCCAAATGTTGATGTCACGCTTTTTGTTCGGATTTCTTTGCAATCTTTACAGAATCTTATTTTGTATTTGCATATCTTTTCAAATTGATTTCTGTGGTAAAATCACTCTATTATGTACCAAAGAATTTGGTCTTAAGTATTAGGTTTTTTTTTATCTTTTGTCGTTTTTATTTTCCAAACTATTCTATTTAAAATCAAACGTATTTATTTAAGTTCGTTTTTCAAGTGAACTTTATAAAAATTCAGTTGGCAATAAGACATTCAACAATTATATCGTTTTTTAAACCTGAACGAACAGGCTCAGTTGATGATTATAATGTGACCATACGATTTGAACGGAACCCCACCTTTTTTGGATAATTATACGATTGTTGCCAAACACAGCTAGGAATGCCAGAAGTTCTAATTTTCAGAAAGAGAGATGGTACCAATAATTAAAAAATATCAACCAAGGGCACATACCATTAGGTTTTCATCCCAATTACTATAATGAGCAGTAAATATACCAATTTAAATCATCTTAACTGATGATGATGATGAATATTAAAATCTTACCATATATTGTGTGATCATCAGGGCATCGAACCACTATTTTTTTCGTTCTGATTTTCGGTTTCGTTCCGGGAAAAAATCATACCGTTTCCGTTCCGACAAAAATAGCGGTTTTTTCCGATTTTCGGTTCAGTTCCCGATGGCTCATTTTTAATTTTTTTAAAGTTTTTATACAAATTGATTTTCTAACATAATTCAGGATATTCCCTCTCTTTTTTTATATATTACTGGTAATGCTTAAAATTTGAAGAAAATATTTCTCGATTTTCCGAGTTTAAAAATTTTAGCCTGAAACTCTGGATTCTGGACTCATTTTGAGTTCAAACTTAAAAAAAACCTCGAACTTTATTAAAAAAAATTAGCCGATACCCGCGCTTTCGCCTAAGTGAAAAGACAGAAAGGATTCTTTGGTTATATACTTTTTGAAAGTTTCGACTTTTCTGAAGAGTTAAATTTTTATTGAAAATTTTGAATTACTTCACTTTTTCACAAGGTCGATCTTTTCTCGTTCGACTTCCAAATTTTTGAAATTTTAACTTGATTTTGAAAATTTCAACATTTTTCAAAATTTTGATTTTATTGAATATTCCAAATTTCTCAAAATTCTGTCTTATTTGGTTGGTTTTGATTTTTTTGAACATTTTACTTTTATAACCTTTGGTCTCGTTAAGATTGAATTTTTTGAAAATTCAAATTTTTTTGAATATTTGGAATTGATCTCGAAGCTTGAATTTTTGACCTTATTTTTGTATATATCAGAAACTTCAGACTCGAAATTTCATCTTATTTTATGCAAAACTAACTAATTTTAAATTCGATTTTTCAAAACATTTCAATTCTTTTTAAATATTTGGATTTTATCAAAGTTTTAACTTTTTGCAAATGTCGACTCTCTTGAGTGTTTGTTTTTTTACCCAACTTTTTTTAATTTTCACTTTTTCGCAAAATTCCGACTTTCTAAAAATGATTACTTTTTGAAAAGTCTGCCTTCTTAAACATTTTTCGATTTCTTTAAAGCATTTTGTCTTTATATTTCGACAACCTTGAAATTCAAATGTTTTTTATTTTAGCTTCCATTTTTTTCAAAAGTTTAATTATTATTAATTTTTGAACATTTTACTTTTGTAACTTTTGTTCTTGTTAAAGATTTTATTTTTAGAAAATTTTAAATTTTTTTGAATATTTGGAATTGATTTTGAAGTTTGAATATTTGATCATACCTTTTTAAATGTCCAGAAACTTCGACTCGAAATTTCATCTTTTTTTTTGCAAATCTAACTAATTTTAAATTCGATTTTTTCAAAACATTTCAATTCTTTTTAAAAATTTGAATTTTTTCAAAGTTTTAACTCTTTGCAAATATCAACTCTCTCGAGTGCTTGTTTTTTATTTAACTGCTTTTCAATTTTTACTTTTTGGCAAAATTCTGGCTTTCTAAAAATGATTACTTTTTGAAAAGTCTGCCTTCGATTTTTATTGAAAATTCTTAAACATTTTTCGATTTCTTTAAAGCATTTCGTCTTAATATTTTGAAATTCAAACTCTTTTAGCTTCCACTTTTTTCAAATGTTTATTTATTTTATTAATCGCATGACTTTATTAGTTTGACGTTTCTTTAGGATTTTAATTTATTTTTCAAATTTTGAATTTTTTGAAAATATTTACACATAATTTCGAACATTTCTCCAAATTGTTTTTTTTTTCAAAACTTTGATTTTTTCTGTAAATTTAATGTTGCTGAAAACCGGCTTTTAAAAACTTGTACTCTGTTCTTTTTTTTAATTTTTGACCTTGTTCCAACTTTTGACAATTTCCCAAAGCTTTGATCTTTTTTGAAAACTGAGAATTTTTTTTTTAAATTTCGTCTTTTTCTCGAGGTCTCGTCTTTTATGTAGTAAACTGAACTTTTATTTAAAAAATTAGATTTTCCTTTAATTTTTGTTTTTAGAAAAATTTTCTCAAAATTTCAACAGTTTTAATATTTTTGAACCTTTTTCAGAATTTAGAGTTTTTTTGAAAATGTCGACCTTTTATCATCAAAATTTCGACTTTTTCTCGAAGCTGTAACTTTTTCAGAATTTGATTTCTTGGAAAAGTTCCTTTTTTTCAAAATTTTTACTTCTTGTAAAAAAATTTGACAACACAAAGTTTTTGTTCTCAAAATTTCAATTTTTTTTTTAAATATTGAATTGTTTATAATATAATTAGGTTTAAACATTTTTTTTTTGAAAACCTTTACCCTTTTTTTGAAAATTTCCACTTTAGCTCAAACTTTTTACTATTTCTTGAAGTTTTAACTTCTTTTTTTGATAATTCCGACTTTTTCCCGAAAATTTTCACTTTTTTCAAACATGCAACTTTTTGAAATATTTCATGGTTTGCAGGATTTTAATCTGTTTTGAATTTACCTTCTATTAACAAATTGGGACTTTTTTCGAAGTCGAATATAGCTTCAATCAAAATTTGAAGTTTTTTTCGAAATTTCCATTTTTTTTTCAAAAGTTCGAGTTTTTATGATAACTTCGACATTTTTTCGAAATTCACCCGTTCCAGAATTTTTTTAATTTTGCTGAGGAATCTAATTTTCCAAATTACCATTTTTTAAATGTTCTACAAAATGTAAGACTTAACTAAAATTCAATTTTAAAGCTGCCTAAATTCAAAACAATCTGAAAAAAAAATCGCATCTTCGAGGTCAAAGTCGAAATTTTAAGAAAAAAGTCAAATATAGCGTAAACAAAACCAGATAAAAATTGGAAGTTTAAATTAGACATTTTCTAACATGTCATCGTTTCAAGTTTACCCTCAAAATTTCGACTTCAATTTTAAAATCCCAACTTTAAATTGGAATATAAATGTTGTATTTTTCTCTTGAAATTTTGACTGAAATTCCCAATTTCTAGGAAAAATTAGAAATAGCGAGATTTCATCGCAAATTTTGAGAAAAAATCAGAATCCAGGACGTAGGGAAGTTTTATGAAGTCAGCATCACAAAAAAATCATTAGAATTTGAATTTTTGAGAAAAAATTGGCATATTTAAATTAAAGTGAAATTTGAAGGAAAATATTCAAAAAAAACTTAAAATTTTTATTAATAACTTCAAAAATAGAAGTAGATTATAAAAGGGAAACTGCAAGTTTGAAAAAAAAACAAATTTTGAGTGCCTGTTCTGAAGAAAAGGTTGGAATTTTCCGAAAAATTCGAATTTGCAAAATAAAATTGCCAGGAAACTAGACTTCAATGAAAAAGACTTCACTGCTTGAGTCCATATTTACAATAGCACATAAAATTTTTATTTTATACTCGAAATTTTAGGAAAAGAAAAGAAATATTTCGAGAAAAAGTCCAAATTTCAAAAATGAGCCGAAAATTTTCAGAAAAGAATATTCAAGTTATATACCTTAAAATTCAATTTGGCTTAAAACTTTAAGAATAAAATCAATATTTTTTTAGAAAGAGTGGAACTTGTAAGTTTCAAATTGAACTTTCAAAAAAATATTCTTTCCAGTAAACTCGTAATTTTGCGAAGAAAGTTGAATGAACTTGTATAATATCTTGAAAAGGAAATTTCTAAAAAAAATTCCTAACGTTGGGGTAAAGTAAAATTTATTTTAAGAACATACAAATTCAACAAACCGAAATAAACCGTTAAATTTTTCCGGTTCTGTTCCGGTTTTCGTTCCTACAAAAATAACGGGATTTTTCGGTTTCCGGTTTTCGGTTCAGTTCCGGTTCGAAGCCCTGGTGATAATTGAAAAAAAAATTGTCTATGGAATTGGTAAGTGTTTTGATAGTGTTTAAAGTAAAAAGCATTCATTCGCAATGTGTCAATGACTAAAACAATTATGAAATCCGCTAAAATGTGTAATTCCAACATCCCAGCGTGCATATCTGCCGTAATTACTGTGTTGCGTGTGTGATAGTTCCGAAAACATCTAAATGAAATAATGTAAAGGATAAATTTGATGTGCGCTATTATCCATTCTGTAATTTTAAGATGAAAGTTGCATGAACTTGTGTAAAATTTTGAAAATGAAATTTCTAAAAAAATCCCAAACGTTAGGGTAATGTAAAAATTATTTTAAGAAAATACAAAGTCAACAAACCGAAATAAACGGTTCAATTTTTCCCGTTCTGTACTACAAAAATAACATGTTTTTTCAGGTTTCCGGTTTTCGGTTCAGTTCCGGTTCGAAGCCCTGGTGATAATTGAAAAAAAAATTGTCTAGTTTCAAAAACCCACGTTTTTGCAGTCAATCGCACCTTTGATGGAATTGGTGAGTGATTTGATAGTGTTTGAAGTAAAAAGAATTCATTCGCAATGAATCAATGACTAAAACAACTCGAGATGCCGGTCTTGGATCGCGCTAAAATGTTTAGTTTCAACATCTCAGCGCGCATGTCTGCCGTAATTACTGTGTTGCGTGTAATAACCTGTGCTAACTCCGAAAATATCTAAATGAAATAATGTAAAGGATAAATTTAGTCTGCACTATTATCCATTGGGCTAACTAAAGTTTTTTATTTAGAATAACATATGAATCATCTGAAATGAAACATTTTTAAAATTTCGTATATTTATTAATATCGAACTCTATAACCAGAGTCATAATTAGCATTTCCATCATTACTTTGACTACTCTCGTATCCCCCGTTATCATAACTTAATTCATTTTGCCTGTAATACGTGGGGGGCTTAGTTCGACGTTGTTGATAAACCTCCCCATCATCCCTATAGGTAGCGCTATATTTTCTTGGCGCCACAGGTGCTGGAATCGGTGCTGGTGGTGGAAGTGCTGGACGAGGCGCCGGACGTGGTGCAGGTCGAGGTGCAGGCCGCGGAGGAGCTTCATCATAAACAGGTTCCGGTTCATAATACTTAGGGGGTGGTGGCTGTCGTGGCTCCTCGGGAAGTGGAGGAGCATTATAGTCATAACCTGGTACCGTTCTAGAACCAGGCGTTATAATTGAAATTAACTTTTAATCCCGTAGGATCCGTATAAGAGAACCGTCCATGTATGACTCCATCGGGATCACCTTTGGCTGCGTGAGCTATTCCGTCTTCGGTGCGATATAAGAAACCAAATGTTCCGTCAACTTTTGGTTCTAGGCGACTATCTTGAAGTATGGTTGGATTAATTCTGTCTTGGGCTGTTGCAGCGCATGAGAAATAGAGTAATAGACAGCCCTGAAAAAATAAGAAAAGAATGTGTTCGTGCTAATAAGAGTGCGCAAGGTTAATAAAATTATGCAGATTTTATTATTATCCAATTTACGGATATAATATTTAAATTTTACTCTAATGGACATTAGAATAACTTTCAACTAGATTGCATATGCTATTTAATAACAACTCGTATGTAAAACTCATAACAATAACGTAATTTATGACATCTTTTTTGCATAACATTCTCACGGATAACGCCACAACTTAATTGCTTATATACAGCTTAATTAGAGCTTTAAATAATTCAGTCTCATTTTATATCGATATTAAAGTCCCAATCCTCTCGAATAGTAAAGCTATTAGTAATCTACTCTTAAAAGAATTAATGCTTGACAAATTTATTTTTTGAAGCAAAGATATTGATAAACAATTTACTTTTAAAAACTAGGACTCACTACAGTTAATGGAGGTTCAACTTTGGCGGGAAAAAAATGATTGCCACCACATTCTGTACTCATGATAAAAATTTCACGTCTCCGAATTTTTCGTTTCAAATTGTTTATACATTATGTCTCATTAGTACAAGGAGGATAGATATCCCCGTTAAAGTAGTTCAACGACAGCAAAAGTAGCAAAAAAGTTTTTAGAACGTTAGATCTCCGCTGTGTAAGCAAGACTGCTACCACGACTCGATTTGTAGCATAGACTGTCCGCGTGGATACAATAATACCCCCAAACGCTTTGCAGTAGATTTTCTGTCGAACACATTGCATGTTTATGCGATAAATTTTACGCAACGGTACTTTGGCCAAAGGTAGAAGAAGTAGTAGAGGTACTGTTACTTCAAGATGTTTCCCTAACGCGCAGGAATGAGGCATCGAATTTCTGTGAGATGTGTGTGATTACGCAAAAATGGTACCGCTAGAAACCTTAATATTTTACTTTTTCATTCACAATATTACCCTAGCATAACTGTATTAGTTTTTTATCAAAATCTATAGAAAAGTTTGTCCGCTATAACATGACATCTTTTCGAAAACTTCTTTCGTCCATGCCTTACATAGTTAAAAATCATAAATTTGATATTGAATATTTTGGTTTTGGCCCCGGCACGGGTCGTTTAATTTTGCAGGTGACTGGGTAACATCTGACAAAAATTTAAAAAAAACTGTAGAAAAGCAATTGACTACCGAACTACCTTCAGGAAAAACTCATTTTTCTCATTTTTTGCAAGACTGGCCAACTCTAAATTTAAAAATAGGAAGTGTTCTAACCTAACCTAACCGAATCTAACCCAACCTAACTTTTATTATTTTGATTTTTTAGGAAATAAAATCTTTTTGTCATTCAAAAAAAAAGTTACTGTGCAAAATAACGTAGCTTTATCCTTTGGAGTAAGGGTTGGCATCCTTCTTAGAATAGTAAGCCACGTTCAGTTAAGGAATTTTTGGATGGGCCACATATTTTATTAAACATGGGCGTAGCTAAAATAGGGCAGAGTGGGGCACTTGACCTCCGCTGATTCATGTAGCAAACCGAAAATGTATATGTATTTAACTAGGGGACCTTTTCTAAAAATTTTCTTTTCTTCTTCAAAATTCATCTTTTCCTTGGAAAATTTTTTCGAAATTTCGACTTTTTTTTGCAGTTTCGAGATCTATAGAAAAGCAACGGACTGCAGAACTACCTTAAGGAAAAAATCACTTTTCTCATTTTTTGTTAGATTGCCCAACTCTCAAATTTAAAATAGGACGGTGTTCTAATTTAACCTAATCGAATCTAACCTAACCTAACTTTTTGCAAGATATTTTGATTTTTTAGGAAATAAAATCTTTTTGTCATTCAAAAAAAAATAATTACTGTGCAAAAAACGTAGCTTTATCCTCTGGAGTAACGGTCGCCAACCTTCTTCGAACAGCAAGCCACATTCAATCAAGGAATTTTTGGATGGGCCGCGCATTTTCTCAAACATGGGCGTAGCTAAACAGGGCAAGGTGAGGCACTTACCCCCTCCCTCGCCGGTTCATGTAGCAAACAGAAAATTTATATGATTTTACTAGGACACTTTTTCCAAAAATTTTCTTTTCTTCTTCAAAATTCATCTTTTTCTTGGAAACATTTTTTTGAAATTTCGACTTTTTTCTGCAGATTAGAAATCTATAGAAAAGCAACGGACTGCAAAACTAACTTCAGGAAAAAATCATTTTTCTCATTTTTTGTGAGACTGCCCAATTCTCAAATTTAAAATAGGATGGTGTTCTAATTTAACCTAATGGAATCTAACCCAACCTAACGTTTTTCAAAATATTTGGATTTTTTAGAAAATAAAATCTTTTTGTTATTCAGAAAAAAATAATTACTGTGCAAAAAAAAAAACCTAGCTTTATCCTCTGGAGTAGCGGTCCCTCTTAGAACAGCAAGCCACGTTCAGTCTAGGAATTTTTGAATGGGCTACACATTTTCTCAAACATGGGCGTAGCTAAAATAGGGCAGAGTGCCTCCCCTTCCCACCGGTTCATGTAGCAAACCGAAAATTTATTTGTATTCAACTAGGGGACTTTTTTCCAAAAAAAATCTTTTCTTCTTCAAAATCCTTCAAATTCATCTTTTGCTTGGAAATTTTCGGAATTTCGACTTTTTTCTCAAATTTAGTATTTTTTTACAATATTTTTCTTCTTCTTTTGAGATTGCGCAATTATTCATAAAATTCGACTCCTTTTATTAAACATAATTGTCAAAATTTTTATTCAAAGTTTGTCATTTTTTTTCTGAAATTTTTATAATTCTGAAAATTTTAGCTTGTTTATTAAAATTTGTCTTTTTCTCGATATCTTATCTATCTTCTGATAAAAAAAGTGTATTTTTTGGAAATTTCAAATTTTTGTAAAAGGACAAAAATTACAAAAAAATTTCTTTGTAAACAACCTCTTTGTCAAAATTTACACGTGTTCAAAATATTGGACATTTTCTGGCGCCACATGGAGGTAAGGTAGGGCGCTTGTTTTCCTCTGACTCGAGCAGTCAAGAGAAAATAAAAAATCACCCAAGAAATTTCAATTTTTTTTCTTAAAATTTCATTTTTTTTCATAAAATTTGCTTTTTTTCCAAATTTCAATAAAAACTGACTCTTTCTGGAAATTTCGAATTTTTACCAAGATTAAACGCTTTTTCCCAAAATTTAGACCTTTTTCGCAAAATTTCGATCCTGTTCTGGTTATTTCGTTTTTTTCTCGGAGTTTTGACCCCTTTTTTCTAAATTTCTTTGGAATTTGATATTCTTTGGAAATTTTTCAATTTTTTTTGTCCACTCAAAATTTCGTCTTTTTCTCGGAGTTTTGACTACTTTTTTAAAAACTTTAACTTTTTTCTTGGAAAAAAGAATATCAAATCTTTGGACATTTTTTTTGTCCACTTGAAGGTTTTCTCGAAATTTCGCTTTTTTTTCCAAATTCCGATACTACATAAACCTTTTTCTAAAAATTTCGATTTTTTAAAATTTGATTTTTCAGAAATTTTTTACTGGTTTTTTGAACTTTGCTCCTTTGACAAAATTTTGATTTTTATCTCAATATCCGATGTTTAATATTTCTATAAATTTCGCCTTTTTCTTGGTAAATTCGTCTCTTTTGTTAAAATTTTAACATTTTTCTCTAAAAATAGTCGTTTTCCTGAAGTCGCCTCAAAATTTGTCCTTTTTGAAATTTCGATTTTATTTTCAAAAGCCTTGTTTTTGAACTTTTGCTTCAAAAATCATTTATTTATTGCAAAATTACGACGGAGTGTTGACAAAAATGCGAAGCCAAATATTTTTGGGGATTTCGAAAAAAAGATTTCTTGTAAATTCAACGTCTTTACTGCACGTTAAATTTTGAGAACAAAGTCTTTGAAAATTGCGATTTTTCTTTCTCAAAATTCGACTTTTTCTGAAAATTGCGTTTTTTACAGAATTAGAATTTTTGACTATTTTCGAATTTTGGATATTTTAGAGTTTTTCAGAAAGGTTAGGTTTTTATTTTTTTTAACTGGAAATTCCGATTTTAAATTTTTTTTTCGAAATTACTACTTTATTCTCAAAATTTTAATTTTCTTCTTAAAACTGGATTTTCTCTTAACATTTTTTAAATTTGCTAGAAAATTCAATCTTTTTCTCCAAATTGCAACGGATTTTTCAAAAATCGTGAATTTGTTTCGAAGTCCGTTCTTTCAATTAACTAATTTTTCTTAATTTATTTTTAAAATTTAATATCCAGTAATTCAACTTGTTTAAAATATCTTATTATCCAAATTTTGACTTTTATCTCAAAATTCAATATTTTCGGTTTTTGGACATTTCCATTTAAAATTGAATTTTTTTGAAGATTTCCACTTTTTATAAAATTCTTTTATTTTTATAAAATTGGATTGAAATTTTAATAGAAAACTAAAAGTCTGAATTTTTGGAAATTTTGAGAAAAAGATTTCTTGCAAATTTCGAGAATATAACAAAATTGAAATAAAGAATTGTGAAAGAAATATTTTTGAAAGTTGCAATTTTTTTGCCTAAATTCGACTTGTTCGGGAAATTACTGCTTTTTTCACCAAACTGACTTTTGGAAATTTGGTCTTTTTTGACATTTTCACTTTTTCAAAATTTCGACATTTCTCAAGTCCTTCGAAAGTATTTTTTCTTAAAGTTTGGCTCCTTTTCGAAATTTCGACTTTAATCTGCAAATTCAATCTGCCCAGTTCCTATACTTTTTAAGTGAAAATACTCAGCCCGAAGAAATTTTTTTTTTACCTATGAATTTTTCAGAATGACTGTTGCCCCCCCCCCTCCTTGAAGAAAAACTTGCTTACGTCCATGTCCACAAAACAGAAAACAGATCGGTACCTGTTGGTGCAAAAATAATTAACCTTTTCTTTTTAGAAATCTAGAATTCTTTCTCCAAATTTTAATCTTTCAATTTTCTAAATCCGAAATGTCTAGAAATGTCCAAATTTTGAATTTCAGGAGGCACTTAAGACTTTTTCCTCAAATTTTCTTAAAATGTTTCTGAATTTTTTCATAAATTTTACTGAATTTTACTCTTTCTGGTTTTGAAAGCATTGAGTGAGGTTTCGAGAAGAATCACAGTCTTTTTTTAAACTTCGGAAATTTTAACTTAAAAAATCCGAGATTTTACAGTTTTTTCTCGACTTCTTTCTACAATTTTAGATTTGAACATGAACATTTTTACGTTGTTCCTAAAATGTAAACATTTAACTGAAAATTAAGACTTATTCTCTAAAAATGTTCCTTTTTCTCTCAACGAATCCATTTTAGATTGAATTATTTACCTTTTGGTCAAACTTTTGAATTACAATTTGATTTTTCAAAATAAATTTATATTTTTATTTTTTTTTCTATGAAACTTTTCAGTTTGATCTTGAAAAATTGGAACATTCTATTTATTAAGTGCGATTTTTGTTCTAGAACTTGTGACCTATTTCTCAAACATTTCAGATTAAACCTGAAATGTTTACCATTTTCTCAAAAAATAATGTTTATATTCCAAAGTTAGTTTTTTTAGAAAATTAAGTTTTCCCATTAAAATGTTTGTTCTAGAACTTGCGGCCTTTTTCTCAAACATTCCAGATTGAACTTAAAATGTATACCACTTTCTCAAAAAATAATGTTTATATTCCAAAGTTAGTTTTTTTTAGAAAATCGAGTTTTCCTATTAAAATTTTGGTTGTAAACTCAAAATTTTGATTATAATGTCAAAATCTTGATCATAATCTCAAAATTTTGGCTTTGTCTGAAGATTTCGAATTTAAGTTGGATATTGTTCAGTTTTTTTAATCAAAATATTGTATTAAACTGGATTTTTTAAATAAACTTCATTTAGACGTCTTTTAAATTTTGAGTTGGAATGTAGATTTCGGTTTTTTTTGAAATTTTGATTGTTTTTCTGAAACCTTTCAGTTTCAGTTTGCGATGTTTACTCTTTTCCTATAATTTAAACTTTAACCTCAAATGTCAGACTTCTTCGATTAGAAAAAGTTTTAAAATGTTTTTTATTTTAAAATTCTGCGTTTTTTCTCATCAAGATTTCGAATTTAAATTAGAACTGCTCGCCATTTTATAGAAATGTTGCATGCAAAATAGATTCAACGAAGTAACTTTCGAGTTATTTTCAAAACTACTTGTCTGTCAAACTTCGAGGTTGAACTTCGAAGATTTTTCTAATTTCGACTTTTTTTCTCAAACTGTTCACCTTAAACTTAAAACGATTATTTTTGCATAAAAGTTTAATTCTAAGTGATTAAAATTTAGACCTTTTAGAAAAAGTTTAACGTTTCCTGAAATTTGGACTTTTTTCTCAACATTACGAGTCACCCAAATCCGAAAATGTTTAACTTTTTTAATTTCAAGTTTAAACTTGTTTTTCGAAATTGCCCAGCTTCGAGATTTTTTAAAATATACTTTGAAGGAGTATTTCTCTGAATCTTTAGAAATTAAACCTGAAATCTAAAAAAAACCTAAATCTACGAAATCAAATATTTTAGAATTTTGTTTGCTTCAAAATTTTTAGTTTTCGTCAAAAGGACTTTCCCGTCCGAGACTAAATGGAGAATGTTTAACTGGAAAATTCGTGAAGTTTTTGTTAATCTCGATTTTTTTCTGAAAGTGTTTACCTTGAACTTGAAATGTATTCAGCAATTTCAGGCTTTGTCAATGTCGACTAATATACTGAAATTGCATGGGAAACATAGCTTTCTTCAAAAATTGAAATACAAAAATTGTCCTCTGAAACCAAGAAAGATTAAGTATCTCTCTGAAGATGATAGCTTGGGTATCGAAACGCGTTAGAGCAACCTTTGTTGTGTTTTTTAATTTTTCTTGGTTTTAAAGGAAAAGATTTGTATTTCAATTTTTTGAAGATAACCAAGGACTAGTCCGTTTCACCAAAAAAAATATTCTTTTTCTAAAATGTTAATTTTGTACTCAAAATTTGGACTTTCTAGAAAAAGTTGAACAAAATTTCGGCTTTTGTCACATCTCGAGTTATTTAGGTCTCAAAATGTTTATCCTTTTTTGAAGTGAAAACTTCTTTAGGCGCTTTGGGTGATTTAGGATAGGAGGTAAACTTGTGGTTTCGCGTGACCATCACGCAACGCCATCACGCCAACTTGCTCTAATGTTAAAAGTATGTTCTACAGTTAACATTAGAGCTTATCGAAGTGTATTTCATTTTCAATAAATATTAGATTTGTTTTCACACGATACAAGCATTTAAACCACAAATATAAAAAGGTGAGGTTGGTAGAATTAATTTTCAAATATTTCCAATATTCTGACTTGTTTACTAGTGTGGATTCGAACTACACTATGTATTTCCTACCTAGTTTTCACTTCCATCGGCAGTCTCCAAGGCTGCCTATTTTTATTTAATTTCGAGTTTACATTAAAAAGTTTCAACTTGTTTTTCGAAATTTCGCAGTTTCGTATTTTTTTTTTAAATATATTGTATATTCTTCTCCAAGAAATATTTCTTAAATTTTGGTGGAACGGTGTGGTCCTTGGTTATTTTTAAAAATTGAAATCTTGTTCCTTGAAACCAAAAAAGATTAAAAAACACAACAAAGGTTGCTCTAACACGTTTCGTTTACAAGATTTGTATTTCAATTTCGCTGACTCTTCCGAAATTAAACATAAAATCTTAAAATTCAAAAATTTGAGATCTATTTGTTTTCCATTTTATATAAATTAGAAATTTTTCACAGGCTTTCTAGTTTGAACTCGTAAATTTTTTTCCTCAACATTTCACTAAAATTTAATTTTTTCTAGAAATGTTTAACGTTTTTTTTTCCCTCGAAATTTTATTATTATTTTATTTTTTGTTGATTTTAAATTTCCAATTTCAAACTGTCTAAATGTCATGTTAAAACTCAATTATTTATATAAATATAGCACTTTTTTCTTGGAAAAATTTTAGTTCAAACTTTAAATACTTCATTTGGGAAAGATAAATTCATAGAAATTTCAAATGTTTTCCCTTTGGGTTGCTTTTTATCTAAAATTTAATTTTAGATTTCAAAATTTTTATTCCATACTCAAAATCTACACTTTTTTCTAGAAATGTACACGTTAATATCTAAATTAAATTAACATATGTAGTTTAAACTGGAAACTTTGGTTTTTTTTCTAAATTTCATTATAAAACTTATTTTTGTTATTAATTTACAATTTTTTCCAAGGTTTTATTTTTTTCCTAAGATTCATTTTTATCTCCAAAATTCGAAATTTTAAGGTTTACTTAGATTTTGGGAGTTATCTCGAAAATTTTAACTTTTTTTCTTAAACTTTTAAACATTGAAATACAAATCTTGTCCCCTAAAACTTACAAAGGTTGTATTTTTTAATCTTTCATAGTTTCAGGGGACAATATTTATATTTCAATTTTTAAAGATAACCAAGGATCAGTCCGTTCCACTTAAATTAAACTTTTAAATTTAATATTGATAATTTTCCATGCTTCCCAAGGCTTCAGCTTTAGAAATCAGAATTTTGCCTGTATCCACAAATAAACAAATGTAATATTAATTTTTTTTAATATTATTATATTATATTATATATTATTATATTTAATAAACAAAATTCATTTTAACTTTACTGACCCAATAAAACCATTCAATAAGTATCCAAAATGAAAAAGAAAAAAAAATGATATCTGATATTATAATGTTAAATTTGATTTAATTTTTAACACTATGGATTCAGTTACTTTAGATTGCTATAATTTTTCATTTAATCATAAAAATTATTAAATAAGTAATGGTAGTGCAAACAGAGGACATTAATGTTTTTTTTTAATTTTTTTATTTGTATTGTTTTGTGAGACATTTCGTGTGCAAACTAACTAACTAACCTAACTTATATAGTTAATATTGAAAGAATAATGTAGAGATGTAGAAAGAAATTTTCAAAAGGCCTCTCAACGTTTTGTGTGATGTTGCGGAGACATTGCAAAGGCGCCTTTTTTATTCAGAGCCAAAAATCTGCCAAAAATCTACGTGGAGAGATTCGAAAACAAATTTAGGGTTAATAAACAAGCTAACTAACTAATGCTTTGGTTTAGTTTAAAAAATTCGTGAACCCAGAAATAAAAACAAAAAGAATTAGAAAATTTTGTCTTGCTCTAGTACTTCTGACTGTGCATTAACCGCAACTTATAAAAATTTTCGGCTACAATATCTTAGAACTAGAAATTTGACGCCACAAACCGCTGTTTAAAAATCCTAAATATGATTCTTTTTCACACGAATTTACAACTGTTCAAAAATAGCCAAAATTTTTTATAAATTTTCTATGTTCTTAATTTTCTGGATTAGTGTATTCATCATACTACACTTTAAGTAAATTCAAGAACTAAGCACTGAAATGGCACTAACACAATGAATAAAATATTATGGCCACTTGCATTTTTTTGCATTTTGTTTAGTCATGGAAGGTACTATTTTATGATACTATTCACTTAACTCAGCACACATCACACAATCTAACACAGTGGAACTTACTATGTAAAATAAAGCACCCATTTTCCTCGTTGTAAAAACTACATAAAAACTTCCAACTTTTTTACTTAATGAGCCGATATTGCGAACTTTAGTAAACAGCAAAACGCAATCCTATATATACCGGTAAATGGCGCTCCTATTTCAATGCTGACTACTTCCTAAAGAAAAACATTCTTGTATGTCTGTTGGTGACTACTAAGTGGCATACAATATTAATGTTTGCATTCACGCCAGTTATTTAATTAAAACATTTGCAGCATGTTTATGGGTTCACTTTCAGCACTTAAAAATATGCTCCGCATTGCATTTCAATTGGTAGGAGGTTCCTGGTATGCATAAGGTATTGTTCTCCCTTTGAAGTCTCATTGCCAAAGCTCCATGAATTTATTGACTAGACTCCTTATGTACATATAGATTTATACGTTTATAAATCATAATGCAACAGCATAAATAAAATACCCGATCTTAACGGTATATCGTAGAAATCGCCTTGAATCAGATAAATATTCCACATAATTTAACATATTGTAATACTACGGCAATGTGAGGTAATGCAATTTTTTTGACGTAAATTTTAGATAGGAAATCAGTAAAGGCAGCAACAGCGAGAAGTCGAAGTGCAAAAACAGGTCAAGGAAAACTTGTCACTTGCTAAGGAACTAGAATAATACACAGAACCCAATTAACAAGGGTAAATAAATTACATCAAAGGTCCATAACACTAAGAGTGTAAAAAATTTATGTTTATGCATCCACGAGTTATTTTACCTATACAAGATTGGTCATTAGTATTATAATGTCTTGCGAGCCCCCAATTATTTAAATCAGTGTGTTTCAAGCTTTTTTTTTGGAAGCGACGTACTTTTGGTTGATTAAAAAAACCATGTACATTAATCCTGTAAGAACGTTCTCTTAATCTCATGGGCGCCCGATACATTTTTGACAACCAAAAAAACGTCCTTATGACGGCCAAATTTTGAGGACTGATTTGTCTCGTATTGTGACGACGAACTTCCGAAGACAAACAGGTTGGGAAATACAGAGCTACATTACTAAGAGGCGAGCATTTTAAAATATTGTCTCACCATATAAGCTGAACAAAGCTGATCCACTACAATTGTTTATTATTGGAGCTTTCAAGGTCACTTACTAAAAACTAAAAAGTGTGAAGCAAATTATAAAAGCATTAGAACTTTCAGTCTCCTTTATAGCTGGCTACTGGAGGAACAAGGAAGGAAATTGAATTCAAGACGAAAGAGGTAACTTCGGGGGTAACCTCCGTGTGACTGCTAAGCACCACCACCTATTTGGTTTCCAAACTCTGATACTGATAGATATTCAAACTTATTAGGTCTGTGCTATTAAAATCAAGTCTTCTTGGCTTTTCCAGAGAGCGACTGCTTGCTAGGTGCTTGTGGCTCAACTGTTGGTAGTTCGGCCACCTATGATTCACTACATACACGCGTTAAGAGAGCTGCATACTGTGGTCTAGATTGCGTTCTATTTGCATGAACCCTTGTTGGAGTTTGTCCACAGTTCCTACTACGGGGCAATAGGTGGCGATACTTTGGAGTCACACGGAGATTATCCACTGATTCTTTAGATTATCTTTTAGTCCAGAACATTTGACAACATTCGGATTGCATATGCCAAACTGACGAGATCTGATAAAATCGATTTTTGGTTTCCAAATCTGCTAACTGTTGGGAGCTATTTGGTCTTTGCATTAGACTTTTTAGAACATCGCTTTCGATGAAAAATGTTGGGTCTATTAGAAATTCAGAGAAAAAACTTGAACTTTCGATCTTTGGTTAGGAAATCTAATTTCCTATTTTTTTATTGAATTTTAGGCTTTCCTGCAATTTTTGGTTTTAACAGGGGCGAATCTATAGAAAGATTTTTCTGATCCAGACGTTTATACTAAGAATTCCTGTATCTGGATCTGTCTGAATTCGTTATGGGTTACCCAAAATTTAGGTCAGCCCTCAGGCCACCCTTTTCGGGCCCATTGTATATCCTGTATCGTTTTAAATTCAAATGTCAAATCTAAAACTGCAAAATTAAACCCGAAATTAAAAAAAAAACTGTGAAAATTTAGGTTTGAGATCTAAATTTTCGAGTTAAAGTTAAAAAATAAAAAATAGAGCAGAAAAAATTTAATATTTTAACAAATTTTGTCTTATTTTTTTCAGAATTTGGTTTTTTATGAAAGTACTCTGCTTTGTTTTCTAGCATTAATTTTTTTAATTCAACGATGATTAAAATCAAAATTTTACGAGACTATATTATGAAATAAAATTTGTAAACTTGACTTTAACATTTTTTCAATTTTTTGTAAATTTTGGAAAAAGAAAGGAAATTACAACCTTGTAGAAATTAAAGTGAAAGTTTCAGAAGAAAGTATTAAAATTTCAGGTAAACTGAAGATATTTTTTAGAAACTTGAAATGGGTATTTTTAAAAACTTGGGAAAGGTAATAAAAAAATATTAGATCGATTTTTTTAATGTAAATTTAACGGAAGTCCTATTTCTTTATAATTTCAATCTTGAAGCTAAAATTTTAAAATTTACCTTCAAATCTGGAAAAGACAAAAATCTAGAGTTTTCGATGTTTTTCAAATTAAATTAAAAAATTTAGAAAAATTCAAATGTGTCGCAAAAATTTTCTGGTCTTTATTTTTCAAATCATAAACATTTTCTTAGTCTCGACATTTTTTTCAGAAGTTCAATGATAAACTATGCTACAAATTATTTAATTTTAACCTGAAAGGTTGAATTTTGAGATTCACGTGGAAATTTTAAAAAATTGAAAGAAAATTTGGACATTTGAGAAAAAAGGCAAATTATAACATTTTAGAGATTTAAGACGAAAGTTCTAGAAAAAGAAGTTAAAATTTCAGAGAAGTTTTATAAATTTATACAAAAAATTAGATTTAACACTAAATTTGACACAAAAATCAAAATGTATTTAGAAAAAATGTCATATTCTTGATTTTAATTCGTTTAAAGTTTAAGTTTCAGTTCTGAATTATGATAAAATCTCGAGTTTCTCTCAAAATTCAAAATTTCCAGATTATTCAAGGTCAATGTTTTTTCTGAATGCAAGTTTTTAATTCGAAGTTTTCACGTTGAATGAAAATTTGATCTTTCCCTAAAAATCTTGATCACTTCGCTTTGAAATGTCGATTTTTTTTCTAGTTAAACGCAAAATTATAAAAACAAGTTTAAACTTAAGTTTTTACAAACATGACAACTGAAAAAAAACGAAATTTATATAAAAAATATTTTAAAATTTCTATTTCAATATTGACCTTGAAATAAATTTAACCAGAATCTGCGCCTTTTTTCGAAACATCCATCAAACGAAGTGTCTAAAAATAGAATGCTTCTCATATTTTAGTCCTTTTTTTTGAGATTGTGATTTTTTTTCCAAGTTCCCAATTTGCAATATTTATAAAAAATTTTGACTTTAAACTCACAATTTAAACTTTTTAGAAATGATTCGACTTATTATTCTCAAAATGTACGCTTTCACCTCCAACTTGAGACTTTCTTCTTTAAATTTTGAGTTTAAATTTAAATTTAAATACCGAAGAATTCAATTTTAAAATCGAAAATCAAAAATGCAGCAAAAGTAAAAATAAGATTTTAATCGATATTTTTGTTAATTAATTCGATTTGGGTTTTCACAATTTTTACTGAAATAAGTTTTTCATTCTTCAAGGAAAGCCGTATTTTTGTAGCTTCCACGAAATAAAAATAAATAGGTAGTAATACCAGCTCAGTTTTGAGAAATTCTGATCAGTTCCTGGATTTTAAAGTAAAAAAAAAATAGAAATCTCGAAATAAATACTGAAATTTTGATTAATATTTGGAAATTCTGGGTCCGTCTCGGAATTTCAAGTTTAAAGTTTAAATGTATAGAACCATGTTGGAATTTGAAATCTTGTTGGAATTTTTCGATGAAAGTTGCAAAGGTTTGTGTACAATTTTGAAAAAAAAAGTTGAAATTTGTAAAAAAGTCTCAAATTTTAAGAAAGTAAAGATTTTAAGTACAAATTTAGAATGACGAAAAAAAGACATTTTAAAATTTCGGAAAAAACAAGATAATTCAAAATTATTAGAAAAAGTAAAGAAATTGGGTTTAAAAACGAAATTTTTAATCCTAATTTTAGGGTACCTAAAATAATAGGGAAAAGTTTAAAATGTAAACTCGAAAGTTAGAGAAAGAAGTTGAATATTCTCTGTATCTTCTTTGAGAAGTTTGGTTAACTCCAATTCTGTTGAGTGACATTTTTTTTGCCAGTTGCTTCTTCCACACCTCTAGATTTTCAGTTATTTTTTTCGTTAAGGATTGGCAATCTATACATTGCCCCAAACAACGATCGCGTTAGATCTTAGTTTGTCAATCGCTGTTTGTGACTCACTAAAAAAAACACTTACAAACTTAAGTGTTTTTTTGGTAGCAATCCTTAACGAAAAAAGGTAACTGAAAATCAAGACGTGTGGAAAAAGTAACTGGTGAAGAAAACGCCACTAAACAGGAATGGAAAGAAGCTGAAATTAGTAAAAATATTCCGTATTTTGTACAAATTCTTTGTAATTTTGACTTAAATCCTAATGATAAATGTGGAAATATCTTTTTTTTGGTGGAATGGACTGATCCTTGGTTATTTTCAAAAATTGAAATACAAATCTTGTCCCCTGAAACCAAGAAATATTCAAAATTACAACAAAGGTTGCTTTAACGCGTTTCGAGAGTCAAGTTATCATCTTCAGAGAGATACCAAATAAAATATCCAAAAATAAATATCAATATTTAGGTTATGTGACAACTTTCTCATCATTTTCGCTTCAAACTCAAAATTTTGACTTCAATTCAATTGATTTATAAAATGTATATTCTAAACTGCAGGAACCGTTTCCAGAATTTTTCATTTTCCTCTGAAAATTAATGCTTCCCTTGAAATTTCGACATTTTCTCGAAATTTCGACTTTTTTCTCAAAATTTCTGTTTTTTCTTTGAAATTTGTAATGTATTCTAAAATTCGACTTTTTTTCTGAAAATACGACTTTCCCAATCTCAAAGTTTGTTGTTTTTTGTTCAAAATTTTGTCATTTTTCAAAATTTTACTTTTTCTGAAAATTTCGACTCTCGCTTTATTTTCGAAATTTGGTATATCTTTAATAAAGAAGTAAAAATTTTTAGAATAATATTTATCAGAAAATTTTGACAAAGATTTTTGGAAAATTTTGATGAAACGGACTGGTCCTTGGTTATCTTAAAAAATCGAAGCACAAATCTTGTCCCCTGAAACCAATAAAGATTAAAAAGCAAAACAAAAGTTGCTCTAACGCGTTTCGGCAGCCAAACTATCATCTTCAGAGAGATGCTGTATAGTATAGTATAGTACAGTGTAGTGTAGTGTAGTGTAGTGTAGTGTAGTGTAGTGTAGTGTAGTATAGTATAGTATAGTATAGTACAGTACAGTATAGTATAGTATAGTATAGTATAGTATAGTATAGTATAGTATAGTATAGTATAGTATAGTATAGTATAGTATAGTATAGTATTGTACTGTATAGTATAGTTTAGTTTAGTATAGTACAGTATAGTATAGTATAGTATAGTATAGTATAGTACAGTACAGTACAGTACAGTACAGTACAGTACAGTTCAGTATAGTACAGTTCAGTACAGTACAGTTCAGTACAGTACAGTACAGTACAGTAAAGTACAGTATAGTATAGTATAGTATAGTATAGTATAGTGTAGTATAGCATAGCATAGTACAGCATGGTATAGTATAGTACAGTATAGTATAGTATAGGATACTATAGTATAGTATAGTATAGTATAGTGCAGTATAGTATAGTATAGTATAGTATAGTATAGTATAGTATAGTATAGTATAGTATAGTATAGTATAGTATAGTATAGTATAGTATAGTATAGTATAGTATAGTATAGTATAGTATAGTATAGTATAGTATAGCATAGTATAGTATAGTATAGTATAGTATAGTATAGTATAGTATAGTATAGTATAGTATAGTATAGTATAGTATAGTATAGTATAGTATAGTATAGTATAGTATAGTATAGTATAGTATAGTATAGTATAGTATAGTATAGTATAGTATAGTATAGTATAGTATAGTATAGTATAGTATAGTATAGTATAGTATAGTATAGTATAGTATAGTATAGTATAGTATAGTATAGTATAGTATAGTATAGTATAGTATAGTATAGTATAGTATAGTATAGTATAGTATAGTATAGTATAGTATAGTATAGTATAGTATAGTATACAGTAGTAGTATAGTATAGTATAGTATAGCATAGTATAGTATAGTATAGTATAGTATAGTATAGTATAGTATAGTATAGTATAGTATAGTATAGTATAGTATAGTATAGTATAGTATAGTATAGTATAGTATAGTATAGTATAGTATAGTATAGTATAGTATAGTATAGTAGTATAGTATAGTATAGTATAGTATAGTATAGTATAGTATAGTATAGTATAGTATAGTATAGTATAGTATAGCATAGTATAGTATAGTATAGTATACTATAGTGTAGTATAGTATAGCATAGCATAGTACAGCATGGTATAGTATCTCTCTGAAGATGACAGCTTGGCTGTCGAAACGCGTTAGAGCAACCTTTGTTGTGCTTTCTAATCTTTCTTGCTTTCAGGGGACAAGATTTTTATTTCAATTTTTGAAAATTTTGATTTTTTGTAAAAAGACAAAAATTTTAGAAAATTCAAATTCCAACGTGTCTCTCAAAAGTTCAACGTTTATGTCAATAACGGATATTTTCTAACGTGACATCGCCCTCTGTCACTGAGGGTAGGGGCTTGTCCTTCACTCAGATAGTCGTTAAAAAATAAATATTTAGTCGGGAAATTTCGGTTCTCTTTCTTGAAATTTGAACTTTTTTCGTGAACATTTCCTCAAAATTTAGCCTTATTCCAAATTTCGACAAAATATGGGTTTCTCTGAGAAATTTCTAATTCTTACTAAATTTAGACTTTTTTTTAAATGAAATCTTTTTTTTTAAATGTCGATCTTTTCCTCGAAATTTTTTTGTTTTCAAAGTTTGATCGTGTTTTAGAAACTTCCGATTTTTACCTCGAAAATCGTTTTTCTCTTAAAATTTGGATATTTTTTAAGTTTTACTAAAAGATCAGATTTTTATATTAAATTTGGTTTCCTGAAAATTCCGACTTTATCCTAAAGGTTTTTTTGTTTTAATTCCTCTTTTTCTAAATACGACTTTTTACTCAAAATTCGACTAATTTATCAAAAATTTAAAAAATATTATTTTATAGAAATTTCGGCCTTTTTCTCGAAACTTTGATTGTCCAAGAATTTCATCTGTTTCAATCTGTTTCTCATAATATGTATTTTTGAAGCTTCGACTAAATGTCTTATTTCTATAAAATTCTACTTAAGATAGAGTTTTTTATCCAGAATTTGAGTTTTTGTTAAAATTAGTTTATTTTTCTAAAATTAGATTAATATTTTAACAAAAATATAAAAGTTTTGAGAATCATATTTTTACTTTAATTGTAAGAGCAATATTTTCATAAACTGATTTTTTTTTCTTTCAAATTCGATTTGTTCTGGAAATTGCGACTTTTTCACAAAATTCGCATTCGCATTCGCTTTCGCGAATGTGGGAAAACCAGCATTCGTTACATCCAGAGACTAGCTACACCCGTAGTATGTACATACGTCAACCTGGCCAACTTTTAATGTTCCTTGCATACCTTTAGTGATTTTCTTTTATAGGCAACATTATAAACAGTCATTCAAAGTTAGCAAGCATATATACATATTATTGTTATAAGAGTTGCCTGCGTCTTGAAGCTATATTTTTCTTCAGTTAAGACTACAGATCACCCATTTAGATGCTTTGTGACATTAACTTTTGCATCTTGGTTTCAGTGTTGTTCAAAAACAAGCACTTCCACTGGTAAATAGAAATAAATTCATTGTTGCACAGCACGACCGGCGCCGTCGCGTAGCGTCGCGTCGGTCTTCGTTTGCTCTATTATCATTGGCTAATGCTAACTACTTTTATATCTAGTAAATTTGCACCAAATCTATTATGATATAAAGTTTTGGTAAAAGGAGACCTTTCGCTAAAGAAAACGTTTACTCTGTTTTTAAACCGCATCCTAAATTCGCCTAAAAAACGACATATACAAGGTGGAAATTCTAACTCGAATAAATTCAGTAATACTGGAACAAAATTTTTCTAATAGATCTTCTGAAATAGGTCGACTTTATTGGCACATTTTACGGTGGTTTTTGCATTTTCCCCTTGATAACTAACCCTTAACTTTTTTTTAGTGAGGTGATTTGTCTTGTGGCCCTCATTTAAAAGACCTTTTCAAGGGGATTACAGATGCAATATGCGATTTTGTGACTGTCAAACGTAAAAAATGGAAAAAATATTAAAATATTAAAATATGAAACTCTTTAAGGTAAGTTAAGTAAGTAGAGTTCCAAACGTGCACCATTTGCATATTTATTACCCAGATTTTCATTTTTATTTAAAAACCGATTTTCAACCCAAAATTTAGAAAGAAAAAGTAGAAAATTCGAATTAATTTATTTAGATAAAAGTACAGTATAAAGATAACAGTTGAAACTAATATGAGATTAAAGTCTAAATTCACATAAAAACCGTTTCGAAATTAAACCCGAAATTTCGATAAAAAACTCGCTATTTTGAAAAATTGAAATGTTCCAATTTAAAGTTGAACTTCTATTAACCTCGAATTTAAAGTAAAAAGTGGAACTTTTAATCCAAATTTTAAAATTAAAGTCATGATTGCGAGAAATGTTAAGATTTGATTTAAAATTTTGGCTGAAAATTCCAATTTCAGAAAGAAAAAGTAGAAACGCAAAAAATTTCACAGAAAATAGTGAAAATTTTGGATTTAAGCCATAGAATCAACCAGAGACTAGAATCAACTCATAGGGAACACTTGATTTTATTAACGATTAATTTTTTTAAGTCACCGTATGTTTACTTTTGAGAAAGTTTAATGATATCTGCAGTTCTACAGATCTGAAATAGAGTCGTATAGGCTTTTACACCTTTCAGCACCTCGACCCATTAGGACCTTTTCTGCGGATAATGATATCTAAAAGCCAGTACCTAAAATAAGTTTAAAGATTGTGCAATCATTAATTTCATAGAAAAATTATACCAAACAAACAAGTAGATAGATATGTAGTGCGGAACCGACGTTAATGTTTATGAAATGCATAAGCCACCATAAATGCATGATGCAAACTGACGTTGGTAAGGCCCTTCAAGGCCAAAGAACAAGCACTTTCAATTCCTTCGATATTTTCCTGACAACGCATAAATTAACTTCTTCAAATGGTATAAAGATCAGCTGAGTCTATCCCACGCTTTCTATTTTAAATACTAAAAAAATGTCTCCATTCAATTGTTGTCTTATCTATGTCTGCATATTCCTAGATTTATAGGATAATCGATTGCATTAATTACACAGAATGATATTTAAATATCAAGTTATATAAAACCAAGAACATTAAATTGAGCTAAATATAATTTTTGCCTTTTACTACTTTAAAGGAAAATAGAAATACTTAGCAACCAACCGATTTATTTTTTATGAACATGCAAGCAAATTGTGTCTTGGTGTTGCCACAAATTTGAATTGCCTTTTAGATACGCAACCTTTTTATATCCCCCCCCCCTAAACCTGTTTCAAAATTTTACACCACTTAAATTTTGGTGAAACGAACTGGTCCTTGGTTACCTTCAAAAGTGAAATAGAAATCTTGTACCCTGAAACCAAGAAAGATTAAAACACAACAAAGGTTGCTCTAACGCGTTTCGACAGCCAAGGTGTCATGTAAAGTATCTCTCTGAAGCTGATACCTTGGCTATTGAAAAACGTTAGAGCAACCTTTGTTGTGTTTTTTAATCTTTCTTGGTTTCAGGGGACAAGATTTGTATTTCAACCACTTAAGTTTCAAAAAAAGAGAAAATTTTAATTTAGAATTATAATTTAAAATTTGACAATTTGAAAAAACTGAGTTGATGTTTCCTAAAAACTCAAAACCCATAAAATTGTCAAGCTTTAATCCGAAATTTCGAGAAAAAGTTCATCACCTTAACTTTTTACAGACTTTTTAAAGAGAAGTCTAAATTTTAACAATCCAATGAATAGTTTTTGGGGTTAAAGTTGAATTATTTGGGAAAAGGTTTTTAGCTCAAAATTGTACGAGAAACTCAAATTCAAAAATTAAAATCATGATAACGAGAAGAGAGTGGATATTTTGAATGTGGAATTAAAATGTTGACAAGAATGTCAGTTTAAGAGTGAAGATAATGAAAAAAAATTTTGAGGTTCTTTTTTGAATTTTCAAGTTTAAAATTAACTTCGAGTTTATACTTCGAACTTCAAGAAAATACTAAATTTCGAATTTTCAATCGATCCCTCAATTATCAGACTATCGACTGTAAAATTCTCTAAATTTTCAGTTTAAATTGACATTTTTGGGAAGACGATTACCAGTTACACTTCAAATTTTCTATTCTTCTTTTTTAATCTACAATTTTCAGTCGAAATATTGAGTTCAATCTTGATAGTTTTTTCGCTTTACTCTTAAAATTTTAACTTAACTTAAAAAGGTGAAATTTTTAAGACAATATTTTTTGGGACAAAAATAGACTATTTTATCAAAAAAATTAAAACTCCGGCATCAAAATTCAAAACAATCTGAAGAATTTAGAGTTTCAAGGTAAAAGTTAAAATCTTTGGAAAAAATGTCAAACTTTCAACAATCATGACTATGTTTGAGTAAACAGGTAAAAAATTGGGAATTTTATAATATGTACGTCACAATTTCAAGTTTTTTCTCAAAATGTCGACCTCAGTTTTAAGATCCCGGCTTTCACTTGGAATATGTTTTACCATTTTTTTGAAATGTTGACTTCGAAACTCGTTTCTAGAAAAAATTTTAAAATATCGAGATTTCGGCGGACATTTGAAATCTTAAGAAATCGTTAAAAAACATTTAAGAGAGAAAAAATCGGGATATTCAAATCAATTGAAAATTTGGAAAAAAAATTGAAGAAGAATCGAAATTTTGACCAAGAACTTAAAACATAAATATTATCAGATTATGGTTGAAGTCTTGAAATAAAAGTTAAAGTTTAAAGCAAGATGTAAAAATATTTAATATAACCTAGAAACTTTGAAAAAAAGTTGAAATTTCCAGAAAAACTAGAACTTTCTAAAAAATTTACATTTTGTGTTGAAAAGCTATGCTTCCCTATAGAGCCCCCACTGCTTTAGTACAAAGTTTAAAGCAAGAAGTAAAAATGTTTAATTTAACCTACGAAGTTTGAGAACAAACTTCAAATTTCCAAAAAAACTAGAACTTTCTAAAAATTTTACATTTTGTCTAGAAAACCTATGCTTCCCTGGAGAACAACCCATTGCTTTAGTACAAAGTTGCAACAGAGTATAGCACTTTTATTTTAAAGACAAAATTTTGGAAAAAAAAAAAGAAAACATTTCGAGTAGTTAAAACATAAAAGTCCAAATTGCAAGAAAGAGCCAGAAATTGTGAAAAGAAAATTCCAATTATTTTACTTAAAATTATATTTGGACTAAAATTCTGAAAATAAAGTCAATATTTTTTAGAAAAGTGGAAATTATGCTTCTAAATCTAACTCTCAAAAAAAAATTACGAGACTGATGGTTGAGATATAAATCTTGTTCCCTGAAACCAAGAAAGATTAGAAAAACAACAAAGGTTTCTCTAACGCGTTTCGACAGTCAAGCTATCATCTTCAGAGAGATAGTAGTAATAAACGCGTTAGAGCAACTTTTGTTGTGTTTTTTAATCCTTCATGGTTTTAGGGGACAAGATTTGTATTCCAATTTTTGAAGATAACCAAAGAGCAGTCCGTTCCACCAAAAAAAAGAGAGACTGAAGGTGTAAGCTTGGAATTTTTCAATGAAAGTTTGTGTACAATTTTGAAAAAAAAAGTGGAAATTTCTAAAACAGTCTCAAATGTCAAGAAAGTAAAGATTTTAAGTACAAATTTAGAATAACGAACAAAAGACATTTTAAAATTAGAGACCAAATTTCGGAAAAACAAAATAATTGAAAATTATTAGAAAACATAAAGAAATTGGGTTTAAAAACAAAATGTTTTATCCTTATTTTAGGGTACTTAAAATAATAGGGAAATGTTTAAAATGTAAACTCGAAAGTTAGAGAAAAAGTTGAATATTCTCTGTATCTTCTTTGAGAAATTTGGTTAACTCCAATTCTGTTGAGAGGCATTTTTTTGCCAGTTGCTTCTTCCACACCTCTAGATTTTCAGTTACTTTTTTCTGTTAAAGATTGGCAATCTTTTATACATTGCCCCAAACAACGATCGCGTTAGATCTTAGTTTGTCAACCGCTGTTTGGGATTGACTAAAAAAACACTTACAAACTTAAGTGTTTTCTTAATATCAATCCTTAACGAAAAAAGGTAACTCAAAATCTAGACTTAAGGAAAAAGCAACTGGTGGAGAAAATGTCACTCAATAGGAATGGAAAGAAGCTAAAATTAGAAAAAATATTCCGTATTTTGTAAAAATTCTTGGTAATTTTGACTTAAATCCTAATGATAAATGTGAATTTTTTTTGGTGGAAAGGACTGGTCCTTGAATATCTTCAAAAATTGAAATAAAAATCTTGTCCCCTGAAACCAAGAAAGATTCAAAATTACAACAAAGGTTGCTCTAACGTTTTTCGAGAGTCAAGTTATCGTCTACAGAGAGATACCAAAAAAAATATCCAAAAATAAATATTACTATTTTTAGCAAAATTCCAATTTTTAAATTTATAGCACATATTTTAAAAGACAACATAAAAATAAGTGTAACTTCAAATTCGAAGTTAAAAAAAACGAAATTTCAAAAAAAAAAACCTTGGAAGCTAACAGTGAAGAATACAACAACAATAATAATAATAATAATAATAATAATAATAATAATAATAATAATAATAATAATAATAATAATAATAATAATAATAATAATAATAATAATAATAATAATGAAGTAAAAATATTAAGTTGTAATTCAAGATTTTTAGTGTGAAATTGAAATCGAAATTGATAGTATAATTTTGTTAACGTACTTTTGAACCTTGCATCAAACCATTTTTTTGGTTTCCTGTGTTCGGTTCAAAGTCAGGGTTTAAATTACTTTTTTTTAATTTCTTTAAACCCATCATTCCTTCCCTTTTCCTGATAGTTCGATATTTTTTTCAAACGTTTCAATGTTAATCTCGAAAGAACAAACGAAAAAAAAAACTAGAAATTAATGAAATAAAAATTTCCTAAAGTTTCGAGTGTAAATTGTACGAGAAACAGAAAGAAAAATTAAAATTAAGTATAATCTTTTGAAAGAAAAGTCAAAGTTTAAGAAAAAAAAACTAGAAATTGTAGGACGATAAAATTTGCCGGTCAACCTCAATGACAGATGTCAGCCTGACTGCCACTGGCAGCTCCCGTGCTCTTCACACTCGCCGAGACGATACGAGGGAACTCGAGCTCGTTCGTTTTGACTGGCTTTGTCCCCGTTCGCCTCGGAAGTGCTCCGTGTCGTATCGGTATTTCGGGCCGAGTTAAAGGAAATGAACGTGAGAATGAGAGTGCGAGCGAAAGGGTAGATATAGCCCTCGCAGTTACATTTGTCCTGTGAAATGTATCGCCGAAACGTTCGGCGAGGACCCTCGGCCAAAGTGAAGAGCCGGCATTATATAAAACAGACAAGTCGATGCAAGTTGTACAGTTGGTATTACAAGATGTGTGTTCGAGCGAATAAATTAATTAGAAGACTTAGTTATTATTTTCACAGGCCGAGTAGCTCCCTCTTACAAAATGTATAAAATTGAACATTTTTTAAGTTGAAATTTTGAAATAGAAAGAGACATTTTCAGAAGAAGATGATGATGAAGAAGAAGATAAGAGTGGAGGATGGGGAGGAGAAGAAAGATAAAGCGAAAAAGAAGGCGAAAAAACGATGAATAAGAAGAAAAAGGGGAAAAACGAGAAAGTCTCAACTTCGATTATAAAGCCAAAATGATAGAGAGATCTTTTCTAGAAAAAACTTTAAATTAATTTAAAAAATGTTTGAATCGGAGTTGAAAGTTAAAATTTTGATGAAGAAGAACAAGAAGAAGAAGAAGAAAATAGAGTGGTGGATGAGAAGGAGGAGAAGGATGAAGGAGAAAAAGATGACGAAAAAGCGATGAATGAGAAGAACAAGGGGAAGAACAAGAAGGTCTTAACTTCGTTTATAAAGTCAAAATGATGGAAAGATCTTTTTTAGAAGAAACTTTAAATAAATTTTAAAAATTTATGAAACAATGAGTTGGAAGGTAAAATTTTGATAAAGAAGAACAAAAAGCCGAAGAAGAAAATAGACTGGTGGATGGGGAGGAGGAAAAGGAGAAAGAGAAAAAGATGACGAAAAAACGATGATTGAGAAGAACAAGTGGAAGAACAAGAAGGTCTCAATTTCGATTATAAAGCCAAAATGATGGAAAGATCTTTGCTAGAAAAAACTTTAAATACATTTTAAAAATTTATAAAACAATGAGTTGGAAGGTAAAAAACAATGAATGAGGAGAAAAGGGGGAAGAACAAGAAGGTCTTAACTTCAATTATGAAGCCAAAATAATACAGAGATCTTTTCTAAAAAAAACTTTAAATTAATTTAAAAAATTTTTAAACATAGAGCTGAAAGTTAAAATTTTGATGAAGAACTAAAAGAAGAAGAAGAAAGTAGAGTGATGGATGAGGAGGAGGAGAAAGATGAAAGAGAAAAAGATGACGAAAAAACGATGAATGAAAAGAATAAGGGGAAGAACAAGAAAGTCTCAACTTTGACTATGAAGCCAAAATGATAGATAAATCTTTTCTAGAAAAAATTTTAAATTATTAAACAAAATTTTTGAAACATAGAGTTGAAAGTTAACATTTTGATAAAGACGAACTAAAAGAAAAAGATAGAGTGGTGGATAAGGAGAAGGAGAAGGAGAAAGACAAAAAGATGACGAAAAAACGATGAACGAGAAGAAAAAGGGAAAGAACTAAAAGTCTCAACTTCTATTAGAAAGCCAAAATGTTGGGAAGATCTTTTCTAAAAGAAAACATTAAATTAATTTTTAAAAAACGTGAAATATAAAGCTGAAAATTCAAAATTTGGAAAAACAAAAATATATTCGATTTAAACCTCAAAATTTCAAAAAAAAGTCAAAAATTCGAAAAAAACCGAAAATTTATAAATAAATTTGTCAGTTTAAAAAAAGGTTTATTTGTTGAGTTTAAGCTCGAAATTTTTAAATAAGAAATGGAAAAATTTGATGATTAACTTTTAGGAGAAAAGTCTGGTTGTTATCCTTGGTAGCATAAATTTCAGTTTTATTTTATAAATTTTCGTTTTTAAAAAAATGCAAACCTAACCTCGGAATACTGATAAAATATTTGACTTTTGCTGAGAAATTCGAAATTTCTATTGAAGGTAAAATTTCGAAATTAATGTTAAAATTGAGGAATAAGAAAAAGTTTGTTTTCACAAATTTAATTTTAATAAATTTAGACTTTTTCTAAACATTTTTTATCTAAATTTGGACTTTTGTTGTTTTTTAAAAATTGAAATACAGAACTTGTCCCCTGAAACCAAGAAAGATTAAAAAACACAACAAAGGTTGCTCTAACGCGTTTCGATAGCCAAGCTATCACCTTCAGAGAGATTGTTTTTTTTTTAAAAAAAAAAGGTCGAAACTTGAATGGGAATTTTTTGAAGCAATAAGTAAATCGAGGTCAAATAAAATTCTCAAAAGTGCATTGATATTACATCAAACGGATTGATAAATTTTGAACTTGTGGAAGATCTTCCCAATGACGTGTCATAGGAATAATTGAAAATGTTCATACAGTTCTAGTTCAAGCACTCTACTAGAAGCATCTTTGATGGAAGTAGAGCATTCGATTATTAGTTTCTTAGATTTTGGTGGAACAGACTGGTCCTTGGTAATCTTCCAACACTAAAATACAAATCTTGTCCCCTGAAACCAAGAAATCTTTCTTGGTTGACTACCAGCGAGTTTCACGACTTTATTATCTAAGAAACTCAAAAATTGAAATACAAATTTTGTCCACTAAAACCAACAAATCTTTCTTGGTTTCAGGGCACAAGATTTGTATTTCAATTTTTAAGTTTCTTAGATAATTAAGTCTTGAAACTCTCTGGTAGTCATCGTTGATGTGGATGTAGACTTTTGTCGAAAACCAAGAAATCTTTATTGGTTTCAGGGCACAAGATTTGTATTTCAATTTTTGAGTTTCTTAGATAATGAAGTCGTGAAACTCTCTGGTACTCATCGTTGATTTGGATGTAAAAATTTGTCGAATAAAGCAACAGATTTCAACAACTTCGTGACTTTCAGATCTCAGCTTACTCTCAGATCTCAGCTGGCTCTCAGATCGATCGAGTAAATCGTACTGTGGCACGTGAACACATGACTTCAGCAGCCGCATCCAGGCTAAAATCAGTTAGAGAAATCTACTTTTGTTATTTCTAAAAAATATGGTAAATGTACGTCTAGCTTAATTGTGGTTGATCGCCTTAGACAGCCCTCGGTTTTAGTCTTCAATAAGATTTGAAAAGCCAGCATAAACCTACAAAATATTCAATTGCTTAAGCTGTAAGTCAATGGAAATAAAAAAGAAACTCTTAAAATTTTATAAATTATTTTACAATCAAACAAGTCACGTTAATATATTATAAAACTGTACAATCATATTATAAATACACAAAGAATTTGACAGATTTATACACAACAAAATGTGTCTTTATCTATGTGATGCACTAATACTTGCCAATGATGTTCAATAAATTTTAACCTTAATCATCAGTCTCAGAAAATCACCAATGAGTCTACGAAGGAAGAGAATTAAGATTTTTGAAAACTGTAGCTAAAACCATCAGGAGAGCGGTTGAGAGACAATTTTCCTGGAGGATAAAATCTATGAGGGGCGGGAGTGGTCGGTTCATACTGAGGCGGTGGTCTATATTGTGGCTGAGGTTGATACTGTGGCTGCGGCTGGTATTGCGGCTGTGGTTGATATTGTGGTTGCGGCTGGTATTGAGGCTGCGGTTGATATTGTGGCTGCGGTTGGTATTGCTGTTGTGGTGGCGGATTATATTGTGGGAGAGGTGTGTATTGTGGTTGAGGAGCTACGGGTAGTACGGTTGGTAGAGGTTGTGGTATCGCATCACCGACAGCTTGGAAACCGTGTTTGCCCGCCGTGTAGCTCACTGTGTGTTTTTGGCCATTTGGATCTACATAGGAGTAGCTACCGCGTCTTGTGCCATCGGCTTCGCTTTCTTCTTTGAATTGTACGCCATCTTCTTGGGTATATTGGGCGCCAAATTGGCCTGTGGCGCTCAGGTATCTTTGCTCGTTTATGATTGCTGCAGTTTTTGGGTCCCCATGATACCCTTGCCCGACGATTGTCCCAAGCAAAGCCAGTAGTACCGACTGAAACAAAAACCAACGTGGATTTTTAATGAGCACGACTCGAAATTCATACATAGGTTTCTCATGGGCAACATCTCAGGGACCATCCGCATTTGCTCAAATTACAAAAATGACGGACTTCCAATAAAACGTTCGCCTTTATTTCACTTTTTTTAGTGGAACGGACTGGTCCTTGGTTATCGCTAAAAATTAAAATACAAATCTTGTCCCTTAAAAGGAAGAATCCATCTTTCTGAAGATGATAGTTTGGCTATCAAAACGCGTTGGAGCAATCTAGATTTCAGGGGACAAGATTTTATTACAATCCTTATTTTACTGTTTTAGTTTTTTTTTTTTAATACTAATATAACTGATCCTTATTGATTAAACTGAAACCTAAATATCAATTTCTATGTATTTTTCTGACTTCAAAATTGACGAAGTTTCATACAAGTTTTCATCCACCATTTAATACCCTTTTCAGACTAATTTTCAAAAATTCTTTTCTGCTTTATATAAGGAACTCGCGTTCAAAATTTCATGCTTTTAAATTCCCCTATTTAGACTGTTCGTTGCCTGTCAGTCAGTACTTAGAGTTTTATTAATTACTAGCTCATACCCTCCCCTTCGTCTACGCGAAAGAAGAGAAAGGATACTTGGGTCACCTTTTTAAAAATCCCAGCTTTTTTTTAAAGAGTTTCATTAGCTTATTTCAAAACTTTCGACACTTTAAAATATGCACCTTTTTAAAACATCGCTCTTTTCTCGTTTGACTCCCAAAATTTCAACTTTTTCTCGAAATTTTGACCTAACTTTCAAAATTTATTGTTTCGAATTTATTATTTTGAAAATTCCAATTTTTTTAAAATTCTAGCTTATTCGAATATATTTTGATTTTTTTAAAATATTTTATTTTTTATAGTTTTGTCTTTATTACAAATTCGCTTTTTTGGAAATGTTAACGTTTGTGAAAATTTTCTATTTATTATTTCAAAATATTTTGAATATTTTACCTTATCTCGAAATTTTGAACTTTCTGGAAAATTTTGACTTTTTTCAAGTGTGTATAAAAATCTTAACCTTTTTTTAATTTTCACTTGATGTTTTTTGCAAATTTGACTCTTTTTAAAGCGATGTCTTTAAAACATTTCAATTCTATTCGAAAATTTGAATTTTTTAAAAGATCTGACTTTTGAAAATATGGATTCTCTTAAAGTATTTCTGCAGTTACAGGGTAAAAGTGCTTAAGCCATAATTTATATATTTAAGATATTGACAAAACAAAACTCGTATTTTAATAAATATTAAAAATTTAAGAATACTCAATTCCTTCTATTTCATAGACGAAGCACTTCAGATGTTTTTCCCTCACAGGTGTAGCGTAAAATGCAATGATGACATAAGCTCATTTTCGAAAAAAGTTGACTTAAGCAGTTTTACCCTGTAACCACAGATTTGATTTTTTTTATTTCGACTTTTCTCATAACTTTGACTTTCTAAAAATGACGACTTTTTTGAAAGATTTGACTTTTTGAAAATCTTGGCTTCTTGAATATTTCCACTTTTTTTAACATTTTGACTTCATATTATGCAAACTTAAAAAATTAAAATTCACTTTTTTCAAATTCTAACTTGTTTTATAAATATCAACACTTTACAATTTTGACTTTCTTTTAGATTTTAATTCATTTTTAAATTTTTTAAAAATGTTGCCTCAAAAATGTAATCTTTTTTCAAAACTGAATGTTTTTAAAATTTTGATTTTTTTTCTAAATTTGATTATGTACGAATATTTATTTTTGAAAACTTTCACCTTTTATTGGAAAAGGTCCATTTTTGTTGATACTTGCAACAATTTCTCGCAGTTTTAAAATTTTGCCTCAAAAATATAATCTTTTTTCGAAACTGTCTGTTTTTAAAATTTTGATTTTTTTATAAATTTGATTATGTAGGAATATTTGTTTTTGAAAACTTCTACCTTTTATTTGAAAATGTCCATTTTTTTGATACTTTCAACAATTTCTCGAAGTTTTGAAATTTTTTAAAAAATTCGACTTTCACTTTTTCGCAAATTTTCAACTTTTATGTAGTAAATTGAACTTTTATTCAAATAACTCACTTTTTACAATTTTTCTCTATTAAAAAAATAGATTTTTTTCAATATTTGTTATGCTTCACCGACCGAATTCTGTATCATTTTTGAACATTTTTGGATTATTTTCATTACGATTTTTTTTTCTATTGTTAGTGAAAAGCGATATTGTCTTTTTTTCAAAACTAACCACGTTTTCTTGAAGTTTCAACTTTTATGTAGTAAATTGAACTTTTATTCGAAAAATTCACTTTTTTTTAATTTTCACTCTGTTGAAAAAAGTGGATTTTTCTCAAAATGTTTTATGCTTCACCGACCAAATTTTGTATTATTTTTAAACACTTTTTGGATTACTTTTATTACAATTTTTTCTATTATTGGTGAAAAAAAGCGATTTTGTTTTTTTTTTCAACACTTTCCACTTTTTCTCGAAGATTCAACTTTTATGTAGTAAATTGAACTGTTATTTGAAAAATTTACTTTTTTTAATTTTCACTCTGTTGGAATATTGGATTTTTGCCAAAATTTCAACATCGTCCTTTTCTCAGAATTTTCACACTTTGTTTTTGGAAATTCCGAGTTTTATATCAAAAAAAAATATAACTTTTTCAGAATGTGATTTTTTTTAGACCTAATTTTTTTCCAAAATTTCAACTTTTGTGAAAATTATTGATTTTTTATAAGTTATTTTAAAAATGTTAATCTTTTATTCAAATGTTTGTTACTTCGACTTTTTTTTTGATGGAACGGACTGGTCCTTGGTTATCTTCAAAAATTGAAGTACAAATCTTGTCCCGTGAACCCAAAAAAGATTAAAAAACACAACAAAGGTTGCAGTATCTCTTTGAAGATGATCGCTTGGCTAACGAAATGCGTTAGAACAACCTTTGTTGTGTTTTTTCAATCTTTCTTGGTTTCAGGGGACAAGATTTGTATTAGAATTTTTGAAGATAATCAAGTACCAGTCTGTTCCACCAAAAATATTTTTCATTAACATCATACTCGATGAGACTGATATTCAATTGCGAGATAACAAGACAAGACTACAAAGAGAGACCTTAAAATGCCTAAATCCATAACTTACACTTCCACTTTTTGAAAAATTCATCTGTTCGTGTTAATTATTAATTTTTTTGAAGAATCAGACTTTCGAAATAGTGAATTTTTAAATTTTGAATGAATTTTTTAAAAGGAATTCGAAATTTTAAGGCTGACATTTAAGAAATGAGTATTTTTAAAATTTAAACTGAAAAGTTTCACAGAAAATCGAAGACGAATTTTCGAGTTTAAAACCAAATAAAAATTTTGCAAAAAATGCACAAAGCGACATTTTGGCTTTAATTAATACGTTATTTTAATCGAAATGGGGAGGAATTTTTTTTTTATATTTTGAAGCTTGTTCTCAAAATTTCGACATCATTTGTAAACTTTTGAACTAAAAATTTTGTTCGAACCGTTTTGCAAAATTTCAAAAGTTTTTTGACCTGAAAAAAAAATTATCCAAATTTTTAATTTTATGCATAAAATGTTGAGTATTAACTGGAAATTTTGAGAAGAAAAAAATGTCTAAAAAGTAAACGTTCCTCTGAATTTCTACTTAAACATCGGAAGTGCCAAATTAAAGCCAAAATTTCGAGTTTAAGACTTAAATTTTTAGAAATGAAAGGAAAAGAATTCGTAAAGCGGCAAATATGCACTGATCATTGACAAAAATTTTGGTCGAACGGACTGGTCCTTGGTTATCTTCAAAAATTGAAATACAAATCTTGTCCCCTGAAACCAAGAAAGATTAAAAAACACAACAAAGGTTGTTCTAACGCGTTTCGATAGCCAAGCTATCATCTTCAGAAAGAAACTGCAACCTTTATTGTGTTGTTGTTGGTTTCAGTTTACAAGATTTGTATTTCAACTTCACCTTTTTGAAAAATTCATCTGTTCGTGTTTCGTGATAATTTTCAATTTCTTTTTGAAGAATCTGACTTTCAAAATTGCGAATTTTTAAATTTTGAATGAATTTTATAAAAGGAATTCGAGAATTTAAAGGTGACATTTTAGAAATGAGTATTTTTAAAATTTAAACCGAAAAGTTTCACAGAAAATATATAGATGAATTTTCGAGTTTAGAACCAAATAAAAATTTCTCAAAAAATGCACAAAGCGAGATTTTGGCTTTAATTAATGCGTTATTTTAATCGAAATATGGAGGAATTTTTTTTAACATTTTGAAGCTTGTTCTCGAAATTTCGACATCATTTGCAAATGTTACCTTTGAACTAAAAATTTCGAGCAACAGTTTTGTAGAAATTGAAAAGTTTTTTGACCTGAAAAAAAATTATTTAAATTTTTAATTGTATGCAGAAAATGTTGACTATTAACTGGAAATTTTGAGAAAAAAAGAATGTCTAATAAGTAAACGTTCCTCTAAATTTCTACTTAAACATCGGAAGTGCCAAATTAAAGCCAAAATTTCGAGTTTAACACTTACATTTTTAGAAGTGAAAGGAAAAGAATTCGTAAAGCGACAAATATGCACTGATCACTGACAAAATTTTTGGTAGAAAGGACTGGTCCCTGGTTATATTCAAAAATTGAAATACAAATCTTGTTCCCTTAAAGCAAGAAAGATTAAAAACACAACAAAGGTTTTGGTGGAACGGACTGGGCCTTGGCTTTCTTAAAAAATTGAAATATAAATCTTGTCTCCTGAAACTAAGAAAGATTAAAAAACACAACAAGGGTTGTTCTAACGCGTTTCGATAGCCAAGCTATCATCTTCAGAAAGATACTGCAACCTTTATTGTGTTGTTGTTGGTTTCAGTTTACAAGATTTGTAATTCAACTTCGACTTTTTGAAAAATTCAGCTGTTAGTGATAATTTTCAATTTCTTGTTGAAGAATCTGACTTTCGAAATTGCGAATTTTTAAATTTTGAATGAATTTTATAAAAAGAATTCGAAAATTTAAAGGTGACATTTTAGAAATGAGTATTTTTAAAATTTAAACTAAAAAGTTTCACAGGAAATCGAAACTTAGACGAATTTTCGAGTTTAAAACCAAATAAAAATGTTGAAAGAAGCACACAAAGCAACATTTTGGCTTTAATTAATACGTTATTTTAATCTAAATGTGGAGGAAATTTTGTTTTAACATTTTGAGGCTTGTTCTCGATATTTCGCCCTCATTTGCAAATGTTACCTTTGAACTAAAAATTTCGAGCAACAGTTTTGTAGAAATTGAAAAGTCTTTTAACCTGAAAAAAAAATTATTCAAATTTTTAATTGTATGCAGAAAATGTTGACTATTAACTGGAAATTTTGAGAAGAAAAAAATGTCTAAAAAGTAAACGTTCTTCTCAATTTCTACTTAAACACGGAAGTGCCAAATTAAAGCCAAAATTTCGAGTTTAAGATTTAAATTTTTAGAAATGAAAGGAAAAGAATTCGTAAAGCTGCAAATATGCACTGATCATTGACAAAAATTTTGGTCGAACAGACTGGTCCTTGATTATGTTCAAAAATTGAAATACAAATCTTGTCCCCTGAAACCAAGAAAGATTAAAAAACACAACAAAGGTTGTTCTAACGCGTTTCGATAGCCAAGCTATCATCTTCAGAAAGATACTGCAACCTTTGTTGTGTTGTTATTGGTTTCAGTGGACAAGATTTGTATTTTACCTTCACCTTTTTGAAAAATTCATCTGTTCGTGTTAATTTTCATTTTTTTTGAAGAATCAGACTTTCGAAATAGTGAATTTTTAAATTTTAAATGAATTTTATTAAAGGAATTCGATATTTTAAAGCTGACATTTTGGAAATGAGTATTTTTAAAATTTAAACTGAAAAGTTTCACAGAAAATCGAAACTTAGACGAATTTTCGAGTTTACAATCAAATAAAAATTTCGCAAAGAATGCACAAAGCGACATTTTGGCTTTAACTAATACGATATTGTAATCGAAATGGGGAGGAATTTTTTTTTTATATTTTGAAGCTTGTTCTCAAAATTTCGACATCATTTGTAAACTTTTGAACTAAAAATTTTGTTCGAACCGTTTTGCAAAATTTCAAAAGTTTTTTGACCTGAAAAAAAAATTATCCAAATTTTTAATTTTATGCATAAAATGTTGAGTATTAACTGGAAATTTTGAGAAGAAAAAAATGTCTAAAAAGTAAACGTTCCTCTGAATTTCTACTTAAACATCGGAAGTGCCAAATTAAAGCCAAAATGGTCCTTTGGTTATCTTCAAAAATTGAAATACAAATCTTGTCCCCTGAAAGCAAGATAGATTAAAAACACAACAAAGCTTGCTCTAACGCGTTTAGACGTTAGAGTAACCTTTGTTGTGTTTTTTAATCTTTTTTGGCTTCAGGGGACAAGATTTGTAATTCAATTTTTAACAAAAATTTTTACAAATTTATATAGACATGTTGATCAACCAGGTTAGCTCTCAACGTTTATAGGTAACTTTAAATACATTCTTGTGTTATTCATTACATAAAAATCGTCTATCGGTTAATGTCCTTTTTTACTATCTTAGAGGCTGAATTTTAAAGAATCCTCTCTTAGTGCTCACCTACGTACTAAGGTAAAAACCTGTATGAAATTTCACGCTTCTAAACACTTCGGTTTAGACTGTGCCTTATTGTCAGTCAGTGCTTCGAGATTTATTAAATAGATATAGATTCTTTATTAAAAACCAATTATGTTTTTATCTTAAAATAAAAAAAAACAATTAGCGCTATTAATAATGATCAAAATCCTTTTGAATTTCATGATTTATATACACGCAATAATGCAGCTCCTTAACCTTAGTAACATAAATTTGTCTGCTTGTTTGTTCGTTTTTCACAGCTTAATTACTGAAGCGATTTTGATAGAAATTGATATAGACAATCCTTGTGACGCAGAATAGTTAATAGACTACTTTTTATTCCAAACTTACCTTATGGGGCGTTTAAATTAGACACTTTATTCCGAACCTTTCTCTCTGACATAATAATGTATCGAATGTAAACCAGCTTGAGAGAAGCCATCTGAGACTAATTACACAACTGAGTAGGGATGGCAACGATATGTCATATATTTTATATCGATAAATTAGCCAAAATAATTGATATTTTGGTATCGATATATTGTCGTCAATATGTTGGAAATATATCGATATTATTTTGAATATATCAAAAGCAAATTAACTTTTAAAATCAATAAGACTTGTTCACACAGGCACAGGGACCAAAAGTGGCAATATCTAGGTCAACATTTGTCGAATTATGTTTCTTGTCATAAGAAACGTGTAGAAATCAAAAAAGAGGTGTAAACACAAAGCAAACATGTTTTCATGTTGATGAAACATGTTACACATAGAAAAACCTTGTTTTAAAGAAAAACAATATTTTTCCGAAAATTATTTAATTTTTAAAGTTGTACCTTGTTGACGTGACGCCATGGAAGCCAGACAACACTGCTTCCGTGCTGCAAAGTGAAGAGCATTTTTTGATTTAAAAGTAAAAATCAAAAAACAAAAACTTTACTTCAATTCTCCAAGTAAAAGAACCACATGACAAAACAATTTTTTAGAAGTAAACAGTTAGAATTTTTCCAGAAATGTTTAGGTTTCGCGTGAAATTAAAAAAAAATGGCTTAGAACTTAGATTTTGTGACCGAAATGAACATTTTAAGATTTTTCCATATAAATTCGACATTTTGATCACTTTTTGAAATTTCTGGATTTAAACTTGAAATTTTTTTTATTATTCCGAATTTTATTTCGAAACAGAATACTTAAACTTAAAAAAATATACCATATAATAAATTGCATTCATCGATATATTTATTTCGATACATTCTACTATCGATATGTAGTGCTCGATATATTGTTTGATATGATACATCGATATATTTATTTTTCTGCCATCCCTACAACTGAGATAAATTACTCGACATAAAATGACGGCATACATTTTAGCCAGTGTCTGACATATATCTCAGAACTTGTAGTTGTCTACTTTCCCTCGTTTGACAATTTCATTAGACAAAACCTTATTCAATATTTGCAAATCATTGGTTACAGAACTGAATATCCAGAATTACCAATTAGACCTAATCACATTTCGATTATTCAAAGCAGCAAAGACGTCATTTTATCTCAGCTAAAAGTGTAAGCAATTTTATTCAGCTACATTCGTGTCATAGTGTAAACCGGCAAGGAAATTTAGTCTCATATACCTGGGATTTCTATCATGAAATAAGTCTCTAATCTAAACGCACCCTTATATCCATAAAGCTTACATAACCCTTTTAAATGATGTAAACAATCATAGAGACAAATAAGAGTGTCAATTCTCTAATTTTTATTTGACAGTGGCCTCTCGCGTCCTCGAACTATTACCATAAAAGTAGGCATCTGCATTATCGGTTTTAGTAATATTACGTTACCGCCTTACAATTGGAACTGAAAATGAATTTCAAATTTCATTTAAATATAAAATTGTTTGAAATTTCCATTCAGTTGCATTTCAGTTATTTTTTCAAGTTGGTTGTTGAAGTTGCTGTTAACAGCTAGTTTTTATTATGTTTTCTTTGCATATAACAGTATATCAATATGCGTATTTTACTGCAAAAATTGTGTTACTTGTATGTGAACTTGCACTTTCCTTTGCGATATTCACATTTAATGTAACAAATTAATTAGTCCACAAGCGGGTAGCTCATTTTCAAGGGCAAATCACAGCAATTTTTGTACTCGGAAATATGTATTGACATTTAAGAATTTCTAAACATGTTTATGAAAGTTAATTTTCTTGTACTCGCTAAGAACTGAATTCCGCCTTGGGTGAAGTTTTCACGGTCAACAATACTAAGAAGGATTACTTTGATTCATTCTGCGTGCACATTTTATGGAGCATAAACTGAAACTTGTTTTATTTTAATCATTTTTGTATTATCCTTTCTCTGTCAATAAATAAAGAAGTGATTTTTAGGCATTTTTATAAGAGTATCGATGGTAATATTTTCCTATTTCAATAAATTATACTTCACCGACAAAACTTTGTATTATTTTTGAGTACTATTTGGATTATTATTATTATTGTAATGGTTTTTTTCTATTTTATAAGGAAAAGGGATTTTTTTGTGGGTGATTTTTCTTAAAATTTTGTTTTTTTTTTGCCAATTCGACGGTTTTGTCTTTTTTTCAATCAATTTACCCCCAAAATTACAACTTTATTCTCAAAATTCGACTTTTTTTCTCAGAATTCGACTTCCTTTGTCAAAACTTGACTTTCTCTTGGAAATGCAACTTTTTCTTAAAATGTTGTTTTTTTGCTCAAAATTTCGACTTTTTTGTTCTTATTTTTTTATGTTTGCTTTTTATGATAATATTGACTTTTATCTGAAAGTTGGCATTTTCCGTTTTTCGAAATTTCGATCTCTTTATCGACTTTTTTCTTTTCAAAAGTATTTCGACTTGTATTTTCCGAATTCTTTTTCTCCAAATTGAGTCGACTTTTTTTAAAAAATAAATGTTGTGTCTCATGAAAATTTTAACTTTGTAGAATTTTTTAAATTTCAAATTTTTAAAAAGAAAAAATTATGAGAAAAACATTTTTGGAAATTGCGACTCTTGTCGAAAGTCGCATTTTTTTTCTATTAGGTCTTTATTCCCAGAACTAAACCAAAATTTTTAAAAAAGCCTCATTAACTTCTTGAAAATTTCATTTTTTTTTTTTCGAAATGTCCAGAGTACATATGTAGAATGTCAAGAGTTTGTAGGACATGTAAAGAAGTAAAATTTTGGAAAGCCACAATTTTGGTGGAACGGACTGGTCCTTGATTATCTTCAAAAATTGAAACATAAATCTTGTCCCCTGAAACCAAGAAAGATTAAAAATCACAACAAAGGCTGCTCCAAAGAGATAGTGTATCTCTTTGAAAATGACAGCTTGGCTATCGAAACGCGTTAGGGCAACCTTTGTTGTATGTTTTAATCATTCTTGAACCAACAAACGAAAACATACAACCTGTCCACCTAGAGCAGAATATAGCATTAATGACTGAAGTTACGAAAAAACATTAAACAAACAACTTCCTCTCTTTTCCCAAGCTCTACAAAATTAACGGAATATATAGGGTGTTTAATTTTCCCCGCACAGGTATAACCTTAAATGGCAACCTGTATTTTTATAGAATTTTCTGATATCTTATAAAAATAAAAGTTAGGTTATAGATTTTTTTAGCGAATTACTAATATTTTTCGAGTTATTTTATTGTTGATTTTTTTAGACACTTAATGGTCGGAAACAATATCATTATCAATCTTATTCTAACATTTCTTCGACCGACGTTTTAAGACTTTTGTATACCACATACTTCAAAAAAGTTTCAAGATATTATCAATTTTAATTACTAAAAATTTAAATATTTTCAAACTGGGTCAAAATATGTTAAAACAAAGTTGTAAATTCAAATATTTGTGCAAAAACTCCAATTTACTGTGCGGTGTAAAAAAAGCCATTACGACCACGAAGGATGTTATAGACAGTGAGCTTCACAGGAATTTTTAACAAATAAATGCTTAACTAAATCCCATATTTAAGTTCTTAAAATCTTAAACAGGGTGTTTAAAAAATAACTGTTTTGAAAGAATTTTGAATGGCCAAAGCTACCTTATTTTAAATGGAGCCCCCTTTATATTTTTTATTTATTTATTTCGTAATCAAATTTGCTTCTAAATTAATTAACTTTTAAATACCTGCTATGCCAAAAAATATTGGTTATCGAGTTGTTGTCACTTTTCTTGAAAATTCATCAAGTGTTGTGAAAACTTCAATAAGGGAGACCTTGCCCATCACGAAAAACTTAATAAAGCAAGCGAAGAGAGTGTGAAAATGATTAAACAAAAAATTAGAATTCGATTTCTCTTTACAAAATAAATATTTTGGAAAATAAAGTATGCGTTTATTGACAAACCAAAACTCATTTCTGCTAAAACTCATCCTAAAAATGGTGCACTGCAGACAATCGCTTTAAGAAAAAATTGAAAACAAACGCTTTGTGAAAAACTATCCATCGGTAATAATACTTAAATTCGGGTCCCAACTTTCGACTCTTTTCTGGAGATGATAAATTAGAACTCAAAATTTTGAGATCAAAGGCAAAATTGAGGAAAAACATTCTTTCGAGATTGAATCCAAAATTTCGACTGGAAGGTCGATATTCTGAAAAAAACAAATTAAAATTTCAAATTTTATATGAGACTTTGGACGTACTTTTTGAGTTCATATTTGGAAATGTTACTTAAAATAAAAAAGTTGTAGTAAAAATCAAAATTTCGAGAAATTTTTAAGTTTGATTTAAAATTCTGTCCAAAACCCCCAATTTTGATATAAAAGCAGAAATGTTGGATTGGATTTAAATTCGAACTTGCGCACTTTAGAATTTCTTTCGAAATTTGGACTTTAAATTTAAAATTTTGGGCTTAATATTAAAAATTCTAAAATAAATTTTGTCAGTCAAAGTAGATATCCAATTTATAGAATAAATAATTCTGAACATATTTTATCCATAATTATTTGGTATTTCACGATTTAATGTTATCTTCGAAGAGACCAATAGCATCAACACTTTACTTATTAACATTTACCTCGTGAACGTTATGCAATAAATTGCAAATTTATAAGAAAACGTGAATATCACTTATTGCATTGCCTCAGATTACATTCACTTCTAGGACATGGCGTTATAAGAAAAATTATAATAATTTGCTTTAAAATTAATTTCTTTTAAAACACCAACCACCAAATGCACTAAATACTCCAATTAATTAAAATACTCACTAATGTTGCGAACATCCTGTATATAATTATGTATCCGTGATGTTCTACGAAACAAGCAATCAGGTACTACTGCCCTACCACCTATCTTGGAATGTTTTATACCTCGTACCAGCCTTGGTACATAGCGACCCTGGAACACTCCCTAAAAAGGAATCATGTGGGCTTTGTCTGCTTTTGATGCTTAACCTATATTAAATGGATTTTCTTTAAATAAGGTGGCTGATGAAGATTCATCTCGACAAATTTTAAAATCCGTTAATTGAATATAACTTTGCATTAAATCTGTAAACGTGTTTTCTGTGATGTAGCCTAATTTTAGGCATAAGAAGTTGAAGAAGAAAAAATTTAAGTTAAAAATTTATATAGGGCAGGGATGAGCAACCTTTTTTTACAGCGGGCCAATTACAAGGTTAAAAATTTTGCGCGGGCCGCATATGAGAAAAATATGAAAGCTGGGGCGCTTGCACCCCCTGATTCATCTGAATCACAAACTGAACAAACTGAAAATTTGTATGTACTCAATTCTTTTCAATTCTTTAGAATTCATCCTTTCCTTGAAACATGTTTTCGAAATCTCTACCTTTTTCTCAAATTTTCTATATTTTTGTACAAAGTTTGACTTTTTCTTTTAAAAATTTTGCATTTATTCATAAAATCTGCCTTCTTTTATCAAACATGACCGTCAAAATTTTGAATTTTAGAGTTCCTCGTTTTTTTCTGAAATTTCGTCATTTCTCGAAAATCGACTTTTCCTGAAAATCTCGTCTTTTTTTGATTCTGAATATGTCAGCCTGTTTATTAAAATTTGCCTTTTTTTCGAAATCTGGTCGATCTTTTGACAAAATTGTATATTTTTTAAAAATTTAAAATTTTTGTGAAGAGACAAAAATTTCTTTGTAAATTTCAACCCTTTTTTAATCCATATTTCTGGTAGTTTCAACTTGTTTGTCAAAATTTCGATATGTTATCACAATATTTGACATTTTCTGACTTGAGCTTGTCTTCCTTTGACTCGTTCAGAGAGTCCAGAGAAAATAAATATTCGATTTTCCTCTTAAAATTTACTCTTTTTCTAAATTTCGAAGTTTTACTAAGATTAAATGCTTTTTCTCAAATTTAGATCATTTTTGCAAGATTTCTCTTACAATATCGTCTTTTTTTCGGGGTTTTGACAATTTTTTGTTGACTTTTTTTTAAATTTAACTTTCTTTGGACAATTTTTTGTCCATTTCAAAGTTTTCTCGAATTTTTCTTTCAAATTCCGATATTTTTTTGAACATTTATTAATTTGGATCTTTTAGATTCTGATCTTTTTAGAAATTCTGATTGGTTTTCTAAAATTTGCCTTTTTCAGGAAATCTTGAATTGTATCCGATATCCGATATCCGATATTTAATATTACAATAATTTTTTTCTTTTTTTTTTGGTATATTCGTCTTTTTTTTAATTTTGATTTTTTCTAATCTTTTACCTAAAATTCGCCTGTTTCTCAAAATTTGTCTTTTTCGAAATTTCGATTTTGTTTTCAAAATCCTACTTTTTGGACTTTTTCAAAAATGGTTTATTTATTTCAAAATGTTGTCATTTTCTTGAATATTTGACATTTTCAATAAACTTCGACTCTTAGATCAAATGGTTTTATGGTTCTGAAAATATTCACTTTTCTGTTGTTGCGAAAAATATTTTTGGGGATTTCCAGAAAAAGATTTCTTGTAAATTCAACATCTTTTAAATTTTAAGAACAATGTTTTTGAATCTTGCAATTTTTCTCCCTTAGAGTTGGACTTTTTTTTGAAAATTGCGTCTTTTCACAAAATTAGATTTTTGAAAATTCTGATTTTTTTGAATTTTGCACATTTCTCGAGTTTTTGAGAGAGGTTAGGTTTTTATTTTCAATATTATTTATAGAAAATTTCAACTTTTTAAATTTTCTTCTTAAAATTGGACCTTCTTTTGGAAATTTGGAATGTTTCCTAGAAAGTTCAATATTTTTTTGTAATTTGTAACGTAATTTTCAAAAATCCTGAAATTTTTCCGAAGTCTTTGTTCTTTCTGATTTTTTTAAATTTTATTCCCGATAATTGCAACTTGTCCAAAATTCATGTTATTCTCCAAATTTTGACTTTTAACTCAAAATTCAATTTTATCTGTTTCTGGACATTTCCATCTAAAATGGAATTTTTTCCAAAGATTAAGACTTTTTCACAACATTCGTTTATTTTTTTTTAAATTGGATCGAAATTTTATTAGAAATCTAAACAATCTGAGAAGAATATTTTTAGGAAATCCTTGAAAAAACTATTTCTTGAAAAATTGAAATAAAATAAAAATTCTGAAATCATTATTTTTAAAAGTTGCATTTTTTTACCTGAATTCGACTTGTTTTGGAAATTACAACTCTTTTTACAAAAATTTCGTCTCTTTTATATTTCCACTTTTTCGAAATTTCGACATTTCTTTAAGCTCTCCAAAAGGTTTTTTCTTATGATTGGGCTTTTTTCAAAATTTTGACTTTAATTTGAAAGTGCAATGGCCCCAATTCTGTAATGTTTAAGTAAAAATACACAAGGTTTTCTTTTTACTCATGAGTTTTTTAGAATGATTGTTGTTGCCCCCCTCCCCTTAAAAAAAAATCTTGCCTACGCTCATGTCCAAGATGTTTCATGAATCGTGGAAATTTATGTTCTTTTTTTTTTTTCATCAAATTGTTTGACATTTTCTTTTCCAACATTTTTACGTAAAAAAGTAGAGCTTAGGCGGGCCGCAGAAAAATGTTAGGCGGGCCGTTGTGGCCCGCGGGCCACGTTGCTCATTCCCTGATATAGGGCAGTACAAAGACTTATGGCCCCCGTAGCGTAAGTAACGCTCTCCTCTTTTAATATACATTGAAACAACCTAATATACTGAAAAAAAATTCTTGGCCCCTGAAACCAAGAAATATTAAAAAACACAACAAAGGTTGCTCCAACACGTTTCGATAGATAAGCTGTCATCTTCAGAGAGATCAGTATCTTGGATTTTCAATTTTTGAAGATAACCAAGGACCAGTTCATTACACCAAAACCTAATATGCATTGTATTTAACTTCATAAAATCCTACAAATGATTGTTCCTTGTAATCTCTGTTTATAATCCACATCATAAATCTATTAGCAGTTTTGTTAGTTATGTTACAAAATTACTACATCCATAACACACCTGATAAATTGTTAATAAATTCCGATTGTTATATATCACCCTACAATAAATTTGATGTGATGACTCAGAAAAAGTTTATATGTTATGGCTTAGGTTTGCAAATTTAAATAGGAAAGGCACATATCCCGGAATAACCTTCAGAGCATGTGGGGGCAATGGGAAAAGCTCAAGTGTTCAGGTGGACGTTCGAATTAAACACATTCAAATTCAAGCAATCAAATATTAGAATTAAAGAAGTCATTCGAAAAATAAATATCATTCTTGAAAATTCTATACCTTACCTAATATTTATCTTTCTTCTGATATAAAACAAACACTTATTCGCATAATTATTGATGGAATAATTAAACAGAATTAGAAGCCAGCTGCCATTCATTGAAAATACTTCATCATAAGCTTGAGTACAAAAGCAAATATCAAATGTTTTAATTCCACACCGTTTTAATTTGTATCAAAATTTTTGTGTTAAAATAAGATTTTCTTTTATCTATAAAAATTAAGATTCCGATAATTAATGTTAATTAACTTTCGTCATCAATTTTTTGGATAACGTACAGGGTGAGCGAAACTCGATGTCTCAGCTTTATTATACTAACAGGAAAAACGATATAAGAAATCAAAAAAAGATTCTTGAATTTGTTTGAATAAGGTCCATTTTAAGTCAAATTTGCATATCTTTCCAGCTTTGGAAACCAAAATAATGACGTCATAAAACTTTATTTTTAAAAACATACCTGCCTTTCTGCATATTTAAAAACACCTAATTTTTCTAAACAAATTTTGTAAAAAAAAATTTTGTATCTTTTTTGGTTAAGAAATTATAAGCAATTTTATTGTAAAAAAAGAATGTTATCAAAAATTCGTAATTACTACGATTTAGACAAATAGCCTTTGGAAATGCAATACATTAAAAATAAAAGTGTAGTGGCATCTGTCAATAATTGAACTAACGGTCAATAATTGGACTATGTTGCCATTTGACTTGGAAAAATGTTCACGTAAATGTTATACAGAGTGAGTCAGAAAGAATGGGCCAATGCTAAACTGGAGATACTAGACATCAAAATATTACGATTTAGGTCAACGTGCCCTATACCAACGCGGCTGGTTTAAGAGATATAGGGCGTTCAAAGTTTAAATTTTATTCTGAAATTTTTTAGTAATTGAAAAAGTTTTAATTTTATACCGGGTGTTTTTTTTTTAGTTGGGAAGTTACCTTTATATGGAATACTACTTATTATTATATGATTTTGTCGATGGGACTAATCGGGATTAAACTATCTTTTAAAAATATTTTCAACTTCCCCCCACTACCGATTATACCGGAAGTAGACATCAACTTTCTTATTTTAAATGGCAACCCATGAATTTTATGTTTTATTTAGATTTTAAGTAAAAAAATAAGGTGAGTTTATGTATACGTGTTTATCGCTACCTTTGATTGTTTTAAAGATATTTCAATTTTTCAAAAAAAAATGACAGAAAAGAGGGTTATTTTGACTCTTTGTATCTTTTTTATTATTTGCAGTAAAAACATGAAATTTAAATTGAAATCAGGAAATATTATAAAGACTATAATAACGTAAACAGATTTTACATTTATTACACAGAGTGATGGAAAATTTATAATCTTTGCTGTTTTTGTTTTATTCAAAAAAACTCTGTTTTTTTAAATGGAAACTATATGTTTTTTAATCATTTTTGAATTCTTCACATAAAAAGAAGAAAAAAGTTATATTACTTATTTTTTAAAATTTTGTGCCATTACAGAGGCATTTTACATAAATCTCAAAATAAAAAAAATCAAACATTTCTTGTTTGTTCAAATAGGAAATTAACTGTGGGCAATAAAAGCTTAAAGAATTATTCATAATAAGTAATAGGAAACAAAGATAATTGACAAAAAATTTACATCAAGAACAACAAGGGCGATCTTCTCTTTCAATACATTTAAAGACATATTTTAAGATTTCGAATTGAGTAACGTTTTTAAGCACATCCGATTGTTCCTAGCAATATGCTTGTCATGCAGTAGTCGTAAAAAAAATTACTAAAAAATTTCCATTTTGGTTTTCATTGTAACATTTAACGCTTAAAAATCCTGAGCTCTAATCTAACAGCATAACAGTTAAAGGACGAATTTTCTTGAACATTTGTTGTTGATTTTGATTACTCCAAAAATGAGAAGTCTGTTTAACAAACCATTTTTACGAAACTTACATTCGTGGCTACCTAAACATTTTTCAGTAAGTATTCTAACAATTAGCCAAAAACTTATTCGTCTTGTGCGGTTATCTTTTAAATGTTATTTGGCCTAACATTTTTAAGCTTTGTGGTTGTGTTTTTTTTTTGAAAATTTTGTTGACTACTACCAAGTTGCTACTAAAAAAAAAGATATATTTTTCTTTTTCATTTTGCATTATATCTCTGTAACGGTGCAGAATTTTAAAAAATTAGTCATACAACTTTTTTCTTCTTTTTACGTGAGAAATTTAAAAATGTTTAAAAAACACATAGTTCCCATTTAAAAAAACAGAGTTTTTTTGAATAAAACAAAAACAATAAAGATCACAAAATTTCCATCACCCTGTGTAATAAATGTAAAACTTGATTACGTTATTATAGTCTCCATAATATTTTATGACTTCAACCCAAATTTCATATTTTTATTGCAAATAATAAAAAAGATACAAAGAGTCAAAATTACCCTCTTTTCTGTCAGTTTTTTCCGAAAAATTGAAATATCCTAAAAACTACCAAAGATAGCAATAAATATGTATACATAAACTCATCTTATTTTTCTAAGTAGAATCCAAATAAAATATAAAATTTGGGGGTTGCTATTTAAAATAAGAAAGTTGATGTCTACTTCCGGTATAACCGGAAGTGGGAGGAAGTTGAAAATATTTTTGAAAGGTAGTTTAGTTCCGATTAGCCATATCGACAAAATCAGTTTACCTTTATAATGAGTGATACTCCATATAAAGGTAACCTCCCAACTAAAAAAAACACCCGGTATATTTAATATTTGGGAATTTTATGTTCTTCGATGTGAGAATTACGAATTTTAAATTTATATTGATGTTGCCCTTGAGGGCGCTAGTTTCATATAATCATTTACGTAAATTAAAACATATTTTTTTTATCTGAGTTATACTTAAAACAAGTAGACAGTATAAAAGAACGATCAATTCTACAAAGAAAAGGTACTATTGTTTAAATCTTCTAAAGCTAAAGTAAGCTAAAGTAAAGCTAAAATAAAGCTAAATTAAAGCTAAAATAAGCTAAAGTAAGTAAGTTTAAGTCGTCTTAAGTTAAAATATTAAATTAATAGCACCAAAACTTTCCCAATTATTGAGAAATTTCAGAATAAAATTTAGACTTTGGACACCCTGTATCTCTTAAACCAGATACATTAGTATGAGGCTTTGTTGAGCTCAATCGTAATATTTTGGTGTCTAGTTTTGCGTTGACCCATTCTTTCTGACTCACCATGTATTATTTATTAGTTTATGGGGAATTTCAAAAGAACCCTAGAAAAGTAGATACATAATCTCTGAGAATACCCCAAACATGTTATTCTAAACCTAAAAATATTTAATAGATTTGTTTCCAAAGCCTGTTTTATTAAATCGTACCAATTGCGAACTTTTAGTAAAACATTTTTTACAACAAATTTGCTTATTATTTTATCGAAAAAATATATCATTTTTTTTGTTTACAAAGTTTGTTTAGAAAAATTTGTTCTTTTTAAATGTGCAAAAATATAGGTATAGTATGTGAAGAAAAAAAGTTCAATGACGTCATTACTTTGGTTTCCAAATCTGGAAAAAATATGCAAATTGGGCTTAAAATGGACCTTATTTAATCCAATGTAAGAATCTCTTTTCAGTTTTTTGATATCGTTTTTGCTTTTCTTATAATAGCACCGAGACATCGAGTTTCGTTCACCCTGTACATAAATTTTATAAATAATTTATTGAAAACTTTTGATAGGTTTCGATATTTCTGTTTAGTTTTTAAATGGTATTTAAACAATTTCTATTTTTTACGAAGGCGTAGAAATGACATCGTATAGAAAAAAATTATTTTCAGAAATTTCGTTTTTTTCCCGAAATTTTAACTCTTATTTTGGAATTTCGACTTTAAACTCGAAATTTCGACTTCAAACTCAAAATTTCGACTTGAAACTCGAAATTTCGACTTTTTTTCTCGAAATTTCGAGATCAAAGTCGAAATTGTGATCTCGAAATTTCGAGAAAAAAAGACGAAGTCCTCACTGTGTCAAATTTCGTTTTTTTTCCCGAAATTTTAACTCTTTTTTTTTGGAATTTCGACTTTAAACTCGAAATTTCGACTTCAAATTCAAAATTTCGACTTGAAACTCGAAATTTCGACTTTATTTCTCGAAATTTCGAGATCAAAGTCGAAATTGTGACCTCGAAATTTCGAGAAAAAAAGACGAAATTTTGGTAATTAAAAATAGAAGTTACTGAATGCACCCTCCTGCCAATTGTCAATATTGTTGGGAAAGGGGAATGGTGGGATGCAACTCTCTCACCTAACTTAACCATAGACCCATAGAGTATAGAAATGTTCACTTTAATTTCGAAATTTCGACTTTAATCTCAGAATTTTAAGAAGAAAGTCGAAATTTCGAGAAAAAAAGTCGATATTTTAAAATTAAAGTCGAAGTTTCAAGATTAAAGAAGAAATTTAAAAAAAAACATCGAAATTTCGATACAAAAATGTCGAAATTTTGGGTTTAAAGTCGAAATTTCGAGAAAAAAGTCGGAATTACGAGATTAAAGTCGAAATTTCTCGATTTGCTTTCTACGGCCTACGTAATTTTTTTTTCAAAAAATCAATAACGAAACAATAGAAGAAGAGAAGAAGAATAAGAAATAAAAAATTTCCTGGGATCAAAATAACCCAATAGCTGTTAACCATTAAAAACTCCTCTTCGATGTTAATTTAATAATCTAAAAAAAAACTGACAAAGTGGTCAGCCCCTTATCGTATATTCAGTATATTGTTAAGTGGAGAAAAAAAAAATAAAAGCATTCTCTCAGCACCCAATGTGAAATATTACTAGAATATATGATTAAAATAACCATGAATAAGATCATTTTAAGAAATAATCCTAGATCGTTAGATCCTAGAACCTGATACCATAATTGCGCAAATATGTAACTGTTATTGCCTACCATCAGCTACCAACAAATTATTTTAATATTACTAAACATTTAAGAGACATTGACAAATTCAATTACATACATAATCATGAAATATTATTAGAAAATTAGCAACATGCAAAATATAGTTTTTTAACCTGCTGCTGCTAAAGTAATCCGTATGATCTCTCCCTTGAAAGATTTTTTTTTTAAGTTTAATCCACTCGCAAATGGCAACCCCATTATGCCTTCAAAGCACTACGAGTAGGATGCGAAAACAAGGATATATGGCTATGAACCGCCTTCTTAAACAACGATAGATTCTAATTTTTGGGGAAAATTCCTTTCGGTAACGAGTTCCATAATATTGTTACGTGCGTTATCGGTTCGAATTGATACACGTGATAGATTATACCCACTTTATTACTGAATTAACTCGGCACACTTCAACTGAACAGTAACTCACTAATTATTTACTAATTGCTAACCAACTAATTGCACTGGCTTCTAACTGACTGACTCGAGGGAAAGCTGACCGCCTTTTTATAGCTTTGGCCCCCGGCTTCCAGAATTTTCGGCAGATAAGGCTTATCGAATGCAGAAATTTCTGGAACGCTTATCTGCCGTTTGTTTCGTTATCGCGGCCGCTTTCCCCTTATCAGAACCTTCTAGAAACTTTTTTTATTTACTAAATTCTACAATTCTATTCTAAATCCTATTTCATCTATTTACATTGCGTTACAATATGGAAGTTTTATAGAAAAAAGAGTCTCCGTAGACAGAAGTCCTCACTGTGTCAAACTAGACCGCACAGGAATTTACTGTCTCCGACTGCCTTGTATGCCTCCAAATTCTTCCCTTGGGGGGATCAATCATATTAGTTCCTGCGAGCATCTCCCATGATAATACTTGTAGAAAAGAGATACATCACCAACCATCCGCTTGTCCTTTAGTGTTTCGAAAGAATCGGTCAATCTCTCATCATCAATTAGGCGAATCGCTCTTTTTTCAATTGAATCCAAAAGAGCTAAAGAGTGCTTTGGGGATGAACTCCAAACATGAGAAGAGTATTCTAGGGTTGGTCTAAATTGAGCTTTGTATAGTCTAAGTAGCTGATGAGATGTGAAATACTTTTTAGCTCTAAAAAGAAAGCCTAGCTTCTAAGAGGCGGATTTGGCAATGATCGTTCCAAGAGAAGTTAGTGCTTGCATTCACTCCTAGGATAGACAAATTATATTCTATCAGGAGGATTTTACCGTCTATTAGTATGTTTGTTGCATTATCCCTTGATGTTTTCTTAGAGGAAACCGCGGCCTGAGTTTTTGAAGCGTTGAAGTCGACCAGATTTTTCCTACCCCATTCCACAATGATTTCGAGATACCGATTAATCATCTGTATCTTATGTTCCTTTAGTCGATCTTTGAGACTTTGTAGACTTTGTATACTTTGAGATATCCAATACCAGAATCCTGGCCTCACCATGTTTTTCCATAGTTGAGTTACAGATATGAGTCACGTATGCCAGGAGATCGCTAGTTAAGCGTTGTTGTCTCAAACCATATTGCCTGTCCGAGATGATTTTATTCTCCTCCAGATTAACCAAAAATAACAAAATGTATCAAAAAAATGACAACGTGCCTCCAACAAAAACAAATGGTAGCCCACCGGGCCGCCGTCTCCAGACAGTTGGGGGAGGGGGAGCATGCCCTTCGCTGTATGACACACTCGTACTGTAAAAGTACTACTTTACTACGAAAGATGAACCTTCCAAATTATTCGTTTGTACTTTTTATTTTAACTCCCCAAAAATTAAAAAAAAATAGTTACAAACAAAATTCAATATTTGGACTCTTTTTAAATATGTGGATTTTTTCAAATTTCGACTTTAATACCGAAATACTTTGTTTGAAATTACGAGGGGAATCTAAACACTCAAAATTGAAATTTTTCTATCAATTTAATTTTTTTACAAAATTATGACTTTTTGAAGTTATAGGGATTTTGGGAAACAAAAAATTACTATTATTTTATTTACGCGACAATACCCTACTTTTTTCTTAAAATTTGTGCGAAATTTCTAGAACATTTTGAGGTAGAGATCGAAATTTTTGACAAAAAATACAAATTTCGACATTGAAATTGCAAGATTTTGTTTTCCCTTCAATTTCGATTACAGCTTTTTTTTTAATTTTTTTAATATTATCTTTTAAATATTAACTTCTCGAGTTTACCAAGAAATCACATTTAAAAAATAAATTTGAGGTACTTTTCTCGAAATTTTCACTTTTTTTTTACAAAATTTGTCGTTTAATATTTCAGTTTTTGTTCATTTTTTTCAAAACTTTTACTTATAAACTCACAATTTTGACTTTTTCTCATGATTCAAACTGTTGTTGTTTGTCCAAAATTTCTAGCCAAAACAATGAATCTTGAATTTTTCTATATATGTTGATTTCTTTTTGAAACGATCTCAATTTCCAAAATTCGATGTCTCTTTAAACTACGAATATAAACTGAAAAACTCTTGATTTTTGCTAGACATTTCAATGTTAATTTCGAAACGTCAACTATTTTATCGAAATTTCGGTAACTTTTTTTGTAATTATGGTTTCTTCAAAAAATCAAATTCCAAAATTCAAACATCACTTTCTACTCTTATTTCCAAAAACAATAAAGATCTCAATCATTTTTTGAGCTTTAGCTTTTTATTTTTAAAATTTCGAATTTAATATCGAATTTTTTCTCAAAAACTTAAGATATTTATGCAAAATCTAATTATAAATGCAAAATTTTAATTATTTTTTTAATTTTTTTTGGTGGAACGGACTGGTCCTTGGTTATCTTCCAAAATTCCACCAAACTTATGGTTTCCCGGTCTACAAAACGGAATCTCTACTTTAAGGTAACTAGTAAAATTAGATTAATATCTGCTGACATCTACTTCCTTAAAACATGCCGGAAAAGTAAAGTTTTTCCAAATTTCATCAACATTACTTTACCTATCAATATCCAGTGGCGAACGAAGTTACGTACACCGCTAAACAAAAATGGCTTGATTTGGAACTAGATCGTCAGTAGAGTAAACGAAGCAAGCTTGAGTTGCAATCTTATGGACTGTGAATTAACCAGTAATTTAAGTGAATATGAATTTGTAGAATTTTGTGAATTTCAGAGGAAAATGTTCTGTACCATCTCTGAGAAGGTTAGATAAAAGTCGAACATTCTTAAGAAGAAATTATGCAAATTAGGTGCCCTTAAAGAACATTCTTCTCAGAAAAATAAAAATATTAATATTGTAGAAAACCTCTCTTCCCAGCATTTTGACAAAGCTGAATTAAGCCTTTTGAACAAAGGGCTTAATTACGCCCTGCCATCCTCCCGCTACGGTTTGGAAGATGTTGTGTCCATTGAGAGCTCCTTGACGACACTCAAACGTATGTGAGGGAGGCTTGCAGACAAAAGCTCTCTAGAAATTTAAAAAACGTAAAACCATCACACGTAACGAACAGAAATATTGTCAAAAGACTACGAGAAAAAAATTGTTTTTATGTAAAGGCAGATAAAGGTAATAAGGTTGTCATTCTAGATAAAAAGGACTATTACGAACGAGTTGACAAACTCATTAGTAATGGCCCCCTATCAAAAATTACAGAAGAACACTTTGAGTAAAATGTTAAGTGGGCTGAAAAAAAGTGCTCGACAAAAGTTACAACCTTATTACTCCAATTTCAAAAGATCCCTCCATGTATCTAACCCCACTGTACCTAAATTATATTGTCTACCAAAAATACATAAACCCGGAAAGGCGATGAGACCAATTGTGTCAGCTATTGGAGCACCGACCTATAATTTATCAAAATGGCTAGTAAAAGAATTCAGGAAATTAGAATTTCAACAACTCAATTTGTCAGTCAAAGAATTCCCAAGAGTTTGTGCAGAAAATTCAGAATGAAGAGTTGTTGGAGGGTGAAATGCTGGTTTCTTTTGATGTTTCTTCCCTCTTTCCCAATGTACCCATACCTCAAACCTTATTATACCTTCGAGATCTGCTGCTTTCAGGCAAAATTATTGACGAATATATTTCATTAACGAAAATATGTATGGATCAGAATCATTTCCAAATTAATAACGAATTTTATGAACAACTTGAGGGAGCAGCCATGGGAAATCCTTTGTCACCTTTCATGGCTGAGCTCTTCATGAGTGTTTTTGAAAATCGTCTTAAAAATGAATGTAGATTTTTTCCTAGGGTATGGATTAGATATGAAGAGAATATTTTTGCTATTTTTGACACAAAAAATCAAAATTTAGATAATTTCATTGATGTTGTAAATTCACGTTTTCCAACAGTTAAATTCACCGTAAAATTAGAGAAGAGAAAGAAGCAGCTTTACCATTTTTAGACACTTTAGTTATTAGGAATAAAAATAGATTAGAATTTGATGTATATAGGAAAGATTCCAATACCTTCCGCTATATAACTTCCGATTCTAACTGTTGCATACAACACAAAATAGCAAGTTTCAAATTCCTTGCCCATTCGCCTTCTGAGTCTTTCTCTTAATAGGGAAAGATTCGGAAAGGAGTTGAAGACAATTAAACATATAGCTGAAGTTAATGGATTTCGATCCAAATATACTATTATTTATAAAATTATTAATAGGAAAAAATTCAAATGTGAATTGGTGAATACCACAACTTTCCGAGCTGATGAAAACAAAACTTTAAGTTCGTCTCACTTCCATTTGCACCCTCGCTCACGCAGGGTTTGGGTAGAATTTTACGAAAACAGGGCTTCCGAGTTGTTTATACTTCTAACGGAAAATTAAATTCGCTTTTGGGTAGTGTAAAGGATAAAGTAGAGCAAACGGATAAGTGCGGTATTTACCAAATTTCATGTAGGGATTGTCCTCAAAAGTATGCCGGCAAACTGGACGATCTCTTAAAATCCGACTGAAGGAACATTTGGCTCATTTGAGGTACGGAAGAATTGAGAAGTCAAGTGTGGCTCGACATGCCTTTGAATTAGATCATCGGATAGATATATATAAATTGTTAAGAGTAGTAAATAAGAATTATATGTTAAATGCATGTGAAAGCTTAGCCATCCATAAGCCTGGAAACAACCTTATGAATGGTTGCGCTGGACATTTAGGCCATTCATCTCTGTTAAAAATAGTTAAGATCGATAGATAAGGAATTGTGACACTACGACGTGTATGATTGGATGCTCATGCGCGTTCGGGTGCGGTCGATCATGCACGAAGTGAATATTTTTCGTATATAAGGGTAAATTTCAAGATTAGATGTTAGTTTCTCTCTGAAGATGACAGCTTGGCTGTCGAAACGCGTTAGAGCAACCTTTGTTGTAATTTTTTAATCTTTCTTGGTTTGAGGAAACAAGTTCTGTATTTCTATTTTTCTAATGATATTTTACTTTCTGATGCAAAATTTTGTCGAAATGTCGACTTTTGTTTTGAAATTACCGGAACATTTAAATTTTTTGGAATGCCTGAAATATTTTTTGAAAATTTATTGTTCTTTTTTTCCAAAATTTTAGTGTTGCAACGGAATTATAACATTATTTGCCAATTTTGAGATTTTTATTTCTGACCCTAACCTCTAAATATTCGGACCCATTCGCGGACTGGGTTTGTAGTTGAATTCTACTGCTTAATAATGGAATACCACTCCCTCCACTCAGTAAGGGGCCACCGATTTAAGTAGCCTGTCAGAAAATTTGGGGTCTGTCCCTGGTGGCTATAAGGGTTTTACCTGTTGGCTATAATGGTTTTACCTGATCTCTATAATGCTTTTCCCTGATGGCTTAATAATATTAGCTAAGATTTTAAACTCATCGTCTACTGAACATTTACTGCACAAACCAAATCAAACGAATACCAAATACTTATTTGTCCTAAGGAATGGATCTGTGGGAAGTTTTGGAAGACATACATTTTGTTTATAATACAGCCAACATTTTCACTATTGTCGTCCGTTTAAACCAAATAAATAAAATAAAATATAACCCTCGTAAAAGTTTTTATCTACAAAATGAGAAAGTATGTGGAGAACATTACAAAAAGTTCTTCTGGCAAGAGCAAGATTTCTTATTAAAAAATTATCAAGAAGAAGAAAAAGATAGATATTCCAGGAAAGAAAACACGAAATTATTATTAAAACAATGTTTTTAATTTGGAGCGTTCTCTCTAAATAGCAACTTTTTTTTTCCCGAAATTTCCAGTCTAAATTTAAAACTTAGATCATTTTAATTTAATTTTTCCCCCACATTTCGATTTTCATTTAAAAAATGTCGATTTCTTTTTATAAATTTTGGGTAGGGTTTTCGTTTTGAGAACCAACATCTTCAATTTGTTATTTTCTTTTGTCTTTACATCTTTTATACATGATGTACTTTTTAAACTGATCGTGTAGCGAATAATTCTGAATCTGTTTTATTGCTCATGCGCAAAACAAACAAACCAGCAAGTAGCAAGACTCTTGCTAACAAGACAAGAGAATCGTACCAGCAAGAAATTAGCAAGACAAGAAGTTGGTTTACTTCTTGTCTTGCTAATTTCCTGCTGGTTTGATTCTCTTGTCTTGCTAGCAAGAGCCCCGCTTCTTGCTGGTTTATTTGCACAAGAAATTTTGTTTTGTGTAATTGATGATGAGAATTTGACCAAGTTTCTCGAATTACTGAAGCAGAAATCTCTTTTCTACAAAGACTTTCGTGGCAGATGCACGCAGGAACCAGGAACTAATAAGTCTGATCTTCCCAAGGCATACAAGACTGTCGAAGGTAGCAAATTTCTGTACGGTTAATCTAGACACTGTGAGGAGTATATGGAGATGGGGGCTACGGGGACTCTTTTTCGTTAGAACTTCCCAACTATGGAATTCGTTACCGATCGGAATTTTCCCCGAAAATAATAACTTATCTTTATTTCAAAATAGGTACATCGCCATCCACCTTTATTTTAGCATCTTACTAGCAGTACTCCAAATAATAGGGTTACTATTTGTAAGTGGATTGCACTAAAAAAAATAACACTGGAAGCCTATAACTCTGAAATCAGGTGATTACACTTTTTTCGATAATCATATTTCTTTATCGTCGCGAATATGCTGTCAGTGAAATTGAGATCAATTTACACTTTGCATTCGAGCATAAAAAAACTGAATAATCTGCGTAATGCTCTATTGTTTTTTAAATTTTAAACAAAAATACAGCATATAGAAGCTCCAACTTAGAGTAAAATACAACTATCTTTATTCATTAAAAGTTCTTTGGCGAGTATAAAAACAGTTTACTATTACACAGAGTACCCATACGTATATGCTTTATCATCCCCTTGAACTTTGACGGTTACAAAACTAGTGGGTTGCTGAGATGTATCAATTATCCCAGTAGTGGTACCAAAATCGACACCAGTTGTAAGCTCATTTAGTTGCTGCTCGGCTTGTTTGGCCTCCTCTTCCAGTTCCTTTTTGTAACTGTCAACTTGTCCGGGAGTTTCTGGAGTTTGCGTCTTATCAGTATTAGGTGTGAATATAGTGGATGCTGTAGGGATGTGATTTGTTAAAATGCCTTGGTGAAGAACGGCCCCTCCAACGAATGGTAAGACTTTGTCAATTGGAGGTAAGAATGGTAAAAGGTATGGCGGTCTGAATGACTTCAAAGGGACTCTGGCGCCACCAAGATAGCTTACTGTACTTTGCTCGGGATAGAGGACACCATGATGGTCGTGGTAAAACGCTTTGGTCAGAGGCGTTAACAGTAATTGGGCTGATGCGGTGAAGGCTGCTCCTAAGAGCACCGTTAACCATGAAATTGACTGCTGCAAAAAATCTATAATTAGAATATAATTTATCCAAGTAACATTTTCATAATATATTAATTAGTGTTTGTTGTTTACAATTTATGCCACATACATACATATGTATGGAATGTAAATCTGAATTTCGAAAGTGCCACGTAATGTGTAATTAGGAATTTTTCTTGACATTGTTCGCATTTTCAGAAGTTCAGAATGACTCAGCTCTACATCATGAGGCATATATTAATCGTGAAATTGTGGATGCTGTTGAATGGTTAAAATATTACTAATGTTTATCTAATTTGGCACATTTTGTTTGATATTTCACTAATAATAATATTTCGTATATTTCATCTCTAGTCAATAAGGATCCGAAATGGAAAAGAAAATATGCAACATAATTGAGAAAGTGAATGTATTCCATTTAGCTGTTTCACACTGTATACCTCTAGCTTTTCCATTTTTGGAATGTCCACCGTCTAATAAAGAAATTGATAACGAAGGCTTCCACGGCCAGAGTCAGTACAGGATATACTCTCCCAGAAGAGTTTCGCTTCTGGTATGGTGGACATACTGAGTTACCGTGCTCTTCTGTCTAAATTTTCTTATCCTTTGTACCAATTTTCAATTCAGAAGAGTTTCGCCTCTGGTATGGTGGACATACTGAGTTACCGTGCTCAAATGTTTTGAAATTGGCCTTTTCATTCTTTCATTTTTTGCATATTTCCTCATATTCCTCTTTTCATTTTTTCTTTTTCTTTTCTTTGTTCCTGAAGAAGCCCCCTACGATGGTGGGAGAAACGTCGAACACTTTTAGTAGTTCTTTGACACGGTCCAATCCCGGAAGAAGTATATCCTGTACTAATAAAGAAATTACTGAAAGTAACTACACATTTTAAGTAGAAGACTGTATAAATGTGCCACGATGTTTGACCACATTATTTTAAACTATTATACCTGGGGACAGGTTTTATGAATCTATGCATTTTATAAGTGTGTCATAATCGCACTATAAAAGTGTACAGTACCCACATAAAAAGTGTACACACGTTTCTTAATATTTCAGTCTTGCGAATTTAAATTAGATCAGCGTTGCATATATTTAATAACGGTTCTAAATTACCATAACAGAAGCTATTATTAACAATTTCGCGTGAAAGTCCTGAATGAGATTGAATGAGATTCTACATTGGATATATTGCCAGTGTTGATGAAATAGTGAAATATGTTGTCCACACAATACTCTATATGGATTCGATTGCAGAACCGCACTAGATTAATTATAATTATTTGGTTCAAATAAGAACCTTTGATATCGGGACCGCGTACTAAATTTTTTCAACCATTTCATATTATTCTTATCGTCTGAATAATAACTGGTTTAAAATCAATAAAACTGAACCAAAATTCCTCATACAGGTCGATTTTTAAGTTTGTCACATTGTAGGGTGGGTTTTGGTATTTTTTTTTTAGAAGGAACCTCGTTTACATTTTTTTTTAAGTATAATCCTCTCGCAAAGGGTAACCCCATTATGCTTTCAAAGCACAGCGAGTAGGATGCGGAAATAAGGATAGATGGCGATAAACCGCCTTCTTAAACAAGGATAAGTTGTAATTTTTGGGCAAAATTCCTTTCGGTAACAAGTTCCATAACTTGGAATTTCTATAGAAAAAAGAGTCTCCGTAGACATTACTATGTCAAGCTGGACCGCACAGGAATTTGCTGCCTCCGACTGTCTAGTACGCCTCAAGAATCTTGCTCTTGGGGGGATAAATCCTATTAGTTCTTGCGAGCATCTTCCATGTAGTACTTGTAGAAAAGGGACAAGTCACCAACCATACGCCTGTGCTCTAGTGTTTCGGGAGAATCAGTCAGACTCTCGTCATTAATTGGGCGAATCGCTTTTCTTTGAATTGAATCCAAGAGAGCTAAAGTGTGTTTTGAAACTGAACTCCAAACATGAGACCAGTATTCTAGTGTTGGCCTAACTTGAGCTTTGTATAGCGCTAATAGCTGATAGCTTTTTAGCTCTAAAAAGAAAGCCTAGCTTCTGAGAGGCGGATTTGGCAATGGTGCGCACCTGATCGTCCCAAGAGAAGTTAGTGCTAGCATTCACTCCTAGGATAGATAGATTAGATCCCATCGGAAGGATTGTACCATCCGTTAGTATGTTTATTGCATAGTCTCTTGATGTATTCTTAGAGAAAAGCGCGGCCTGAGTTTTTTGAAGCGTTGAAGTCGACCAAATTGTTCTTACCCCATTCCAGAATAATCTCGAGATCCCGATTAATCGTCTGTATCTGCTGTTCCCTTGGTCGATCTGAACCAGCTATAGATAATGGTTTGTCGGAGAAAAAAGATGACACAACGTTACTATCATCTGCGTAGCTGTATATAGGATTGGAAGTTAAAGCTAAGAGATCGTTTATGTGTAACAGAAAAAGAGTAAGAGACAGAAGAGGCCCCTGAGGCACCCCTGCGTTAATCGCAAATATCTCGGATGAGGTACCATCGACGACGACCTGAAGACATCTGTCAGCAAGAAAATTGGATATCAAATGACATAATCCAGGGGAAAGGCCATAAGATGTTAATTTGGCAAGAAGAGATCGGTGCCAGACTCTGTCGAAAGCCTTTGAGATATCCAATGCCACAATCCTAGCCTCCCCATAGCTGACTTACAGATATGAGTAACATATGCCAGTAGCTCGCCAGTGGAACGTTGTTGTCTGTCTTATTGCCTATCGGAGACGATTCTATTTTCCTCCAGATATTTGAGAATCTCAATGTTAATAATCTTTTCGATCACTTTAGATTTAACGGGTAACAAAGATATAGGGCGATAGTTGTTAGCCAGATTCCTTTTTCCCTTTTTAGAGACAGGCTCCACTCTAGCAGATTTCCAGATGTTAGGGAATACGCCTTTGTTGTAAGAGAGTGTGAACAATTTGCTTAGGAAGCACTTCTTAAGAACAATAGCGGGAATACCATCAAGGCCAGAAGCTTTCGAGATGTCGCCAGTTCAAAGAGAATCTTCCTGATTGTGCGTTGTCTGAAAACAACTTCAGGCATCGAAGTGCCAACCCTAGGAAGAATAGGAGGTTCTGCGTTTCGAGAATCAAGATTGGCATTTTCTGCAAACATTAAACATTAAATCACCTTTTGCCTCGTCAATAACCTGTTTACAAGAATTTCGTGCATCTACAAATATGGTCCTAGTTTCGACTGAGGGATTATTTTGCCAACGATGATATGCGCGATTTTTGCAGGAGAGAGCCCGAGCACATTTTTTACTGAAACAAGATTTACTGGAGGCAGACTTCTTTTGGGAGTAGGGAATTGAGCATTCCATACCAATCAGGATAGTTTCCGTGATGGATTCGACGACTAAGGGAGGGTTGTCTGAGTTAAAGCAGACTTCCTGCTATGGGAAAGATGCAAAGAAATCTCTTAAGTCTTCCCAGTTTGCAGAGTTAAAGTACTAAACCCTGCGGGACTGCGCCTGGGAAGAGGGTGGTATATGAAGCGAGCGAGGGGCTGCTATAAGCTTGTGATCCGAATTTCCAAGCAGTGATGTCACAGAGATTTTATACGAATTTGGTGAAATTGTAAGGAGAAGGTCGAGTAGATTAGGTTGATGGGTATCTACACCAGGAATTCTTGTGGGTTCCTCAACTGATTGCGGTAGTCCACAAGTGATGGAGAAAGCCTCTGCCACCCTTCCCGCGTCGTCAGTTCAGGAAGAATGTTGTATACGTTGGAAGTCACCGAGAAAAACAACCTCAGCTTTTGGATAATTCGTCTGTAGGTGATCAAAGGTTACGGAGAGATAAGAGAAGAGCTGTCTGTATGAGGGATCATTTGGAGACAAATAAAGTGAACAAATGAATATGACTTCGTTTTTGGGGCAGATTTTCAGCCAAATCACATCATGATCAGCAGATTTCGGTGCTTCTTCTCGTTGACAGGACAGGTCGCTTCGCGTAAAAGCACAAATTCCCCTCTTGTGTCGAAATTTTGTGTGCAAGTCGTAATTAGGGCAAAGGAAATGGACTGTGTTGATGGATGGGGAGACTTGGGTTTCTGTCAGAGGCAGCACATGGGGTCTTTCATTTTGAAGGTGTTGATGAACCGAGTTTAGATTTGAGTTTAGACCCCGAATGTTACAGAATTGAATTTTGAATGAATTGTTTGAAAGCAACTTGGCCCGTGGTGCATTTGAATTTTTAAACTCGCTAGAATTACATTCATTTTTCGACTCCAAGTTTTCTATAAAATGTCTAAAGAGAAGAATAATTTGGAAATTATTCTTGAAATTTTGATCCTTTTTTTTTAATGTAGAGTATGTTTAAGGAGAGAGTACTGAAGGTGGATTTCTGTAACTTACGTTTTCACTTTCCTTGTCAAGTTTGATGAAAAATAAATTTTATTTCAATATTTCGAGTAATTCTTTGCGATATTTTTCAAGCAACAAAAAATTTCTTGGTACAGAACCATCTAGCGGTCTGTAGAAGAATCTGTGGATTAGCTTCAATAACTGTCATGCAAGTAGAATAAACCCAGGGTGCAATAATGCCCCCGTTTGGGGGGCTGCGTCCAGATATATTCTATTTGCAAAAATTTCTAAAATATTGAAAATAAATTAAAATGTCATATTTAGACTTTTTTGTAGTTCTAAGATGTTCTAAGAGTTCCAGATTTTCTTATACTACCAAAAATATCACCAGATTATTCCGGGTCATTGTTTAGGGTATTCAAGTCATTGAATTCCCTGTTTAAAAATGAAGAAAATAATGTCATTTTCAGTGATTTAAGATCAGGCAGGAGTTTTTAAAAAGAATAACTTTTTCTTGTATATTCACAAATAAAAAAAACCCTCTCCAGTATTCTATCTTCAGACACGCTGTATATACAGTGCGTTTCAATGAAAATTATCCACCGTAAATAACTTCTTAGATCGTAATTTTTAGGAAAAACTAAAGAATACGTCAACAAGCATACTCCGGAATACATATTTCTTTAGATTTATACTAAGTGTAACTGCCATCCCTGCACCCATAGACCAACCCCTCACATTTTTTTAAATAGATACCCTATATTTTCTTGGAGTTTTAGATTTCCTTTGGCTAGTAGATTTTAAAAATGTATATACTTGGAATCTATAGTGAATATTTGTGGAGTTACAGCTTTTTCAATTTATATCAGTCAAGGATTAGTCTAATGAATGAAACGTCGCAAACTTCAGGAATTTTATTATTATCTAATTAAAAATAAAAAAAGTAATTTGAGTTCAAACTGACTTTCGTTGGCCTACATACAAGGATATAATCTAACTTCAAAAGCACCCCTAACATTACTTATGGTAACACATCTGGGGTCAATTTTCGACATTCACCAATAATTCTTTCCCGTAACTTATCTTTGGATTTTGGTTGTGTTGTACAGATTTTTGTTTTTAAATAACAGAGCAGAAAGAAATCCAGTCAGGTCAAATCAGGTAACCTAGTTGGCCACTCTCCTAAATGCCAATCCCCCTCCAGATATTCACGTACAGATCGACTTAAATACTCCTTATCATTTTGAAACATAAATAAATCTTCGCATAGATTTTCGTGAATCTCTAGTTTTGCAACTTGGTTAAAATTTTCAGGAAATGAAAAAAACTGTTTGCGTGTTGCAGAGGGCCCCCAGCAAGTTTTATCCGTCCCTACATTGTTTTGAAGTATTAAGTAAGTTCAGGGCAACCTGGACTATTACATTACACCCCTCAGTTGTAATAATGCAAAAAATAATTGATACCGATAATTTATGATGAAATGTTTAAAGCACAGACGTCAAATGATTTACAACATTGCGTTTGTAATGTTACGCTCCCTCTGTAAAATTTTGAAATGGATTCTTAGCTTTCTGTTCACTCTAGACCACAAGTATTATACATTTTTGAAATCTACTCGTTAAGAGCAATCCAAAACACTAAAAAAATGTTAGGTGTCCTATTCAAAAAAATAGGAAGAATTGGGGGTGCTGAGATGATAGTTACGCTCAGCATAAACACGACGAAATGTGTCCCCCCGAGTATGCTTATTTATGTGTTTTTGCATTTTCCCTAAAAATGACGATCTAAAAAGTTATTTAATGTAGATAGGTTTCATTGAAACGGACTGTATAAATGCAAAAGTATGTTTCTCTGTCTGTTTGTCCTATTTTCATGGCTAAATTACTGAAGCGATTTTGATGAAAATTGGTATAGGCGCACCTTGCAAGGTGGGATCCTTAATAGGATTTTTTCTCGAAAAACTGTTCCAGATACACCTAAACTGATATTATATCCAGAAATAACCTTTCTCCGTTTATTATGTAAAATAAAAAATGATCTACAGTGACGACAGCGAATTTTAAATATAGGGTACAATCTTGGGGTAACTTTGTAGGCATAATTATTTTTATATAACGGTCTATCAGCGTCATCTAACGCGATAGGTTACACCTTTGCTAACAGGAGACTCTATAGATATCGAAATATACACATGAAGGTCTCAACGAATTTGAACAAAACGTCATTCTGCAATCTGCACGAACGAAGCTGTGCAAGTTGATTAAGTTAGTTTTGTTACGTTTATCCAATCATGTATGTATCTTACGGCAATTGTGTGATTTTTAATTAAAACCAAAAACAAATTAAAACATTGGAAGTAAACAAATTGATTCGTCAAATCATAAATTTGAAAACTCGAAATTGCGGGTAATAGCTTGTAATTTATAAACTAAAAATTTGTCGAAAGTTCAAATTTGAGATTTTGTGAAAAAAAGTAGAAATTTTAAAGAAAGTCATTTTCAAATGCACCTGTTCCTAAAATTTCATACTCAAAAACTACGCTCTAGTTATTCTCCATTATACATTCAAATTTCTTGAAACATTTCCTATGAACAAATCTGTACAGCTGCCGATTGACATACTTTGATAATGAAACGTGATTCGTCAGAAAACCATATATTTCACCAAAAAAAATCTTCCTCATCATACTGCCTTTCCCAAATGATCAGGGTAATAATCGGCAATAAAATTTGTTGTGCTAGTACGCTAATATGTAATGTGTTTAACAAACTTATCACAAGGGTATAAATACAACTAATAACAATTGTTACCTTGGGTTCACTTAGGATGAACTAAGGATCAGCATATAATTTACTCACGCAATCATCCACCAATTTGTACAACTGTCTCGCATTTCCATTCTTCACCCACAATCAAACTCAAATAATACTAAAATGAAACTAACCGTAACAAACATTCTACACTTCACTGCTTCTACCAGTGTCCCTTAAAATTCATTGAAATTATATTGTTTACCACCTCTCCATTTCGTGAACGCCCACTTTGTACCAAATCTTAATCAAAAAGAGCGCCTAAAGAAATATGACTACTAATCCACGAAGTGATCTATGATCTATTTAAAACGAAAATAATAGAAAGTGTATTACGTTTTAGGAGTAAGGTTAGACAAATCCTTTTCGTTTCATACCACGGGGCCCATTAATTAATCCTCTTGATTGAGCAATACAATTTACCAAATATGTAATTAACTACAGCATTCTTGTTAAAGAAACAACTATTCATTTCAATGTCAATGGTTGTAAGATATGTAAGATACGTAACGGTTTCCCGCCTTAGCTACTTTAATCCATGCCAAATTTTATAGTACCTGTTACAGAACACGTAGTCACAAAAAATCATCTAGCTGATATAATGTTGCTAAGATCTAAAAATGTGTCCCCTGAAACCAACAAAGATCAAAAAAGACAACAAAGGTTTCTCTAACGCGTTTCGACAGCCAAGTATCTCTGTATCTCTCTGAAGATGACAGCTTGGCTGTCAAAACGCGTTTTCTTGGTTTCAGGGGACAAGTTCTGTATTTCAATTTTTGAAGATAACCAAGGACCAGTCCGTTACACCAAAATACACTAATATAATTTTTCATACAATTTACTTCACAAGGCACACAATATTTCAGGGGCGAATTTAAGGGCGTGTGGCAACTGCACAAAGTGGCTGGCTTTTTTTTTAGTTGTCAAAAATATGTTGAATACCATAAGATTTTGTAACATCATATTATAAAATTATTTAGGTTACCCCGACCAGTAAGTTGAGAGAACCACGAGCAAGCTTAATCCGTCCCTGCATTATTTTGAAGTATTAAGTACATCCAGGGCAACCGCACACATTCAGATTTCAGATCAGAAATCTGAATCAGAAATTCGGATTCACAATTCAATCACTGCACTGACCGCACATCCTCGGATTGCTGACGATTTTGAGAAAAAATCGGTTTTGAATAGTACATTCAAAATTTAATTTTTTAAAGCTTTTAGATATTTTTTTTTCTTTCTCGTTCATGAGATTTGAAATGTTTGATCTTAGAAATTCGAGAAAAAATGTCTAAATTCGGAACAGTATTTTTTTTGGAATTTTCAACGTTTTCCTCGAAAATCAGAATTTAATTAGATAATTTTTAAACTCGAGAATTCGACAACTAAGAAATCCAGTGAGGTCAAATCAGGCAACCTAGGTGGCCACTCTCCTAGGTGCCAATCTCCCTCCAGATATTCACGTGCAGGCCGACTTAAATACTCCTTATCATTTTTAAACATAAATGAATCTTCGGATAGATTTTCGCCCTAAAAATCCACTTTCGTAGCTTCGTTGCAGTCTGCTGATTCTGGTTTGTGCACATTATTAGCCACAAATCCTATTTCCGTAAATGTTTCAACCAATTTTGTTTAACTCTGTTATATACTTTTACATGGTACTTTTTTTCAGGGAGAGCAGAATTAAAAGTAGCTGTAGGTCTTGAATTATTTCAATTCGCTCTTGGATACTTCAAACAATTGAAGGGCCTAATGCATTAACTTGGCAAGTCCACTTGCTTAAAATGTTCAGGAAATGAAAAAAAAACTATTAGCATGAAGAAAAAAATGTAGTATGATATTTTTTTTAATGAGAATTTGTGAACTCACATAAACGATACTTACGTTTTTAAGATTTAGATTTAAGTAAAATATGCCGGAAATATAAGAAAAAAACTCATGGTTACTAATTGTACAGTATTCGAACTCCAAATTATTCATAAAAAATGGGAAAAATAAAACATTTGGGTACATAGTTTTCAGCCAACATTTTATTTGGCCTAATTTCATGTCCTCCCCTTCTGTCAACAGGTGGTGGGTTGTTTTGACAGGCTCTGTATTTTTGTGATCTTTTAAGTCCACTTTTGCCTAATCCGTGGAGGAAAAAAAGGCTCGTTGACATACTTTTTCTTCTTTGCCAGCCTGGCGAACCTAACAAACTACGATAAGAAGAGAATTCCCAATAAATATATAACAGAATTTTAGTAGGTGGCAGACTGGAACTTTTATTGTCCGAGGTAGTACCACGTATCACTAGGAGGCGGTGAAATGATGCTTACATCATGTTTCCGGCCATATAAGTAGTAGTCTTGCAAATTCTTTGATCCCATAAAATAGAAATCGAAGAATAATTTTTGGCAACAAATTTCCGATTTTCTCAAAATATTGATTTTTGCTATTACACTTTGGTCCCATTTTTATCCCATTAACTCCTCTGCCATTTGCATTTAGATACTCTTAACCGTGGGTTCTTCTTTCTTTTCTAATATTTCTTTGGCACATCTTTTGCCTTAACTTCTTTTACTTTTCGCCCTGTGATGTGTGTGCAATATGTCCTGACTTATTCTATCAACAAGATCGTCAGTAGTACAATCACTTTCAAACATTTCGACATTTGCCACAGTGGACGAAACGGAAGGAAGTATGACAGTAGATGAACTGGGTTGTGCAATGAAAACATTTTTAAGAGCTTCAGAGTCACCTCTATTTACAAAATCCTTAAAATATTTGAGATTATTTTGCTTTCTTTTAGTGGAAATATCTTCCGGCAGATACTCTTAACCACTATTCATAGAATAAGGATTATTGTCACTAGATGATATTCTACGTCAAAATATACACCCAGACTTTATGAACACTTCTTAAATTTTTTCTAATATAGTCACAGTATTTCACCATACACTTTTTTATAAACACAAATAAATCACAATGAATACTTTGCAATAACATAACAAGTCCTGGATATACCAGGTTTTTGCAAAGTTCTGGCAGGCAAGCAACAACCATTACAACGACATATTGGGTTTGGATGGCCATTTGAACCTTGTGATTATAGAAAACAAAAGGTAATTTTGTGCTGAGCAAGAATGTGCCAGGTTATTGCATTGGACTCCTCAATTTTTTCTCTGAGATTTCGACTTGTTTTTTTCTTAAACTTTCCAAATTAAACTCGAAATTCTTATTTTTTTGTCTTAATTTCGACACATTGAAAGCGAGAACTTTTATCGAAATTTTCCGATTTTAGTAAATAGTTTTTGCATAAAGTAGCTGATGGATGCACTGCGTGGGGTCCAGGAACGTAAATGATGTACTTTTTCTCTGTCCTCAAAAATATGTTTAGGGAGGCTCACGTTTTATATTTTGGTTTTGTTTTTTAACCAAAAGAATAAATGTGTTTTTTAGATACAGTAGTGGAGACGTCAACGTCAAATATTGGCACAGGTTTGGAAGAATTAGCCTATTACCTTTCAAAAAATTTAAGCGTAAAAACTTTGTTATTCAGGTTTGTAATTAGATGTAAATAATATACTGGAGTACTTTCGAAATTATACATTATATAACAAACATTATGGATTCAATGTGCAAGTCATTTTAATATTATTCCTTGATATATATAATAAACAACTGCCGTTAATTGAAGCTGTAATATTTAACAAAAAATAGTGAAATGATCACAAAATTAGGACCCTTTCACATTACTATGTTTATTAACCAATAATTAGGCATACTCTTTCCTGTATGCTAAAATAAATTAAAAATCGCAAATCACATAATCCATAATAATATTGAAGAAAATTTAAAATATTTTCCAGAAACTATTGTTCATTTTTACAGTGGCAGAAATTCGAAAGTCATGATGTTGAATGTCAAGTGCAGGAATAAACGGAAGTACAAAGTTGAACATTCTAAAGAAATTTGAAGGACTCCTTGACATGCTTTGTTGCACAAATAAATTTTAATAGAAATGATTTTTTTCTGAATTAAAGCCAACAATAGGCACAATTAATTCATGACATCATCTTTTACCTCAATTGCAATACCACTTTTTATGCATTTATCTGCCTATTTATGCATTCTTGTCTTTTTTGAAACGTAATTGTAAACTGCTACCGAAGATTTTATATGGGGATAGCTGCGAGACGAATGTACTATGAGTTTTAAATCACATCTGTATTAATAACATTGAAGTGTTCAAGTGTCTGTCTATCTGTCGACGGATCTTTTGTCCGGGATAATCCCCGAAACAGCTAAATCGATTTTAATGAAACTTTTACTAAAATGTAGAGTATTTTTAGAGGTAGCTTTTAGTCTATTTTTTTTTTCACTTCTAAGAACTTAACTGTGCTAACAATTTTACTTGAGATTATAGAACATATAAAAGAAAGACACACATAAACGAAACGTCAGTGTGTCGCGACACACCTGCTTTCGAACCGTCTTAAAATTAGCGCATAAAAAATTTTGAGGAAAAATGGAAATAATACGTTTGCAGTTAAACTTGTCGAGTTTAAAGCCGAGATTTCGTGATTTAAGTTAAAAAAGAAAAATTTGCAAGATGTGCATTTTTGGTTGTATTATTTTCATTTTTTTTTTATATTTATCTTCGTAATCGAACTGTCCGCATTTTTTAAATATTGGTTTTTTGTATAATCATTTGCCTATTATTTATTATAACAAATCAATAGGAAATAAAATGTCTATTTTACTTTGAGATCGTTATTGAATTACACAAAAATTTTTATTTTAGCTTACCGAGTCCAGTTTGTAAGATTAAATTATTAAAATTTCATTCAACATTTATTTAAATAATAATTTAAATATCTTACAAACTGGGCTCGGTAAAAAAAATAAAAAATTTCGCCTAATAAAATCTCTAATCAAATATTTAAATTAAAAATATTTCTAAAAATGCTCTTTTCCGGCTTATTGTTGCAATATTGGATAAATTTTATGAAAATTGATACTTTCGCCTGTATTAAATTGCAATTAACTACGCGAACATATTTTCCAGTGCATAAATAATTTGCCTGATATTTTAATTATAGCGCAAATTCTACTTTGTGAAGACTATTTTCGATTAAATGAGCATTCTCCGAAGAACTGTAGGAAACGCCGTATGCAATATACTCTTATCTTTTGAAAGGATAATTTATTTTTTACCTTCTATACATTTGGCAAGCGTTGTGTTTACATAGATAAGCAGATAACCGCTAGAATGACAGGAGAAAACTGGATGATTATATCTTATGTCTTTAGGTAAACTTTACATAACAGTTGATGCAAAGTAAGGGAAATTACTTGTATGTGCTCATAAACGGTATAACATAATTTTATTCTTATTATTAGACATTCTAGTCACTTACAGCATATAGTAGCACATTAAATATCACATAAGGCAGAACTCCCAAATGTCGGTTTCACTAAAGTTAAGAACGATCGTTGACTTTTAAAGATGTTTTCCATTTTTGCTAGTAACGTTCTTGGCACCTATGCAATTTTCTGAATACATTAAAAATTATTTAAGTGATTTTTGACTTATTTACAATTTATTTGGATCCACCTTTTTCAATCTAGTGGACCATGGCCCATCCTAATTAACTTTAATCGAACATTTAACGTTACAAAAAAATAAAATCACGTCAAAAAAGTGGTATTTCACTTTTTTATCGTAGATATAGTTAACAAAATTGGTTTTATATCAACCTCTGATTTTCCTAAATAGACCATGATTATGGTACCAACAAAAAAGTAAAACTAACGACCAGTTGCAGCTCATAGCCAAAACTAATGGGGGTGCTGCGGCAATGTTTAGCGTTTTAGAATTTTTAGATTTCGACTGAAAATTTCGACATTTTCAAAACATTACTTTTCGAAAATTTTAAATTTTTTTTTTAAAAACTTGACAATGAAAACTTTTGATAATGTCGCGTTTTTTGAAAGATTGGATTTTTTCAAATTTCGATTGTATTGCAAAATTTAGATTTTTTTCTTGTAATCTCGACCTTATTTTGTTTTTAAGTATTGACATTTTTGAAAAACTGTGAATACTCTTTCAACAATTTCCGTATTTTCGTAAATATTTAGACTTTTTGGTGTTCTGTTTTTTTTTGTAATTTTTTTTTGAATATTGTTGGAAATCACGTTCAAAACGTGAGAGCAAAAATCTATCGGTACTTATTTTAAAGTAAAATATTAGATACCCTCGAATGCTTTATGAGTTTCGCTGTATCTTTTACGAAGTGAAATCTGATACGGGTACTTCAACTTATTTGGAACACTCTTAGGTGGATGATTAATTCTAAGAACACTGGTCAGCCCCTTTTCTGAATATAGGTTTTAAGGGATTAACGTTGACATGTATATTAGCACTGTATCATGAAATATACCAGATCTATTTGGAAATATTACGAAAAGATTCCTTTTCGACTATGAAGTTGCGATTATAATTTCGTCGCGACAACACACACCTTCCGAGACCTCTTGAATAAATAAAGTCTCGATAATTAAAGTGTGGTGTTTCATTGAACTAAATAGTTCATACACACCCCATTTCCAATAAATATGATTACATTTTTTTTAATTTTTATCATTTAAAAATTACTTTTTTCTTAAAATGTAAATTTTTTCAAAACTGGACTTTTGGCTTTTTAAATTTTAGACTTTTTTCTAATTTCATCTTTGTTTATAATTTTTTTTGGAAAATTATAACTTTTTTATTGAAAATTTCGATTCTTCATAATTTCGACTGGTTTTTTTGCAAAGTTTCGATTATTTTTTAATTTTTTTTGTAGAAAATTCCGCTATTTCTTAATTTCCGAAATTCTTTCAAAATTTCGATTTTTTTCAAAATGTTGAAATTTTATGAAATGTTTGATATTTTTTCAAAATTCTAACTTTTTTGACCGAAAATTTTAACTTTTTCAGAAATGTTCCACTTTGATTCGAAATTTTAACTACCAAAAATTTAAACTTTTTCCAAAATTTTAACTTCTCAATATTTTGACTTTTGAAAACCCCTACCTGATAATTTTCATTTGTCTTCAATATTCCGGTTTCGAAAGTTTTGGTTTTTATTGAAAAGTGCAAATTTCCCAACTGTTCAAAATTTGAACTTTTTTAAAATTTCGAATTATTTCGTAAATTCCATAAAAATTCTCAAATCTCATGCAATTTTTGATATTTTTTTAATTTCGACTTTTTCTTTTTGAAAATTTCTTCTTTTGCAAAATTTTGACTGGTTTTGGAAATTTGAAAGATTTTGAAAAGTTTTGCCATGTCAACAAATTTCGACTTTCTTTATTAAAAATTTTAACCTTTTCCCAAATCTGCACTTTTTTTTATTTTAATTCTTACCTTGTTGAAAATCCCGGCCTTTTTCAAATGTTAGAATTTTTCAAAATTTTACTCATTTTCCAAAATTTAGAATTTTTGGAAACTTAAAAATTTTAACTATTTTTTTAATTTTAACTATTTTTAAAATTTTTACATTTTTTGCAAACTGTCGATTCTTTATTTGAAAATTGTGATTTTTTTTTAAGTCGGACATTTCTAAAACTTTTTATTGAAAATTTCGAATATTTCGTAAAATTTCGACTCAGTTTCAAAGCTTCGACTTTTTTTTGAAAATTTCGACTCTTTTTGAAAACTTGACTTTTTTGAAAAGTTCAAACTTTTTTTAAAATTTTATTTATACAACTTTTTAAACATTACCAATTAAATCTACGACTTAAAAGAAAAGATTCTTTTTAAACTTGAACCATTAAAAATTTCGACTTTATTTAAAATTTTACCTTCTCAAAATTTCAATATTTTTGATAAGTACGAATTTTTCGATAAATTTGAGTTTTCTTCAATATTAAAAAAATTCAACTTCTTTAAAAATTTAATTTAGAACTCTGTAATTTATTTTAAATATAGATATTTTTCCAAAAATTCGTGTTTTATTCACATTCCTAAAATTATTGAAAATGTCGACCCGTTTAAAAATTGAAAATTTTTTTCGCCATCCTTATTTTCTTTTCAAAAGTATACTATCTATGAAAATTTCAAAATTTTTTAAGATTTAACTTTTTTTTAAAGTTCGACTTTTCTGATAACTTTGGCTTTATTTTTTAAAAGTGGTACTGTTTTTTTTAATTTCCATTTTTTGAGAAAAATTTCGAAATAACACTCGAATTAAAAAAAAATAATAACAAAAATTTCTATTTTTAAAATTGTGCAAAGTTTTGAAACAAATTTCCAAAAAAACTTGCCTTTTATGTACAAATAAATTGCCAAATTTGAATTTTAATCACAAAAAATTGGCTTCAAGTTGGAATATTTGATTTTTGAAATTTCTCTGCAACTTCAAAATTACTAGAAAAAATTAAATTAGAACAGTAAATTTATAATGAACTTTTTTCAACATTTTGATTAATTTTAATTTCGAAATTTTGAGACTACTAGAAATGTTGACTCTTTTTCTCAAAAATTTCAATAATTCTCACTTTAAATGTCGAAATTATAAGAATATTTTTGACAATTAATTTAATTCAAAAAATGTTTTTTCTTTAATTCCGAAAAATGTTATTTTTTTGAAAAATGTTGTTTACTAATAAGAAATTTTAACTTTTTCTAAAAATATAATCTGCTCTCTCTTGAAATTTTAAGTTTAATCTTTAAATTTCGATATTTTATTTATCGAAATTTGAATTTTAAATTCGAACTTGAGAATTTCAAGAATAAATTTAACATTTCTTACAAAATTGGAAATTTCGTTTCAGAATTTTCTTTAGTCCTACAGTAGTAGTATTTTTTTAGAGCAATATTAAGTCATCAAAAAGGTTGAAATTTCCGAAGGTCTATTTTTTCCTGAAAGTTCAATATTTTTCCCAAAGTTTTGTTATTTTTATGCAGATTTGAAGTTTATTTTTCCTAAATTTATACTTAATAATTTTTAGTGTTTTATCAAAATTACACTATAAAATGAACTTTAAAATGTTAAAATTTCATTAAAAAAACTTTTAAATTTCCAAAACAAATTAGAGAGAAATCAAAAGTTCTACAAGAAAAAATATTTTAAAGACGAAATCTCCAGGAAATGACGAAATTACAAAAAAAAATTCTTCGTATAAAATTTCATAGGAAAAAAATTAAAATTTGGTAGACCAAATATCGAAATTTGAAAAAAAAATTGAAATATCTTTACAAAACAGTGGAAATTGTTTGTTGTTCCCAAAATGTTGAAATTTTTATAGAACTTTCAGGGTTTTTTCCAAACATTTTTTGTCAAAACTACAAAATAAAATGAACTTTAGATTGTCAAAGTGTCGTGAAAAAACTTGACATTTTTAAAGCAAATTGGACGAACATAAAGAGAAATCTGGAGAAGTTGGAATTTCTAGAAGAAATTTTAAGAACACTTTCAGGAAATATGGAAATTTCAAGAATATTTCTTTTTATAAAATATTTAGGAAAAAATGGAAACAGAAAAAATCAAAATCGACATATCTAAAAAAAACTCAAAATTTTTATACACGATGAGATTTGGGGTAAAAATTAGAAAATACCGCATTAACTTATTTTTTAGAAAAATAATAAAATGCGAGATGAGTTGGATTTAGATTTATTCTTGAAATTGCAATTACTTGCTCAAAATGTTGACATTTTCTAAGAAATTTGGGGTTTTGTTCTTAACATTTTAATTTCTGCTCGAAATATTGATTTCTTCCTCAAAACTTTTACAAAAATTAGTTTTTGAAAATGTGTTTTTGATCAAAATTAAAAATCAAATACGTTTTTAAATGTCGTATCTTCGTGAATGAAACCTAAAATTTCTATAAAAAGAAATCAGAGAAAATTTTAAATTTTTACAAAAAATTGTGTAATGAAAAGTGTTCAGAAAATGTTGAGAAAAAAACTCGTAAGCGAAATTGGGGGTGCTGGAGTTCCACAGTGCCTATACGGCAGCCCCCACTGCTAACGACCGTTGCGCTCTGAAATCTATAAAACCCCAACTCAATCAAAAAGAGTACAAAATAATCAACTTTTATGAGGTTGCTTTGTAAACCTTTAAATTGCCAAATTTACAAAAATGTAGAAAGCATTTGGACAATGCGATTTACAACTACAATTACTTACCATATTTAAATTCAAATGAAAAACGAAGCTAACAAGTTCAATAAGGAAAAACTATTCTTTTACTTAAACGTAGATTTTATATGATGATCTCAAGAGACGCAACTTTAGTGTGACATTGAAAATAAGAAGATCGAGTGATTGTGGATTACAACCAATTATCCGTATAATTTTATGTAAATGTATCGCATGATATAAGAATAGATTTGTTTTTCATTTTCCAATTCCAAGTAATTCCATTGAAACATTATGCCATTTATATACTTTTATTGCAGTAAATCGGTGCTTCAAAATGACCTCTGAACGTGAAATTCACTTTTAAAAATATTATCACTCACAATCACAAAGTAAAGGGCTATATGTTCTCATTTGCTACGGACCCCACAGTGGATTAATCCAGAAATGCCTTTTAGAAAAGTCGAGGGTTCAAGAAGAGAAGTTCTCATTTGCTACAGGCCCCACAGGGGATTAATCTTGCACAGAAAAATCGAAGGTTCAAGAAGAGAAATCAAAATTTTAGAAACATTTAACATGTTTTTCAAAAATGTTCAAATACTTTAGGCATTTCGACTTCGGAATTCCAAATTTAAGGCCGGCGGCGCACATGTGGAATTTCGGAATTTGATTTTTTTGGTAAATTCCCTTTTTTTCAAAATTATGGATTTTTTATATGAATGTTGAAAAATTTTTTTGAAAACCTTTATCTTTTTTTTTGAAATTTTCCACTTTAGCTCAAACTTTTTACTATTTCTCGAAGTTTTAATCTGTTTTTTTAATAATTCCGACTTTTTCCTGAAAATTTTCACTTTTTTCAAAAATGTAACTTTTTGAAATATTTCAATTTTTTCAGGATTTTAATCTTTTTTGAAAATTTTTACCTTTTATCATTAAAATTGGGAGTTTTTTCGAAGTTAAATATAGTTTATATAGTTTCATTTAAGTTTTTTTTCGAAATTTCCATTTTTTTTTTAAGTTCAAGTAAGTTTATGTGATAACTTCGACATTTTTTCAAAATTGGCCCGTTACAGAAATTTTTTAACTTTGCTGAAGAATCTAATTTTAGAAATTACCAATTTTTAAATTTTAAACGCATTCTACAAAACGAATTCAAGATTTAACTAAACTTCGATTTTGATGCTGCCTAAACTCAAAACAATCTAAAAAAAATCGCAGCTTAGGGGCTAAAGTCGAAATTTTAAGAAAAAAGTCAAATATAGCGTAAACAAAACCAGATAAATATTGGAAATTTAAATTAGACATTTTCTAACATGTCATCGTTTCAAGTTTACCTCAAAATTTCGACTTCAATTCCAAGATCCCGGCTTTCAATTGGAATATAAATGTTGTATTTTTCTCTTGAAATTTTGACTTAAATTCCCAATTTCTAGGAAAAATTAGAAATAGCGAGGTTTTATGGCAAATTTTGAGAAAAAAAAACCAAATTCAGGACTTTGGGAAGTTTTATTAAATCAGCATCTTAAAAAAATCATTAAAATTTAAAATTTCGAGAAAAAAATTGGCATATTTAAATTAAAATGAAATTTGAAGGAAAAAATTTAAGAAAACTCGAAATTTTTATTAATGTCTTCAAACAATAGGGGTATTAGATTATAAAAGGGAAAATCCAAGTTTGAGGGAAAAAACAAATTTTAACTGTTTGTTCTAAAGAAAAAGTTGGAATTTTCGGAAAAATTCAAATTTGCAAATAAAATTGCCAGGAAACTGGGTTTCAATGAAAAAGACTCCAAAGCTTGAGACCATATTTACAATATCACATACAATTTTTATTTTAAACTCGAAATTTTAGGAAAAGAAAAGAAATATTTCGAGAAAAAAGTCCAAATTTCAAAAAATAGCAGAACATTTTTAAAAAAGAACATTCAAGTTTTATAACTTAAAATTCAATTTGGCTTGAAATTTTGAGAATAAAATCAACATTTTCTCAGAAAGAGTGAAAATTGTAAGTTTCTAATTGGACTTTCAAAAAAATGTTCCTTAAAGCAAACTCGTAATTTTGAGATTAAAGTTTCATAAATTTGTGTAAAATTTTGATATAAAAATTTCTCAAAAAAATCCCAAACTTTAGGGTGCAGTATTATTTTAAGAACATACAAATTCAACGAACCAAAATAAACCGCTATTATTTTTCGGTTCTGTTCCGGTTTTCGTTCCTACGAAAATAACGGTTTTTTTCGGTTTCCGGTTCTGTTCCGGTTCGAAGCCCTGATAAAAAGAAACCACAGACAAAAAAAATGAAACCTTTTTTATTTTTTCTAATAAATTTATCTACATTAAAGTACATCTGCCTTTGTCTAATTTTCTTGGGTAACAAACAGCTCGTATCGTTTCATCGAACAACAAATTTAATCCATCCGATGTCAAAACAGAACATTCCAGATATTTTACAGCTCTTAGCCCTGATAAAAAAACCACAGACAAAAAAAATAAAACATTTTTTATTTTTTCTAATAAATTTATCTACATTAAAGTACATCTGCCTTTGTCTAATTTTCTTGGGTAACAAACAGCTCGTATCGTTTCATCGAATAATAAATTTAATCCCGCCGATGTCAAAGCAGAACATTCCAAGTATTTTATAGCTCCCAGTTTCGTAGCCAAATATACCCCTTCAGCATACCGGATTGGAGCTTTCTTCTTTTCTTTTAATTTCTTAATAACGCTTTCGTCGCTGCGTAAATCTAATTTTAAACCCACCAAAATTACAGATGCTTCTGGACAATGTTGTTTTACTTCTGGGTACCACTTTATTTCTATGTTACGATATGATTCAGGATTAACTACTGAAAAGCACAAAAGGAATATGTCCTTGTTTGCATAAAAATTAGCTCTTAGACTAGGGTAATACTCCAGATCTAGCATTGGTGATATTGATAATGTTACTGGTTTTCCTTCAAAAAGTAGACAAATAGATTCAGTGTTCACTATGGTAGGAATATATTCAAACGGAAATCGTTTTTCTGTGTAGCTGATATGAAGACATCTTTTTCCCACTCCTACATCTCCGATCAATCCACATTTTACATCCATCATTTTTAACTATCAAACAAAATAAAAATTACATTACATACAGCAATTTAACTAGATCAGTGTCGGATTAACCACTTACCAAGGATTAGCAAATGCTACGGGTCCCGGCCTTGGGGGACCCCACGACAACGATATTTCGCGCCTGTTTAAAAAAACTTGTCAAGTAAGTCTAGCTGATGTCACCGAATTATGCGAGTGAAACACTCACTTTTGTCACGCAACATTTTCTTTACTTTTTTTTTGTGAAATTAAAATTTCGATTTTTTTAATCTGTGTCAATTTAAATTTCGACTCGCCAAAGTTTTGACAAGTTCAAAATTTTTGCTTTACCTTGAACATTTTCACGATTGTGACAATTTCGAATTTTTAAAACATGGCCTTTTTGGAATTTTCTGCTTTAAAAAAATTTACTTTCTGTAAATTTCTATTTTTTTCTACAGAATTTCACCTTTTTTTTAAATTTTAGTTTTTTTTAAATGTATTTTATGAATAATTGCAGTTTTCTTGGGATTACGACGTTATTTCAAATTTCTATCATTAAAATGTCCACATTTTTTTTTGACTTTTTTGAAACTTTTGTTTTTTCTGATAATTTTGGCTTTTCTCTAGAAAATATGCGATTTTTTTGAAAATCTGACGGTCAATTTCAAGTGTTTTTGATAGTGTCGTTTTTGATAGTGTCGAGTTTTTTGAAGCTTGGATTTTTCCAAAATTACAAGGACTTTCTTTTTTTAAATTTTGACTTCTTGTACTAGTTTGGGTTTTTTTTAAGACTTTTAACTTTTTCTCAAAACTTCAACTTTTTTCAAAACTTTTAATTTCGCCTCTTGAAAGTTTCGACTTTTTCAAAAAATTTCTACTTTTTTGAAAATGGCAAGTTTTTTGGAAAAGGTCTAGCCGTACTTCCATAATGAAATTACCCCCACAGGGAACCTATATCGTGATCTATCTCATAAAGTATAGGGTCACATTAGTAATTACTATATGTCAATTTTCCCCCTCCATCTTCGGTTACTAAGAAGATAATTAAAAAAAAAACCTTCCTTTGGCACCTTTTTTCTGAACAACATATTTATTGAACTATTAAAGGTAGCAAAGCAAAACAAACTGATGATGATAGTACACTGTAGGGTATATTTTATAAATATTTTTGGGGGAGCTAGCCCCCCTACAAATAGTAATAAAATGCAAATAAAAATTTTAAGTATTAATTTTTATAGGGTCTCTTAAGTGACCACTCTACAAAAAATATGAAAAATCTGTCCATATGTCTACTAACATCGCACCAAGTTTCGATAAAATCCAAGTGGGGCAACATGTCAAAAAAATTAAATATGTCTGCCCATAACCTCTGCGTCTGCTGCCTTGTATATTTGAAATAAATATAATAGTTATCCTACTTTAAAAACGTTTCCATATTGAAAGACAGGCACGTAACCAGGGGGGCTAAGGGGCTGCAGCCTCCCCCCCCCGAAATTTTTTGGCTTCACACTAAATAGAACTGAATTTTCCAGATGTGCGACCTTTTTAAAAACAATTTTTAATGGATCGTTTTGTTCTCGTACTGAAATGCAAGGATCTCTTTTTTTCAAATTTGGCGTCATTTCTTTTTATTAGCGGCGGGATTTTAAGCACAATCAAGCAAGGTAAAAAGGTGAGCAAAATGTTAAATTAGGAAAAAACGAAAAGCTAAAGAAAGCACCAAAAAGGTAAACAGTCCAAAACTCACAATTAACAAAAAAAACATTTTAATATCTCAGTCGAAATTAAAAAAAATAATAGATTTTAGGTTATACTCAGGATATTCAGAAGGAGTATAACATTTTCAAATAGAGAAGTTCTTAAAATTTCGAGTTCATTCTCGAATTTTCGCCCTAAATCTTAAAATTTTTACCTTAAACTCATTCGAATTTTTTCCAAAATTTTGACATTTAAATCTGAGGTTTCGTTTCCAGAAAAATTTAAACTTTTCTTAAAATTTCTTTTTTTTATTTGAAATTTCAATTTTACGTTTTGAATTTTATTAAAATAGTGTTGAATTTGCAAGTTTTTCCAGCTTAAACTCCCTATTATAAAAAAAAATTAAATTTTGAAAAGAACTGGAAATTAATACAAGCGATTTTTCGAGATTTTGAGAAAAACTTGGATTTTGTAATAATAAATTTACAGTTTTGGAGTTTAAAAATTTAAATTTTAAATTCGGTTTTTGAATAAAATTTTGATTGTTAGGCCCTTTACTAAAAAACAAAATATCTTATAAGCCATTATTTTGAGAAGACATTTTTTAATAAATTATTTTTATGAATTTCTTCTATAATTTTTCTAACATGGCGATTGAATTTTAAAAAAATGTCTAAAATGTCGATTCTTTTATAAATTTCGAGTCTTACACAAAATTTGAGCATTTTTAAGTTGAAAAATTCAGGATTTTTTTAATAACTTTAACCCAGCAGCTTAATTCGAAATTTTTAATTTTTTCAAAAAGTTTTAACTTTATAACAAAAAATTTCGAAATTTTTTGTTATGAAGTTGATTTGTTTATATTTCGATAACGATTTCAAAAATTTGACTTTTTTCTCCAAAATTCGAATTTCAAGTGAAAACTTCCAAAAAAAATATTGAAACTTCTATCTTACTTATCAAATTTCAACTTTAATTAAGAATTTTGTGTACTTTTAATCACGACAGTTCAACTTTAAATTCATATTTTTAGAAAAACTTGATTTATAAAATATTTACAACTTTTTACGAGTTTAAAAATGTCAAGATTAAATTTGAAATTTTGAAAAAAAAAATGAGATTAATAACTTAGGTTTATTTTTCAAATTTTTACATTAGTACTGGTTCAAATTTCAAACTTTTTCAAAATATTTTGACTTTTCTTCTAGACATTTAATTTATAAAAAATGCCCTAGCCATTTTGAGAAAACACTAAAAGTTTCAGGAAATATCAGTTTGTATTTTGAATTTTGTTTCAAGACAAAATGTTGAATGTTATTAGTTTTTGTTAATAGATTTGATCTTTTGGAAGTGAGAGATTTTTTTTAGAAAATTTTGACTTCAAACCTTTTTTTTTAAATTATGGCTTCTTTTTTCTTCGGATTTAGAGAGTAATTCTAAATGTCAACTTATTTCTAAAATTTTGAATTTAAAAAACTAAAAATTTCGAGTTCGAACAGGTCACATTTAGAACTAACTTATCCCAAGTTTGTTCGGAAATTCAAAATATTTAAAAAAGTTAATATTTTCAGAAATGTTTAATAACGAATTTTTGTTATTTTTAAGTATAAACAGGGTCGTAATTAAACTGTTTCTAGAACGAGTTTATCCACTCTAAATGTAGACTTTTCTGGACATTTCGAATTAAAATTCCAAATTCATAAAACTCAAGATTAAGTTCAGAATTTCGATATCAGACATTTTTCACAAAAATTTTGGCGAAATTTTCAGGTTTCTAGAAAGAATCGAAGTTTAAAAAAATATTTGTGGGTTTGAAGTAAATATCAAGATTTTAAGCTTTGAATTTTGAGAAAAAAAAACTAAAAGTATTAACATACTTCTCATTTAGCAAAAAATCTAATTCAAATTAAAAATTTGCAAAAAAGGTCGAAATTTTGAGATTAAAAGTAAAACTTACAAAAAAACGATAAAGAACTTTATAGCAAACACTTTTTTCGAAATTCGGAAGAATCAAATGCAATTCGACATTGCAAATTCGGATAATAACAATAATTCCCAAAATTGCCCAAAATAAAAAACGTAGGAATTAAAGTTGTTGCCAGTTAGAAAAACAGTTGGACGCTAAGAGAAAACTTGAACATAAAAAAAAACATCTAATCTTCCAGAATTTAGAAAAAATATCCACAGACTAAATGTTCGGGAGCAAACTTTAAATTTGAGAAAAAAGTTAAAATTATGAATTTAATCAAAACGTTGTTAAATTACTTTGTCAGAATGTTAGAAGAGTTAAACAATAATAATATTAATAGTAAAGTAGTATTGGACCGTGGCTTCTTAGCTCTAACCCCCCCCCCCCCCACCCTCCGAAAAAAATCCTGGTTACGGGCCTGTTGAAAGAAATACTTTTTTAGATTGCTTGAGGAATGAAAGTTCATATTAATTTAAGTACTAATATTTTTTATTTCCAAGTTACAGGCTGCTTCATTATAGAGGAAAATAATATTAGTTTTATTTATATTTCGAAAACCATTCTATCCTTTATAGCAACATGTCATCAAACAGTTACCTGTCTCTACATCGTCATTTTGAATGAGAAATTCCGTAGTTCATTTTTTATTAGCCACAAATCTCGTCTCTCGAAATTTTGCTACTAGTTTCAGAACAATTCTTATTGGAGTGTTATTTGTCGAAAAGATGAGATATTTTTATAAAACAATTTTATCGCAGATACCCTTCCCGCATGCGAATAAAACCATTTTAATTAGAGACAACATGTCAGAGTACATTCATTTTCTTGCTAGAGTCGTAGAAATACTACATCAGAATCTTTTTTTTATTCCTATATGGAACAAAATAAATAAATAAACCAGAATAAAAGTAAACATTTTACTGAATCTGAATGACAAGAACGCTACCTTATATCTTAAAAAATTAATAAAAGTAAAAATAGATAGAGTATCAAATGGGTTTTCCAATGATCTACAACATGGGCCCCTTTCCATTAAAATTGTTGAAAGAGATGCAAGCCATGTTTAGGAAGTTGTTGTTAAAAGGAATAAAGTTTTCTTGATTCAAAGAAAATCAACCTATTTTTGCATTTTTTTCAACAATAAAAAAAATCCTGAAATTTATTGGCTCTGTTAAGTTTTTGTTGCTTTACTTCGCACAGAAATTGCTATAAATTTGCAAAGGTATTTTTCTGCTTTCAGTTATACATTTTTTGGTACTACATAACAATTCTTAATCTTTCATCTTTTTAAGACTACCGTGGCATCGCATTTTTCTCACATGAAAATTTATTATTAATATTCTAACGTACGCCCCTGGCGTTTAAAAGAAAAATGAATAAATGCAAAAGATTTCCTTTAATATACTGATACTATGTAACAAATTTTATGATGCCAAGTCAAAGGGTTTCAGAAATATAAATAAAAATAAATGTATTTTCCTCTATAATGAAACAGCCTACAACATGGAAATAAAAAAGTTTAGAACTTGGGTTCATATGAACTTTTATTCCTTAAGTAATCCACAAAGTTATATTAATCAATATGGAAACGTATTTAAGGTAAGATAATAATAATAATTACATCTACTTCATATCAGCAGGCTTACCGGATTTTAATGAAACTTGGTATGCTCTTATGTGACATATGAATATATTTTCTGTATTTTTTGTAAAGTGGTCACTCCATAAGACATTAAAGAAATTAATAATGAAATCTTTTATTTGTGTTTTATTGATATTTCCCTGAAAAAAATTATAAAATAAAATGGATCCTGCAATGTACTATCACAAACAGTTTGTTTTTCTTCGTTATCTTCAATAGTATAGCAGATAGATCGCTTAGAAAAAAAGGTGCCTGAGGAAGGTTTTCTTTAATTATCTCCAAGGTAACCAAAGATGGAGGGGGGAAATCCACGTATATTAATTTCTAATGACATTCTGTACGTAACGACATAGATCACGGTATAGGTTCCCGGTGGGGGCAACTTCGCTGTGGAAGTACGTCTAGACCCTTTCGACTTAAACCTTGGATTTTTTTTCAACATTTTTGCTCTTGAAAATGTTGACTTTAAAAATTTCTATATTTTTTGACAATTTCTCAATTTCTTGAAAAATGTTTACGGTTTTTGCAAATGTCAAGTGGTTTAAAACAAAAATTCGGTTTTTTTTAAACTGATTTCTTAAAAATTTTACTTTTTTACCAAAATTTGACTGCTTTCGAAATGTAAACTTTTTAAAAACCTTGACTATCCTTCAAAATATCGACTAGTGAAAATCAAATTTCGTCTTTAATTTTCGACTGTTTTGAATATTTTATGTTTTTCCGCAAATGTCTATTTTTTCAACTTATCTTTAAAAATTTTGACTTCAAATCATCGAGTTTTTAAACAGCATAAATTTTTAAAATTTTCGACATTTTTCAAAACTTTAGCTGTTTTTTTAATTTTTAGTTTAAACGTTGGACTTTTTTTTTAATTTAAAGCAAAGTGCCTCTATTCCCATTTGCTACAGACCCCGTGGTGGCTTAATCCGGCCCTGAGCTGGATGATTTACTGTTAAACAAAAATTTAAAAACTGATACGAAAATCCAAATTGTAAATAAATAGATGAAGCATTAATATTCAATAAAAATACTCGATGCTATATTATATGCAAAAATTCTCATTCGTATGCTGATGGTTAAGGATTATAGTTACCTTTTAAAACAAAGTTTTTAATAAAACAAAACACAACGTAAAAATTAAACTTTAACTGAAATAACGGAAGACGTTTACTCTGTCATCATTATCGTAATTGTTTTATTATCAGATAAGCAATTGAGAAAACTTAGATTGTAATGCTAATACCAACAAATTATATATAACATAGCAAATTAAGTATCAAAGTAAAAATCTTGAACCATTCACGCACGCAACCACAAATTCATCTCAAATCTATTAAATAAATCTCTGAGCACTGACTGACCTACAACGCACAGCCTAAACGAATGGGTCTAGGAGCATGAAATTTCATACAGGTGTTCTCCATAATACATAGGTGAGCACTAAGAAAGGATTTTTCAAAATTCAGCCTCTAATATAGTAAAAATGGGCATTAATGAACAGGCAATTTTTATGTAATGAATAATACATAAGGTTGTATTTAAAGTTGCCTATAAGCGTTTAGAGCTGATATATTTATCAATATATCTACACAAATTTATCCACTTTTCAGAAAATTCATAATTCAGAAAATAAATCAAAATTCTAAAAAATGCAAAACCGTGAAAATCTTGCAATTAATAAAATAAATTAAAATTTGGGAAAAGTGGACATTAAAAAAAATTGGAAAATTTGAAATTCGAAGTTTTCAAATATAAAGATAAAATGCTTTAAAAAAGTTGAAAAATGTTGAAGAATTTTCAATAAAACTCGAAAGGAGGCTTTTCAAAAAAGTCATCATTTACAGAAAGTCAAAATTTCGAAGAAAGTCAAAATTTACAGAAAGTCAAAATTTTGAAGAAAGAAAAAATTTTGAAGAAAGTCAAAATTTAAAAAAACAAGTCCAATTTTAAAAAATCTAACATTCGCGAGAGTCGATGTTTTCAAAAGTCAAATCTTTCAAAAAATCCAAATTTTCAAAAAAAAATTAAAATGTTTTAAAAAAATCGAATTTAAAATGGGTCAAATTTGCAAAAGAATTGAATTTCGAGTGGAAATTTCAGGAAAGGTTAAAATTTTCAAAAATAAGGTCAAGCATTTGAACAAAATTCGAAATTTTCGAAAAACTTCAACACTTCGAGGTAAATTCATAATATTCAAAAATTTTGAAATATTCGAAAGGACATATTCAAAAAAGTTGACATTTCCAAAATAAAATTTTTAACAAGGACAAAAGTTATAAAAAATTAAAATATATCCAAATAAGTCAGAATTTTGAAGAATTTGGAATGAAAGTCAAAATTTTTAGTCGCGTCAAAATTATGAGAAAAAGTTAAAATTTCGAAACTCAAACGCGAAAAGATCGACATTGTGACAAAGTACTTTAAAATGTTGAAAATTTCAATATAAGTAAATTATCAATAAAAATTGAATTCTTCAAAAATTTCGTAATGTAAAAAAATGAGTAATTTTAAAAAAGTAACCCAAGAATCCTTTCTCTTCTTTCACGTAGGTGAAAGCGCGGATATCAGCTAGTATAATCGTAAAATCAAACGAAACTGTGGATTGTGATGTTCGATCTTACAATATAAGCATTTAATTTAATTTTTGGGGGCAGATGGGGGGGATTTTGTTTAGGAAAGAGCAATTTTTGTATGATATTATCTATTTTGTTTTTGCATAAACAATATATCAACTCTTAACGCCCCGAAGGTATTTTCAATGTTTTACCTAAAATTATATGGACAAAAAAAAAAAACAAGACTGTATTCAGTCGTTTTCTCGGCATCATGTTTATGGCCATAAGATTGTACACTAATTTGCTGCCAAACTACTTTGGGCAATCTACCTAAGGTTCAAAAAATGTTACAAAGTTCCAGTTTTTGGTATTTCAGCTAATTAGTTTGCAAACAAGCATTTTTGCCAACATATTTCTCTTGCTTTTCTATTTACGTACTGCTTAAAAATATGAATATCATACAAATTATGAAATTATTACTTTTGCAAGTATTAAGGAAAATGTTCGATTTAATTTCATTTTTATTTAAGCAAAAACTTACAAGTGATATGTATAATCATAAAATGCTTCGAGTTGCTAAAATATCTAAACTAATAAAATTGAAATGTTAAAGCATGTTCCCTTAGGCATATATGTATATACACAGAAATCAAAATTAAAATAAAATAATTACAATAAAACAAAGTTTAAATGTTATTTATTGTCCCACAAAAAAAAGTAAAAACAAATTAAAATAGTACCAACATTAACAGAAAATCTCACATGCTCGGTCACTGAATTAACATCACTTTCCACTCAGAATGCCGGCTAAAAAAAAGAAAGAAAACAACACAGTATTTTTACTTCATTATTTAATGTCCTGTTAAATGACGAGAAAATATATAACAAATTCTAGTTCCTTATGACGTAAAAATAATTTGTAATATACACTGAATAATTTAATGCAATGAGAAAATCATGAATGGTACGTTTCGAAGGAGGAGACAACCCTGCGGGAAGGTCCCGGAAATCAGATCAAAATGGGACAGGAGACGATCGCTTATTTACTACATTCTGTCGTTTTTGCACATTATATTTATGTATAAAAAGTTTTACAATTTTAATAGTACAGTCATGTCTGCAAAACAAGAAGTGTTTACATATGTGAATGAAAATTCCCTTCTAACTCCTAATCAAATCAAATTATTTTAATCAAGCAGCGTATTAATCTGAAGTGCTCGCACACTAATGATGCACATAAAACTGCTGTCCGCAATATATTACAAGTGAAAATGATGGACAACCGATTTATAAGCATTCGATCAACTGTTGTATCAGTTTATATTAATATACAGGGGATGCAGCCGTTGATATTCACATAAACATCGCCTGAAAATAACCCAAACTTAAATACGTCATGATTGCATCAATTTTTAAGCATTTTCAAACCATGTCCATACAGAACTTATAAAGTATTCACGTAATATCCCCGATTTGGTCGACTGCAACTGCGAATAGGCGTCGACGAAAATGCGAAAATTCGTTAAAGATACATCAGTAAACACCGTTTATGAATGCAGAATTCAAATAAATATAGTACAGCTAGTTGAACCACAAACCTACAATATTAATTTATCTAACAATTATAATATACTATGTGCGCTGGCGCATCGGCGCACGTTGGGCTGAAAATCCGGGACCCGACGCTGGACGGAGCAAAGAAAACGTTTGTAATGAGCTAACGCGCGGGCAAACGGTCAACAAACATCTTCGGTGCTCGCGCAGGATGTCGGGCACATTGGGAAAAGAACGCAACCCAACACTTGTCCTTACAACCACAATATATTAAAAATAAGAAAATTGAAATATCTAAATTACATACTGATATAAATGTTTAAACGTTTATAAAACCACCTAGAATATTGTGGCAGAAGGTAGAGGGAGGGAACACAGTCCGAAGCAATGTACAGTTGACAAATTTTTTAAACGCCGGCTTATCCCCTCCGAGTGTTGCTGAATGAATTAAATAAGTTGTCTCATCTATAACGTGAAGTGTGGGGTTGGGGGGCCGGAGCATCACATAGCGTACTTGCGAGTCCACTCGCGCGCTAACTCGTTGTACTTTTCCCGATCCGTTTTATATATCCTAGCAATTTCTGGAACTAATGGATCGTCTGGATTTGGATCGCATAAAAGTGAGCAGATTGATAAGAGTACTGAAACAAAAAATTAATTCTATTAGGTTTATCTAAACTAACTTCATAAATAAGAAAGCATATTTGATCGGCAGCATCATCGGCAGAGGCAAATTAAAATATTAAAACAAACAGATTGATCCGACAATTCAATAATTTTAAAAACTCTTTTTAATTTTAGACAGTTGTCCTGTTCAATTGTAATTATTCGGTTAAATCCGCATACGAAGTCTCAGGTAAAAGCTAATTTACTATATAAAAATCGAAACTTCGAGAAAAAGTAGAAATTTCTAAAAGTCGATATTTCTAAAAAAGTCGAAAATTTCACAAAAAATTGAAATGTTGAAAAAAAGGTTAATTTCTGGAATAAAAAAGAGCCGAAATTTGATGACAAATATTGAAATTTTCAAACAAACAAAAATGCAGATAAAAAAATTGAAAAATTTTAAAAATCCAAATTTCGAGAAAAATCCAGTTTTTCGAAATAGTAAAAAAATTCAGAGTCCAATTTTTAAATTTTTCAAATAAAAACCAACTTTACCACATAAAAGTCGAAATTTTCACAAAATTGAAATGTTGAAAAAATTTTAAATTCTGAATAAAAGGCATAATATCTTAAGAAAACATCCGAAATTTGATGACAAGAGATTAACATTTTCAGAAATATGAAAATTCTGAAAAAAGTTTCAAAATTGTAAAAAATCGAATATTTGGGACAAATCCAATTTTTGAAAAAAGTGAAAATTTTCAAAAAAAAAGTCGAATTCTTCAAATAAAAATACCATTACTGTATAAAAGTCAAAACTTCGAAAAAAAGTAAAAATTTTTGACAAAAAGACAAAATTTTAATAAACGTTGCAAATATTTTCAATAACAAGATAGGTATTTTGAAAAACGTCAAAATTTTCAAAAATAAGGTAATAAATGCAATAAAAGTCAAAATTTTCCAAAAAAAATTACAACTACTAAGTCAACATTTTAAAAATTTAAAATATTGAAAAGCAAATTAAAAAAAAAGTTCAACAAAAACAGAAATTATAATAGTTTCCAAAAAAAAAATCAAAACATACCCAAAAATCATTATCTTAAAGCTGGAATTTAAAAAAAAAGTAAAAACTTCGAAGAAAGTCGAAATTTTCCAAATTAAGTTAAAATTTCGAAAAAAAGTTGAAACTTTGGGAGTCGAATGAGAAAATGCCGGCACTTTGAAAAAAGCTGATATTTTGAAATATCGAAATTTTCAAAATACATAATTTTACATTCCCAAAAATCTGATTCTTCAAAAAAAAATTCGGAATATCCAATTTCTCTTCTTTTACGAGGACGGATATCAGCTACTTTTTATATAATTTTCCAAAATTTTTACTTTTGTATGTTTTTTTATAGAAATTTTGAAAGTGCAAGGCTGAAATTGAAAATTCGAGTTTCTATCAAAATACAGACTTAGAAACTTCAAAATTTTTCTACATCTCAAGTTTGTCTCTTAATTGTTGATTTTTGTATGCAAGTAGAATGCAACCTAGACTACAAATTCATGCAGCTCTCCAGGCGTGTATAGTGAATCATAGACAGCTGAACTACCAACAGTTGACACTGCCACCTAGCGAAGCGGTTGCTCTCTAGGAACAATTTCCCAGAAGACAAGGATTCTAATGCACAGACCAACATTTATTAGATTCGAAGTTTGGAAACCAAAGACCGGTTTCGATCTTGTTAGATCTCGTCAGTTTGGTATATCCAACTCGAATGCTAACAAATGTTCCAAACTTCGAATTTAATAAATGTTCAAACCTTGACATTTCGTATACCGAGCTTAAAGTTGAAAACAAGAAAAAAGTAAGAATTTTATTTAACGTCAATATCATAAAAATTTTATTTAAATCTCGTTTAAATTTGATTTAGTTTATTATATTGGCCAAAAGGACAATTCAAGATTAAGGTGAAAACTTAGCTTTTTGTTAGAAAGTTCAACATTTTCAGAAAAATTGAAACTTTGAAGTTAAAACTAAAATTTTGGGAAATTTTTATTAGCAAATTCAGTTTAGATTTGGACAAAAGTTCAGATTTAAAAAAAATATTCGTACAGATGATCCATCAAATGAATAAGCATAACGATAGCCAATCGGTTTGTATAATTTTCTGACAACGCTGTGAAGCAAAACTGCTCCAAAAACCTAAAATTATATAAATTATGTGGAACATTTTCATAGAGTAAGGTTTAAAGTAACAAAAAGTGAAAATTGTTCAGTCTAATAAATGAAAAAAATTACCTTACTTCATAAAATGGATTCCTTTTAGAAATATTTACAAAAATCGCGTTTTGATATTATATTTAGGTCTCTCAGGATCCCCCAGGCTTGCAAGAAAGCTGCTTAATAATATAAAATAAATAATATATTTAATTATGGGATATTGAAGCAGAAAATGTAACAAATATTAATCCACCACATGTTTCAAAAACCTAAAAAATACATACCTTTTGAAATTGTCAATGCTGGTGACCACTGAGAACGCAATATATCAAGACAAATACTACCATTACTGTTTATATTAGGATGATAAATTCTTGTGGTAAATGCCACTTTTGGAGGTTTGAATGGATAGTCTGTAGGAAAATGAATTGTTAAGAAAAATACCCCTCCTTGGTATGGACTGTCGGGCTAAAAAAAAAAAAAATTCTCTCAATTCAAAGAAATTACATCTTATACTTCGTACAAACCGTAAAAGATGATTAATGTTCTTAAAAATGTGATTACATTTAACGTGAACATTTACACAAACCAATACTGATCTGTAGAAAATAAAATAAAAAATTTCAATTTTAAATTTATAAATTATGTACTTCTTTCCAACATTTTTTTTTTACAATTGTCAGTTTACATTTTGGTGGAACAGACTGGTCCTTGGTTATCTTCAAAAACTGAAATAAAAATCTTGTCCCCTGAAACCAAGAAAGATAAAAAAACACAACAGTGGTTCCTCTAATGTGTTTCGACCGCCAAGCTATCATCTTCAGAGAGATATCACACTCAGCATCTCTCAAAAGATGATAGCTTTGCTATTGAAACTCGTTAGAGCAACCACTGTTGTGTTTTTTAATGTTTCTTGGTTTTAGGGGACAAGATTTGCATTTCAACCAATTTAAACTTGAATTTATCGAAAAAACCAACTGTAAGTTGCCTTCAGATTTCCAAAAAATTTGGCTTATTCTGAAATTTCGAATTTTATTTCAAAATTTCGACTTCTTTTGGCAAATTTCGTGTTTCAACTCGGCGACAGTTACCTAAAATCTCGCTACTTCGAATGTTTAAATAAATTTCGAGTGTCTTTAACAATTTAGCTTCTTTCAGAGATTTTTTCCTCATTAAAACTGATTTTCCCACAGGATTTCCACTTTTTTCATGAAACTGTGATTCTGATCTAGAAATTTCAAAAATTCTCGAAATTACAGGTTACAAACCTAAAATATTTTTAAATTTTTTGTTTCTCAAGATACCCTTTTCCCAAAATTCTAGGATTAAATAAGTAAGTTTAGTTGTAGTTATAATGTTTGCTCAAATATCCAGAAACTTTTATTTGTAAATTTCGAGTTTTTCTTTAAAAATTTCGTGATTTTTCCGAAAACTTCCAATTCAAATTATAAACTGTTTAATTCTTGCCTAAAATTTGAATGTTCTCCAACTGTTGGAATTTCTCTACTAGTTTTGATGTTAGCCGTGAAAATGTTGATTTTTTTACTCCAAATTTCGAATTAAAACTTGAAATATTGGGGCAACTTCTGTAATATTTTAAAATTTTGATCATTTCTCTAAATGTAGATTTTTTTTCTGAAAACGAGCTAAGTAAATCTAACATTTTTTCTTTTACTTCCTCTCGAAATTTGGAAAAATGTTTATTCTACAATTTCGTGGGCGTTTTTTAAAGTTTCTTTTTACTGAAAACAAATGAAAACTTTGGTCAAAATAAACATCTTTGAACTTTACTTTTTTTCAAAAATTTCAACCTTATAATTGAAATTTAATCTTTTTACTCCAAATCCTTATTTTGTTCCAGATATTTCTGAATTATCGAAATTTTAAGAATGAAGCGGGAATTTTAAATTTATCTAACACCAAACAAAGTTTCAATTTAAGTTTGTAATGTTTTATATTTCTTTTCAACTTTAAAACTGAAATTTAGACTTCTTTATAAGACAGTTCAAGTCTAATTTTGAAAGAGAAATTGAAGTTTAATTTTTAAAATTCTAGAAATTTGAACTTGAAGGGAAGTCAACTTTTCTTAAATAGGTATGACTATCAAATAACTAGCTGATAACCGCGCTCTATATCTGAAAATACAAAATTGTCTAGATTTATCCAAGTTTCCAAAGTTCTTTTTTTTTAATATGAACTTCTAAAAAAAATTGGATAAATCTAGTCAATTTTTTATTTTCAAATAATGAGCTTACGAGTAAATATGGAAAAATTTAATTTAAAAAAAAAATTAACAGACAGTGAACATGTAAAAATATAATTTTACTAAACAAAAGATACCAATTTGGTAAAATTTGTCCATACACTCTGTTATGAAACCCTCGATATGTAATATTTATAATTTTCTCCGCCAATTCCCCGTGTCGGCAAATTTAATTTAAAAAAAAATGGAACCTTGTAGTCTCAAAACCTGTTTGCATCATATCTAAAGGATCCCTCACTTTAAAAATGAATCCACTGAAATATCTCTTACATGACAAATTTATATTACATTTCCACAGATCAGTATTGTGGCAAACTTCAATTCCTACAAAATTATTTTAATTAAACAAAAAACACAAATACTCTAGTTATGGCCATAATAATTCATAATTCAGTAAAACAAATGAACGTGTAATAAGTGAACTCGTATTGATAGCAATCAGCTCGAAAATAAAATAACTCTAATTTTTTGGTTACATAACCCCAATATATAACCAAAAGAACAATGATAAATTTACTTACTGGTCCCATTATTGTGGCTTGCCAATGAAATACTGAAAATAAAATATAACATGAGACTCGACTCACTTGGTATCAAATATTACTTACAGTCATCTCCAACAGGTCCTGCAGAACATTGTGCAGGAGGATCTCTGCCGAGGTCTTGTAATTCCTAAAATAAAAAACCAATTAAACCACATGGCACTAATAATAACCCAGAGAAAAAATAATAGGCCTAATATGGTTAGGTTAGTGGTATCATACAACAGGCCAAGGTCTTAAATTCCATACACATAAATCACGAATTGTACCTAAGAAATTAAACGCGTATGGACGAGATAAAGTTAACCTAATTACGCGATTACTGTACTATTTCCGGCACAATCAAGTTAAAATTTCGAACTCATATGGCAGGACGAGTTCTACAGGAAAAAATTTAAATGACAGATCCATCAGACAAACTTACAAATCGAAAATAAGCCCGATTACGAGAAAATATGAGAGTTCGATTGTATGGAGAAGACAGTTAAAGCATATTTACCGCTTATTTGGCGGATTTCACATATCATTTCCAAAAATTTACAAGGGCGTTCAGTGGTAAAAAACAACGAGTTATATCAAAAATACGGGTTCGTAAGCTCGCAAATTGACACTTGGAAATACAACGTACCTTATTAATTCGCTTTAAAGCCATTTGAGTGTGTGTGTGAGAAATAAATCCTGGCTTTTCACCAGACAATGAAACCGCGAGCCAAAGACCTCAGATAGGAGATTGCAAAGATGGCCTCCTTCAAAACTTACAGACACGACGTAAATCAAAAGATAACTCTAGGAATATTTCTGAACAATATTCTCACAGGACAAATCGTATTTCACTAAAACTAAACTTAAAACGGCCGCTACAATAAAAAGCACTTTGTTTAATTAGTTTCTACACGTTAAATTTCCAATGTTCCAGAAAAGATGACTGATCACTTCCGTGGCGATTTCGATGAACGCCGGTAATACAGGGAGGTTTTATTCTATGACGACAAATACGACCGCGGAATGATTTCTTTATTATCGATAAATTTAAACCAACTACTTTTTTAAATTCAAATCTCGCTTAAACTACTACCAATATTACAACTGCAACTACATTTGCACTATCAATTGTATTCACGCACGTGCAATTCATTTTAAATTAGGCCTAATGTAATTAAAATTTTAACAATGGGTTTTCTATGGTGACATTTATATGTATGAGCATCCGGAAGTTAATATTTGGTTGCACAGGAAAAGGTTCCATAGTCCATTCACTTTATGAGACAAATACGCCATAGTTTCATAAAAATATTTTATAAATTCTAGAAAATTATAATCAAATGTCCAGTACAAAATACAAAATGTGAACAAATTCAAGAAAGTAGTTTCCGAAGTCTTTAGGTTTTCTAGAAATTTTTAAATTTTGTCCTGTCATTTTTTTTGTTTATTAAATAATTGAATTATTATCATAACTTGTCGATAGCCCAAGTTTTAAACTAATTTGCCGTTTCTTTAACCTCAGGATTAAACTCGAGGTATTGAGTAAAGTCTTTTAGAAATTAAACAACAAAACTTCGATTTTTTTCAAGAGTGTTGACGTTTTAAAGGTTATTTCTGGAAAAAAAATAATATTCTAGTTTAATTAAAGTAAAAGTTTTGAGAAGTTTTTTTTACATTAAATTCGAGTTTTGTTCGAATTTTTCACTGTTTTGCAAACTCCCGAGCTTAGGCACAAAAATTTTGTTTTTTTTTTTAAATGTGTTTTGATAAGAAACTTAAAAAATGGTCGAAATTTCGAGAAAATCAAACCAAATTAAAAAGCCCTAGTTAACCTAAAACCTTTGAAAGAAAACTCAAAGTTATTAAAATAAAGTTATTTCAAATTTTCTAGTTCAAACTTGGAAGTTTTAGAATCGAAAATTAGAAATCTTTTTTACGAATTTCAGATTCTTTTCGAGGTGCCTACTTTTTACAGAAAATATAGGCATATAAAATTTGTTTATTAATTTTATTTAAAATAACTTTGTATTTACATTGTAGTTCGTCATGTCTGATGTGCTGGTATTTTTTAATCAAATTGAAGTAAAAAAGCAATAAAAAGTACTGTTTCCGCCCGGGATCGAACCGGGGACCTTCCGCGTGTTAGGCGGATGTGATAACCACTACACCACGGAAACAGATGATAAAGGGTAACTGTTTTAAGTATGACACTTTAAATGTTATCTTATTGTTAGAATTTTTTAGTAACAATTTATTTTTATTTTTATTAAATAAACTTTATAAAATAGATCAAACTATCTTATGTCGACTAATTCATAATAATTTTATCAGAAAATAGACCAGTAGAATTACTCCTATTATTGCTTTGTTGAATCTTATCTTATAGTGCGTGTTTATTTTTAAAATATCTAGACATAATGGCTAATACTCTTTAAATGGTGAAGATATAACATTATTAATCATTGGGATAAATATAGAAACAAATATTTTAAACTAAAATTATGTTGAATATGTTTTTCTTAGTAAGACTTATTATACTAGAATATACATCGGGGGCGTAGCTCAGATGGTAGAGCGCTCGCTTAGCATGCGAGAGGTACCGGGATCGATGCCCGGCGCCTCCAACCTTTTTTTTTTATTTTTATTCTATACTAGCTTTACCCGCGTCTTCATCTACAGTTTTAAGTAAATAATTAAAATTTGGAAAAAAAAACTGTCCAACATTAAAAAGTTTTTAAATTTCTTAAATTGGCGGATCAATTTATTTGCTTTGATGTTTTTATTTGTCTCTGCAATATATGGTGCTGCCGATCAAATATGCTTTCTTATTTCTGAAATTTCAGTTACCGTTGCACTCTTTAAAATTTCTTTCCAAATACGAATTCTCCAAAATATGGAAGAACCCGTAAAATACGGGAAATCTGGCAACTATCACCGCAGTGAAGCTGTGAAGAGAGGGAGTTATGCCTTATCGCGTTATGACGTTGTCAAACTTTCTCTAAAAGAATCGTACTTCCAAAGTTTATTAAGTTTGGACCCTGATCGTTGGATGACGCCGTCGTCGTTGTCATTGCCAAGTTTTGCATTTATTTAAATAGAAAATGAATCGTGCCATATGCGCAGAGTAAGAACATCGAGAAAGTGCGCGAAATCTGGCAACACTAAAGCGGACAAACAGACAGACACTTTCCCATTTACATATTATGCTGCCGCCACATGATGCGTCAAACCATGTACTTATTATTAATATGCGTCAAACGTCTTCCAATGTTGGCTACATGCACATTACTACAATAAAAGTAGCCTAAAAGGTATCCCTAAAAATATCCATATTTAAGTAAGTTTTATAAAAATGGATTAAGCGGTTTTCAAAATCTGCCCGGACAAAAGATCAGCAGGCAAACGGTTAGACGCTTCAATTTCACGTAAACAGAGTCTAAATTCTATAATGCACAGACCAATAGGTTTGAACATTTATTAGATTCTAGGTTTGGAAACCAAATACCGGTTTCGATCTTGTTAGATCTCGTCAGTTTGGTATATCCAACTCGCATGGTAATAAATGTTCCGACAAGTAAGTACTAAAACATTCACAGGCGTCAGGCGAGTGACTCTTTAGTACTACCACCTATTGGTCCATAGAGAAACTATGGCCATCGCCAACAATGTATGCAAGTCTAAATTATGTAACTTTTTTTTTATAATTTAATACGTTCTGTATCTTTCATTCTTTTTTATTTTGGACACGCTGTATGCTAACAGTGAATTTATAAATCGTTTTGACAAACTTTTGCTTTAAAAAGAAATGCCTTTATGTTAATTAATATACTTTTAAATGAAACGTCGATTTAATTGCATGTTAGATGTCGTTTCAATTAGTAAACAGAACTCATTTACTCGTTTAACAAAAATATGTTCGAACTGAAAGCAATAAAATGTGGATTAATAATTAAACTGAAAGGGTAGCAATTAAACATTAGATTATATCCAGAATAAGTACGTTTAATTAGCTCAAGGTAATCGAATAGAAAACTATGGATATAGAAACATTTCAACAGTTAATCATTCACTAAAAAAAAAAACGAAAAAGTTATGGATTGTCGTGAAAATTATATGATTTACTTCTTCCTCAAGATAAATTCCTATTTCGGAGTAGCGCCTCTGATTTATAAAATACCAAACGGTCAGTATGCAAAAAGACGATGGTCCAATGTGTATGGTGGATTGATCGCCTCTCTGTTTGCAGTAATTGAAATAGTGTGCATTATTTCCAGAAGTAATGTAAATACTGATCAAACACGACACATAATAGGACTTTGCGCAGAGGTAGTCATCTTCGTTCTGCATATGTTCATAATTTTTTACACAAATATTTGGAATGGTCATCGTTGGATTTTCTGTTTGCAGTTTCTTGAAAAATTCGATGTGGCATTGAGTTACACATATAAATTCCCTCTGGACAAGCCTAAAAAAGTTTGTTTATGGAAGTACATTGTTTGTACTTCAATAATATTGATAATAATATATGGAACGCAAATTTATGAATACAGGAATATTTTATCTATATCCTACATTACCATGTACATTTCACATTTCTCTAGATATTTATATCTATATTTATTGGTAAGCACACTGACAACAGTTCGTATGAAATATACAAATATAAGAATGTTACTTGAAAATTATTCGGCAAAAAACATTATACTCGCCCATAATGATAGAGAATTTATGCAACTTTTTCATAAAGTTGAACAACTTTTACAAATCCTAAAGACTGGTATCGAAGAATTAAACCAGATTAACGGGCCTGCGATGTTATTATATTTTGTTTATAGTATGACGCAAATATTAAATGCCATAAAATGGTCAATAACCAAGGACCCATTTAACGAAGAAGTTTATCTGTGGTCAAACATATTTCTATTTTTTACTATTTCGGTGAGCAATTTATTTGTTTGCAACCAACTGACTGACTGAATCGATTTCAGGTGGAATCATTATCGATCGTAATACCTTGTAACAGAGCTGCCCAAGAACTTGATAACATTATAGGTTTACTGTATAAGATTAAGCAATCAGGAATTGGGAATAACGCCGGAGTAGCATATGATCTTTGTATGATGCATAACTATTTCACACCAAAGTTTGGAATTAATGGACTATATTTTATCCAAAACGGCACCATTCTTTCCTTCATCGCTACATTTACAACATATGTAATTGTTCTGATAGAATATAACAATAAATAATTACCCCAAATTTATAAAAACATTTAGTCCACGAGAAAATTAAAATTTAGAAAACAAAATCAAATTTTTGGAAAGTCAACATTCTCTGTCGGAATCTGAAGTTAAAAATTTTTCTTCTTCATCATCTTCTTCACCATCTTTTTCTTCTTCTTCTTCTTCTTCTTTTTCTTCTTATTCTTCTTCTTCTTCTGTTAATTCTGGTTATGCCTTTATTGTAGTTCCTGGGATGTTGACTGCCAACTATCCTTCCATCTTTTAGGAGGTCTTCAGGGGCGACGTGTGCCGGTTGGTTTTCCTTCCAGTATGATGCGTGTTAATCGATCTTCTCTCATTCTGTTTACGTGAGCGAACCATTGTCTCCTTCTTTGTCTATCTGCTCTCTAATCTGTGTTTCTTACTCTGTCTCTTCTGGTTTTTCTTGCTATAGTTCTTAAAGTTTTCATCTCCGCTACTCTCGGCATACTCTTGGTCTTGTTGGTTTCTTCTCGCGTCTCTATTCCGTGTGTTATCATTGGTCTTGTACATGTTTTGCATATTTTGATCTTGCTGTCTGGGCACATATATTGATTGTTCCAAATGGTCTCTCGTAGGTATCCTGATATTGACGAGAGATTAACACCGAGGTACTTAAATTGTGTAACTTCCTCTATGTGATGATTTTCAATGACGAGTTTACATTTGTTGGAGTCTTTTGCGATGGTTATATTTTTAGTTTTATCAGAAAATATTTCCAACTTAAATTCTTGGTTGTTGAAAATTGTTCGAACGAAATACTCGAAGTTTAAAAATAAATGGAAATTAAATCTTGAGAACAAATATTAAAATTTCGACTTTCATCTCGATTTGACAAATGACCAATGAAATGTTTTGTTATTAAACAGTTAAACGTGCTTAAAATTGAAAATATGCCTCATCAGCATGGTACAGTACCAACTTAAAGCAACTTAAAGTTTAACTGTTTAATTACAGAACATTTCATTGGTCATTTGTCAAAACTGGATGAAAGTAAAGTCACGCGAGGACGTTTGTATCTATGGATGTTGCGATGCAACCCGTGATACAAGCTTTGCCTCATCTACGTGAACTTTGCAATTGCAGTCTGGTTTTCATTAGATTCTAATGAAATTAGATTTCAATTGCATCGTAATAAACTTGTATATATTCGTATATACAAGGCTTATTATTATTTCATCTCGAAATTTCGATATTGTTTTGGAAAATTTGAGGTTTTAACCGGAAGTCCAATGATTCGTATTTTATGACAAAATAGAACTTGAAAATAAAAATTTTGAGAATTTTTTTTCTTCAATTTTGCAGGTTTTTCTAAAAATGCAGTTTTCTGTAGATATTTCCTGTAAAAATTGAACTTGTTTACAAATTTCAAATTTTTCTTCTAGAAACTAGAAGCACGCAAAGTCTAATAACGTTAAGTCTCAAAATAAAGTATTCCTCATTTGATTTATATATATATATATATATATATATATATATATATCTCTCTCTCTCTCTCTCTCTCTCTCTCTCTCTCTCTCTCTCTCTCTCTCTCTTCTTTTTTCTTCTCTTCTCTTTTATTTTCGTCTCTTCTCTTCCTTCCCTTCCCTTCCCTTCCCTTCCCTTCCCATCCCTTCCCTTCCCTTCCCTTCTCTTTCTCTTTCTCTTTCTCTTCTCCTCGCTCTCCTCTCGCTCTCGCTCTCGCTCTCGCTCTCGCTCTCGCTCTCGCTCTCGCTCTTCGCTCTCGCTCTCGCTCTCGCTCTCGCTCTCGCTCTCGCTCTCGCTCTCGCTCTCGCTCTCGCTCTCGCTCTTGCTCTCGCTCTTCCTCTTCCTCTTCCTCTTCCTCTTGCTCTTGCTCTTGCTCTTGCTCTTGCTCTTGCTCTTGCTCTTGCTCTTCCTCTTGCTCTTGCTCTTGCTCTTGCTCTTCCTCTTGCTCTTGCTCTTGCTCTTGCTCTTGCTCTTTCCTTTTCCTTTTCCTCTTCCTCTTCCTCTTGCTCTTCCTCTTGCTCTTCCTCTTGCTCTTCCTCTTGCTCTTCCTCTTCTGCTCTTGCTCTTGCCTCTTTCCTCTTGCTCTTGCTCTTCCTTCCTCTTGCTTTTGCTCTTGCTCTCTCTTCCTTTTTGCCTCTTCTCTGCTCTTCTCTTGTCTTCTTGCTCTTGTCTCTTGCTCTTGCTCTTGCTCTGTTGCTCTTGCTCTTGCTCTTGCTCTTGCTCTTGCTCTTCGCTCTTGCTCTTCCTTCCTTACTCTTGCTCTTGCTCTTGCTCCTTGCTCTTGCTCTTGCTCTTCTGCTTCTCTTGCTCTTGCTCTTGCTCTTCTTGCTTTCTCTTGCTCTCTTCTCTTGCTCTTCTCTTGCTCTTCCTTGCTCCTTCCTCTTGCTCTTCTTTCCTCTTGCCTCTTCTCTTGCTCTTTCTCTCTTCCTCTTGCTCTCCTCTTCTCTCTCGCTCTTCGCTCTTGCTCTTCTCTTGCTCTTCTCTTGCTCTTCCTCTGCTCTCTCCTCTCCTCGCCTCTTGCTCTCTCTTCCTCTTCTCTTCCTCTTCCTCTTGCTCTTGCTCTTGCTCTTGCTCTTGCTCTTGCTCTTGCTCTTGCTCTTGCTCTTGCTCTTGCTCTTGCTCTTGCTCTTGCTCTTGCTCTTGCTCTTGCTCTTGCTCTTGCTCTTGCTCTTGCTCTTGCTCTTGCTCTTGCTCTTGCTCTTGCTCTTGCTCTTGCTCTTGCTCTTGCTCTTGCTCTTGCTCTTGCTCTTGCTCTTGCTCTTGCTCTTGCTCTTGCTCTTGCTCTTGCTCTTGCTCTTGCTCTTGCTCTTGCTCTTGCTCTTGCTCTTGCTCTTGCTCTTGCTCTTGCTCTTGCTCTTCCTTTCCTCTTGCTCTTGCTCTTGCTCTTGCTCTTGCTCTTGCCTTCCTCTTCCTCTTCCTCTTCCTCTTCCTTCTTCCTTCTCTTCCTCTTCCTCTTCCTCTCCTCTTCCTCTTCCTCTTCCTCTTCCTCTTGCTCTTCCTCTTCCTTGCTCTTCCTCTTCCTCTTGCTCTTCCTCTTGCTCTTTCTCTTGCTCTTCCTCTTGCTCTTCCTCTTGCCCTTCCTCTTGCTCTTCCTCTTGCTCTTCCTCTTGCTCTTCCTCTTCCTCGTCCTCTTCCTTTTGCTCTTGCTCTTGCTCTTCCTCTTCCTCTTCCTCTTGCTCTTGCTCTTGCTCTTGCTCTTGCTCTTGCTCTTGCTCTTGCTCTTGCTCTTGCTCTTGCTCTTGCTCTTGCTCTTGCTCTTGCTCTTGCTCTTGCTCTTGCTCTTGCTCTTGCTCTTGCTCTTGCTCTTGCTCTTGCTCTTGCTCTTGCTCTTGCTCTTGCTCTTGCTCTTGCTCTTGCTCTTGCTCTTGCTCTTGCTCTTGCTCTTGCTCTTGCTCTTGCTCTTGCTCTTGCTCTTGCTCTTGCTCTTGCTCTTGCTCTTGCTCTTGCTCTTGCTCTTGCTCTTGCTCTTGCTCTTGCTCTTCTCTTGCTCCCTTGCTCTTCTCTTGCTCTTGCTCTTGCTCTTGCTCTTGCTCTTCCTCTTGCTCTTCTCTTGCCTTCCTCTTGCTCTTCTCTTGCTTTCCTGTTCCTTCTCTCCTCTTCCTTTGCTCCTTGCTCTTCCTCTTCCTCTTCCTCTTGCTCTTGCTCTTGCTCTTGCTCTTGCTCTTGCTCTTGCTCTGCTCTTGCTCTTGCTCTTCTCTTGCTCTTCTCTTGCTCTTCTCTTGCTCTTCCTTGCTCTTCTCTTGCTCTTCTCTTCTCTTCCTCTTCCTCTCTTTGCTCTTCCTCTTGCTCTTCCTCTTGCTCTGCTCTTCGCTCTTCCTCTTCCTCTTGCTCTTCTCTTCTCTTGCTCTTGCTCTTGCTCTTGCTCTTGCTCTTGCTCTTGCTCTTGCTCTTGCTCTTGCTCTTGCTCTTGCTCTTGCCTCTTGTCTTGCTCTTCTCTTCTTCCTCTTCCTTCTCTTCTCTTCTCTTCCTCTTCCTCTTGCTCTTGCTCTTGCTCTTGCTCTTGCTCTTGCTCTTGCTCTTGCTCTTGCTCTTGCTCTTGCTCTTGCTCTTGCTCTTGCTCTTGCTCTTGCTCTTGCTCTTGCTCTTGCTCTTGCTCTTGCTCTTGCTCTTGCTCTTGCTCTTGCTCTTGCTCTTGCTCTTGCTCTTGCTCTTGCTCTTGCTCTTGCTCTTGCTCTTGCTCTTGCTCTTGCTCTTGCTCTTGCTCTTGCTCTTGCTCTTGCTCTTGCTCTTGCTCTTGCTCTTGCTCTTGCTCTTGCTCTTGCTCTTGCTCTTGCTCTTGCTCTTGCTCTTGCTCTTGCTCTTCCTTTCCTCTTGCTCTTGCTCTTGCTCTTGCTCTTGCTCTTGCTCTTGCTCTTCCTCTTCCTCTTCCTCTTCCTTTTTCTTTTCCTTTTCCTTTTCCTCTTCCTCTTCCTCTTCCTCTTTCTCTTCCTCTTCCTCTTCCTCTTCCTTTTCCTCTTCCTCTTGCTCTTCCTCTTGCTCCCCCTCTTGCTCTTCCTCTTCCTCTTGCTCTTCCTCTTGCTCTTTCTCTTGCTCTTCCTCTTGCTCTTACTCTTGCCCTTCCTCTTGCTCTTCCTCTTGCTCTTCCTCTTCCTCGTCCTCTTCCTTTTGCTCTTGCTCTTGCTCTTCCTCTTCCTCTTCCTCTTCCTCTTGCTCTTGCTCTTGCTCTTGCTCTTGCTCTTGCTCTTGCTCTTGCTCTTGCTCTTGCTCTTGCTCTTGCTCTTGCTCTTGCTCTTGCTCTTGCTCTTGCTCTTGCTCTTGCTCTTGCTCTTGCTCTTGCTCTTGCTCTTGCTCTTGCTCTTGCTCTTGCTCTTGCTCTTGCTCTTGCTCTTGCTCTTGCTCTTGCTCTTGCTCTTGCTCTTGCTCTTGCTCTTGCTCTTGCTCTTGCTCTTGCTCTTGCTCTTGCTCTTGCTCTTGCTCTTGCTCTTGCTCTTGCTCTTCCTCTTGCTCTTGCTCTTGCTCTTGCTCTTGCTCTTGCTCTTGCTCTTGCTCTTGCTCTTCCTCTTCCTCTTCCTCTTGCTCTTGCTTTTGCTCTTGCTCTTGCTCTTGCTCTTGCTTTTGCTCTTGCTCTTGCTCTTGCTCTTGCTCTTGCTCTTGCTCTTCTTTTTCCTTTTCCTCTTCCTCTTGCTCTTCCTCTTCCTCTTCCTCTTCCTCTTTCTCTTCCTCTTCCTCTTCCTTTTCCTCTTCCTCTTGCTCTTCCTCTTGCTCCCCCTCTTGCTCTTCCTCTTCCTCTTGCTCTTCCTCTTGCTCTTTCTCTTGCTCTTCCTCTTGCTCTTCCTCTTGCTCTTCCTCTTCCTCGTCCTCTTCCTCTTCCTTTTCCTCTTCCTCTTCCTCTTCCTCTTCCTCTTCCTTTTCCTCTTCCTCTTGCTCTTCCTCTTGCTCCTCCTCTTGCTCTTCCTCTTCCTCTTCCTCTTGCTCTTCCTCTTGCTCTTCCTCTTGCTCTTCCTCTTGCTCTTCCTCTTGCTCTTCCTCTTGCTCTTCCTCTTCCTCTTGCTCTTCCTCTTGCTCTTGCTCTTCCTCTTGCTCTTCCTCTTGCTCTTCCTCTTGCTCTTCCTCTTGCTCTTCCTCTTCCTCTTGCTCTTCCTCTTGCTCTTCCTCTTCCTCTTGCTCTTGCTCTTCCTCTTCCTCTTCCTCTTCCTCTTGCTCTTGCTCTAGCTCTTGCTCTTCCTCTTGCCCTCTTGCTCTTCCTCTTGCTCTTCCTCTTGCTCTTCCTCTTGCTCTTCCTCTTGCTCTTCCTCTTGCTCTTCCTCTTGCTCTTGCTCTTCCTCTTGCTCTTCCTCTTGCTCTTCCTCTTGCTCTTACTCTTCCTCTTGCTCTTGCTCTTCCTCTTCCTCAAGTCGAATTTTTCCACATACTCTTTCTTTAACTAAATATCCAATTTTTTAGAGTTAGTGATCAAAGTAATTTAAAAATTAACTCAGAAATTTAAGAAAAATCGAATACTCTGTTTAAATACATCCTTTAGAAGAGTGGCAGCTACCCAATTGTTCTCTCTAAGCAAGACATTGGCCCTGAAGCAAGAGCGTAGGTAGGATTTACTTCAAGACTTCAGGAGGAAGCGGATGCAACATTCATACTGATAACTTGACGGATAAAAATGTATGTATCTTATTGTCTCACCAGTAGAAATTTTCAAAATTTTTTTTCTTGGAGTTGTTACTTTTTATTTAAATTTTGATATAATCTTTACGTTTTGAGAAAAAAAGTCCAAAAAGAGTCCATTATTTTTCACGTGTTTTACTTTTGTTGTTTAAATTTTAACATAACTTTTCGAAACTCCGACTTTTTCCCGAAATTTCGACTTTTTTCCCCGCAATATCGACTGCAATCTTAAATTTGGACTTAAACTGGAAATTCCGACACTTTTTTCTCTAAATTTCGAAATTAAAGTCAAAATTTTAACCTTAATCTCGAAATGTTGCCTTTTATAAAGTCGAGATTTCGACTTTTTTCTATAAATTTTGACTTGAAAAAAATTAAAAATTATAATTACTGAAGGCACCCTATTGCTAACTGTTAATATTGCTTGGAAAGGGGTGTGGTGAGACGCAACTGTCATGTGCCTATCTGAACCACGCAAAATAGAAATTTCGACTTTCAGTCTTTTTTAAACTGATGTCTTTTCCACGCCTACGTAATTTAAGGTCGAAATTTGGAGAAGAAACTTCGAACTTCCTCCAATTTACTTAGTATTTAAACATCGTACATTTTAAACAAAAACTTCCAGTTTAAAATCGAAATTTATAGATTCAAATGAAAAAAAAGTTTGGAATTTATAACAATAGATAAATTACGTGCTTAATAGTCAAAATTTTACAATTAAGTAACGATTTTGAATTAATAGTTACCAATTTCGATTTTAAAAACAGGATGTTAAAGTTAAACTCGGATTTTGAGAATTTGTCTTTAAATAAATTAATCATTTTTCGAATTTTCGATTTTTTTATTCGAAAATTCTAATGTTAATGTAAAATTTACTATATATAAAAAAATTCTCGATTTTTGAAATGTTCAAAGTTTTAAAGCTAAACTTTGAATCTACATTAGTAAAATCGAAGCGTTTAGATGTCCGTCTGTCTGTCGACTTATCTTTTGTCCCGACTAATTTTGAAAACTGCTTATTCGATTTTAACGAAACTTTTACTAAAATATAAAGTTTTTCAGGGTATTTTTATACCAGTTAAATTCAACATTTCCATCCTTAACATCCTTGACGAAAAAAGTTAACTGAAAATGTAGACGTGTGGAAGAAGCAACTGGTGAAGAAAATATCACTCAATAGGAACGGAATTCTTAATTCTAGTTTGTATAGTTGTATAGTTTGTATAGTTTGATAGTCAATTTGGAAATCATTTGAACAATTGTTAACAAAAAAGCTAAGGGTTAATGTTGAAAGTTTCCTATTATCTTTAAATGAATTATCGATTCAGTAACACGTCAAATGTTGTTTATATTATATCGAACGGAACTCATTTACCTACTCGTATAATAAAAATATCTTACAAATACAAACAGCAATAACGTAATATGCAGTAGATTAATTAAAATGAAAAGGTAGCCTATTGCTCGGCATAGATCATCTTTCTAAATTAGTTCACACGTAGAAAACAGTCGATTCAAAAGATATAAAGTAACGAAAATATGAAAACATTATAATTTTTCAATAGTTAATCATGCCATAGCATAAGTTAAAAAATGAATCAACAAATTATGCTTTATTACGAGAATTATATGATTCACTTATTATTCAAGATAACTTCCTATATCGGATTAACGCCTCTGGTTTATAAAAAAGCAAAGGGTCAATACGCAAAAAGGCGATGGTCCGGTGTATATGGTGGACTGATTGGCTCTTTATTTGCACTAACTGAATTAGTGTGCATAATTTCCAGAAATACTGTAATTATCGAAACAACACGAGACACTATAGAAATTTGCACAGAGACAATCACTTTCGCTATGCATTTGTTTATAATTTTTTACACAAATATTTGGAATGGTCATCATTGGACTTCCTGTTTACAGTTATTGGAAAAATTCGACATGGCACTGAGTCGCACATTTAAATTCTTCCCGTGCAAACCTAAGAAAATTTTCTTATGGAATTATTTATTTTCTACGTCTATAATCTTAATAACATATGGAATGCAAATTTATGAATATAGGAATATTATATCTAAAGCCCATATCACCATGTATATTTCACATTTCTCCAGATTTTTATACCTTTATCTGCTGGTAACCACACTCGTAACAGTTCGTATTAAATATAGAAATCTAAAAATGTTTCTTGAAACTTATTGGACAAAAAGGAATATACTTGCAGCTAATGAAAGAGATTTTATACATCTGTTGCAAAAAGTTGAAGAGCTTTTACAGATCTTAAAAGATGATGTCCAAGAATTAAATCATATTCACGGGCCTGCCATATTATTTTATTTTGTTTATAGTGCGACGCAAATACTAAATGGCTTAAAATGGTCAATAACCAAAGACCCCTTTAAAGAAGAAGATTGTTATCTGTGGTCAAATACATTTATATGTTTTCTTAGTGCGGTGAGCAATATTTTTTCTTACTGCCGTGAGCAATTTATTTGCTAGCAAGGAATTCATTTGCTAGCAAGGAATTCATTTGCTAGCAAGGAATTCATTTGCTAGCAAGGAATTTATCTGACTAAATCTATTATTTTCATTTACAGATGGAATCATTATCAATCATAACACCATGCAACAAAGCTTCCCAAGAAATGAATAGCATTATAGTTTTATTATATAGAATTAAGCAATCAACAAGTGCAAGAAGTAACCCTGGAGTAGCGTATGATTTTTGTATGATTCAAAATTATTTTACACCGAAGTTTGGAGTTGATGGACTATATTTTATCCAAAATGGCACAATTCTTTCCTTTGTTACTACACTTACAACATATGTAATTGTTCTGATAGAATTTAACAATAAATAATAACACTGGTCAACAAAATTGAAGTTTTGTCGTGTCACATGAACTTCTTTTGTGTTTTTTAATAGTGTTAGTTTAAAATAAGCAGTTTTGAAATTTTCACCACCCACGTCTCCACGTCCAATGTTTGAAAAATGATGCATCTCCAGAAATATAACACAAAAAATGTACATTAGGAACTTTTTTTTTGTTTTTCTAGATTATTTAGCTTTTAATTGGTCCCTTTTGATCAAGCAGTAGCAGTCAATCAACACCCTTGAGTTTAATCTACCCTGATAAAGTTTGGAGTGTCCGCATGAAACGTTTACCAGTTCTTATCACTTAGAGCCACCCAAAGCCCCCTAATTCATAGGAATAAAGTCAAGATATGTGTCTAAAAAATGAATTTTGATCCCATATTGCAACCCAATGGAAGTTTTTTAGCCAAATATCTATAGATGTCACTATTAAAGTAAACCAAAAAAATTCCAATTAAATTCCTGAAGCCACTTCATGCTGATTCTTTTCAAAATATTTAATTTTTCTTTAAGCAACGAGTCTTTTATTAATTTTTTTAATTTGAGGTTCTACTCCTACTACTACTTTACTCATTCTGGGGAATTTCTCTTTAAAACATAAAAATCCATTTTTATCGGGACCCATCCTCTCTAGACAATTTTTGGTGAGCCTAATTTGATATGAAGTGATGGCAGAAATATACCAGAGAGCTTTACAAGTGTAAATGTTTTCTATTTACAAATCAAAGATCTACGTGTAGGACAAACAAATCCCTAATTGTGATTTTTTCGATGTCCTATTCACATAAAAAGTACCCGAATTTTTAAAAAAAGTTGAAATTTTCATAAAATTTTGAGAAATGACGAAATTCTTAATTTTGAGAAATGACGAAATTCTTAATTTTGAGAAAATTGGATTTTGATAAAAGAGATAAAATTTTAGAATAAATTCGAAATGTAAAAAGAAAGAGAAATTTTGTGAAAAAAGACGGATTTTCAAAAAATGGACATTTCAAGAAAAAGTTCTCGCACCTGAGAAATTAAATTTTACTCTAAATGAAACTGTAAATATGAATTTTGAAGAAAAACCGGACGTGATGGAAGTTTTTGAGTATTTTTTCAGGTTTTAGTCATTTAAAATCTATAAAAAAATAGTATAGAAACCCTACACCCTACCACAATTTGCTGGTTGCAGACCTATGTTATTTATGCCAAACTGCCCCCGAAATGTAGGCAGCACATTAATCATCAAAATTTTCTATGTATGAAGGTAGCTTTATTTCTGGTAATTTTTTTTTTAGTAAGTTATCTTAAGATTGATTATTTCTTTATGCATATATGTAATACATATATGACTTTACGGCCAAAAGTTCTAAATTCAATCACACAAAATCCGGAACATACCATTCAAACCATATACTTAATAAGTAAATGCATTTATTTAACCATTGATTGAATCGTTGTTAAATTAACGATAAATTCATCATTAACGCTTTCACCCAAGTTCATTTTAAATTAGGGCGGGAAGTAATTTCCAAATATTGGTTGGCACCCATGGGACTTGCGCTGCTTCTGATTGGAGAAGCGGAAAAATCAATCTGACAACGCCACTGGCTTTGCATTTGACGCGAAGTGAAAGTTATCGCCATTTTGAATTCTGTGGAAGTTAATAAATCTGTTTGCGATTTATTGATAGAAGTTTTGGTGCATTTGTTAAATTCTTAGGTAAAACACCGCTACCTTTCATAATGTATTTTTAAATAAGATTAAAATCAACTACTTTTACTTTCTACAAAACATTTCGATGTAATTGCTTCATTGTCGGCTTTGCCTAGTTTGTTTTTTTTACATTTTTCACTTAGATCCACAAATATGTCTCGTTACCGTGAATGGGATTTATCCTGCAAAGTTTATGTTGGCAATTTGGGATCATCGGCTAGTAAACACGAAATTGAAAGTGCTTTTGGAAAATATGGTCCCTTACGAAATGTGTGGGTTGCCAGAAATCCTCCTGGGTTCGCATTTGTTGAATTCGAAGATGCCAGGGATGCCGAAGATGCTGTGAGAGGATTGGATGGAACGTAAGTATTTGATAACTGTGTAAAAAGGAAACTTATTATTTTGTTGGCTTTCATAAAACATCTTTAGTCGATGCTGTGGCACAAGAGTTCGAGTTGAAATGTCTAATGGAAGATCCCGTCGTGGCGGTGGTGGCGGAGGCGGCGGCGGTGGTGGAAGAAGAGGGTTCTCCAGATATTCCAGGTACCTTGGGTTATATTTTAACAATTTATTTACTTTTTTATTTTATACAATTTTAGTAGCAGCTTACAGACTTGTAACAAGTAAAATATAGAAACGTATATTTCTAAAACAACAACGTGTTATTTAGGTGATTGTTGTTGCACTTAGAAATAGTTGAAATCTTGAAAAGAATCCACATTTTGAGGAAAAGAAGTTGAAAAAAATTGAAGTATTAAAGAAAGTTTATATTTTTGGAAGAAGTTTAGCTTTGGAGTTTAACGTCAAATGTATAAGAAATGGTTAAAATTGGAAATTTAAAATCTGTAATTTGCAAATAACTCAACTTTACACTCAAACTGACTAAAATTTTAAAATTTTGCATAAAAAGAATGAAATTTTGGAAGCGAATAAAAAGAATATTTGAGATTAAGTTTAAAAATAATGAAAAATGTGGTTACATAAATTGTAATTAATTAGAATTTACTTTTTTCTCCTTATATTAAATTTAAGAAAAAATTCAGCATTTTTTGAAATCTTCAGCTCAAAATTTGGAAATAAATGTCAAATTATTAAAATGAAGTTGAAACTCATATAAAATAATAGCAAGATTTTTAAAATTTGGACTTTGGTCACCAAATTTCGATTTTAAATTGGAGTTTTCACCTTTTTCCGTCATTAAATTTGGTTTTTAAACTCATAATTTGGCTTGAAACCTAAAATCGCCTTTCAGAAATTAAAAATCAAATTTCTAAGAGTCTAATTGATAAGCAAAGAGAATTATAATTCATTTCAAACTGTAGAAACTATTTTTTTAAGTGAATAGGGTATGCACGAACTAATCATGTCTCTATTCCTGGATGTCAGTTCCCAAATGGTAGCTATGATTGTTTTTAATTAAAGTAAATAAGTAATCATGAAGCACAGGAAATATTTTACTTTTGAGATCAAGTTTGTAAGCTCGAGTAACAAAAAAAAAAAACGATAAACTGTGGGGCAAACGAAGGCCAGCAGTAAAAGTGCTTTGACGCACGTTGCAGGGCAGCACCGCTGCTGTTGTTTTCTCCCCCCGACTGAGACCTACCCCTTCCCCGGCCACACATCTCATCTTACATCGACACACCCAACTACAGCTACTACATCCACCATCGGTGGTGACGTCCCCCAGCTCTATAATGAGGCGCGACAACTGGCCAGCTGCCCTTTACAACTAAATAACATCAAGCTGAAAATTTTCAACAACTCTTTCCAATTCAACATGCAACTATCGCCAACGAAATTTGCAACAAAACAACTATATTTTCTTCTTCATAAATCAACTACTTAGCACGTCAATGGGAAATTTGTCGAAACGTCGGCTTTTTTCGGTTTGTGTAGTCATATATGCAGACCGCGCAAATTTTACTGCTTCAATAACAGTTCAAGGCATCGTTCAACTTTTATAGAAATGAATTTCTAGACTGAGCTGTTTTTGGGTATGTAAGAATTGTTCGTCTGTCTGAAATTAATAGAAACATTTTTTTACATTGACAATTTACTTTTTTGAATTTTCTTAAATGTTAGTCACTGTGGGGGGCCGCTGCAAAATTACCGCAGTATGATAATTGTATCCTTTCAAAGTTTGATGTATCATTTAAAGTGAAAATTCATATATATTGCCATAACAAGAAGTTATCCTTAACACTTAGAATATGAGTAAAACTAAAAGGGGTTGAATTTGAGAATCTTAGGCTGCTTTTCTGATGTTTCATTTCTTGATACTGAGAACAGAACTGGCACTAAACATTCTCAGTAGCAAGCGATCAAACATTAGCCAATCAGCGTAATTTGATGAGGATTCAAGCCTACATTTCGGGTTTGAACCAGAAGTCAAGTATTCCTTGGGTATTTTATTTTATTGCATAATTTCAGAAATTTTGAAGTGGCCCTTATGCATAGATTTTTACTTTCGTTGTCGAAAGCAGACTAAAAAAATTGTTTTATAAGGAATGGTACTTATAGGTCAAGATCGCCCAGAAGGTCCAGATCTCCGAGATCCCGCTCGCGCAGTCGAGACCGTCGCAGCAGATCAGATTCAAGGGATCGTCGTTAAGTGATCAATGCAAGAAAGACATTGAAATCTTTTTATTTTTTCCTAATAATTATGATAAGTTTACATTTTTAATAGAATCAACTGAATTTAATATTTAAGTATAATCATGTTTTCACACCATTTAACATTTTGCTATAAATATATAAAACAATTTACAACTTATTTGTATTTAATTTTGTACTTCAAATTTTCTGGTTTCACAATAAATTTATTTTCATCAAATACTGAGTCCGTTCTTATTAAAATGTAATTATTTTATTTTTTGCTTTAGAGGTAAGGTATTAATAAAATGTTATTTAGTAAAACAGAAAATATATTGAAGTAATACAACTAATAGGAAACATCTATTGCAAAAAAATAGCAATTACTGTTCAGTATTTTGTTTTACCATATTAAGAATAACAATATCACATTGGCAACAAAAAATTTAATAAATAAAACTGTACATATTGGACTAGATTATTTATTGCTAAATGCTGAATGATTCTCCACACCCACAAGTTCCTTTAATATTTGGGTTATTAAACACAAATTCTGAGCTCAATTTGTTCTCTACAAAATCCATTTCTGTGCCTAATAATGTGAGTTGTGCTTTCTTATCTATGAATACCCGTACTCCATCTTGATTGACTTCCTCGTCTAATTTGTCTGGAAAAAAAATACAATCACGTATACTTTTTAATTTTAAACTAAAAAGTCGAAATTTCTACAAAAAAAAAACATTTTCAAGTTTAAAACGAGGAAGTTTAGAAAATCTAAACAATTCCAAGAAGTTGATACTAAGAATTTAAATTCAAAATTGCAACCCAAGTATTAAGGTTAAAATTTTGGGACACCAAATGAAAAATTCTCCAAAAATTTAAAGAAATCAATTATTTCTAAGCTTAAACTCACAATTTTGAGAAACAAAACTCATTAAGAAAAATACTCTTAATTTAATAAAAATTGTAAGCAGAATTTAAAAAAAAAACGCAGAAATTTAGTCAAGATTTTGAGATTCAAGTTAAGTAAATAACTAATTTTGCATTTAAATTCGAAAATTGTTGACAACAAATTTGAACTTTTGAAACTAAGGTGCAAAATATGTAAAAAAAAAAGTAACGAACCTTTATTTACTGCATAATCCAAAGTGTAGGATAAACCATTACATCCTCTTTGTCTAACTCCAATTTTCAATCCGACCTAAAAGAAAAACATGACTATCTTTGCAATTCAGAAGCTTGAAAAATGTGATTTGTTTTTAAACAATCTTTAAAAAGATGTTGATTAGGTAATAGCCTGTAGCAACAAAGAAAGATAAAAGTGTTTATTCTAAAAAACATCAACCCAATGCTCCTACAAATCATTAATTCAAGATTACGTCAATGAGGAACTTACATATTCGTTCTTTCCATCCAAAATTTGTTTTATTCGTTTTACTGCTGTTGGTGTCTGCAATGAGATTTTAAGGTTAAGTTAAAAAAAATTGTACAAAAAAACTTAAAATTATAAACCAACTTACCAAAACTAATGCTGCTCTTGTAGGTAAAAGTTTCCTATTTTTAACTGCTCTCACTGTAGCCGTCGCAATAGATTTTGTTGCCATTTTAAATCAAATTAACTTCAAATTTCTGTCAGCTGTCATTATCGATCTGACATATGTTTTGTAGATTTGACATTGCGCAATTTGAACAAGTTAATAAAACGAAAATCTCCAGCTTTCTGTAAACTGATTGGCTTTTTTTTCCTAATTTTAATCTGTCAGATTGGCGCTGCTTACACTCAAATGACATTTTTTCATATGGATGACTAAAACATCTGTGTTTCCTAAAGGTCATTGACAATTCGTTCATTATTGTTGTAGAATTTGTTAGAACTTTGTTGATATTATCGTTACTTGTATTTTCTTCGTTTTAGTTGTTTGCGTTTCATTCAGTACTTAAAATGAGCTTCCTTTTGTAAGTATTATCACATTATTTTCCGTGAATGTTATTTATTCTATTTTTAACTATCAGTTAAAATAGACCACAAACAATTTTTATGGCTTTACTCAAGAAGTTCTAGCCATGTAAAATGCATAGCGTAACTAATCTCTTTTTAAGTGGAAGCCGGTCATCCAAAACTTTCAAACCAAAGAAAAATATACCTGAAGGGACTCATCAATATGAATTAATGAAACATGCAGCGGCAACTTTGGGTTCTGGAAATTTAAGACTGGCTGTTATGTTGCCAGAGGGTGAAGATTTAAACGAATGGGTTGCAGTAAACAGTAAGTTACATTTGATATTTTTTATAAATTCGTAATTGTTGTGTTTTAGCTGTGGATTTCTTCAATCAAATTAACATGTTATATGGGACAATAACAGAATTTTGTTCGGAAGATAGCTGCCCAATTATGTCAGCTGGTCCAAAATATGAATACCATTGGGCCGATGGGCACACTGTGAAGAAGCCAATAAAGTGTTCGGCCCCCAAATATATTGATTATCTAATGACTTGGGTGCAAGATCAGTTGGATGATGAAACACTCTTCCCTTCAAAAATAGGTAAGTGAAAGTTTCCTGTTTTATGCTTTGATAATTTACTTGTTCCGCTCCATGCTCTATTTATAATGCTAATTAATTTTCATATTTTGCTGCTTTATAATTAAGTGATGAAGTCTTTATAAATAATTGATTACAGTCTTGTAATTATGACTCTAATAACAGGAATAATTCCATAAATCACTTATTGTATCAGGTTAACATACCTTGCTCGAAATATCAAGTTTAAATCATGATTTTTCGAAAACAATACAAATAATAACTTCAGACTTGTTATATGCAATGTACGTACTGTTGAAATTTCAATTTTAGATATGAACTAGAGCAGCGTTTCCCAAACTTTTTTTTGCCATGACCCATTATTTTTAATACTTCTTTCTCAATCCACTAAAAGGTTTTTTAATTACTTTAACATATAATATTGACCATTTGCAAGTACGTAGACTATTCTGTGACCCCGTATTTTATTTTTGTGGGCTGCCATTTGGGAAATGCTGGGCTAAATAAAACTAATTTCTTCCGAGGTTTTGGTTGAAACTTCAGGTTTCAACTTTTTATTTTAGAAAAAAATTCAAATTAAAAAACTAGATTTATAAAGGGAATTTGATATTTCGATTTTAAAATTAGGGTTTTAGAAGGAAGTATTATTTTCAAGTTTAAACTGAAAACTTTTAGAAAAGTTGAAATTTAATGAAAAAAACTTTAAATTTATAATGACAATGACAATATTCTCGAGTTGACAATCCAAACAAGAATAAATTTAAAATTATTTTAAAAAGCAGCATTTTAAAGCGAAATTTTGAGAAAAAGGTAAATTAATAATTAGGAGCTATAGACTGCCCTTTGTGTTATTTTTTAAAAAATAAATACTGGCAAATTACTGGTAAACCAAATCCAAATCTTTATGGATTTATCTGCAAATGAAAAAAATCGCTTTTATGAGAGCTACGTTACAGCATCGTCGAGAGCAGTTGTGATGTTGTGTGTTGTAAACATTTTAATGTACTATTTGCAGGAGTACCTTTTCCAAAAAATTTTTTGACCATCGCTAAAACAATACTGAAGAGGTTATTTAGAGTATACGCACACATATATCACCAGCATTTTAGAGAAGTTGTCCAATTGGGTGAAGAAGCGCACCTAAATACATCATTTAAGCATTTTATTTTCTTTGTTCAGGTAAGTGTTCTGTTGTTTTAACTATTTAATGAGTTACGATGTCATATTTTTAGGAGTTTAATTTAATAGAAAGACGAGAATTGGCTCCATTGCAGGAGTTAATTGATAAGCTGACTGCTAAAGAAGGCCGATGAACATGTTAAAAGTGCTAAGTGCTTTACTATATCTCCGTACTGGCATTTAATTTGCCTCAGTTTGCCTTCCACTTTTATGTCATCCATGTATTGCTAAATTAAATTAGTTCATGCATATCTCTTTCATCAGAAACATTTTATAATTGGTTATGAAGTGCAAATCTTAAAATAACCCTAATGGGGAAAATTATAAAACAAATTTAAGTCATGTACTAAACAATAGTTCCTACGATTAATAAATATATAATATATAGATAAAAATAACCTACATATGATTTTCGACAACAGTTTGAAGTATATTAATATATTGCAGAGACACCCAATTCTGATTTTATGTTTGAATGTACTTTTTATTCAACTTTTATTAATTCCCGTGGATACAAGTGGTACTAAATTGGCATACAGCACCAGTTATAAAATGAACTAATTATATTAAAAATATGTTAACTTTTAAATGATGTGGATGTAGTTATTAGCTAGTCAAAATTTTTGTCGGGAATTATCGAATTTGTTGCATACATAGACGATCAACTATATGTGAATACTTCTTATTTCAGATTTTCATTTAGTGATGTTTCATGTTGAACAGGGTTCCTTTATTGTTGTATATTAAAAGCGCACTGGTAAAATTTGTGTAGCATAGTAACCTACTGTTTAATGAATTATATCCAATCTATAGGTTGTTTAGTTTATATTAAATTGCTTGCTTGTTTCATTTTATATCTCTCTAGATATAGATAAAAATGAAATATTTTTAGACCATTACTTACACCTATATATAAATAATGCATATGTAATATCACATATTTTTTTAACGTAAGTGTTCTCCGCCTTGGATTTTTTAAAATATTTATTGAAATAGTTAACTTTGTTACGTTAACATCATAGCAATGATACATTAATGTGACAGTGCAGTTGTATATATTAATAAACTTTCTTAGTATCTAATTGTGTTTTGTGGAAACACGAAACATTTTTTCCTTGCAGTATTAAAATAGAATTGATATTTTTAACCCTGAGGGAATTATTCAACAATCATAGCTCATAAATTATGTTCAAAAACAAATGTAACAAATTATTAGGTTCCATGATGTTCGAATTGTATTTTTTTCCATTTTAGGTCCTTATTGACTCGTCTTGAAGTAAAATAAATTTGGTGTAAATTTTAGAATTTCTGAACCGACTTTGCTTTACAGCTGTGTGAACACAGTTATTTAAATTCATTTCCTGGTTCAAATGAATATTACATCTGAACGTATGAGTAGATTTTCACAACTAAATATTGGTGAATTTTTAGCTTTGAAAAAATATAGTTTTTGAGCATTGCTGCAAATGTTTTTTTTTTGCCAAGAAAGATTAAAAAACACAACAAATGTTTTAGTAGAAAAGCCAAAATTAAAAACAATGAAAAAATTAAAAAGATGAAAAATCCAAAAAAACATCGAAATTTTGGAAAAATATGGAAATTTAAGTTTCATTCATTCAACATGTTAAAGAAAGTCGTGGCCGTGGCAATAGTGAGTGAGGTCAGGTGACATAGCAGTTATTTCGTCTCATAATTTTTCTCAATCAAAAAACAATTTGAAATAGAATCCAAAACATTTATATCAGTTTCAATTGCTGATTCGGATATTGTTTTATTTCAGATATCTGACAGTTTCGGTTACGGAGCTTTATAACATGCTTAGTAAAAATGAGTTGAAATAAGACAAATAGAATTACAAAACACTTGTAATTAAAATAAAATTACCTTACATTCAATGACAGCGTGTGAACTCCATTAAAACTAAACTTATTACAATAAGTGTACATAAATAGTTCAATTTAGCAATAATTCCATACTTCCTTTTAGAAAGGAAAACTTAAAAATCGTTACAAAAAATTGATGTTTAAACAATCCAATTACTTATTTGCATAAACTGAGTGTGAATGAGAAGTACTTTTAGAAATTACGTTACATCCTCCTCCTATTATATCCACCAGAACCACCATTTCCTGACGAATTTAGGAATAATTCAATATATCTGTGTTGCATATTTCCTTTGTCTTTACTCATCGCACGAAGGGCATCATCATGGGAAGCAAACTCAACATCAGCTTCTCCAGAAGCCCTTCCAGAGTTATCCTGAAGAAGGCGAATGCTAACTGGAATCACTGGTTTGAAGAACTGAAATCCACATTCCAGAATGAATTTTACACAAAGAACGAATGTTTGCACTATTTCTATATTTATTTAGGTGCCAATTCATTGAAAACAGTTTCGCTGCTGCGCATGTAAAAGGGGTTAGATCAAAAATAGGTAAAATTGAATAAAACAACATAACTCAGTTTGCACATGATCTCAGACTTAGATTTTTGTCTTCTGACTGACGAGCACAATTAGATAGAGTTGACTTTAACTTCCTTTAAACAGCGACAGTAACTTCAAAATTATATATGAAAACGGCTTTAATTTATGTTCACGAAAGTTTGACTTAACCCCTTTTACGGGCACAGCAGCAATTTAGAAAAATAAAGTAAGGATTTTAATGCAAATTTTAAGAATAATGTCAAAATTTGAAAAACCCTTATTCCTGAGATTTTAATTTTACTTCAAAAAGTAACTTTATGTGTTTACTTACGTCCGCAATATCCATTTGCGTGGCTTTAAACGGTAGCCCTCTCATATGCACACAGTGCATTCCACTCGAGTTTCCGCCTCCCCAGGAATCCATATCGTATGGACTTCGATTCCCATTGTGACTGTTGTTCCAAGGAGTTGGGCGGTCGTAACCTACAAAAAACGAAACCTCTCTAAATAAAATTCGAAACCAAATTAAAAATGACTTACTGCTGGAGAAGTTGGAGCCCTTGAAGCTTCTGGAACTTCTCGACTGAAACCTGCTCCCGTAACGATCTTGTTGTCTGTCGTAAGGACTTGGTCGTGAGCTGCTGTAGGGGTTGCCAGAGTTCATTCTCCTATTTGGATATCCTAGCGCGCTACTGATTTCAGAAAGGCTGCTTCTAAAGATTTCAATGTACCTGTACAAATATCGAATAAATGAGAAACATTGTTGACGTTTAGTGTTCCTGGTGGCCTTTGATGATAACATGATAAAATATGTGTTAAAAACTTTATTGAACTATTTCCATAGTTGTAACGTAAACAGGCTTATCCAAATTAAGTGTCCACCGTTGGTAACTTTGTTATTAAATTTCTTTGAATTAGCAAATTTCCGCAAAATTTGAAAATTATGGACTAAACTTGAAATTTCAAAATTCGATTCTTTTAAAATAAATTTCAAGTAAATTAATCTTTTTCGCAAAATTTTCAGTTTAAACTTAAATATTAAATTTTTTGTCAATATTTTGACTTTAGAATTGAAATTTTGGGGACAAGTCGAAAATTTGCGAAAAAAGTCGAAATTTTATGAAAGGATTTCCAAGGAGATAAATTCCTTTGAAGAAATGTGAACAGAAAAATCGAAATGTTTTCATTTTTCTTCAAATCGCGTTTTTCGCAACATTTCGCGAAGATTTTTTTTTCAAATTTTGACATTCTCTTTCAAAAAAATGTTGCAAAAACTTCAACATGTTTCATAACATTTTGATTTTTCGATTTTTCTTTAAATATTGCTTATGTCCAAATTTCAATTTTTTTTCCGTCAAAATTGAACTTCTCTCATTTTCGCTAACAATTTGGACTTTTATTTAAATTTATGTGTAGAAATTCAAAATGTGTCGAAATTTCTACTAGTTTAAGAAATTTGAGTGTGAAAGTTTCAAATTCTTTCTCTAAATTTCAACATTTTTGTGGAAATTTCGCATTTTTTTCTTTAAAGTTCCACTTTTCTCTAATTGTCTTTCCTCATCTTTTTAAAACGCATAAGCTTTCCTTAAAATTGATATAAATTTTGTTTTTTTTTTTCGAAATTTCGAGTATTTCTTGAAATTCCGACTTTTTTTGAAATATTGTTTTTTACCATAAAAAATGTAAAAAAAATATCGCAAATCTTCAAAAGGGTTCGTCCTTTTGCTTAAAAATTCGCTTTTTTCTTTAAAATAGAAATTTCAACAGTTTTCCACAAAATTTCCAATTTTCTCTAAAAATTACTTTTGCAGCAATTCCGAGTTTTTCCTTGAAATTTCGACTTTCCGCGAAATTTCGATATCACCAAATATCTTACAGAAATTTTGGATTTCTCCTCAACATTTCGATCTTATCTAAAATTTTCATTTAGAAATTAAAAATTTCTCGAAATTTCGACTATTCCCTAAAATTATTCAATTTTTTTCTAAAAATTTAGCCCTTGACTTAAAATTTTTTTGACATTTCGAGATTCCGCTACAAAAATTCGAATATTTTCCAAAAGTTCGATTCTTTTCAAAATAAAATCAATTTTAGTTTTTCTTTAAAAACCTTATTAGAAAAGTTCTTCCTTAAAAGTTCGACTTTTCGAATTTTTCTTCAAAATAAGGAAGTTTTTAAAACATTTCGAATTCAAAATATTCCTCAAAAGTTCTTTTGGTACGTTTTTTACAACAAATTTTTAAATTTTACTTTAAAAACTTTTTTTAAAGAAACTTTGTGTTAAGACTGACTAAAATCTTTATCTTAAAGTTTCATGGTTCTCTAAATTTGGAATTTTTTGAATTTTCTAATTTTTTTTTCCCAATTTTGTGTCAAAGCTTAATGTCTTCGTCTCTATTACTTTCTTAAAAATCTGCTTTTAGAATTGAATTCTCTAATCTCTGAAATTACACCACTTTTTAAAAGACATTTCTTTCCCATTCGATTTTATGTTTCCATTTTAAACTTGACACATTTAATTTTTTTTAATTTAAATTTAAAATCGTAATTTCGATTTTTTATTTTTTTTTGGAAACGCTCTTAAGCTTGGCTGCATACGTATGGAATCCTGGTTCAGTTTCCGAATCAGGAATTCAGATTCGAGCACTGAAATAAACGCATTTCTACGTCAAAAAACCCTACGTTTGCGACCGGTGACTGAAATCTGAATTTCTGATTAGGAAACTCGATCTGAATTCTGCATGTGTGCGGTCGGCCTAAAGATAGATGACAGATATTTTAAAAAAGAAACAAAAAACACCACGTTTTTGACTTTGGGGATAAAAACCATTTTTTCAAATGAAACCCCTTGTATATTATTCTTTTTTCTGATAAAACTTTTAATTTTAAACAAATACAACGCAAAACGTAAATTCTTATTCATGTGGATCTACTTTAAAAATACATATAGAATCAGATGTAATTCGAACTTTGGTATGACGCTTATGTTTTCTGAGATTGAATCCTGTCATGAAACTATTTAAAGTGTTGAAAGTTTTCCTAGGTGTCTTAAGAGATTTCTTCAGATGAGTTTTATCTCTGCTGTGACGACATACACTTACTGCACTCTTCTGGTTTGATTTCTTTTTGTTTCTGTTAGGCTTTCAGCTATAAAAGGTTTTGCTTTTGGAACAGTTGACATATCTATTTATCATCTCGTCCTAGTTTAAATTTTATATATGCTCCCCCTACAGAAAAACTATGATACAGTGACATAGTGAGTTATTATGCTCTTCTGTCTTGGTTTTTATTCTAGAAGAATTCTCCTTCGACGGTAAGTCAAAAATCTAACACTTTAAATAATCTCCTCATTGGCAACCTCGAACTCATATCAACTTTTATCGCAAGAGCTTTCGAAATCATACTTAAACATATTTAGCAGATTTCAGCTGCAAATCAGCATAGTTTTTCGCAATTTAAATTACACAAGGTCTCATTAAAATGGAAGATATTTATGCCATTAAAAGATATCAGGTTACATGGTAAAAAGTATATGGTAGCCATACAACTGAAAAGTATATTATTTTGTTTAGTGTCATATTAATAGTCGTGCCATGAATACTTTTAGATTTTCCTGAAATCACCAATACAATAGGAATGAATCAACTACCTACATACGTAGTGTTGTAATCAACTGTTTTAAATAAAATTTAATACAAGTATAGTAGATAAACTAGACCAATTCTGCTACAAAAGTGACCATCGATGGAGAATCTTGTCTTGTTTTATAACAAAATTAAATAAACCAGTAACTACAGCTTTTAAAGACAAAAAATCTTAACCAACCCGCTGATATTTAAAAAATTGCAATATGTAGTAAAAACATCTCTGATAGTACAAGAATGTCTCCTAGGGATCTAATTACAAAAACATATTATTAGTTAACCTAAATTCCCAATTTCATACTTCCTCATAAAATTATTCAGACAATCTTAAAATATTTTACTGAAGCATGAAATTAGGTAGCATAATATAAAAATAGAAAAGGAGGATGACCCATCCCCTCCCATACCCCACCTGTGTCCGATTTTTTCCCGGTGTTTCTGCAGAGCTTTCTCTGCAACTTCTTTGTTAACAAACTGTACATAAGCCTCCCCAGAACTCCGCCCCGAGTAGTCAGTCAGAAGAGTAATTCCGTTGGGCACTATCTCCAACCCTACCCAAACAACCCAATCAGCCCTTGAACTCAAAATTGCATAAAACCAACACTTTCTATCTCAGGGAAATGGTACATAGGGCTACAATGGGAGAGGTAAAGAGAACATGAGAGAATGGAATGTTATGAAACTAATCCGTGCCTTAAGGTTTTCATTATTTTAACACATGAGTTGCTCACAAAAGAACAGAGGTGACAGCTAATGGTAAAAAAATTTTTTTGGTTTAAATTCAGAGAAAAAATTGAAACTGGCAATTCACATTTTAGATTTGAAATATCTAGTTTTTTTAAAATTCCATTGGAAAGTGAACATTTCGTTTTGGAACTCAAAATATGTTTATTAGAAATTTCCACCTTTTTCTCAAAATTTCAAAGTTTTCGGAATTTTTGTTTGATTGAAATTCAAGAGAAAAAGTTGCAAGAAAACAAATTTAACAACGATTTTTCAATAAGAAAAACCTGGGGAACTTCCTTGAAATTTAAATTTCATCAATCGTTGGGTAAACGTTGAGCCAAAGGTGGAATCTTTAGACAAAATTTTCAATTTCATGTTAAAACTAAAAATTTGTGCTTTAGGTTTGAAACGATGCATTTTTTCTCACAATGTAGAGTTAAATTCGAAGTTTCCAATTTTTTTCTCAAAATTTGAATCCAAAATAAAAATTATTTCGAAATTACAATCCAACATTTGAACCTTTTCCGCAAAACTGCCATTTTTTTCTCTAAATGTCGACACTTCTTCAGAATGTTTAGTTAAATGTGGAAATTCAGAAAAGTTTCGAGATCCAAATTCTAGTTGAAACTTGAAATTTCTACTTTAAATTCGAAATTCTGAATTCTTTCTATTCAAAATTTAAAAACTGATATACAAATCTTGTTTCCTGAAACCAAAAAAGTTTAAAAAAGACAGCAACACTTGCTCTAGAGCACCAAAATATAAAACTTAAAAAGTTCAAAACTTTTACTCATTTCCTTTGGGTAAAAACTTTAACATCTGAGTTCATAATTTTACGAAAAAAATCCAAATTTAAGCTTGCAATCTTGAAGGTGATTAAAATGTTCACAAAACAATTTGTTTTTGAAAACGTTCCTAAATAAAGTCCACTTTGATGATTTTATGGTACATAATTTGTAGCAGCATTCAATTTATTCGATGACTTATATTAAGAAAAATTTGCTCGCGGGGAGATATTTAGTTCGAGATTAGAGAGATTAACCATCAAATTACATATTGTTCCGAAACTGCCAGCAGATCAGCAATCGATAACAGATGGTTCATGGATCATTCCCTTTACCCAAGAAATCCATCAGATCAACATTCCTAATATAACCATCAAGTTATATATCCATGTCTGAGATTGCTTAAGGTTGAAATAGAGGTTTTGGGCAGGAAAGAGTAGAAGGAAACAAAAATAGGATATGAATACCACAAGAATTCTTTTTACCTCACCCAAGTACCCAGGTTGCATCCATAAATATTACGAGCTTCAAAATTATATTTAAGAATTGTAACAACATTAAATATTTATGGAAGCTAATTGTACCCAAAGGTTAGCACAGAATGTTCCCAGAAAAAAACATACCAGTAAAAAATTGGGCAATTTCTTCCTTGGAACACCCAAATGGTAGACCACGAAGTCTTACGCAACCATCTTCATTAGAACCATAAGTTGGACCTGATCTTTTAATAACCCACTCCATTTCAGCTCTGTTCACCTTAAATACTAAAACAATAAAATAAGAGCTTGCTTCTATTCTGTTCATCAAATTTTGGCAACAAATGCAGCAATTTGTAGTAAAATAACTCATACTTGAATATTGTTATATTAAAATTTTTGTTACAGATCATATTTATGGTGCGTTTACACTAGACACTACCGTACATTTCTCTCTGACATAAAATATGCTGCTGCGCGTGTAAAAGGGTCTAAAATAGATAAAATTAGAGAGAAAAAAAACACAAATTAGTTTGTACATGACCTCAGACTTACATTTTGGACTTTTGACAGACCAGTACAATTAGATACACTTAGTTACACTTCAAATGACTTACTTCCTTTAAACGACAGAAACTTGAAAATTATACATGAAAACGACTGAAATCATTTTCACGAAAGTTTGACTTAATCCCTTTTACACGCGCAGCAGCGATATATTAAATATCAATTATCCTGAGAGAAACTATTCGAGGACTCTCAGTCACAGTAAGTAAGTCTCGAATAGCTAACGCATCACAGTCTGAGAGAAATATATGGAATAAAATGTCTAGGGTAAACGCGCCCTTAGTTATTAACAATTTATCTCAAGATATAGAAATGCAATAATGAAACACACTGACGAATTTTTAAACTATAAACCAGTACATAAAAGTATCACCAATAGCAAACAATCTAAAAACTAACCTTCAATATATCTGCTGCCAATATGATCGCGATCTTTCTTTAAAGCATTTTCCAAATCTTCTATATCTTCAAACTCCACGAAAGCTTCCCCACTAGGGCCTGCCTTCTCGGGAAGAAGTCATATGAACACCGGCCTTTCCACCGAGAATTCGAGAATTTCCGAAAAATTTTACAATGTCATCTGTTGTTGCGGACCAAGGTAAACCTCTAAGTTTTACGATGCATCCATCCTGATCCATGTCTTGATCACCACCTCCCGACATCGTGAGTGATTGGCGGTCTACATTAAAATAATGGTGTAAATAAAATTCAACAAAACTGCTTGGGGACGCATCTTGAATAACGAAAGCAAATAATTTACCTTAGCGTATTAAATATCAAAGTGATATTTCTTCAAGTCACTCAACAATCAAATAAAATGCGTAACAAAAGCTAGTGAAAAGAAGCCTATACCGTTTATTCTACAATTTTAAGTTTTTATAGAAAGCGTCCGAAACTTTTTCGGTAAAAATGGAGACAAAAAGTGACAAGTTTGACAGTTGTAGCATAGAGTACTACTCTGTGGTGTAAGAATCATAGACAAGATCAAATCATAAAATTTAGTGGAATAAACCATAAAACATTAAAGCAGATATGTGGAACTTCACAAACATTATTATTTGGGTACATTTTCGTTCCTTCCATAGAATATTATATCTAAGTACTAATAAGTAATTTGTGATTGTTTTCGTAATACTTAACAAACACAAACATTAGTGACGTAAATAATTACATATGATTGTATTTAAAAACACAGATATTTTTTCTTTTTCATAAAATTTTGATATTAAACCAAATTACACATATCAGAGGGTTGTTACCATGGGGGTGAAATTTAATACATGACCTTGGCAACACGTCAACTTCAACTAGTAGTTCACCTCCGCCCCGTTGGTGACGCTGCAAAACAATTAAAAAGAAAGAGTATTATACAATTTGTATTCATAATCAAGTTAGACAAAAGATATTTTTGATGCGCTTATTGAAGCAGATAATTACAAAGTGATGGGCATGTCTGTGATAAATGATAATGCAAATAATGTCAAAAATGTCAACTTCATTAATTTCTGTTATTTTAGAGTTTCGTTTACGCGGTTTTATTTTTTATTTACTTATCGCGGTTTTATGCTGTTGCATATTGTCGTAAGTGGTTATTTATATCACCTTTTGTTACTTTTATGGTGAATTAATAAAGCAGCCACCAACTATGCTTTATTATACTTTGACGGGTTATGTTATTTTTTAGACTTATTAGCTTTTTATGTTTAAAACGAGTCCATTTTATGGGTAGGAAGTTCGACTCTAACGAAGTTATGTTACAGGTACGTTTACTTTACCGTACTCACAACTTCTCCAATTTTTTATTTTGTTTTAGGTGGCAATAGGTTTGTGTAGCATACATCCATGGGTGATTGCTTTTTCTTATAGCGTTAAGTTTACATTTGCCAATTGGAAATCTGATTTTATAGATCACTTGGTTATTTTCAATTTTATCCAACTTAATAACAGTTTCATCTAGTATCGGTAAGATAAATTATTCATGCAAATACCCTTTCTATAAGAATGCATGTTATACTTATATCATTAGTGATGATTATAAAAATAAAACTTTTCACGGTCAAGGTACTGTTTCGGGTCTTCTGGTTTTTCCGACTTTTCTTGTGAAAATTATAGTAGCTGTGATGACCATTTTGATGAATCAGATTATTTAAATAGTTGTCATAAAATTTTAAAGCCTCTCGTACACCTAAACAGGCAAATCAAAATGTACTTTCAACTTCGAGTTTTGGACCTATCTAAAATGAAGCTGTTATTAGTCTAAATGGAAGCAACATTGCGAGGAATATAGTATTAGAACATAATTACTTACAAAAAGGCACAAACTGCTCAAAAATGTCTCATATTAATCAATTTTCTTTTCTCTCGAAAAGTCAGACAGGAATGTTACCAAATTGGTAAATCTGAGGCAGAATTTGACTGTAGAAGAATCAAAAATGTACCAAATTCATCGCAATGTTACTTCTAAAGTTGCAAAACAGATTTAAAATAAAAAATACAAGGGCTGATCTTTCTGCAATGAAAAATTTATGTAACAATGTACGCTTTTGGTGATTTTTTATTTTCTTATTATTTATGACAACATTGTTTTCAAATATTTTGTTATTATGTAAATTTATTGTAAAGTTTAACCACATATTATCATTTAAAATGTAATATTGCTTGGTTTGGAAAATAAATGAATAATTCAGAAATCGAATTTTATTTCTACAATCTATTAATAATAGTGAATGTCTGGGCAAATATAAATTGAGAAAGTCCTTCATCAAATAAAGGAAGAAGAAGATTGACGTATGTGCATATATTTACATACATATACATACTACCCGTTCCTGTCAATGTGTTGTGGTATAATTCTATGTACCCTGTCTTCTTAATATATATTTCGGAATGGAGCTTTTAATTGGGTGATTAGACCGCCGAGACATGTTATCAAAAAAACAGCTTTAACAGATTTAACGATAGAAAACTGAGAGGCCGCGGGTGGTGTGCACCACAGTTCTCCCTAGACTGCCTCTCTTATCCTCCACCCGCGTTCCCTCCGTGCCGACCACCAGCACGTGTTTTCCTCCTTCCCTTTATTCCCATCTTAAAGCTACAATCTTACAATTAGTACTATTCTAGGCAAAAACATAACTTAAAAGTCTCTACTAGTAGCTTTTATGCAAAAATAAACTAGCGGCCAACCATAGGCGTAGGTGGCGCCGACATATATGTTTTGTGGTTGTTACCAGCTTAAACTAGTTTAAAAATTTCGTTGTTTATAAGAAGTTTCCAGGAAATTCTAATACTCTGGGATAATATTTAATTTTTCTTTTTTCTTTTTATTATTATTATGATTTTTCTTTTTTTAAATTTTCTAATTGCACTCTAAATTCTTACTTTTTTTCGTAAAATTAATAAGGAACTCAAAACTTGAACTTTGTTTAAAACTTTGATTTTGATTCTGAAACCAACTCAAAATTCTCTATCGATCTTTTTTTATAAATTTCTCGTTTATTTGAAAATTTGGACTAATTATCACATTCTCAAGTTTATGTTACGCCGTACTTTTAAAATGGGATTGAAAACCTTCCACTGTTCGCAACGCCATCTATCTATGTTATCGTAGGTCAAACATTGCGAAACGAGTAGTTAAAACATACACCTAATGGATTGAAGTAATTTCAACTTCAACGGTGAACGCTCCTCCCTGACTAAAAAATGAATAAACGATGTTCAAGACACGCTTTTCTAGGAAAAGCCCAACAAAAGATTAACATAACAGTGATGTGACCGATTGGATACATTGTACCTACGACTACCATCATCCACTGTCATTAGTAGACACAACGTAAGCTCTCATTTTACAGTTTTCGCACAATACTTACTGATAATACACAACAGAGGCCGATGATGTCAGTGGGTGGAAATGAGTCCCATTTTCATTCAACAAATTATGTTACCGATGCATCTCCTTATAGAACTCTCTATTTATCACATATTTCGAAAATTGCGGCATTAATCTCGAAATATAAAAAAGTCTAAATGTTGATAAACTTCGTGGACCTAATGCGGAATATTTTAAAACCTTGAAGTTTAGTAAGCATTTGAAGGTGACGCTAGCGGTGACGCACATTAATTCCATCTAGTGTATGATTTCACTTGTCTATGTTTCAGTAAATGTCACTTAAGTCGTTTCATGTCTTCGTCGCCGCCATTTTGACTTCGGTCGAAATCGAAAGAATTTTATAAACATTCGCAAGTTATATCTTGAAGAAATAAAGTAATGGGGTCGTCGAGGCATAGGGATAGAAGCAGAGATAGGGATAGAGACCGGGATCGGGACAGGAGAGATAGGGACCGGAGGAGGAGTCGCGATCGAGACCGTGATCGTGATCGAGATCGCGACCGCGACAGACATCGTGATCGTGACAGGGATCGAGACCGTGACAGAAGAGACCGCGATAGAGATCGCGACCGAAGCAGAAGCAGGAGTAGAGATCGGAGGAGAAGCCGTGAAAAGACTCCCGAACCGGATGGGAAAAAATTGATTGCCGATACTTTGGCAACGATTGCCGCTACGAGAAATTTCGCTTCATTGGTTAATCAGAGAGATGACAACTCAAATATGTCTTCCGGTAGGTAAACTCTTGCAGTGGGAGGGTGAATTTGAAGGTGATTTGTTATTTAAATGTTTTGTGATCGCAGGAAGTATGGAAGACGGGGATGAAAGGAAAAAGAAGAGGAAGGTCTCGTTGGGGTGGGAGTGAACATGAGAAGATTTTTATCCCTGGCATGCCAACAATTTTGCCTCCTAATTTAGACAAGAACCAGGAACAGGCTTACCTGCGTAAGTAGCACGTTTAACAGCTTTTTTAAAATTTGTTAGTATAAGTTATTCTCTTCCATTGTAGTACTTAAGTTATTGTTAGGTGTAGGTTTGTTGTGGTAAGTAATATGTTGAACACTGAACTTTACAATAGTTTCTGTAGCGGGTTTGTAGGTGAAAGAATATGAAAAATGTTGTAAGTATAAACATTATGTACTCAAATTTTTGAAAACAGCATCAATAAATTTGTGTTGCAGAGAAAACAATGGGTTAGAAGAGTCTAATTCAGTTATTGTGGAATGCATTTAATGATTCTTTGCATTTTCAGATGTTTTGTGTTCTTCGATAAGAGAATAATGAATGCATAAGTTTTTTGCAGGTCCAAATTGTAAATAACGATTGTTGACGAATGTTACTACTGCAACAATATTGAGGGGGAAAAACTTAATTTAACAAAAAAAAACATTTGCAAGTTATAATAAAATAAAAACCTAAAATGTATAAAACATTTATTAAAATGGCAAAAGTGTAGTTGGAATTTTAAAAAAGCATTATTAGAAAAAGTCGACATTAACATTAAAGGGAAAATATTTCAAAAATTAAATAAATCAAAATTTTGTGACCACAGTATAAAAAAGTCTAAATATTTTTAATAGATCTTTGCATTAAGTGTTAAATCGAAGCTTTTGGGTGCATGTTGGAAATGCATAAATAAATTCGTTTTATTTTGAATTTAAACTCGAGGGCAAGTATATGGGAAAATGACTGAAAAGTTGGAAAAAATTGACCATAGTGACCATGTCAAGTACGTGGGTAATTACGACTCTGACTGTCTATCATCAAGTAATGTACTCGTGCATGTTAATGTCTTTTAAATTTTACTTTACTGCCAAAGAAGCGTGCTTTTATCAATTAAATAGATTCATATGAAAAAGCAATAGTAGTAATAATAAATAAACTAAATTAATTTCATGTTTGGGTAACAATCAAGGTTTCAACATAATCAGTACCAGATAAATTTCTAGCACAATGATTTATTTACCATTTTTAATGAAATTAAGTCTCAACAGTTGATAAATTTATGAAGTATTTTAGGGATCTTAATCACCATAAGTCTTTTTGCCAAAATTTGTGAATTTGTTTAAATATGGAAATACCAATTTATTAATTTTATTTATTTAGGGTAGCATTTTAAGTAAATGTTAATGTCTAATATATATAATGTCTATATATCAGCAGAACTTCTCTATTAATATAGTAGACTATATTATGGTTTACACTATGTTGGTGCCCATATAAAAATATAATATCTATTACGTCTTATTACTCTTAACCACTAAACATTTAAAAATAATTTAATGTACACCAAAGTGTTTCAAAATCTAACATATGGGCTTTTGCCCTCTTCTAACCCGTTTTATTACAGTTCAACTCCAGATAGAGGAAGTGAGCCGAAAACTACGATCCGGCGATCTTGGAATACCACCCAATCCGGAAGAAAGGTGCAGTTTTCTGATCTCCACCCAAACTCAGATCTTCAAATCAACTGTGGTTTGACATCGACAAACAGTCACTATGTTTTAAATTACTTTAATCAATTAATCCTTGCAGCGACCTTACAAAAAAACAAGAAAAGATTCGATCCGAGGATAAGTGTTGAAACAGCCATCGATATTTAAAAAAAAATTGAATTCTACTGTGGTAGAATTATTATTGGTGCAATTGCAGTAGTTGTAGAAGTATTATTACAAGTGGTAACCGAAAGTTCATTTAAGGATATTGAAAATGGTGTCCAGGGAATTGTTTTGGCCCCATATTAGCAGCACATAAAGTAGACATATAGGTTGCTGCAAGGATACAACAATATTTCAGAATTTTTGAAGTTTCATTCTGCTTATTTACTTTGCCATATTCGTCGATTAAAAAATTCTGGAATAGGACACATTTAGTATTATTTTAATGACAAAATTAATCATGTTTGTTTTAGAAAAAAAATCAACAAAATTTTCTTTAATACAATAATTTAATTTCAGCCATAAGCAATCAAAGGGCACTAATTAATATTTCACTTACAGCCACTAATAATACTTTTTTTCTTTAGGGAAACTTTAAAGACTTTTGTCTTTATACAGTATCATAACGAATATAATTCAAATAAAGTAACATTTGAGAATAAAAGAGATTAATTAGATTTAAGTTCATTGCCTTTGAAGTCTTTTATTTTGGTTTTTATCTACTAAGTTGTTTTTGATTAACAAAATTTTGGCCAAATTCATGTTATCAGACTATTTCAGAATTGAAAGTATTTATCACTGCAGATACAAAATTGAGTCAACACATTTATGAAATCAAATTTAGTTATTTAGGGAATGTTCTATAACAATTAACGAACCAAAAATAAAAGGCGACGAAGGCGTAAGAGCATCCCTTTCATTTTTGGTTTTTATTTCTCCAGGTCACCATCCCCTGAGCCAATATACAGCAGTGATGGCAAAAGGTTGAACACAAGGGAATTTAGAACTCGTCGCAGATTAGAGGAAGAACGCCATGCACTTGTACAAAAAATGCAGAGCATTAATCCAGAATTTAAACCCCCAATGGACTATAAGTTAGTAACTTTCACCACTCTCATTTTTGGGTTTTTTAGTAGTTTTAAATTCGAAAAATGGTTTTTTACTTACATTTCGACTCTTCTCAGAATTTGGAGTTTGTTTGATTTTTTAAAATTAAGAATATTTCTTACAATTTCAAGAAAAACGTCGCTATTTCAATATAAAATTTCTATTGAAACATCCCCCAATCTCGAGCGAAATTTAGAGATTAAAGTCGAAATTTTCAAACTTATTTTTTTACATAAATTTCATATTTGTTTCTAATAATGTAACTTCTTCTCAAGGCTCTGAATCTAAACAGATTTTTTTAAAGTTTTAACTCTTAAATTTTTTCAGACCACCTGTTATACGAGTCAGTGACAAAGTAATGATACCACAAGAAGAACATCCAGAAATCAATTTTGTGGGTCTTCTAATCGGCCCCAGAGGAAACACACTGAAAAGTAAGTCAGATATTAGGTTTATGACTTAAAGAAGTTATTATTATTTTTTATAGCTATGGAAAAGGAAACTGGTGCAAAAATCATTATTCGTGGAAAGGGGAGCGTAAAAGAAGGTAAAGTTGGTCGCAAAGATGGACAACCATTACCTGGTGAAGATGAACCTTTGCATGCTTATATAACCGCCACCAATCCGGAGTGTGTGAAGAAAGCTGTTGAGAGGGTAAATTATTTGTTACTGCGATAGATTAGTTTTGTTACCAATTTATTTTAGATTAAAGAAGTTATTAGACAAGGGGTAGAAGTACCTGAGAATCAGAACGATTTGAGAAGAATGCAACTTCGCGAACTGGCCCAACTGAATGGAACATTGAGAGAAAACGACGGTATGAGATGCAATAACTGTGGTGCGACAGATCATAAATCTTGGCTGGTAAGTTCTAAATATTCAGTAACTACACATTTAATTAATCAACTAATAGTATAGAAAATCTTTGGAGGTTGAACCCAAAATTCCAAGTTAAAGTGTAAAAGTTAGGAGAATAATTTAAAAATTAAACTTAAACTTTCAATTTTCTTCCCAAACATTGAAATTAAAATTGGAAATTCTTTCAAGGCTGTACTCGTATTTTCACCCAAAAACTGGATATTTTGAGTAGAAGTTTTCGAGTATAAAATAGAGATTTGGAGACTAATGGAAATTATATTGAAGTTGAAATTTCAAACTGAATTTAATATTTTGAAAACTCTTTAAGAGAAATGTAGACATTTTCAATTTGACGTCAAACTGTAACTTTATATCTGAAATTTAGAATTTAAAATCAAAATTTTGAACTGTAAGGTTTGAATTTCGAGAAAAAAAAGTATGCTTTTAAATTTGAACTTTTCTTTTTCAGTGTCCTGACAAACCAAATGTTACCAACAACATTGTGTGTTCAAGTTGTGGAGCAGCTGGACATATTGCTAGAGATTGTCGCCAAAAGAGACCTGGCCAAGGTGGACCTCCATTACCAGGCGAGAAGACCAAAATAGACGAAGAATACTTGTCTCTTATGGCAGAATTAGGTGAAGGTCCTCCACCAGATGCTGTCAAAAACGGAACCACTCAACAAACTCAACCGCAGAAGAAAAGTAGCGGATTCAGCATCTTTGATACCCAATCCACTCCCAGACCTCTGATGGCTGCACCCCCGAGTATGCAACAAACTAATATGACTTGCATGAATGGCATGGCCCCACCACCTTGGGCAGCTGCACCCACTATGGGTTGGCCACCAGGTCCACCGGGTATTCTTCCGCCTCCTCCACCTCCGGGAGCTTCGAGTCCTACTCAGATGATGCCATGGATGAGTGCTCCGGCACAACCTCCACCGCCTGGTGCTGCACCAACTGCGACCACTGTTCCACCTCCGAGTATGGCTTGGGGACAAATGCAGCAATATAGTTGGCCACAAAATAGTTGCCCTCCTCCACCACCTCCTGGAATTGACGTAAATAGTTTATTAACTGCACCCCCTCCGCCGCCACCTTCTTAAATCAGCTTTTAAATACTGACTTGGTGTTAAAGGGAATATATTTAATAATTTCTATTTAGTTATGATCAAATAAGTAGTTACATCATTTCGATATATGGTAGCAGTGTTCATGTGGATTTGCCCTTATATGTTGTTAATACATATTTAAAATATATGCACTTCAAAGATAGTTTTTTTTTCTTAGTACTGCTAAAAATAACCTGTACCTTATCTGCAGTTACATTACAATTACTCTTTTACGACAGGAATGTTTGGGAAAATTACACAAGTCGGTAAAATAAAACTATTCCATGTAATATTCTTTTTATTAACTGTCTATATAAATACAATTTAATACAAAACATTTCAATTACAAAAGTAGTAAAGAGTCCTAAACATGTCAAAAAAATAACGCTTTTTCAAAGCAGTTTCGGCTGTTGCTTTAATGCCTGATATGTCCAGTATTTTCGGAGCACCAGGATTTTGATTTTTTAAGTTTTGGATTACTGGCGGTACTAACGCCTTTTTTAGTAGTTCATCTGGAACAAGTAACAGGTGTGTGTAAGTTTGTTTTTTAACTGTCATGAAGGATGGTACCTTTTTCGTCTATCAAATTATACTTCTTCATATACTCCAACTGAAGGCGATAGAAAATTCGGGCGCTCTTTTAAGATTTAAGGGAGTTTGCTCCTGCTTCTGATTGGCCTTTTTCTTAGATTTTTTGCATGTTATTTTTGCGAGCTGTTCATCAGGTAAGTATTTCATAAGAAGCTGTTTTACCACAAAATTAATTTCATTGGAATTATTGCAATCTCTGTCACTTGATCTAAAAAAAAAAGTAACTCAATAAACCAACAATTGGATTTACCTCGTATATACTCAATATCTTCACTTATGTTTTCCATAGGGGGCAAATTAACCCCTATTCTTCTCAACTGCTTAATGGTTGCTTCTTTTACTTTATCAATTGTTTTTTCTTTGTCTGTTGTTCCTTGCAAATCAGCATGTTTAATAATATTATTCACTTGTTTCTGAAAGTTAAAATGAAAAACGGACACAATGTTAAAGTGAAATAATGATTGAACTTACCATTACATTTTTATAAAGAGTTAATCCTGTCTCAGATCCTGAAGATGAAGATGTATCGTCCTCACTAAAATTGTAAGTTCTTTTATAAAATACCGTTCACATTGAAATAAAACACCTATTCGAAAGTACATTCTTACATTTCCTCATTCTGACTATACTGTACACAGTGTGTAACAAAAACAGTTTACAATATGTCCAAAATGTTAAGCTTTAAATTTTTATTTTTCTTCACAATACTTACTCAGAACTATCGTAATCATTCATATCTATCCTAATACTAGGTTCCGGACTTGGACAAGCTTCTTTAACATTGATGGGTTCCTGAAGTTGAAGAGATGCCATCGTTGCTTTATCATCGATGCATTTGGACTGGCTCGGATCAGTCTCACTTATTTCCTGAATTTTAGCCTCTGGAAAGTACTCTCTATTTTTCCGAGGAATCGCATTTTGCTGAGGGCGGAATGACACCTCAAAACTCGTCATTAAATCAATCGAAAACTTGGATGGTCCCTTCCTAGGTGTCAGTGGCTGAAACCTCTGCATATTCAAATTATCATATTGCGTACTAGTCAGGTATCTATCAGTAAGAATGTTTTTATTGGTGACAGTCGGTGGGGCCTCTATCTGTTTGTGGCTTTCCTTGTGTTCTAACAGTGTGGAAACTTGTTTTTGTAGGAGAATAAGCTGCTCGTTTTGCTGTTGAATTATTTTTAAAAGATCTCGCACTGTCGGTTCATCTGGTTTGACCTTTTCACATTCTTTCGAGGGCACCTCTGTAGTTGATGGGAAAATTGTGCTTGTTTGTGTATTACAGTCAGCCTTTTATGTTTTTAAAATTATTACAGTCCGCTGCTATAACGTTTTTTGGAGATAAATACTCTTTATTGCTTATTTCCTTAGGATAGTTTTCAACATTCGAGCCTCCAGTACTGACTTCCTTTTCTGGTATGTTTTCTTTATCGAAGGCTTTATATTTGAAAGCATCCCAAGAACTGTCAGTATTAACTCCAATTTCTTCAACTGCTTTCTTATTATGGTTTAAGTTACAATTTTCAGCTGTATTACCTTGAAAACAGACACTTTTTAAAGGTCCTACATACTCCTTTCTTTTTTCCCAATCAGACCTATTAAGACTTTTATAATTTTTACCAATATCTTTGCTACAAGTATTTTGGGGCAAGAGCGGTTTAGGTGAAAACACTCTAACGTTTTTTGTTGATGTTTTACCTGTGGAGTGATTTCTCGAATAATTTAAAAGATCAGTTACAAAGTGATGTGGTTTCGAAGTAGCACATTTTTGAGATTGTTGACTTTCTAAGAACTCTCTGTAAGTATTTGGCAAAACAGCATTTTGTACATGTACCGATGTATTGCTTGCTTCATCACTGATCTTCGTAGCTGGTTTTACTTCAGCAGTAGCTGATTCTACTTTAGCAATATCATAAGATTCCTGTTCATTATTGACATCAATCACGCTTAAATCTAAATGTCTGGTAGGAATATTGGCCATATATATTTCCTGCAATGATTTACCTCCAAACAACCGTGGGAAATCCTCTTGCGTATTTTTGTTTTCCCTCACTATTTCATTACTACAACCGGGAGTTTTCACATTAACTCCTGGCCCAATACTTTCGAAATGTACATGTTTCTTTGATACTAAAAACTGCTGTGTATCACCCAAAGTATTTTCTTTATTCCATGCCGGATTTATTTTATTAACCTGATTGATCCAAGAATTGTATGATTCTCTATCATTTGAAGGCGTATTTTGCCAAATTAACGATACATCTGGAACAACTGGTGCCAAAGTAACCTTAAACGAAAATCATCCGTGTAAAAACTGACAACAAAGTGAGTTACCATACTTTTTCCATTGGTCGAGGTATTGGGGCGCTTCTGGGAGCATCGTAGAAGGAATCCATGCGAATTGCTGGTCAATTTTTCTTGACAAATTAAATTGTCTTTTAATCGCCTAAAAATTGAAAACAACAGGTGGTTGATTTAATACTGACAGATAAACAAATTTAAACTTGCAAAGTACCAATACAAATAATCATTTGACAATCAGTTGTACCAACTTCGCGTGTTAAGTATGAAATAGGGTGTCGATCTAAGATCGATTAATCGAAAAATCGGTTTTTTCAAGTCTCAAGGTCGATTTTTTAGATCGATCTCAAATATAAGATGGATCTAATGAACAATTCAAAAATCCTAAGAATCGAATCGATTTACCTTAGATGCAGGTCACTGTAAATTTAATGACACTTTTTTATGTTTTTTATGAAAGTGTATTTGTGTCGTTATGTTATTATCCACTTCCATCTACTAGTAATAGCTGCGTTAATAAGCCAACAGATGGCTGCACTAACTTTTTTTTTTCATTCGATATGTCGTTGACTGAATAGGAAAGATAACTGTGGTGCAGTGTTGCCATATATTTGAAGGTAAAATTCCGTACATACGCAGTTAAAATTAGCATATATTCGCAAAAATTACCCTACGTCATTTTATTACCTATTACCCGTTTTAAAAACTTTTATTTAACGGTTGAACATGTTACACACGTATTAATAAATACACTACAAAACTTGAAAAAAGTTTATTTACTTTTTTTGAAGTAAAAATTACAAGAGCGTAGAAAGGACATCATTTTGAAAAAAATTATTATGCAACGTTGACTTTTCCTCCTCTAAATCCCGAGATTAAAGTCAAAATGTCGACTTTAATGTCAAAATTTCGAAAAAAAGTCAAAATGTTGGAGTTTAAAGTCGAAATTTCTAGAAAAAAGTAGAAATTTCAATTTTTAAATCGAAATTTAACGAAATGTTACAAAGGCGTAGAAAAGACATCGATTAAAAAAAATGTTAAATTTAGAAATTTCGACTCTTCTCAACTTTGACTTTTACTTCAACTTTTGACTTTTTCTCAACTTTCGACTTTTTTTTCAAAATTTCGACTTTTTTCTGAAAATTTGAAATTTTTCGAAATGCTACAAAGGCGTAGAAAGGATATCGATTTAAAAAAATGTTATTTTTAGAAATTTCGACTTTTTTTTCTCAAATTTTGATTTTAAGCCCGAAATTTCGACTTTTTCTCTCGAAATTTCGACTTTTTTTCTCAAAATTTCGACTTTTTTAACGAAATTTTGTCTTTCTTCTCAAAATTCGGATTTTTTCTCGAAATTTCTACCTTTTTCTCGAAATTTCGTTTTTTTTTTCTCTCAAATTTCGACTTTTTTCTCTAAATTTTGACCTTAATATCGACATTTGGACATTTTAGAATTAGGAGAAAAAGAGTTGAAATTTAAAGTTTAAAGGCGAAATTTCGAGAAAAACGTCAAATTTTCGAGCAAAATGTTAAGGAAAATTTCGAAATATCGAGAAAAAAATCCGAATTTGAAAAAAAAGTCAAAATCTCGAGGAAAAAGTCGAAATTTTAAGAAGAACTTTGAGAAAAAAGTCCAAATTTCGAGAAAAAGTCGAAATTTCGAGAAAAAGTCGAAATTTTGATTTTTTTTCTCAAAGTTCCATTTTAAGCTCGAAATTTCGACTTTTTCTCGAAATTTTGACTTTTTTCTGAAATTTTGATTTTTTTCTTTCAAAATTTTGACTTTTTTTTCGAAATTTCGACTTTTTCTCGAAATTTGGACTTTTTTCTCAAAGTTCTTCTTAAAATTTCGACTTTTTCCTCGAGATTTTGACTTTTTTCTCAAATTCCGATTTTTTTCTCGATATTTCGAAATTTTCCTTGACATTTTGCTCGAAAATTTGACGTTTTTCTCGAAATTTCGCCTTTAAACTTTAAATTTCGACTCTTTTTCTCCAAATTCCGACTTTTTTCTTAAATTTCAACTTTTTTCTGAAAATTTGACTTTTTTCTGGAAATCTCAACTTTTTACAAATGTTACAACAAAGGCGTAGAAAGGACATAGATTGAAAAAAAATGTTATTTTTAGAAATTTCGACTTCTTTTATAAAATTTCGATTTTAAGCTCGAAATTTTGACTTTTTTCTCGAAATTTCGATTTTTTCTAAATTTCGATTTTTTCTCGAAATTTTGACCTTTTTCTCGAAATTTCGTTTTTTTCTCAAATTTCAGCTTTTTTTTTGAAGTTTCGACGTTTTTCTCAAATTTCGACTTTTTTCTCGAAATTTCATTTTTTATTCTGAATTTTCGATTTTTTTTCTCAAATATCGACTTTTTTCTCGAAATTTTTACCTTAATATCGGCATTTCGATATTTTTCTCGAAATTTCGACTTTAAACTCAAAAGTTGACTTTTTTTCTCAAAATTTCAACCTTTCTCGCAAATTTCGATTTTTTTCTTAAAATTTCGATTGTTTTTTCGAAATTTCGCATTTTTTTCTCAAAATTTCGACGGTTTTCTCGAAATCTCGACTTTTTTCTTAAAATTCAACTTTTTTCTGGACATTTCTACTTTTTTCTGGACATTTCTACTTTTTTCTGGAAATTTCAACTTTAAAGTCAAAATTTCGACCTTTTTTTCGAAATTGCGACTTGTTTTTTTCGAAATTTCGACTTTTTTTCTCGAAATTTCGACTTTTCGAAATCTCTACTATTTTCTCAAATTTCGAGTTTTTTCCTGAGATACATATTTCAAAATTTCGATTTTTTCTCGAAATTTCGATGCTTTTCTCAAATTTCGACTTTTTTCTCGAAATTTCGATCTTAATCTGAAAAGATCGTCTTTTTTCTCGAAATTTGGTTTTTTTTTCTCAATTTCGACTTTTTTCTCAAATAGCGGATTTTTTTCGAAATTTTGACCTTAATATCGACATTTCTACATTTTTCTCGGAATTACGACTTTTTTCTCGAAATTTCGACTTTTTGTCGAAATCTCGACCTTTTTTCTCAAATTTCGACTTTTTTTTCGAAATATATCAAAATTTCGACTTTTTCTAGACACTTCAACGTTTTTTTCAAATTTCAACTTTTTTCTCGAAATTTCGTTTTCTTTTTCTCAATTTTCGACCTTTCTCTCAAACACCGACTGTTTTCTCAAAATTTTCATCTTAATATCGAAATTTCGACATTTTTTTCGAAATTTCGACTTTAAACTTAAAATTTCGACTTTTTTTATACAAATTTCAACTTTTTTTTTCAAATTTCGACTTTTTTTCTCGGAATTGCGACTTTCGTTTTTGTTAAATTTTGACTCTTTTTCGAAATTCGACAGTTTTTTTCGAAATTTCAATTGTAATGTCAAAATTTCTTAAAGAAAAGACCAAAATTTTCTGATTAAAAATAGCAATTATTGAACGCACCCTACTACCAACTGTCAATAATGTTGGGAAAGGGGAATGGTGGGACGTAACTGTCATCTGCCTAATTTAACCATAGAGCGTGTTTATTATAGAGCGACTTATAATCGAAATTTCGAGAAAAAATTCGATATCAAAGTCGAAAATTCAAGATTAAAGTCGAAATTGCGACATTAATTTCAGAATTTTAGGAAAAAAGCAGAAATTTCAAGAAAAAAGCCGAATTTTCGAGAAAAAAGTCGAAATTTTGAGTGTAAAGACGAAATTTTGAGCTTAAAGAGGAAATTTCGAATTCAAATCCGAAATTTCAAGATTAAAGTCGAAATTTTGAGAAAAAAGTAGAAATCTCTAAAAATACTGTTTTTAATCAATGTCCTTTTTACGCTTTTGTAAAATGTCGAAATTTCTAAATATATTTTTTAATCAATGCCTTTCTACGCTTTTGTAAAATGTCGACTTTGAACTCGAAATTTCGACTTTTTTCTCAAAAATTCCACTTTAACGTTAACATGTCAAAAAAAAGTCGATATTAAATTGTAAAAGGGTTGGTGCTGCTTAGAATATAGTCTTATATTCTAAGGGTTGGTGGGGCTTAACTGTCATCTGCCTAACCTACCCATAGAATAAGAAATTTTAACTTATCTCGAAATTTGGTGAAAAAACGTTGAGATTTCGAGATAAAAGCCGAAATTTCGATTTTAACTATAAAATTTCCTCCAAAAAAAGTTGAAATTTGGAGAATAAAGTAGAAATTTCCACTTTTATCTCGTAATTTCCAGTGTAAACTTCATATTTCTAAATACCTTTTTATAAAGAAATACCCTTTCTACATCTTCGTAAAAAAAACGAAAATGCATAAATAAAAAACAAAGCGGAAAATAAATATTTCTAATTAGGAATAAATAATTAAAATATTAGTGTTTAAAATCCTAGAAAAAAATTTTCAAAATTAAACTACGCCAATTCATCATTATCATTCAACTTTTCTTTTATTAGAAATGTTTAAAAATTTCACCAACAAGACGATTAATCGGAAATCGATCCTTCAGCACCCAATTTCATCCGGAATCGATACTTTTGCTCACGATTCGAATCGATTCAAAAATCGACATTCCTAGTGTGAAACCAGAGTAAATATTTTCAAAGAATATTTACGTGTACATTGAAACGATTGAACTAAAGCTTCCATTGATCTAACAAAAATAGCGGCTGTTCAAAAGAAAAAGTCATCAAATGTACTGTAATTTTTGATAAGGTTGATAAAAATTAAAGTTGTTTGTTTCATGTAAAACCACAAAGATACATTTTGATCATCTTATTACTTTCTAAATGCTTAACAAGGTACGTAGTTACTCGTATTAAGAATCTATGTTCGATAAGTATTTTTCCTATTGAAACACGAGGGGATAATACAAAGGCATAATTAAAAATATGTATCAAAAACAGGTTATTCTTATTACATAGAATAACACAAAAAAAGCACTAACTTATTATTATTACTTATATTCTTTAAAATATTTACATAAAATAATAGAAACAATTCTAGTCTAAAACTAGCTGGTCAGCTCCTTTATCGTTTTCTTCCTCCTTTTTAGCATTTACTTGGTTGATGTTTGCAGCTTTATATAATTGAGAATTTTTTACGGCAGCATATAAACACAACAATAAGTGAACTGATTCAATTTTGTTGCCATGAACAGGTATTTGAAATAAGCCGCATACCAAATCAATATAATCTGCTAATGATTTGGCATCTTTTGGTAACGGAAATCCAAATTCTTTTAGTTGTCCTTCCATTTCCTCAGGCCATTCTTGCATTAAATCATCCAAGTCAGGCATGGGACTAAAAAATAATCCATGCTGTAATTGATATTGGCATGACTGTTAGTATGAATTATTTAACATTTTTTGATGAGCATTCTTTGGAGCTAGATGGATAGTATATTTTGGTAAATTCCCGATCACAGGAATAGAAAACTGTTTATATTGTACAATAAAAACTTACATTGAATATCGCACCACTGGTGATGATTTACTTTTATGTAAGTCAGATATATCCTTAATCCATTTTTCAATCGTTTTGGCATTTTTCTCGATGTTATCTACTTTCTTGACTACCTGCGAAAAATTCGTTATATGTATATAACAGTAGTGTAACAATAGTTCTTATTGTTTAAGTTTAAATTACGTGGTACAAGATGGTTTTCAAATTCATAATTTTCGTCTTTCAGGAAAAATATTTGGTGGTTATTGCCGCTCTGGATTACAATAGGATTTTTACAAAAAAAGTCAGCAACGACGAAACATACAACGCTTATTTTAAAAAAGGTGTATGAAAAAGCTACCCAGTGCTTCTCCAAGCAGACTGTGCATATAAAATCACATACCATATTGCTGTCATTTTGCTGCGATACATTTAAATTAGCTACTCTAAGCTGAAGATGAAGTAAAGCTGGATCACTTTGGTTGGTAGCTGGTTCATCCAAGACAGCAATTCCTAGTTGCTGGTCTGCAACATCAAAATATTCACCAGAAAGGCCAAAATCTGGAGGTATAACTTTAAGAAAAGCATCAATATCTCCTACAGCCGGTAAAAAATCCGGAATAAATGGTTTAAATTTGTAATCCAAAGTTAACTGTTGCGGGGTATATCTGCAACATTGTATAACATTCATCTTGATTTTTGGCATTCGAGAACTAATCTTACTTGGTGATGTACTGAAAAATTTCTTTAACTTCATCATCGACTTCTAAATTTTTATAAGCCTCGGGATTATACTCATCAGGGATTGAATACTGTTTAGTTGCGAATTCGTTGTCGCTTTCCTCAAGATCGCTTTCGCTCGACATCATTTTCGTTCTGGATATGTTTGTAGGGATATTCTTGGGTGGTGGCGGTGGAGGCGGTTGAAGCTGTATCCTCTCCTGCCTGGCAGGTCGGGGGATTTTGAACATATCCTGCTGTAAATCTTCAACCTTTAAAAACTTACTTTATTAGAAATAAACACTCGCTAATATTTATTGCATTATTTGAGCGAATTGTTTAATACGAGACAACTTAGGATCTGTAATAGTTTGGAAAGGTTTGGAAGATTGGGAAATTTTTTTTTCAGCGTATATATACAATTAATTTTTTTTATTCGCTCCCCCACAACAGTATATTGATTTTTCCCTATCTTTTCTTAAAATTAATGACACAATGACTGAGGTACTGTACATCATCACAATATCATTAAATCAAGTATATAAAATGAAAACGGACCTTCCTTGCTTTGATTGCAGTTTCTTCAGGATCAGAATCTTCAATAATAGTATCATCGCTTCCGCTGGCTTCCATAACGTACTTGTTTTTTATCTGCAGATGACGGAGGAATCTGATGCTTCTCCTGAAGCTCTAATATTTCGTTATCGGAAGAATCATCCTTGAAATTATAAGTTCTTAATTGAAATTCATTAACCAAAGATGTACTTACATCAATTATGGAAAAAGATCTTTGCATTTTGCTGAAATGAAAGTGAAAGCTGAAGTGAAAGAAAGTATATGTTTGAATTGTAAGTTGCGCTGTATCGTAGCAACAAATATACTATTAGCAGCCGATTTGTAACTTTATGCTCATTTTCCATGGGCGAAGTTAGTACATCCTGACCTTTTAGGGAAGAAAAATCCAGAAACCGAATTTACAATAGAAATTGCGATAAAACTTTAAATTTCGAGTTAATAAATGACATTTCGATTAATAAAAATAGAAATTTCCGGCTTATAATAACATTATTCTTCTTGGTGGACCCTTACTGGTCGGAAACATTATTATGTTGATTAAATGGGTCGCAGAAAGGTTAAATAAAATTAATAAATAAGAACAGTTGTAATAACATGTTCTAAGAAACGGCCATTAAGGATAAAATATAGTTTACAAATGTAATAACTAGATGACAATTATTAAACTGTTAATAATTGTAGGTAAAAATAATATGGAAAACATTATTTAATCTCATTATTTCTCGCAAACAATCCCTGAAATATAGGCAACACATTAATCATCAAAATGTTTATGCGTGAAGGCAGCTTTAGTTCTGGTGATTTTTTTATTTACTAACTTATCTGAAATGAACTTTACTAGAACATAGAGCACTTTGGTCTTATCTTTGTCAGAGCTGTCAAAAGTCAAAATAAACAAATAATGCCAAAGTTTTGACATATAAATTGAAAAATGACGTGATTAGATAGAAAAAAATTGTATTAGAAATTATAGTGGAATTTATAACTTTATAATCGAAAATATGTGGTTTTTGACTGTAATAAGTTACGTAGCAATAATTTTGCAAATAATTTTTATTACAATTGCCATAGGTGAAACTATATACTGAAACTGTCAACTCATTCGGTAACAAATTGTGTATTTTAGCTGCCGGATTGTATTATTTAGCCGAATTAGTAGAGGAATACAGTACTACAGCAAAAAAATGCATTTGGTGGACAAATAGTGTATGATTTTTCATATGAATGAGGATAATTGTTAATATTTGTTTAATTTTTAGGTTATAACAGGATTATATGTTTTGTTGTGGCTATTTGAAGGCTTTCCATATTCCATGGTTATTTGTGGGCTTCTAGGTCAAATTACTCACTTCGCAATTTTGAAAAATTTCCCTTTTGTGTCATTTGCATCACCAGCGTTTCTTTTTGCCATAATATTTATTTTAATAAATCATTATTTAGCCTTTCAGCACTTTTCAAGTATTTATTATTCATTTACAGAGGTGAGTGCTCTTATCTTTTCATTTTTAGCTAGTAAATTTATTTATAATTATATTATTTAATGATAGCCCTGCTATCTATTGCTTTAAAATAATCAAACAAATTATCTAATTAATTAAATGGTAAATATAGTTTCAAAATCACTTACATAGAAAACTCTAAACTAGATCAAATTAGATGTAAATGAATTAAAAAATGATATACAATAGAACTCTGTTCATCTGACCATGATGGGATCAGGGGATAGGTTGAATCCTAAAAAAGGACCAGATCATCCAAAGTATAAAAAATTAACTAATTTAAAGTAAAAATGTATTCTCTGAACCTACTGCATATTATACTTAATATAATACATTTTTTAATATTTCCTATATTTTTGATATAATCTTTATCTGAAAGTTAAAACTATTTCCTGCTGCAGATTTGAATGACAGGCTTTTGCATGTCTATGATATTTTTAAATGTATCAAAGGGCTGGGGTAGAGATTTTGTTTAACATGCTTTAGACACTTTAAAAGCACCTTTTGTTTATAAAAGTTACATACAAAATTCACAAGCTACAGATTCAAAAATATTAATTTTATGTAGTACTAAGGTGAAGGTTGGTTTATCTGGAGAGTCGAACCATCTGTGGTCATACCAACTGGATTCTATTGTAATCAAGTTTTTTGATGATTCATTATAATTTTTAAATTAGCACTACACATTTATGTTTTTTAGTTCCTTCAGTTTATGTTTAAAACTTAACCATTTAGAAAAAAGTTCTAACTTGAAGGTTTAAGTTTGAATTTTGCAAAAAAGGAGGCAACATTTCCAGGAAAAGTCTAGTATAACGTCAAAATTAAAAAAAAATTGAATTAAAAAATCAAAATTTTGGAACAATTTTCTCAATATTAGAATTTTTCTAAAAATTGTCAAGTTTGTGAGACTTCAACAAAATGTTTCATCTATTTTTCAGGTGATGGCTTATTTCACTCTATATTTGTGGTTAGTTCCGTTCTCCCTATTTGTTTCTCTATCTGCAAATGATAATGTTTTGCCTACTACAGCTGAAAAACAAGGTAATTTGACATTAATTTAACAAAAAGTGGTTTACTAGTTTGGCATTTTTTTTTAATTTCAGATAATGACGTGGTATCCAATTATTTTTCCAAACGAAACAAAAAGTATGGATTACTGTCATTTTTTAATTATGCCAAAGATACATTACTTCCTATTAGAACGAAAAAGGGATTTTAGTGTTTAAAGTAGCCATAAACTCTAATTTATAAAAAAAATCATAGTACGTAATATAATTTGTATGTGATTACTAAGATTTTGTTAAAAACTAGATAATAGCATAATGTATTAATGACTTTTATTTATTTTGCCATCTGATATTAATTTATTATTTACAAAGACCTACTTCAGTTTGATGAGACATCTTAATTTTTTTAAATCTACTTTGCATTTATATCAACCGATTCTGTATCACTTTATAAATTTCTTGGTCAAAATAGGCATTTTGTTAATTTAAATCTTAGAAACGTTGTGATTTAGATTTTAATTTTCTTTCTTTTGTATATTAAAGTTTAGCGACAAAACCAGTGTATATATTTTGTAAATAATATTTGTAATATATTTAGTTAATAACGGACAGATTTATACATTTACCAAAATGAAATTGGCAATTATAGAATGGCATCAAAAATTAACTTGCTAGAATTAAGGAGTTACCGCATGGAGATGACTCGCATCTAGATGCCCTAGCATCTAGGTGCGAGTACAGTAGGGAAAGCTGAGGGCGAGGCTTTGTCCTTGTAAACTTTTTTGGTCACAGACCTATATGCTGTGGAAGGGCTGCTTGGTATTTTATCAAATTTTGGTTGAAATGTGAATAAAAATGCAATTTTACGAATTGCAATTGAACTAAAATGCGCGAATTGAAATAGCAATACATTTTAATAAATTAAAAAATTTGTAAACTTAAAAATCAAATGTAACTTTTTCGAAAACTATTAATTTTTAAATAAATGTTATTTATAAGGTACACAAAATGAAAGGAGTTAAAATCACTTAGTAAGGAATATACAGAGAATATGGGTATTTGTGTTTTAAGATATTTGAACTAATAGAGGTGTATCAAACATATAACAAAATTCTAACATTTTAATCAAAATAATATTCAGCTTAACAATATAACAAATCACAACATTGGTTTATAAATAAGAAAGATGCAATTTTTAAGAGAACTTGTATAAAGGGGAAGGTTAATTTTGTTAAATATTTTACTGAACAGGTTATCTTTACAAAAATATTTAAAATTTATATCTGAAGGTTTGTTTTTAATGCAATATATTAATATCGACTCAAAAATCTCAAGTAAAGCTTTCTTTGCTTCCGGATCTATTCTATTGCAGGAAGAATGTTTTAAGGCATTTTGTAACATTTTTGTAAACCTGAAGCATTGGCTCAACTTTGTTGTATTCGAATTGACATTCCAAAATGAATCCACTTAGGATGTCGCCGATGCATTCTACTAAAGGTACGTTTTCAGCAAACAGATTCAATTCTCCTTTTTCAAACACCTAGAAAGTAAAGTAGCATGAGATAAGTAATGAATGTAGTTTTCTTTTTCAATTTTCACAAATTAAACTAAATAACGAACTGCAGCGAACGACTTATAAACAAGTAGGAGTTAGATTTGGTTAATGAACCAAATGAAGCAAAATATTTTCAAGTTGTGATGGTTATGACCACCGATGATGCAGTAATGCGAAACCTGGTCCGGTGTTGACAAATATTTATCGAAACATTGTGGAATTTTTAATTTCTGGTGCGTTTATCGTTAATAAAGTTAAATAGCTATGAATGGTTATACTGGTCAGTTTTCTTATTTTAAACATAGTAAGCCATATATTTCATTTTCTGACTAGGCGTTATGTATTTAAATGCTTGACACATAAGTAACCATTTTAAAAATTTGATGCCAACTATAATTAATAATTCTTAATCAAACTAGTTATAGTATCAAAAAATCATATTATTAATATTTACCTCTGAACTGCTAAAAAATTGCTCAGGAAATTTTCGAAATGCCCACGAGAACAAAAAGGAAATTGACTGTTCTGCAGATAAGATGTGAATACATTTTTTAAGGAAGAGAGTGCGGGCTACAGTTGATGTACACTCCCAAGACTTTACGCTGAAAAATAAATTTTATAAATTTTTTTCATGAAAATAAAAAATGCAAACCTTGTATTTGTCAAACGATCTTGGCACTTGTTCAAATCGGCTATTGAGTTTCTTACACAGATCTGATCATCTTCAAACAATATCATAATTATATCAAAAATGTTAATTAAATTTTGTCCTAGAAAAAAAAGACTAGGATTACTAATTTATAAATCGTTGGAAATCTTGAAAGACATCTTAATTGGCCAAACAAACAATGGCTATTTCATTTAGTGATTGATAGCATAATAATACAACTGACACTGCAAAAAATTATGAATTCCCAAGTAGTTTCCATTTACAATTCATTTATGCAAACAAGTTCAACCCTGATATTTCGATGTACCTGAAGATTTGGAATTCAACCACATTTTTTCATTTTATTCTCAATATTTTGGGAACAAAGTCCAAATTTTCTACAAAAATTATGTACATACAACCATAAGATTCTTCAAAATAGATAATTTGCTACAGCTATTGTACTTTTTCAGTGACTATTTTGTAGAATATTCTTACCTTTAATAACAGAGTTAGAAGAATAAAACATAAAGCGTATGCTTTTTAAGAAGTCACACACAACGAGTCTATTGTAGTCTGTTGCTTCCGGTACAGCATTTTTATGTAAAATTTCGATCAGGCAATCGTAACTTAATTTCCTTAAAATACCTTCCTCCAGAGTAGATAACAGAGTACTTATACAATGTAAAACTGCACCATTTAAATCTTCTTGTTCTCCTTGGCAAATATTTAAGAACTGCTTAAAAGTTTTTACATTATCACAGCCATTTAAACTTCGAAGTACACACGGATAGTATGGTAACAATAAACATAGCTCTAAAGTTAAAAATTTGTCACTATGTAATGCAGATTCTATGTTATAAAACAACATTTCTTTAACTTGTTTATGAGTATCGTAAAGAATTTTTTCAATGTCTTCGTCGGATAAAGGCGACAATATAGAGCGAATACTTTCAGGTATTTCCATTTCTTCAGTTGTGTATAAGGGGTGTATTCTGAAATTATCCCTACATTTAGTTTGATTCAATGCTATAAAAATTTGTATGACATAATTCCTCATAAAAGTGGAAGCATCTAAACATAAATATCGCGTTAATCTTGAAGCAATATTTTCATAGTGTTGATTATTTCCAAGTAATGCCCGAGCCAGACTTATTACCGCAAAGCCAAAACTCAATCTCTCGAAATCCGTCTCTCTTATTATTTGGGTATCATACTGAAATCGTTCATCAATTAATGGTATCAGAAATTCGTTGATATATTTCGCTTCCGCAGCAGGTACTTCATTTCTAAAAACAATTTGTTATTTTTTAGCGTATATTTTTTGTTGGCAAGAAAATAATTTTGTTTTTTTTTTATAATTTGAACATTTCGATATTTTTTTCGAAATTTCATGATGTTATTGATTGAAAATTAGAATTTAATAAGCGCTTTGTTTCAAGGATTATTCTCGAACTAGAAATACATCACCAAATTGACCAGTGATTTGTCTAATAGCTGATTAAGTTAGTTTTATTACATTTATTTAAACTAATTTTATAAATGAGAAATTGTGTTTTGATCTGTTGGTATCTTACAACTACCTGTTGTATCTGGTCAGAGACAAATTTTAAAAAAATAAGGTTCCTCATTTGTGAAAACCGAAATTCTTTTCTTGCCAATGTTTAACATGACATTTACTTGTGCAGCAACGTGATTAAAATTTCCAAATAGGTTGAGCGATTTAAAAAATTGGTTTGGGATTGTTCCAGTGCAATGTGTTTGCTCCTTTCAATGTAATTTAATACTGGTAAAGGTAATTTTCCATCGCAGTACTTTAAGCAGAAGTGAATCTGAAAATAAATTATAAATACAACCAAAAACATTCAGTTTTTTTTATAGTACTATGGTTCACTTTTTTTAAGCTGTGGTTAAAATTATGATGCTATTAAGCTCAAGATTTTATTTATGGCGATTTTTCTTTGTTATTTTTTACATACCTGCAATAGAACTCCATGATATTCATTGTGACTTAAACCTTTTTGACTAAGCGCTGCGAAAAGGCTGTTCAAATTTTCCCCTATATTTCTAAGTCCCAAGAAGGTAACTAACACTTTAGCTGCTAATTCTCTTATATGTAAAGAGCAATCTATTAAACATTTTCGTATAAATGGTAAACATTTTTCCATCTAAAAATAATAATTAGAGACCGGATCATATGCAACATAAAAAGCTTAAAATATGGAAGTAAAATGCTTAAAATATGCACGAAACATGTCAAAATTTGCTACTTTAAATAATAATGCTGTTAATTTGAACAAATGTATTTCTGATTTAAATATTTTTTTCTTTTGAATAAATTTGCTTATTTAAATAGGTTTGATTTTAATTTGAACGCATTTTCAATACGTTTGCTTCTAGTGTGAACAAATTTATTTCTAATTTAAATAAGTTTGCAACTAATTTGTACAAATTTGCTGAGAATTGGAACAAATTTTCTTCCAATTTTGACAAATTTCTAGTACGTGCCTACCCAAATTTATAATTTTTTTTCAAAATGTAGTTTTGTCTCTCAAAATCTAGTGTATACATTTCAAAATTGCCTGTTAAAATTTGTATTTCGTTTTGCTGTGCGTTTCTCGAAATTTGAATTGTATTCTTAAAATTTTGTGTTTCCTGTTATAATTTTTAAACTCAATTGCTCAAGAATTTTCTATAAATGGAAAGGAAATTAAAGTGGAAATTCTGAATAAAATAAAATAGAAATTTCTAGTAAAAAAAAGTGAACACTTTTTGATTTTGTCCCAAACTTCATTTCAAATTTTTTTCAAAAATTGCTTTTGATTTTTACTTTTTTCCTTTCCAAATAAATGTCTGTAAGTACCTTTTTTTTTTAGAAAATTTGACTTTATTTTTGATATTTTATTTTTTGCGAAATTTCAATATTTTCAGCCTTTTAGCTTTCCAATTTTTTTTACAATTCTGAGGTAGCTAGTATTTTAATGTTTAAATTTCAACATATTGTCCAAAAATTCAACTCCAGATCCGAAGGTCTTTTCACAAGTTTTTTTTTTTGAAAAAATAACAATTCTGAAAAAAGAAAATATGGGAAAAAGTCGAACTTTGCGGAAAAAAGTATAAACTTTAAAATAACATCGAAATTTTGAAAAAATACAACTTTTCAAAAAACTCAACATTTCGAAAAAGGTTGAAATTTTTAATAAAGTGTTTCCAAAATAAATAATTTTCGAAATTTTGAAAAAGAAACGAAAAAATGGCGAAAATTTCAAACAAAAAAATGGAAATTTCAAACCGATTCACATGCCATGTTAACGAAAGTAGTGGCCGTGGCAATAGTGATTCGGATCAGGTGAAATATTAGCTAGCAGACTATCAACACGAAAAATTGAAAAGCCTAAAATTCGAAACAGGGTCGACATTTCTAAAAAAAATCTGGAATCGTGAGTTTTAATTTAAATGATTAAATTTATTTCATAAATATCTTGGTTAGTTAAAATTTTTCAATTTGGACTTTTGCCAAAATTGCGCCTTTACATTTAACAGTTTCAAAAAAAATATTTACATTTTGTTTTGACTTTAATGTTCTGTAATCAATTCAAGAGGTGGATATGACAAATTGACGAGATCTAACAAGATCGAAACCGGTTTTTGGTTTTCAAACTTTGAATCTAATAAATGTTCAAGCCTATTGATCTGTGCATTATAATCAAATTTTGAGTTTAAAAATAAAATCTCTGTATTTCAATCGAAATGTTAAGATTTTGAATAAAGTCCCAGTTTTCTGTCACAATTCTAGCTTTTGCACGATCCTGCTAAACTTAATCTTAATATAAAGCTGCTTTTAAAAATATTGAATAAAACTGTCAGATTAGGAATGTTGAATTTAAAAAAAAAATACATATTTTCGCAATAGTACTACAGTGATGAAAAGAATATAACATGTAACTGAAAATTACCTTGTCATTTGATGCTTCAATATGTGATGGGTATAATCTACTCAAAATTGTAAGAATTGGTCTTAAAATTAAACTGTTGCCCTTAGTACACTCGGTTGGCAACACATTTTCGATATACTCAAACAAAGCAGGATATTTTGTGAGGAAAACCCTAACAGTCAGTTTATTCTTAAATGACACATCTTCGATTTCTTGACTCCTCTGAACTCCGAACATACGAGTGATTAGAGCAGCAAATAATAGAGTTGATGCATTTCGAACCTAAAATATATTAGAATACCATATTTTCAAAACAAAAAATTTAATATTACTTACTGACCAAGTGTTGCTTTCAAATCCTTTAAGTGCTACCAACATTCCTTCTTCTACGTATGGTGCTACAAAGTCTCCAAGTTTCGAATGTCTATAAACCGCTCTCAGTATGTTAAGACAGTGTGTTCTAAACGGGATGCACTCGAAAGACATATTATTTGCAGTATTGAGTAACTCGCGCATGGTTGTCTCAATTATGATATAAGAAGGGTTCGCGGTTAAAAGCCCCTTAAATATAAAAATAATAAATATTCGTGTGTAACAAATCATTTCGTGACATACTAAAATGAAAAACGGCAATCCAGCACTTCTTCTTGTTGGGCATAATCTGTCGTCAGCAATCTCTCCTGTACAAAGGCACAACGCTCTTGTTAACCAAATATCAGGTAAAATATTTAACTTATTACTAGGGGATCTAAAAAGAAATTTTGTTTAATTATAAAGAAGATGAGAAGACGCACAATGAAATTTAAATGTCTCTTGGATATTGTACCATATTGGTTAAAACTTTGGTGTGAAAAAATTAAAAATATCAAAAAAAGAATAATAAAAAAAATAATAATATAGGAGTGACAGCCAAGTCCTTAGTTAAGCTACTAAAATGAAAGTCTTGAAAAAGCAACTGCATTTGGTAAACGAGTGAAAGTATTATATTATGGACAAAAAAAAATATTTAGACATTTTTAATAATCACTTTAAATTTCAAAGGAAAATGTTTATGTTCATGTAAATGCTTACTTTAATAAGGAAGCACATGTAACAACAAATCCATTATAAGCTTGTTCAAATACTCCTCTGTGCTTAGCTTCTATAAATATTTGAACAAAAAACTCTCCAATATCAGTAAGATCATTCACAGTCAGAAGCAATTCCTTTTCATCTTCTATGATTGATTGCGAAACTATTTCCCCCATTAATAATGTGAGTTCCTTCATTGTTCTCCATGCATTTACAAGTACAGTTTGAGCTGTCGAAGTTTCATCTGTTATAACCGAATCATCGTAATCATACACTCGTCCCTCTGGTGATGTGTTCGTAACAACAGGCATCACGATTTCCTTTATGGATGTTATTAAACCCAAAACGGCACGAAAAATTGTAGATAGCGACTCATTCGATAAACTGCAATATAAATAAGTATGTCAATTGTAAGATTTGCAAACTTAATAAACATTAACAATAAGGCAATTAAGAGAGCCTAAAAATGTATCGTATTCACGTGTCTTTCTTCTTTTTCATTTCATAATCCTGACTTGACATGAAATATACTAAATTCATTATAGCTTCTGTATTCTGGATTTAGGGTTGGTTGTTTTTTTAGTAAATGTGTCTTTTTCAAAATTTCTAATCTGCACCTCTCAAAATTTCAAAATCAAGATTTTTTGAAAGGTTCACTTCTTTTTAAACTTACCATTTACTTTCAGATTGAATTAAGTGCCTGAGAGCTAACAAATACCCATGAATTGGAACCTTCAACATGTCAGTAGAATCTGTTTCTGATATATTGAGAAATTTGCCTCCAATATGATTTATAATTTCTAGAGCCACATCTTCTTGTTGATAACCTTGTTGGAGTGGTGAAGTTGGTTTAAATGAGCACGTTTTTAACATATAAGCTGCTGTTAATGTGGTACTTGGCTTTACATCTTCTAACATATTCATTGCTTGAGTGTAGAGATCGGAAAAATTGCCATAACTCTACAAATCAAAAATATTGTGTAATATTGCAGGCTTATAAACTACGACAGATTATGTTTATGGAAAACATTCACACAATTGGGTCCTTCCGTAACCAAATTCATTTTACCTTAGATACTCATATTACTTTTCATGTCAGTTCGGAATCACTTACCCCTCGAAATATATCGAGCGTTTGTAGTAACACAGACGCCATCTTCTTATTTTCTTCATAAGTGTCATATAAAACGTTTTTCAGATTTTCAATATCATCACGTTGCCATAAGGAAATCCAATGATCCTTTTCACTTTTGCCTTCAACAAACAAAAGCAATTCCAATGCGGAGCATCTCCTTGGATAATTCGAATCAGGAGTCAAGTGGCTTATTAACAAAAGCGTAAATTTTTCCAAAAATTCTTGTGATGAATCCATCTGAATTTTCAATAAAGACATTGCATCGAAATCCTTATCGCATTTGTTCCCCTTTTTAAGTAGATTATTGGCGTTCCGGTTTAAGACATCCAAGCCAGCGTGACATCTTGTGATTGCCTTCTTGTAAAGACAAATTACCTGCTTGCGGATGCTGGGCGTTTCAATGGGAACATTTAGTTTATAGAACTCTAGCAGGAAGTTGAATTCCCAATCGGAAAATAATTCTGTACTTTTCGCTGCCTCTACTATGACCGACACGGTAGCTAGTCGAATCTAAAAAAGAAGCTAATTCAGTACAAAAGAAATGGCTCGCAACTCGTAAAATATGCTAACAATAAATCTGGAAATTCCGTGACGTTTAGTATTTTTTTAATTTTAATCGACATTTCTTCGAGTTTAAGAGTCAATATTTTGATTCGATTGAAATTTGAAGGAAGTCAAAAAATTGATAATTATTTTTATCTTAAAATTCGAAAAATTTAAAAATATTAGATTAAATAATTTTGTAAAAGCTGAGTAATTTTGAAATAAGACTAGACAAGAGTACTGAGGGGGGAAGATAAAAATAAAGACAGATGACGATGAACTGCCAAATTAAACGCGAATTTTGACGTTAAACCTAAAATTTCAAGAAAATTTCTGTTTGTTGTAACCTTTTTCTCAGAAATTTCGATTCAAAAGTCGAGCATTCGACATCAAAGGTGAAACTTTGAGAAAGCCGAATTTAAAATATCTTTTTTCTTTATAATGTTAAATAACACGTCAATATCATACTCACTTCTTTATCTCTGTGTATCATAAACAATTTTAATTTTTCCTTCTCAATCAGTCCTCTCCACAGAGTGTCGTATTCAGAAAGAGCCAAATTTAGTTTCGAATTTCTTGCCAACTTTAAGCATTTCAAAATAACACCCCATTCCTTTGAATCGCCTATCTGATTAGTTGGAAACCTACAATGAGCTTTATCTACCATATAATGCAACAAAAACATTAAACATTCACCAAACTGCTAAATTTTGAATTAACTACCAAAAAAACAGTAATTTACAATTTGAACCGCGTTTTAAATTGAGCAAAAACAAAAATCAGCTTCTATTCTTTGGGCACACTTTTTTCGGCAAATGAAGCTACCAAAAACTAGTAATAAATATTCGATGGAAATTCTGAGCTTACAAAATTCGCAAAGTAGCTGGGTAAAGTTCAAAAGCAGCCATTAGAAGAGCTTGATAAACTGGATGTTTTAAATCACGAGATTTTTTTAGGTGAAATAACACAGGGCGCACCCAAGTATCCATCCAATGACTTTTATTGGAAGTTTTAAAGTGATCAGTCATCAGCACTTTATAAGTATAAGAAACCTAAAATATAAAAACATCCAATTAACATAATTAAATAGTGAAAAATGATTTCCTTACAGTTTCACATAGCGTATCATCTAGTAAAAACTCCAGTAAGTAGTCGTGTACATCATTCAACTTTAAAGTTATAAATTCAGTTCCAATAGAATTGCAAAAATACTCCAAACCAACAAAGTGAATTTTTCGTTTGTTCGGATTATAATAAATATGCTCTAGTAAAACGTTAACGAAAGCCTCATTACCTAACATAAAGAATGCAGAAGTAAAATGTATTTTAATTAGACAGTGGAAAATATACCATTTTGATATCTCATGGAAGCTAACTGGATCATATTGCGGAAGAATTTTTTAACATTACTTTTTACAGAATCGACAAAATGTTCGCTTAAAGCTAGAGTATACATAATCCCTTGTTCAAAATGTATTTCACTGAATTGAAAATCCACTGACTGAAACTGCTTGGATATGGTACAAACGGTTTTTGTTGCTTCTATGAGGAGTGGAGGTTTATGGGTTGCCCTAAAAATAAATCAAGTTTCAAAATACAATAACGAACTTAAGCTGTTTACTTACCTCTGACTAGCTAGCATTAATTCTTCATATAAAAATATAATAAGGTTCTTATTATAAATTTGGATATTACTAACTTGGTCAGTTGGTAGCTTGTTTAATATAGATTGATATAATACAATTTTTGTTTCATCAGTTTCAAGAAGGTCTAATAAGGTTTTCCACTTTCCATTCAGATTCGACGTTAATAGTTCCAAAATTACATTGTCAAAATTGTTCTGAAACATCAAATATTAACTACTTAACTAAGAACAATTCATAATATACAGTTATTACTTCATTTATTTTAACCATGCGGTAGGTTAGCTTGTAATATCGATAAATGGTAAATTACAACATTTTACTGGTGTATTAATTACTAAGTCTATTCATAACTGCTCATTAATTTTTAGCATCTATATGTTGAGCACATTTCATTATAAAATAAAAATGTTGTATTATATTGAGGGATACATCACAACAAATGTGATTATTAGATACGAATGGAGACAAAAATACTTACATGATTACCAACATCCTCAGAAATTAGATGTAGGCATTGAATTAATAATAATCCGCATTTATTTTTTATGTCAAAACCCAATGCGTCTATTTTCAAAAATTCATAACTTAGAATAATAAATTCATTAAAAACCGCATCCACCTTTGGAGGCTGATACTCAAGCAGAAGACTTAAAATTTGTTTTAAAACACCATTAAGTATATGGCAAATTTCTTTGTTTTGATTTTGATTGCTAGTTGAAATATCTCTGAAAACATAATAGTATTAAAATTTAGAATGTTAGTGTCGCTAATTTTTTCTAAGATGAATTAGATATTTCCCCCCAAAAAATCTGTTTTGATCACACAAATGTCATCTGATAAATTTATTATGCTCTCTCTTTATCATATATGTTTTAATTGAAATAGGAATGTTCAAAAATGCCTGATAGAGGGACCCCAAGGGGCTGAAGAGATTGGTTCCTCATGAGCAAAGTTTGTTATAAGCGGGTTTATTGTAAGCGAAGATTCCTGTACATCAAACCTGTCTTTCATTAGGGGAAAGATCTAATTTAAATGCCATCCAATGACAAAGTATTATTACCTTCATACTTACATCAGCTCATTTCTGCATGTTCTTAATAACTGAAAATTATAATGCAGAATGTTATCCAACATATTACCGTTAATTTTCCCTAAACAATCATTTTGCATGTTAAAATTTATAAACTGAAGAATATTTATAATTTCCCAATTAGTATACTTCGAACTTCCATTTAATTTTCCTAGCATATCTTCAATCCTTTCCAGAATAATTACCGAGCAGTAATTTAAAGTTGGGTCCTCTTTTAATTTATTGATTAGCATTTTCTTAATCCGTTTATCAGAATTATACTTCGAGCATAAAAACATATACAAAAGTTGAGCCTCTCTTTTTCTTTGGGAGTTCTCAGGGTCATGCATATAATCAAATAACTAAAACAGTGTGTTGTAGATGGAAATATATTCACTCTTGGACTACCTCAGTCTTAAATGAACTCTTACTTCATTAACAAGTACTTGATGAATTTCATCTTGTGCTTCCTTGTGTAAATCAAAGATAAACGTATCTTTGTACGTAAAAGGGATAGTTCTGTGAATATGGTTTTCTTGTCCGCCCATTTTAATATTTAACGGTATATTTAATCAATAGAAAAATTTAAAACATTCTAATTAAACAATAATAAGAACAAATTGGTTAAGATCACAGAATATATTTTCTATTAGAGGTTATGTTCATAGACCTTTCAATAGTTTTTATTGGAGTCAGAAATTCTGTCAAAGAAAAGGCTTGCAAACCTGACCTGAGATTTCAAAAATATTTTCATCTATAGTTTTCATTTGTGAATTCAACAAAACTTAGTTATTGTTTAGTCTACACATTTTGTTTTATTTTATATGGCATTCAAGCACAAACTGTGTAACATGTTTAGTTATTTTGCATTGTCATTTAGTCATAACATAGCACGTAAATAAACAACAATAAAACATAAAAAAGCTTTTAACAATGATACTGACAGTGACAGTTAGTGTAAAATGTAAACAGTAAAGTTCATAAACTAAATATAATAGATCTTCTTTCGCCATTTTAAATTGCCGCGATAATTATAGTTTATGATTTTACTTTTGACAGGATTTTATCAAAGTATCGAGATCACGGATTATAGATCGAGATGCACGATAATGGGGGTTGAGCTCTAATTATTCTTCAGAGTAGCCAACCCCCGCGTCAAAAATTTCAAAAGTCATTTCATATAAGTACCTGTGTTTAGTGAAGAGGTCGCTCTTTTTCTAGAATTTTAAATTTAAAAAAGGAAACTTCCAAAAATGTTTCAAAGTTCACTATCTTTTCAAGATGAGTTCCAAAAAAGTTATCGGTTGTCGAGATGCCCTGAAATCAATTTTATCTCGGCGAAATATTAACGCAACCTTATTTTCTCCAAGTATTCTTCGTTCAAGGTCGACTCCTGAGCGATCTGCTTTAAACAGAGACTAAATCATATATGTAATACTTCTATATGGCCAGCTCCCTATTCTCTTCACGAGTTTGTTCCAACCAAATTCGATAAAGATGGAACATGAATAAATGGCGAGTATTGCGCATGAATTGAACAAAATGAACCAATCGCTACGCGCGGGTTAAACGGGTGTTTATGTTTGACTGTGCACAGCTGACTTTGGCCATGTACAGATGATTTGTAGCACCTGCGCATTGCGACTCATTAATTTGTGTGAAGGTCAGCGAGAAAGAGAAGTCTTTCCCATAAGAAACGAGGAACTGGCCATATAGAAGTATTACATATATGGACTAAATAGACTGAACGCTCCAGGGTAACCAATGAAGGCAGTTGGAAGCCTGGCAAAAGTCCAGCTCGCAACGCGCTTTTATTCCTTAACAGACTTTTGCGAAGACAACGTCGGTTTTTTGTTTTTTAGCAAATAAGCATTAAATATGGGAACATGTATTGTGGAACATTGTCGGAACATAAGTGAACATATTAGTGAAGGAAAATCAAAAGTTTCATTGTTTGGGTAGGAAACATAAAATATATAAATATTCAATTATCAACGTGCATGAGTCGCCGTTTCACTGCAATCTGCAATTCTCACGTATTTGCAGCGTCGGCTTAACAATATTGTACACACGCGCCGCGTATTGAAAGTTACATCTAAATCGTTAGAATCGTTGCGCGGAAGGTTTAATATTTACAAATTTGACCTAATCCGGAGTAGGCGGATACTGAGATCCCTCTTCCCCGTATTTTACATTCAACGGTTCTCATGTTACGAGATTCAAGTGTTCAGTCTATTTAGTCTCTGGTTTTAAACATTACGAAAGTTGACGATAACAAGAAATCCCTTGCACTCTTCGATTACGAATTAGGATGCGATTTAGCCTACAATGATTATCTTCAAAGTTTTCGGAAGGCACACATTGTAAAAACAGCTATTGCACATCATAAGGTACAATTAACGAACAGTTCCTTTTTCAGAAGGATGTCCTGTTAGACATGCCGTTTAATTATTGTCAAATGCAGGATAGCGTATCTGAGATTAAACAAAAGGAAGAAGCTCTTGAAGAAATTAAAGTTTTCAAGAAAGAAATTGATGAATTAATAAAAACACTGAAAATTTTTGGCTTTGAACAAAATATAAATAATCTACATAATGTTCTCAAACGTGCAAGTAATTCACTGTATTTTATTAATGTAAAGGCATTTAAAACCCAACAAGAATGTGATATTTTTATGAAATTAATTTGCGAATGTACTGATTTGATTAATACCCTGATTGCATCGAGTAGGACTTTTCAGGATGTTAATTTAATAGGTGAAAAGGTTGTTGAAATAAAAAACCTTAAAAAGGCGATGGGACAATAAGGTATCAAATTTTTCCAAACTATATAACAAATATGCAGTTAACTTGCTACAGGAATTGTCCGATATGTTTGCTCTTAAAGGAAAGTATGATGAAGTTTTAAGTGATAATTACTTTTTTATTTTATTTATGTATTTGTTATCTTTTTTATAAGATTTAATTTAATAAGATAAATCATGTTTTCATTCACTATTTGTTTTTAATTTGTTATCTGTGCAATTAAAGGTTTTTGAGACTTGTTCTAAAATTGTATTTTAGCTGCCGATTAAATTTTATATTCTACATTTTTCATGTTCTGCTAAAACAGGCATAGCAATAAGAAAAGTTTTTTTTTTAACATATTTTATTACTTATATTAATTACAATGAAACTGTGCCAGTGATGTTTTCACAAAGTACCTATCCATTGTTAGCCTAATTGGTTCTTCACTTTTCTCTGGCTTAGCGCTAATAGTTTTAACTGGAGGAGGTGGCCTAATTTTTCTTCCATGCCTTCCAGTTTTTCGTTGCCACAAACCAGATCTAGGTCTATTTCCCAATTCTCGATTTTTTTGGGCTGAACCGACTGGGGTGTCTGCATGTATTGCATTACTTAATCGGCCAACTGTGCACATGCAATTTGCTGGTAAACTGAATTCTTTTTTACTGGGCATCATTACAACCACATGATCATTGGGGGCCTTTCTTATAATTGTGGCATATGTTCCAGCTGCATGAACCAAAAAACCCCCCAATCCAGGGTATTTTTCTATGCAATGCACTTGGGTGCCCAGAGTAAGCGCGCCAAGGGGATAAGCATCTCCTTCATTAGCTCGAACTAGAATAAAGTAAATAAGTAATTCTGACTTCAGAAAAAAAGAACTGAACATTTCCGATTTTAGCGCCGAATGTTGAGAAAAAAAATCCAATTTCAATAATCTAAATTTTATAAAGATTAATATCATAATTTGAAGAATAAAATTGCAAGAATATGTCAATTTCACTTAAGATGTACACTGCACATGAACATGAATCTGTTCATTTGATCTTTTGGAAACTATTCACAAAAATGAATTAGGCCGGCTACACACATTCGAAATCTTGATTAGGTTTCAGATTTCATAGACCTACATTTATTCAAGCGCCCAAATCTGAATTCCTGATTTGGAACCCTAATCACAATTCCGTCCGCATGGGGGCCGGCCTTATGCGATATTACCTGGGATACGAGGTAAATGGCAAGAGGTCTTGATAAGATCTCCAGCCTTCATATTTTCAGTTGCCAAGATATACTTTAATTTATCACCATGAGCTACAAGGGCTACATGTGCTGTCCTGCACCCATCTTTAATAATTTTAATAACCCTCTCCACTTGAGGAGGGCCTTCTTTGGGGCCAACTCGTTTCCAATCGATCCAATGGTATTTGTGTTTGATTCCTCCACCAATTCCTTTGCAAACTAAACGACCGCTCACTGGATCTCTCCCTGCCAAATTCGTAACATCCAGAGGTTTTACTGTGTATTTTTCAGGAAAATGTATTACACGACGGTAACTGATTCCATATCCAGGCGTTGGTTTATCAACATGTTTTTGCCTTACAAAGACTAATGCATTAACCGCTCTTATTTCTAAAGACGTAAACTTTTTAATTATGCAGGAAAGGCTGGCCATTATTTAAACACCAACAATTAATAAATATTTAAAACTTAATTACTACATTTGAGGTTAAAGTCACAAAACATATATATTAAGAAGGACAGGTTACATTTAAAGCGAGAGCAACGAAGTGACAGAAGTAGATGGCAATACGCGCCATTTTCAAATTCAAATTTTGGGTGAAATTACTGCATTTTCCATTGTAACTAAAAAAATTTGACGTTTTATTTTCACACAATGAAAATGTCACACGTATTCTTTAATTACAAATGAAAATGCAAAAATAAGAGGTACATTTTTTTCAGCTAAGGTGGAAAATTCATTAATAATTAATGTACTTAATGGTTAATATGCTAAACGGAAAATGAATAATACGAAATATATAATAGACAGATGTTTTATTGGTTCAAGATAAAAAACATTGTAAAAAACTTAGCAATATGTATTAAAATACAACTTACGTAATAAACGGAATATTAATATATGAATTACAACATGTTATGCACAGTAAGTATGTAACAAAAGTAACAAAGCTTCTCATGAACTAATGACAACTAGAACTAATTCTTTCTTGTGTGCTGTAAAAGTTCCAGGAGCAAATCATGAAAAATAAATAAATAAATGAATAAAAATGAAAAAACGCAATTAGAAATTTCGACACAAGAAAATTAACACTTAATGGGCATCTTAAATAAATGCTCTGTTTTACTTAAACTTTTTTATGATCCAATTTACAAACAAGTTTAATGTTTTTATTAATAAATTTGGTTAAACATAAATTAGAATCATAGCAAAAGGGAATAACTACAAAACTCACCATTAGACTTTTTAAAGTTATCGACCAAAAATTAGATATGGAAAAATAAAAATTTGTTATTTTGATAAATTAGGAAAATATAAAAAAATACATAAAAAAGGTTGTAGCACTGGACATCGATGTTTCGCTCTTATTTGAGCTCGTCAGCAGTGAGAAATGAGAGCGAAACATCGATGCCCAGTGCTACAACCTTTTTTATGTATTTTTTTATATTTTCATTTATCAAAATAACAAATTTTTATTTTTCCATATCTAATTTTTGGTCTTCTATTTTTGATTATTCCTATTCTATGTAAAATAAACTAACCTCTTAATTTGTGAACTGTCATGAAGTGACGTTTTCAATAAATTTAAATATCACGTAGTCGCATTTCAAAAACTGTTTAGAAAATTGTCAACAAACCATAAAAATTTAAATATTGACAAACTGGGCCGAAGAAATGTTAAATAAATTGAAAAAAAAACATAATATTTCCGGTCAATAAGGGTCTACCATGAAGAATTGACACCAATTGACACTGCGTAGCTACAATTTTACAATCAAAAACTGCCGGCAGGCAATTTGACATAAGTGGATGGCATGACAATTCGGCTTGTTTCGCCCCCACTCCTATTACTTTCACCCGCATGGTTAAAGTCTTAGATAATATAAATATTATATGTATAGTCAAAGGTTAAAGTTATACACATTGGACATTGACGCAGGAGTCAAAGAACAATGACAATACGTAAAATATGTATGATTATCATCAACCATCATTTACGAACCACAGATTAAACTTTTTAGAGTGCACTTCAGATAAATATGCATAAGGATAAGCCTTGACGTATCAAATCACCTTTTAGAATATATGATTTTAACGATTAATGTGTTGCCTATGTTTCAGGGGTTGTTTACCAGAAATAATAGGATGAAATGTTTTTTATATTATTTTTACCAACATTATTAACAATTTAATAATTTTTAGCAGAAACCACGTAAATTATAATAGAATTACTCTTAAAATAGCCAATAACAAATCAAAATATTTAACGATTTTTAGGTTAAGATTTTAAAAACATAGAACACCATTACGAAAGATCACAAGGCTACCACACGACCATGTCTGAATATACTATCACTACAAAATTAGAAATTCTGTACCTACTCTGATGCACTCATTATATCTGAAATTGACTATATTTTTTTAATATTTGGTACGATCACAGATTTATAGTATTTTATTTAGGTTGGTGAATCTGTTTTGTAAAATCAATGTCAGTTGTCATTTTTACTTTCTTTTTTAAGGTTATTTTAATGGTCTTCTTATTAATTTGCTAAGAATGGACGAAAATATAAATATAGAAGTAAGAAAGAAACAGTTGGAAAGTTTAGATCAGTATATTTCATCAGCCAAAGACAAAGTACAGTCAGTTCTGGACTGTTTAGGTTGGGACATTGAGAGTACCGTCAAGGTAATTTTTTTTAATCTAGTGAGTTAAGTTGTGTTAATATATTTTGGATAATTAGGAAGTGCCCATGGTTACTTGCAACATAAATCCAAGCCACCGAATTCATCCGACTTCTGTTTACAAACATCTTGAACTGTGTAGCCTGAAATCTGAAAATTATGATCCCAAGGAAGAATTTTTGTCAGAACCCATAAATGATAATGTTAGGTCAATAAAACTAGGTAAAGTTGGTGGTACTGTTGTTGTATATTTGTGTTAAATGGGTTTTTTTTGTTCCAGATCAACATAAGAAGATAGAAATTTTAACCAAAGCCCACAGAGAGGTGCCTTATTTTAAGTCAGGTTTGTGTTTGTTAATTATTTTTCTTGCCAGAGTAACATCTGACATTTTTTTCAGAGGGAGCATTTGATCCCAACAATTGCTTATTTATCACTATTAAACAAAGATATCCTTTTTTGATATCCTTTTTTTGATTGGGTGTGTTGAAAGGTGTGTTTTTGCTAAATCACTTAAATTGTAGTAATACTAAACATATTTGGTGATAGTTTTATTTGGGTTCTCTGGCTTTTCAAAATTTCAGTGTTTATTTAATATAATATAAGATTAAGATAAGATTATTAATTTTATTCTACCTTGTTTAAACATATGGCATTTGATGTATACATACATGATCTAATGCCTTTCTATCTGAAGCTTGTGAATTATAGAAGGGGGCTAGTGCACAATCACATAAAAAGGTGTCAAAAAAGCGTCTAGAGAATAGGTAGTACATTCTGGTAATATTAGGAGTGATTGAATTCTACTACCAATTAGAAAAGAAGTAAATAAATATGGCTATTAAACAGCTGCTGAAAAATGTCAAAACTTGCCGATTTTGTTTAATTTTAATATCATTTCTTAGTGTATTAATTCATATTTGTTATGAAAATATCATTTAGTAAAAATCTAAAAATGTTTTAGGTGGATTTTTTGTAATTTTTATACAGAATACCTGCCCTGCAATTGTTATTATGATATCTTGTGTCATTGATTGATCAAACGCTTACGCGCCCATACATGCCATTGACAAGTGATTTTCAATGGGAGAGAGAGAAAAAAAATAGTCTAAGCTGTTTTACTTTCTAGACGCATTTTGGTCAAATTTTTATATATGGCCAATATAGAGCCTGCACCATCTTTATTCTATAATCCGTGCTGAAGCTGTAAGGCTATATGATTTATAATTAGCAAAAATTGAGTAACCAAAGTGAAGATACTAGAGACCAAAATATTATGATTAAACTCAACATACTTTATACCAATGTCACTGGTTTAAGAACCTGTGTAAAGTACCTTAATATCAAAATTTTCTTTACCCCAAATTTCGATTTATTGTCAAAAATTGATTGGAATATCCGATTTTTTCTTAAGTGTTAAATTTTAGCTTAAAATTTTGACTTTCTTCAGAATTCATCTTTTTTTTTATCAAAAGTCGCCAAGTCCAATTTTCTTGGAAATTTATAGTTTTTTGCTAAATTTGTTTTTTATTAATTTCAGATTTTTCGGAAAGTTTTTATTTTTTTATTTTTTCATTTGTCTCGACGTTTTTTTTTTCTCAAAATTTCACTTTATATTGGGAATTTGACTTTATCTTCAACATCTTAAATTGTTTTAAGAATTCGTCTTTTAATTTTCTCAAAATTTATCTCTATCTGAAAATGGCATCTTTTTTTTAATTCAGCATTTTTCTGGAAATTAAATTCCCTTTCTTTTTATACAAAATTGGCAATTTTTCTGAAGATTAGACGCTTTATTTATAAATGATCCTTTGCTCCAAGTTTCTATTTGTTCTTAAATCTGACTTTCTATTGGAAAATCTCGGAATGTTGAATTTTATATTAAAATTTCATTTTTTTTTTAGATTTTGCAATTTTTTTTAAAATACTTCGAGAAATTTAATTTTTTATTTAAAGCACGGTCTTTTTTTGAATATTTGGAATTTTTTGAATGCGTTTTTGTTAATTTGTTAATTTTCTCCAAATTAGATTTTTTTAAATTTGGTCATTTTTTCCAAATTTGGATTTGTTTTCAAAATTTGACTTTCTATTTAAGAATCCGAATTTTTTCTCAAAATGTTAAATTTTGGTCCACAATTTGGACTATTTGTCAGATTTGTCTTGTCTTCTTTTTATTTGAATATTCCACATTTTTTTATTTCTCGAAATGTTGACTTTTGCCTAAATTTCTTTATTTTCTCGTAAAGAGGTCAATATTTTAGTAAAAGGGTAAATATTTAGAGAAAAATATCTTATTTTTGGAAATTTTGACAAGGAAAAATAATCATTGATACCATTTCATTCATCGATTTTACTTTTCCATAGGAATATATTTTTTTTTAAATGAAGATTAATTTTAAAATGTTGATGATGTGAAGGATTAGAAGTAAGTCAATTGATTTATATTTTTTATATTCAGTTAACTTATATTTGTGCTCTGCTGTTATATAAGGTTTCTAATATTGCAATATTTTCGCCGCGCCTCAAAGTTTGGGAACCACTGCCGTAAGGATTTATGTGCCAAGATTTTTGTGGAACAAAAATACTTTGACTTATAATAATTGGTGCAATAAAACCTACATTAAGGGATTATTAATATTACCTTATTTTAGTCAATTAACTGATTGATTTTTTATGGTAGTTGCCTGTAAGGTGTTTTCTTGGCTTTATTGATTCTTTGCATTATGACTGACATTGGTAAATGCATTATTGATTGTTAAAAATGTTGTGCTTGATTTGATTCTATTTTAATGCAAACTTGGATCAATAGAATTGAACATCTTAAAGATGGTCGACATTTAGTTGTGCCCCAAAGATCTGAAATTTATTGATGTTTTTGGAGTAAAATTTTTAAACAAAAATAATACTGTTTTAGCACGTAATTACTATCCTACGCTGCATTCTAAAGACTGTCCAATTTCAGTTTACTTTTTTAATTAAATTCGTTTTAATTGCATCCATAATAGTAATTTTTTAAATACTTTTTATAGCTTGGAATGGACAAGATCCAGATCCAAAAACTTCCGATAGATACACATCTATGTATTCAGCTGATGAAAAGTTAGCTCTTTACGATTACTGCGTTAAAAATACATCTGGACCAGAAGCACCACCAGAGTTTGTTACGTAAGTTCACTTCTTGCAACTATTTTGAATCTTGTTACTCATGACTGTTGTTGGATGTTTCCTAACATTTTCACTCACGTCAAATTTTTTCAAGTCACTTAATAGATTGTTAAATTACTGACCTTTAACATCCACGTCATTGGTTTGCTGAGTATGCTGCTTTAGGTCCATTATATCATAACACTTCAATTGTTTTTATATGCATTACAGATTGTGCCACGAAATTTCTGAAGAGGCTGATCATCCAATGACTGAAGAAGAGAGATTGGAGTATGAAAGAGATATGAAAAGAAGACGGATAAAATATAAAGCTGTCTACACAAATAACAAGAATTACAAAGAAATAATCAGCGAACTAATTCATAATCAAATGGAGCAATACGAAGAATGGTTGAAAGTGTCAAAGGAAACCTGCCTTAATTCCAAAAAATGCGAAGACTCGCACGAAAAAGATATCAAAAGTTCACACATCGGAAACGAACCCGAGTTCTGCGATCGGGAAAGAGATCAAAATGAACGACCCCATTCTTCCTTTAGTCGAACTAGCACACACTCGAATGACTCTAGGAGATTAAGAAGAAAAAACAGAAACGAACACCGACGATCAAAAAGCTGTGATAGAATGAAGTCGCCGGACATCGAAAGACGCCATGAACAACTCGCTATGGAGGATTACAGTAACAGTCGTCAAACTTCCGTGGAAAAAGAATCGATATGTAGTGGCAGCAGCTACCGTTTTAGGATGGAAAGATTTTCGGAAGATCAGTATCGCAAGTCAATTAGAAGAAGGCGCTCAGCTGATAGATTTTCCACAGAAGGACATTATTCGAGAGAGAGGAGACATTCTAAGGAAAGGGTTATGTCGGGAGAGCGAAAAGTAGAAAAACGTTCGAGGGAGAGAAAACGTTCAAGAGAAAGAAATCATTCGAAAGAAAGAGTTTCCAAAGAAAGGGTTTGTTCTAAAGAGAGGAAACATTCGAAGGAACGTAAGCTGTCTAAGGAACGAAGACGTTCAGAAGAACGTAGTTTTTACAAGAATCACGCGGAAGAATTCGTAGGGAGGAATCGTTATCGAAAGTACCATTCAAGAGAAAGACGATGAATTTTTGGTTGTTTGCTTTGTTCCTATTTCTATTACATTTGAAGTAGTATTTATAATATAAGTTTGATATTGTTTTTCATTTTCTACATTCTTGTTTTTGTGTTTTCTAACCCTAACCCACGAAAATATGAATGGATCCTGATTTGATAATTGTTATGTCCGTGAGGACTAATAACTAGGGATGTCGATTCCTTTTTAAAATAATCGATTTTTGGATCGATTTGAATTGTGAGCAAAAGTATCGGTTCCCTTATAAAATTGGGCGCTGAAAGATCGATTTCCGATTATTCGCCTTGTTGCTGAAATTTTTAAACATTTTTAATAAAAGAAAAATTAAATGATAATGATGATGATAGTTTGATTTTGAAAGTTTTTTCTTGGATTTTAAATACTAATATTTATATTTTAATTATTTATTCCCAATTAGAAAAATCCGATACATATTTATTTTCTGCTTTGTTTTTTATTTATGCATTTTTGGTTTTTTACGAAGATGTAGAAAGAGCATTCATTTATAAAAATATATTTAGAAATATGAAGTGTAAACTGGAAATTACCAGATTAAAGTGAACATTTCTACTTTATTTTCCAAATTTCGACTTTTTTTGAGTATATTTCATGGATAAAGTCGAAATTTGGGCTTTAATCTCGAAATTTCAACTTTTTTTCACGAAATTTCAAGATAAGTCGAAATTTCTTATTCTATGGTTAAGTTAGGCAGATGACATTTAAGCCCCACCAACCCTTAGAATATAAGACTATATTCTAAGCACCAACTCTTTTACAATTTAATGTTGACACTTAGCAGTAGCGTACGTTCAGTAAATACAATTTTTTATTACCAAAAATTTCGACTTTTTTCTCGACATTTCAAGGTTAAAGTAGAATTTTCGTGAAAAGATTTGAAATTTCGAGTTCAAAGTCCACATGTTACAAAAGCGTAGAAAGGCATTGATTAAAACAAATTGTATTTTGAAATTTCGACATTTTACAAAGGCGAGATTTCAACTTTTTTCTCGAAATTTCGATTTTATTCGAAATTTCGACTTTAATGTCAAAATTTCGGATTTAAACTCGAAATTTCGGCTTTAAACGCGAAATTTCGACTTCACATTCAAAATTTCGACTTTTTTCTCGAAAATTCGACTTTTTTCTTAAAATTTCTACTTTTTTTCCTAAAATTCCGACATTAATCGCGAAATTTCTACTTAAATCTCGGAATTTCGACTTTGATATTGAAAATTCGTCTTTTTTTTTTAAATTTCTACTTTTTTCCTAAAATTCCGACATTTTTCTTCGAAATTTCGACTTTAATCTCGGAATTTCGACTTTGATATCGAAAATTCGACTTTTTTCCTAAAATTCCGATATTAATCTCGAAATTTTGACTTTAATCTCAAAATTTCGACTTTGATATCAAATTTTTTCTTGAAATTTCGATAAGCACACTCTATGGTTAAATTAGGCAAACGATAGTTACGTCCCACCAAACCTCTTTCCCAACAATCTTGACAATTGGTAGTTGCTGCCATTTTTAATTAGCAAATTTTGGTTTTTTTTTCGAAATTTTGAAATTAAAGTTGAAATTTCGAGAAATTTCGAGTTTTAAATCGAAATTCCATGATTAAAATCAAACCTTCCAGAAAAAGTCGGAATTTAAGAAAATATTCGAAATTTGAGAAAAAGTCGAAATTCGTAGAAAAAAAGTCGAAATTTTGAATTTAAAGTCGAAATTCGAGAAAAATGTCGAAATTTTGATATCAAGGTCAAAATTGCGAGAAAAAAGTCGATTTTTGAGAAAAATGTCGAAAATTGAGAAAAAAAAGTCGAGCTTTTCAGATTAAGGTCGAAATTTCTATAAAAAAGTCGAAATTTGAGAAAAACGTCGAAATTTCGAGAAAAAGTCGAAATTTGATAAAAAATGGAGATTTCGAAAAAAAAAGTCGAAATTTTGAGAAAAAAGTCGAAATTTCGATATTAAGGTCAAAATTTCAATAAAAAATTCGAAATTTTGAGAAAAAAAAGTCTAAATTTGAGAAAAAAGTCGAAATTTTGAGAAAAAAGTCGTAATTTCGAACTTAAAATCGAAGTTTGGAAAATTTTTTGGAAGATTTCTAAAACTGCCATTTTTTTAAATCGATATCCTTTCTACGCCTTTGTAATATTTAAAAAAAGTTGAAATTTTCAGAACAAAGTCGAAATAATTTTCATAAAAAAGTCGAATTTTGAGAGAAAAGTCGAAATTTTGAGAAAAAAGTCGAAATGTTGAGATGTCGGAATTTCAAGAAAAATGTGGAAATTTCGATATTTGTGTCAAAATTTCGAGAAAAAAGTCGAAATTTGACAAAAACGTCGAAATTTCGAGAAAAAAGTCGAAATTTGAGAAAAAAGTCGAGATTTCGAGAAAAAAGTCGATATCCTTTCTACGCCTTTGTAACATTTAAAAAAAAGTTGAAATTTTCAGAACAAAGTTGAAATAATTTCCAGAAAAAAGTGGAATTTTGAGAAAAAAGTCGAAATTTAAGAAAAAAGCCGAAATTTTGAGAAAAAAAATCAAAATGTCGAGTTTAAAACTCGAAATTTCGAAAAAAAGTCGAAATTTGAGAAAAGCGTCGAAATATTAAGAAAAAAGTCAAAATTTCGAAATATTTTGAGAAAAAAGTCGAGATTTCGAGAAAAAATTCGAAATTTCGAGAAAAAAAATCGAAATTTGCGAGAAAAGACGAAATTTCGAGAAAAAAGGTCGAAATTTCGATATTGAGGTCAAAAGTGAGTTCAAAGTCGAAATTTCGATATTAAGGCCAAAATTTCGAGAAAAAAGTCGAAATTTGAGAAACAAAAAACGAAGATTTGAGAAAATTCGATATTTTTCCAGAAAAAATCTAAATTTGAGAAAAAAGCTAACATTTTGAGAAAAAAGTCGAAATTTTGAGAAAAAAAAGTCGAAATTTTGAGAAAAAAAGTCGAAATCTGAGAAAAAGGTTGATATTTCAAGAAAAAAGTCGAAATTTCGAACTCAAAATCGAAATTTGAGAAAAAAGTCGAAATTTCTAAAAATAAAATTTTTTTAACGATTTCCTTTCTGCGCCTTTGTAACATTTCGAAAAAGTTCAAATTTTCAGAAAAAAGTCGAAATGTCCAGAAAAAAAAAGAAATCTAAGAAAAAAGTCAAAGCTTGAAAGAAAAGTCGAAGTTTGAGAAAAAAGTCGAAATTTTTAAAATAATTTTTTTTTTAAATCGATGTCCTTTCTACGCCTTGGTAATATTTCGTTAAATTTCGATTTAAAAATTGAAATTTCTACTTTTTTCTAGCAATTTCGACTCTTAAATTCCAAATTTCGACTTTTTTTTCGAAATTTTGGTATTAAAGTCGAAATTGTGACTTTAATCTTGGGATTTAAAGGAGAAAAAATCAACATTCCGTGAAAATTTTTTTTCAAATTGATGTCCTTTCTACGCTCTTGTAATTTTTACTTCAAAAAAAGTAAAACTTTTTTCAAGTTTTGTAGTGTATTTATTAACACGCGTGTAACGTTTTCAACCACTAAATAAAAGTTTTTAAGACCGGTAACAGGTAATAAAATAACGTAGAGTAATTTTTGTGAATATATGGTAATTTTAACTGCGTATGTCCGGAATTTTACCTTCAAATATATGGCAACCCTGCACTACAGTTATCTTTCCTATTCATTCAACGACATAATGAATGAAAAGAAATGCCATCTTTTGGCTTATTAACGCAGCTATTACTAGTAGATGGAAGTGGATAATAACATAATGACATAAATGGACTTACATAAAAAATAAAAAAAAAATTTGTTATTAAATTTACAGTGATCTGCATCCAAGGTAAATTGATCCGATTCTTAGAATTTTTGAATCGTTCATTAGATCGATCTTATATTTGAGATCGACCTTGAGACTTGAAAAAATCGATTTTTCGATTAATCGATCTCATCTCACATCCCTACTAATAAGATACGTTTTATTTTAAAAAAGAACACTTGAAGGGGAAAGTAAATTCCTTTTTATTATTCGTTTCCAATGTAAACAACCATGTAACAACTTCCTGTATACTTTTTATTTTCCAAGCAAGAGTGATATTTAAATCATAGAATATAATAATAGTACTCAATAGTTTTTTAGAAAATCACTGAAATGCTGTATGTTAACTACAATGAAATTAGAATACCTCTGGCGGTCGGTTGTAAAGGCCGCAAGATCGCGCTCTCCTTTTCGTACTGTTTTCTATTTAATTTCTGTATTGTGCTACTATTGCTACATCATAGGCATAGCTGTAGATTCTGAGTTTTTCGTTAAAAGTATACTAATTTCCTTTGCGTCTGTACTTTGCGATTCTTTGTCACTAGATCACTAGACTAAATCCATTTCATGATTAAGGCGATCAACTGAAAATACAGAATATTTGGTAGCACCACATTGAAATAAAGAGTGGTAAAAAATATTTTATTGCTTACTTGTTACATCAATTTTATTATGTTCTGTTTCTTAAACAAAAATCAACAAAAATAATATATTTAACAAGAAAATGTTTTGTAAGAGTTGAGTTATTAATACTAGTATTTGGTGATATTTAAACGTTTTCTTAACGCAAGTAAATTTATATTAAAATCTGTCTGAGGGCAGGGCTCTGTTTAAGTAAATAAGAACCACCCTGTTTTTATAACTTAAAGTTAATGGGGTACGCTCAAAATGTGCAATTAAGTCTTCTAGTGTTCGGAATTGTAGTTCTTCATTTTCGGATAGACATATCATGTTGTTCGTCAACTTTTTGATCTGCACTGCAAAATATTTTAATTCATGTTTTATTACCAAAGTTGTTAATGAATGTCTGCTTTTTCTAAAAACAAAAGCGCCTTCTGATAAATCCTGTAAAAGCGCTATTGCTCCTTTCTGGTCCGTATTCCGGTAAAACGCTTCGTTGTTCAAATTAACTGAAAAAAAGCATATTAGAAAATATTGCTTTATCAAGAACATTTCAGTTGTTATTCAGCCAGATGTACACTTCATTGTTGTGGTAGTGGAGTTACTGAAAATTTTTCGTATATTTAAAAAGCAAAGTTAGTTGATGATGGCGGAAAAAGGCGAAATGTCGAATCGAAAGTATTGCTAGAGCAGCGTCTACCAACTTTTTTTATCATGACTCGATTGTTTTTATGCTTGCTCTTCGTGACCCACTAAAAGATTTTTTAACTGCATCTTAAAACTTGGTTTTTCTTCTCAAAATTTCAACCATATATTAAGGTTAAAAATCAATCGTATTTTTCTTCTAAAGTTTTTTATTTTCTGAAAATTTCGACTTTGGTCCCAAAATTTTACCTCTAAATCCCGAATGGAAGTTTCTGACATATTTGCTTTTAATCGTGAAATTGTTTTTTTTTTTCATCAAAGTTTCTTTTAAAATTTCGATACTTAATGTAATGAACGTAATGAAAATATGACATTTATTTTTACTATTAAAATTTAATGCAATCAGAAGAAAATAAAAAAAACGATTTTTTTGCAAATATCTTCAAAAATTGTCGAAATTTTTAAAATTTTAAAATATGACGTTGCGTGGTTTCTGGGTAGCCTGCATAGATATAGATGTTGTGAAACTTACGCTCTACGTTAGCATTACAAGTTGCTTCAATTTGCGAGATTCTCGGGATATTGTAAGGAGGAGCAGGTAACGTGTTTTGGTTATTTGCTTCTTTTGTCTTTGCTATAGTTCCAGTTTGTTTCGCTTCCATTTTGAACTCTCTGTCACGTAATTCCTTTTTAAGTTTTTCGGCCATCATTGCTATTTTTTCTTCGAATGTTACTGCTGAAGTCTCCGCTCTAAATTGCGATGAAGTTGATGCATTAACAACTTCTGGAAGCACTGAAATTTAATTCGTATTAATCAAAAGACAAATTACTTATGTGCAGGGGCGCCCTTAGCCATTGCGAGGCTCGGGGCCGGTAGATCTTTCCGAGGTTCTTGTGTTTATGGAATTAGTTTAAACAAAGGCGTAGCTAGAATAGAGCAGGGTAGGGTGCTTCCCCCCTCTGGATAATGAAGTTAAACGAATATTTATATTCAACTTAGAAGACTTACTCTAAAAAATTTCCATTCGACAAAATTCGTCCTTCTTTAAGTTATTGATATTTTCTCGAAATTTAATTGGTATTAATCAAAAGACAAATTACTTATGTGCAGGGGCGCCCTTAGCCATTGCGAGGCTCCGGGCGGGTAGATCTTTCCGAGGCCCTTGTGTTTATGGAATTAGTTTAAACATAGGCGTAGCTAGAATAGAGCAGGGTAGGGCGCTTGCCCCTCCCCCCCTGGATAATGCAGTTAAACGAATATTTATATTCAACTGAGAAGACTTACTTTAAAAAATTTCCATTCGACAAAATTCGTCGTCCTTTAAGCTATTGACATTTTCTCGAAATTTAATTGGTATTAATCAAAAGACAAATTACTTATGTGCAGGGGCGCCCTTAGCCATTGCGAGGCTCCGGGGGGGTAGATCTTTCCGAGGCCCTTGTGTTTATGCAATTAGTTTAAACATAGCCGTAGTTAGAATAGAGCAGGGTAGGGCGCTTGCCACCCCCCCTGGATAATGCAGTTAAACGAATATTTATATTCAACTGAGAAGACTTACTCTAAAAAATTTCCATTCGACAAAATTCGTCCTTCTTTAAGCTATTGACATTTTCTCGAAATTTCAACTTATTTCTCAAAATGCATCTTTTTTTTATAAATTTCTTTCGAAATTTCAATTTTATTCCTAAAATTCAAATTCTTTCATCAGAGTCCGACTTTAGTCAAAATTTCGAATTTTTATGTCAAAATTCATAGTTTCATTTTTCGAAATTCTATCATTTCTCAAAATTTGTTTTTTTCGGAAACTTCGGCTTTTCTTTAAATTTGATTTTCTAAAAATGTTGCCTTGTTTATCAAAATTTAACTTTTTCCCCAAAATTTGATCGATTTTTTTGATAAAAATATTTATCTGGAAATTTTTATAATGACTTTTATAGGAAATTTGTAAAAAGACAAAAATTCCGAGAAAATTTTCCCTGGAATGGTTTATTAACTAAAATACAACTTGTTTCTCAAAACCTTGATGTTTTTATCAATACTAGACATTTGCTAATTTGTCTTTTTTTCAAAATTTCCACAAAATCTGACTGTCTCTGAAAAATTTCGAGTGTTTACTAAATTTCGACTTTTTTCTTAAAATTTCGATCTTTTTTTTCCAAGGGAAAAAACAAAATTTGCGGAAAAAGAAACGAATTTAAAAAATCGAAACTTGGATATTTCACTCAAAATCCATCCTTTTTCGCAATATTGAAATTTATCCTATAATCCCATTCTGTATGTTCCAGGAAATTTAAATATTTTTCCTGGAAATTCGTATCTTTCTTAAAATGTTGACATTTTTTCAAGATTCGTTTTTTTCATAAACGGCTATTCTCAAAATTGTACTTTTTCTTAAAGTTTGAATGATTTCTGGAAAATTTCGATCTTTAATACTTTATTTGGCAAATTTTCTAGAAATGTCGACTATTTTTATTAACATCAGGATTTCTGAAAATTTTCATCTTCTGGAATCTGATTTTTCAGACATTTTGACAGGTTTCTTAAAATTTGCCTTTTTTTCGATATTTTTATATAAAAATTTGATATTCAGCTTTACTAAAAATTTTAAATTTTTCTCTTAAAATTAGTTTAAATTCATCCTTTTCGAAATTCCAACTTTATTCCCAGAATTCTACTTTTTGGACTCTTCTTTCGAAAATCATTTTTTCTATCCAAATTCTCCCACTTTTTTAAATATTTGTTTTCTTTTTAAATTGTAACTTTTTAAATTTGACAATTTCAACTTCATATTTCGCCTCATTTTTGAAATTTTGACTTTTATTTCAAAATGCGATGTTTTAATTTCTGGAACTTTCTGGACTATTTTCTCGAAACTGGCTTTGCCTTTGAATTTCAGTTTTCTTGAAATGCATATTATCGAAAATTAAAAATGTAAAAAAAAACATTTTTGAGTAATTTCGGGAAAAAGATTTGCTGTACATTCATTTTCTTTATTGAAATTTAAATATTTTGTCAAAATTAGAATAAAAAAGTTAAAATTTCGAGAAAAGTGTTTTTGGAAATGGCGAATTTTTTCACAATATTTGATTTTTGAGAATATTTTCAGCATTTTTCGAATTCTTCCGAAAGGTTGGGTTTTTATTAAATTTCGGTTTTCTAAAAAACCCTTTTTCAAAATAAGGTTTTTTCTCAAAATTCGTCGCTTTCGAAATTACGACTTTATTCTACTTTTTCATCTCAAAATTGAACTTTCATTTATTTAGAATTCGGTTTTTTCTGAATTTGTTTTTTAATTTAAATTTCCGAAATTTTCATGTTTCTCAATATTTGTCTTATTCTGGAAATTTTGACTCTTACTTCAAATAGGGATGTTTTATGCTTCTGAAAATCTCCACTTACAGTGAAAAATTTTTCTGAAAGTTCTAACTTTTTCTGCAAATTATGTCTTCTTTTCACAAAACTCTACCTTTAAAAATATATTTTTTTTTGAATTTTCAACAATTTTTGAAATTTTTCGAAAGGTTAGGATTTTATTTTAAACACGATTTTCTAACCATTCCAACTTTTTACCAAAATTCGTTTTTTCCTTGAAATTTGTCTGTCTCAAAATTAAACTTTTGGTAGAAAATGTTCACTTTTCTTCAAGATATTTCAACCTTTTTTTCGACATTTCGACGGTATTTTTCAAAAATCGTTTTATTTCGAAATATTCGAAATTTCGATAGTTTTCAAAGTTTTCCGAAAGGTTCGGTTTTTATTTTATATTCAGTTTTCGCAGAGTTCGGCTTTATTTTCAAATTTTAAAATTAATCTGAAAATTCGATTCTTCAGTTCATGTAGTTACATGAAAATATACATATACTCAACCGGAACGTTTTTCGGTTTTATTTTCTTATCAATTTTACAAAATAATTCTTGCCCCTCCCTGAACGAAATCCTACCTACGCGCATGAGTTTTAACAATGATGCTTGACGAGAAATGCAAAGTCATAAATAAATTTAGACTTTTAAAATTGTTTATTGGAAATTAAGAAAAATTAATAAACACAAAGATAACAAATTATTAATTAATGTCTTAAAAGAATCGGAGATTTAGAAATGATGACGGCCGCTCTAATATAAAAGTATAGCTCCACGTCAGTTGACAGGTGAAATGAAACACGGGAATTCCCCGAATCGTAAACACGAAGGAAATTTAGGTTTTGTTTAGCTTTTGCAGTTGGCAGCACTTGTGCCACTGGTACGAAATTTCGTCAATGTGAAAAAAAAGGAAAAAAACATTCATTGGAGCGAATGAGACAGATATCCGCGCCATAACTACCACGCAAGAGAGCAGCAAGTCGAGTTTTACAACACGCGGCGTAAGGCGCGAAATTCAAATGCACATTAAAATTCGCACTATTGCGCGAGTGCGCGAGGCCCCCTGCAAGAGCGAGGCCCGGGGCGGTTGCGCTGCTTGCCACCCCCAAAGGCCGCCCCTGCTTATGTGCCAATCTAATGTTTCGCTCACGAAATTTCGATTGAGCTTCAGGTTTAAGCTCTGAATATTTTCAGAGCCTAAAGCTCTCAATTTTGAATAAACAATTTTCAAAAAAAATACCAACATTATGGGATAATTCTAAAAGTTTACTTTCATTTCGAAATGTTTATTTTAAATTGGGTACTTCACTTTCTCTTAAACTTTTGTAAATTTTGTTTTTCGAACATTAACTGTATTTAAGAAAAACTAACAATTTGTAAAAACAAATTCAAGTCTGAAGATGAAATTTCCTGAAAAGTTGTAAAAGAAAGTTCACAAGCTTATTTTGTTTTAAAAATTCTATAAGTTAAAATTCGAAATTTTTACAAAAACTTGAATTACGTTTAGTATTTTCCTGACACGATACACATCCTTTTTTGAAAACATATCCAAAACAAAAACTCGAATGTTTCGAATTTCTCATTAGACTTTAACTTCTAAATTCGACATTTCGAAACGCAGACATTTTTAAAAGCCCCATCAAACAAATATTCTAATATTAATTTAGGATCTATCAGCTACTTTTTGTGTTATTCTATAAAAAGTAGGGGAAAGGGGGAATGATGAAGGGATAGTTCAAATATCACGAAGGAATGTTGCACTAAGCTTTTTTCTTTAATTATTCACAATTTACTTTCTTTAAAAACAACTTTATTAAATATTTTTGTAAGTATCTTATTTAAGAGCAAAAATAAAATACTACCTTTTCAGCTTTACCTGAGGTTAGTGGAGCAATGGCGAACCAGCCCAAATTATCAGTTATTACCATTCAATTACCACAGAAATCATATTGGTACGGGCTTATCGGTTCGATTGATTACACTTATCGAATAAGACTCACTTTATTACTAAACTCAACTTGGATCACCACAATTGACAATTAACTCACTTATTATTGACTTCTACTCTAAATCCTATGTCATCTATTTACATTGTGTTACACTGCCTCTCCCTTAGGAATGATCGTCCCGATCAGTACCAATCAGTCACTTCGCCACTATATTTGCATAGTCTGTTCAGGTCTACCACTTTCATTTTACTCCTGGAACTACGCTGGATCCTGTATACCAAGTCGTTGATCCTCTTCAGCACTTTGTACGGCCCTTCCCAAGATGGCGTAAACTTTGGCGAAACTCCTTTCCTTCGCTGAGGGTTGTATATCCATACCAATTCGCCCTCACTGAAACCACCATGATTGGCATTCACGTCATACCTGGCCTTTATCCGGTCCGTCGCCAAGTTAATCTTCGTCCGCACCAGGGCATGCGTCTCCAATATCGCTTCCCTCAAGTCATCTACGAAACCGATCGTTTCCCTGGGGATCTCCCTTGGTGATCCAAACACCAAGTCACACGGAAGCCGCAGTTCCCTCCCGAAGATCACTTTTGCCGGAGTCTGACTTGTAGTTTCATGAGTTGCCGCGCGATAGGCCATCAGAAACAGTGGTAGATGTCGGTCCCAGTCGGTCTGATGCTTGGAAACGACCTTCGAAAGATGTTCCTCTAAGGTCCTGTTAAATCTCTCCACCATTCCGTCAGACTGTGGATGAAGAGGTATTGTTCGAGTTTTTCTTATTCCAAGAAGACGACACACCTCTTAGAAAACACCCGATTCAAAGTTCCTTCCCTGGTCTGAGTGTAGTTCCAAGGGAACACCAAATCGACAGATGAAGTTGTCCACAAGAATCCTTGCGACTGTGGTAGCTTCTTGGTTTGGGATGGCGTAAGCTTCAGGCCATTTACTGAAATAGTCCATGGCCACCAGGATGTACTTGTTTCCATCGTCTGAAGCTGGGAATGGCCCTGCTACATCGATTGCAATTCTTCACTTCTAGATGTTACGTGCGTTATCGGTTCGAATTGATTACTCGTGATGGATTATATCACTTTATTACCAATTTAACTCGGCAACACTTCAACTGAACAGTAACTCACTACTTATTTACTAATTGCTAACCCACTAACTACACTGACTTCTAACTGACTCTTGACATGTGACACTACTGCCTTTATTACTACTACTTTTATGGGGAGTTTCGTGCCTGCCACAGTAACCTTGACTCCTGGGTCTCTTATTCCTTCTATAAAAATTCTAGCTGCGTAAAGTTCCACAAATTCAGTTGGTGCTGTTGGATAGACGGCATGAGCCAGTCTTTTTACGTCAGCCTCGAATTCTTGCAGCGTTTCATCACTTTTCTGCTTCCTTACTAGTAGTTGCGACTGGACGACTTCTGGCAAATAATGGTCTCCAAATCTCAGCTCTAAAGCCCTAACTAAATCTTCATAGCTAGCTAGTTCGTGTTCAGACAGAGCTCGAAGTAGTTCCAGAGCTTTTCCGCGCAGGCATACCACCAATGACGTCGCCTTTTCGCCTTGCGTCCACCGATTGGTCCTGGCCAGCAGCTTCGAACTGTATTCTGTAGGCCTGGAAGGATGTTTTCCCATCATAGGTCGGAGGTTTCACTTTTTGGGAAGAAATAGCGGGTACACTTTCAAATTCATCTTTTGTAGTTTGTCCACTTAACAACTTCTTCATGGTCTTTTGGATGTTCCTGATCTTTTTTTTGTGTTACTTTGTCCAAATCAAGAAGCTTGTTATTAAATTCTTTTTTTACTTCTCCAATTTCTTCCCTGACTTCGCTCATCTCTCCTTTCATTCTCGCAATTTCTCCTTTAACTTCGCCAATCTCTTCTTGCATTTCCTCTTTTATTCCTGTAATTTGTTCTTTCACTTCTTCTTCCATTTTTTCAGTTATATTTGTTAATAGACTATGCAATTCTTGTTTGTCTGCATTCCTTCTCTGTTCTTCTTGTCGTCTTCGTTCTTCTTCCTGTTCTTTTTCTTGTCGTCTTCGTTCTTCTTCCTGTTTTTTTTCTTGTCGTCTTCGTTCTTCCTCCTGTTCTTTTTCTTGTCGTCTTCGTTCTTCCTCCTGTTCTTTTTCTTGTCGTCTTCGTTCTTCGTCTTGTCGCCTTCGTTCTCTTTCCTGTTCTTTTTCTTGTCGTCTTCGTTCTTCGTCTTGTCGTCTTCGTTCTTCCTCCTGTTCTTTTTCTTGTCGTCTTCGTTCTTCGTCTTGTCGTCTTCGTTCTTCCTCCTGTTCTTTTTCTTGTCGTCTTTCTTCTGCTTGGTCTTTAAACATTGCTAACAACGCTTACATTTGTTGTTCCATTTTGACCGATTTTAATCTTGTATCCATAAAGCGTAGGAGAATGTTCAAGATTTTACTTGACGCGCCTCGTATAAACTATTTAACAGTTTAAAACGTCCGAGATAAAGTCAAGTACGGCACCTGGCACGAATTTTTTTTGAGTAATAAAGCACAATCCACGAATAATCCCGCTTCTGACACCAGATGTTACGGGCTTATCGGTTCGATTGATTACACTTATCGAATAAGACCCACTTTATTACTGAACTCAATTTGGATCACCACAATTGACAATTAACTCACTTATTATTGACTTCTACTCTAAATCCTATTTCATCTATTTACATTGCGTTACACTATTGTCACTCTACCGATGGTGATGATCATCTGAACATTTCGTGTGCTCAATTTTTACATGATTAACACAACCTAATCTTTAAATGGGGGGCTTTCAGATTTTTCGTTAAAAAAATACAAAAATTTTCATTACTACATTTTTGGACTCTTGTTTTTTATTATTTACATTGTAATAACAATTCTGAATAACTTGGAAACCTTTTAAAACTTTTTACGCTCTCATTGTGTAATGCCGAGTGTTCGAGATTGCTCCAACCACGGATTATAGGAGGATAGTGCACGAACGTAGAAAACGGTGTCGAAAAAACGTCTAGAGAGTAGGTAATACGTTCTCGTAATATCGGAAGTGATGGATTTCTACTACCAATGAGGAGCGAAGTGACTATTAAACAGCTTTTGGGAGAGAAAGAGAAAAGAAATAGTTGCAGCTACTCCACTTTCTAGACACATTTCGGTCAATATGGGGCGTGCGCTATCCTTATCCTATAATCCGTGGCCCCAACTCAGGCTGTTCGCAATTACCTTTAACAACTGTTTAATAGGCCATATTTATTTACTTTGTTCCTCATTGGATAACAGAAATTCATGACTCCTGATACCGCGAGAACATACTACTTACTCTCTAGACACTTTTTCGACACCGTTTTCCGTACTCGTGCACTATCCTTCCTCAGTGGCGACTCGTAGCCAAAACCAATGGGGGTGCTGCTTGGAGTTTTAAAATTTTTAAGATTTCGACTAGAAATTTCGACATTTTCAAAACGTTACTTTTCGAAAATTTTGAATTTCTTTGAAAATTTGACAATGAAATCTTTTGATAATGTCGCGTTTCCTTGAAAGGTTGGATTTTTTCCAAATTTCTACTGTATTGCAAAATTTAGATTTTTTCTTGTAAACGTTACTTTTCGAAAATTTCGAATTTCTTTGAAAACTTGACAATAAAACTTTTGATAATGTCGCGTTTCTTGAAAGGTTGGATTTTTTTCCAAATTTCTACTGTGTTGCAAAATTTAGGATTTTTTCTTGTAATCTCGGACTTTATTTTAATTTTAAGTATTGATTTTTCTGAAAAACTGTGAACACTCTTTTAAAAATGTCCATATTTTCGTAAATATTTAGACTTTTCGGTGTTCTATCTTTTTTTTGTAATTTTTTTTTGAAAATTAATTTAATTTTCACCATTTGAAAATTCTTACTTTTTCTGCAAATGTAAATTTTTTCAAAACTAGACTTTGACCTTTTAAATTTTCGACTTTTTTCTAAATTTCATCTTTGTTTATAATTTTTTTTTGGAACATCATAATTTCTTTATTGAAAATTTCGATTCTCAATAACTTCGACTGGTTTTTATTTAAATGCCAACTCTTCTTCAAAATGTCGACTTTTTTTTGGAAAGTCTCGATTAGTTTTTGATTTTTTTTGTTGAAAATTTCGCTGCTTCTTAATTTTGGTAATTCTTTCAAAATTTCGACTTTTTTGAAAATTTATGAAATGTTTGACATTTTTTCAAAATTTTTTTGACCTAAAATTTCAACTTCTTAAAATAATGTTCCACTTTGATTCAAAAACTTGGCTGCCAAAAATTTAAACTTTTTCCAAAATTTTAACTTCTCAATATTTCGAATTTTGAAAACCTCGATCTAGCTGATAATTTTCACTTGTTTTCAATTGTCCGGTTTCAAAAATTTTGGTTTATATTAAAAAGTTGAGTGCAAATTTCCCAACTATTTAAAATTTAAACTTTCGAATTATTTCGTAAATTCAATAAAAATTCTTAAATCTTTTGCAAATTTTCACATTTTTTTAATTTCGACTATAAAATTTCGACTCTCTTTATAAAAATTTCTTCTTTTGCAAAATTTTCACTTATTTTGGAAATTTGATAGATTTGGAAATTTTTACTTTGTCAACAAATTTCGACTTTCGTTATTGAAAATTTTAACCTTTTCTTAAATCTGCACTTTTTGGACATTTTCGACTTTTTATTTCAATTCCCACTTTGTTGAAAATTCCAGTCTTTTTCAAATTTTTCAAAATTTTGCTTATTTTCCAAAATTTAAAATATTTGGAAAACTTAAAAATTTTGACTATTATTATTTCAACTACTTTTAAAATTTTGACATTTTTTACTAATTATCGATCCTTAATTTGAAAATTATAATTTTTTTTTAAGTCGGACATTTCTTAAAATGTTTTATTGAAATTTTTGACTAATATTTCGTAAAATTTCGACTCCTATTCAGAACTTCGAATTTATTTCAAAATTTCGACTCTTTTTGAAAACCTGACTTTTTTTTTTGAAAAGTTCAAACTTTTATATAAATTTTATTTATACATTTTTTTAAACAATTTCAATTTTCGATTCGAGATTCTTTTTAAACTTGAACTATAAAAAATTACTACTTTTTCAAAATTTTACCTTTTCAAAATTTCAACTTCTTTGATAATTACGAATTTTTGGATAATTTTGAGTTTTCGGTGTTCTGTCTTTTTTTTGTAATTTTTTTTGAAAATTAATTATTAAATTTTTTTTTAATTTTTACCATTTGAAAATTCTTACTTTTTCTAAAAATGTAAATTTTTTCAAAACTGAACTTTGACTTTTTAAATTTTCGACTTTTTTCTAAATTTCATCTTTGTTTATAATTTTTTTTGGAACATCATAATTTTTTTATTGAAAATTTCGATTCTCAATAACTTCGACTGGTTTTTATTTAAATGCCAACTCTTTTTCAAAATGTCGACTTTTTTTTGGAAAGTCTCGATTAGCTTTTGATTTTTTTTGTTGAAAATTTCGCTGCTTCTTAATTTTGGTAATTCTTTCAAAATTTCGACTTTTTTGAAAATTTATGAGATTTTTTTCAAAATTTTTTTGACCTAAAATTTCAACTTCTTAAAATAATGTTCCACTTTGATTCAAAAACTTGGCTGCCAAAAATTTAAACGTTTTCCAAAATTTTAACTTCTCAATATTTTGAATTTTGAAAACCTCGATATATCTGATAATTTTCACTTGCTTTCAATTGTCCGGTTTCGAAAATTTTGGTTTATATTGAAAAGTTGAGAGCAAATTTCCCAACTATTCAAAATTTAAACTTTCGAATTATTTTCAATAAAAATTCTTAAATCTTTTGCAAATTTTCACATTTTTTTAATTTCGACTATAAAATTTCGACTCTCTTTATAAAAATTTCTTCTTTTGCAAAATTTTCACTTATTTTGGAAATTTGAAAGATTTGGAGATTTTTACTTTGTCAACAAATTTCGACTTTCTTTATTGAAAATTTTAATCTTTTCCTAAATCTGCACTTTTTGGACATTTTCGACTTTTTATTTCAATTCCCACCTTGTTGAAAATTCAGGTCTTTTTCAAATATTCAAATTTTTCAAAATTTTGGTCATTTTCCAAAATTTAAAATATTTGGAAAACTTAAAAATTTTGACTATTATTATTTCAACTATTTTTAAAATTATGACATTTTTTACTAATTGTCGATCCTTAAGTTGAAAATTATAATTTTTTTTAAGTCGGACATTTCTTAAAACCTTTTATTGAAATTTTCGACTAATAGTTCGTAAAATTTCGACTCCTATTCAAAACTTCGAATTTATTTCAAAATTTCGACTCTTTTTGAAAACCTGACTTTTTTTTTTGAAAAGTTAAAATTTTTTTACAAATTTTATTTATACATTTTTTTAAATAATTTCAATTTTCGACTCGAAATTCTTTTTAAACTGGAACTATAAAAAATTACGACTTTTTTCAAAATTTTACCTTTTCAAAATTTCAACTTCTTTGATAATTACGAATTTTTGGATAATTTTGAGTTTCCTTTAATATTCAAAAAATCTAGCTTCTTTGAAGATGCAATTAAAATCTCTGCAATTTATTTGAAATGTCGATAATTTTCCAAAAATTCGTCTTTTATTCACATTCCCAAAATTATTGAAAATGTCGATCATTTGCAAAATTGAATTTTTTTTTCAAAATCCTTATTTTCTTATAAAAATTTGGCTTTCTATGAAAATATCAAATTTTTTAAAATTTGATTTTTTCTAAAAAAACTCGACTTTTCCGATAACTTTAACTTTACTTCCTAAAAGTGGTAATGTTTTTCTTTTTAAATTTACATTTCTTTGAGAAAAATTTCGAAATAATCCTCGAATTTAAAAAATTAATATCAAAAATTTCTGCTTTTCAAACTGTGCAAAGTTTTGAAACAAATTTTTAACAAAAACTTGCATTTTATGTACAAATAAATTGCCAAAATTTGAATTTTAATCACAAAAAGTTGGCTTCAAGCTGGAATATTTGATTTTTGAAATTTCTCCGGAACTTCAAAATTACTAGAAAAAAATTAAATTAGAGCGAGTAAATTGTTAATGAATTTTTTTCAACATTTTAATTCATTTTAATTTCGAAATTTTGAGACTTCTAGAAATGTTGACTCTTTTTCTCAAAAATTTTAATAATTCCCACTTTAAAAGTCGAAATTATAAAAATACTTTTGACAATTAATTTATTTCAAAAAAACGTTTTTTTTTCTTTAATTCCGAAAATGTTATTTTTTTTGAAAAATGTTCACAAATAAGAAATTTCAATTTTTTCTAGAAATATGTATTGCTTTCTCTTGAAATTTTAAGTTTAATCTTTAAATTTCGATCTCTTTTTTATCGAAATTTGAATTTTAAATTCGAACTTGAAAATTTCAAGAGTAAATTTAACATTTCTAGAAAAATTGGAAATTCCGATTCAGAATTTTCTTTGGTCCTACAGTAGTAGTAATTCTTTAGAGAAATATTAAATTGTAAAAAAGGTTGAAACTTTACAAGGCTCATTTTTTCTTGAAATTTCAATATTTTTCCCAAAGTTTTTTTATTTTTATGCAGATTTGAAGTTAATTTTCCCTAAATTTATATTTAATAATTTTCAGTTTCTTATCAAAAGTACAAAATAAAATGAACTTTAAAATATTAAAATTTTGTTAAAAAACTTTTAAATTTCCAAAACATATTAGAGAGAAATGAAAATTTCTACAAGAAAAAATATTTTAGAGACAAAATCTCCGGAAAAAGTCAAAATTTCTAAACAAATTCTTTGTATAAAATGTTTAGAGGAAAACACAAATTTCGTAGGAAAAAAAAGCAATATTTCTTAGAGAAAATATCGAAATTTAAAAAAAATTATATATCATTACAAAAATTAGGGTTTAGGGTTTTTTCCAAACATTTTTTGTCAAAACAACAAAATAAAATAAACTTTAAATTGTCAAAAAAAAGTCGTGAAAAAACTTGACATTTTTAAAGCAAATTAGCGGAACATAAAAGAAAATCTGGAGAAGGTGGAATTTCTAGAAGAAATTTTAAGAACAACACTTTTAGGAAAAATGGAAATTTCGAGAAAATTTTTTTGTATAAAATATTTGAGAAAAATGGAAACTGCAGAAAAAATAAAAATTTCCTAAAAAAATCGAAATATCTGAAAAAAACTCAAAATTTTTATACAAAATGAGATTTGAGGTAAAATTTCGAAGATAACGTATAAACTTATTTTTTAGAGAAATAGTAAAATGGGAGATGAGTTTATTTAGATTTTTTCTTGAAATTGTAATTATTTTCTCGAAATGTTGACATTTTCAAAGAAATTTGAGTTTTTTTCTTAACAGTTTAATTCCTGCTCGAAATATTGACTTCTTCCTCAATACTTTTACAAAAATTAGTTTTTAAAAATGTGGATTTTGATCAAAATTAAAAATAAATTAGGTTTTTAACTGTCATAACATCAGTGAAAGAAACCTAAAATTTCTATAAAAGGAAATCAGGGAATATTTAACATTTCTACAAAAAATTGTGAAATGAAAAGTGTTCAGAAAATTTTGAGAAAAAAACTCTTAAGCGAAATTAGGGGTGTTGCAGTTCCACAGTGCCTATACGCCAGCCGCCACTGATCCTCCTATAATCTGTGGTTCGGGATTCTCCAGCGTGCGTGTTTACCCCACTTTTCCCTAAATTGCCGGTAAACAGGTATCCAAATTTTTATTTATCAATTTACCAGTAAATGAAATAATCGCTAAATTTGCAAATCCTAATATGTCTTTAAATTATTGGAAGTGATATATTTATGTGCAAAACTGTAACAATTTAGAAATTTTTACTCACCTGATGTTTTGGGCCTTGGTTCCTTTGGAAGTATAACGTTGTCACTGTTTTCGTAAATAGGCCCTTGATTTTCAGCTTCTGGCATACTACTACGCATATTGTGATCCCTTATTTTTTCGTTATGTTTTGGTTTACTTGTTTTCGGTATCGTGTTTGAAAAACTTTCCATATTTTTCTTAATACTGCTTTGATTTTCATATACTGCTGACGCGTCTTCATCGTCAGTGTCTTCTATATTAGGTTTTTTAACAAGGCTCAGATTTGGACGTTACTGACGAAAGTTGTCGATTACCAACACTTTGATTTTCATATAAAACCAAATCATTTTCATTTGGGTTTGCTATTTCTTTTTCCACATGAATCCATTCTTCATCGCTATCATGGGGTAGTGAGGGAAGTGGACGGTTTTTACCAATTTCGTACCGCATTAGTCTATGACTTTTCATTGCGTGTTTACGATTCATTAGATCATCCCTTACTTCATTTCTGTAACTATTCATTTCTCCAGCTTCCTCTTTGGGAGAATGCGATGTACCTTTTTCATTTAATCTGATTTGTTGGATGTTATTCATTGGTGCCATTTTTCGTTCGCTTAATATCTCTTTACTTGTAACATCGTCAACGTCTAATACTTTTAAATATGTGTTACGTACAATTTCCTTACTAGGAATATTTGGAAGTGGTCTGTTTTTAAAACTAGTTGAACTTTTGACTGTATTTACTTCGGAAGATTCGGAAAGTACCGCTTCTCGGTTTGGATAATAAAATGCAGCTTTTTCAGTAGAATTTTCATCTGGAGCATCTTGCCTAGTACCTTTCTTAAAAAACGTTTTTATAATTTCATATGGCGATTTTACATTCGCTTTCAGGCTGGGATCGTTTTTTAGATTTAGGCTTTCTGAGCTTGTCGTCAGGGGGGTACTCTTAAGATTAAAATTTTCATATCTGTTTGACGCAGATGTAGGTGAAATTGAGTTATCATTTGGTTCCTCGTAAATTTCTTCGGTTACTTCAATACTTTCTTTATGACTGTTTGAAATATTTCCACCATTAAGTCCATGGTCTTTCGTCATAGGTGAAAATTTCATTTCAGTTCTTCTTGATTGGGTAAATTCACTGGTGATATTTCGTTGATGTTGATGATTATCTTTATGAAAAGAATTTGTCACAGTATTAATATAATTTATATCGTCAACAACGATTGGTGATGGTTCATAATTCTTATCAGAGGAATCACTGCTATTCCGTCTATGTCTAGGTGTTACTTCTTGTTTCTTATGCATAATATCCGGTGGAGGTTCATAATTATCTTCGGGTGGTTTGGCAAAATTTGTAGCCTTTAAATATCCGTCGACATCGTAGTAAGACTTAATTGCTTCGCTTTCCTCTGTAGGTTTCGTCATACAAACATAAGATTCTAACGGATCCTCTAATACCTTAGAAGATGAATTTATTGATATTCTATCGACAGCAATAGTTTTCGGCTTGAGAGTGGATTCTAAAGCAGCTCTAATTATGCGATGTGGGTTATTTGATGTTATATTTGGCTTAGGCTTTGATATATTTTGTTTAGGAGTTAGAAACTGCTCAGGATTTCGTTTAATAACTGAAATGCATTCCCACAGATTTCTGGAGGTTTTGGACGGTAATCCCAAACTTCTAAGTTGGAATTCACTCACTTCCTGCAAAATATAAAATCACTATGAAGTTCAGTTCAGTAGAAATTTTAAGTTTCAACTGGACATTGTGGAGAAAAAAGTCAATATCGATGTGTTTCAATTCGACATTGTGGAGAAAAAAGATAAAATCGAATGTTTAAACTCAAAATTTTGAAAAAAAAAATTAAAATTTTTAGAAAACATCAAGTTTTAGGGAAAAAAGTTTCGAATCTCTTTATAAATTTGATAGTTTTCTCGAAATTTGGCTTGTTTTAATTTCAGACTTTAGGTTTTTATTTTTTATTTTGATCAGTGGCGGCTCGCGTATAGGCACTGTGCAGCACCCCCAATTTCGCTTACGAGTTTTTTCTCAAAATTTTCCGAAGACTTTTCCTTAAACAATTTTTTGTAGAGATTTTAAATCTTCTCTGATTTCTTTTTATAGAAATCTTAAGTTTCTTTTACGAAGTTACGGGATTTTAAAATCTATTTTAATTGTTTTTCTAATTTTTGTAAACATTTTGAGAAAATAATTAAAATTTGAGAATAAAATCTAAATCTAACTCTTTTTAAATTTTAATATTTCTTCAAAAAAAAATTAATAGCGAATATTCGAGTCTTTATCTCAATTTCAATTTTTTAGTATAAAAATATTGTTTCTTCTAGAAATTTCAATTCATTTAGGGAAATTTCAATTTTCTTCTGTGAAGTTTCCATTTTTCCTCAATATTTTATAAAAAGAAAATTTTTATAAATTCCTATTTTTTCTGAAAATTTTGTTCCTAAAATTTCTTCTGGAAATTTCAATCTCTCCAGATTTTTTTCTGTTCCTCTAATTTGCTTTAAAACTGTCAAGTTTTTTCACTAGACTTGATATTTCATAGTTCATTTTATTTTCTAATTTTGATAAAAATGTTTAGCAAAAAAAACCCTAAAATTTATATCAAAATGTCTACATTTTAGAAAAAAGGAAGACATTTAAAAATAAATTAATTTGCAACTCCTTTCGCATTTCGATATTTTTTTAAAATGAAATAACCGAATCTTGGATTATTTTCGTAAAATTTTAATGTCAACCTTTCTGTAAAGATATTTCACATTTTTTCTCAAATTTCGATTTTCTCTAAGAAATTTTGATTTTTTTTTCTCATAACATTTGGATTTTTCTTTCAACATTTTATACAAAGGATTTTTTTTAGAATTTCGACTTTTGCTAGAGATTTTGTCTTTAAAATATTTTTCCTTGTAAAAATTTTGATTTCTCTAATTTGTAGAAATGTTAAAGTTTTTCAGAAATGTTAATGTCTTAAAGTTCCTCTTATTTTGTAATTTTGATAAGAAACTCTGAAAATTATTAAGTACTAGTTGACCCTGGTGCACTTCGTACCACTTCAAAATTAATAAATATTGTGTTAACTCATTAGCCTAATTAAATTAAAATATTTAATACGCTCACCCGTTTCCAGGTGAATCTCACGCGAAAAACCGCTAAAAACGGGCCATAATCAAAACAGATACAGTGCCATCTATTGGAAACTGATTACAACACATTTACGGTTAGTGTAGGTTGCGGTACACTTCTGTCATGTTCCTGTTATGAATTAGAGATGGCGCTGTACATGGATTCCTTATAAAACATGTGAATTTTTTCAATATTTTAGTCTTTATTCTCCTAAAGAACATAAAAATCACTTTAGCCGTTCTGGACTTATAAATGGTGAAATAACACGACTTTGTTTTATGTATCTAGATAAATTTAGAGAAAGTAAACTCCAAATTTACATAAAAATAAGAAAACTTTGAGAAAAATATTGAAAATTCAAGAAAAAATGAACCTTTTAAATTTCGACATTTTTTGAAATATGATTTTCTCTAAAAAAATTACTACTACTGTAGGACCAAAGAAAATTCTGAGTCGAAATTTCCAATTTTTCTAAAAATGTTAAATTTATTCTTAAAATTCTCAAGTTCGAATTTCCTTAAGAGCAAATTTTGAAGAAAAAGCAGATCATATTTCAAGGAAAAGTTGAAATTTCCTATTTGTATACAAAATTTTTGAAATAAAGAACAATTTAGGAATAAAAAAAAACAATTTTTAAAAATAAATTAATTGTCAAAAATATTCTTAAAATTTCGACTTTTAAAATGGGAATTATTGAAATTTTCGCGAAAATGAGTCAACATTTCAAGAAAACTCTCAAAATTTAGAAAATAAAAACAATCGAAATTTTGCAAAAAAAATTAATCGACAATTTAATGCTTGAAGTCAATATTTTGAGATTAAAATTTAAATTTTGAAAATTTATTTGTACATAAACTGCAAGTTTTTTTTCAAAATTTGTTCAGTTTCTCTCTGAAGATGACAGCTTGGCTGTCCAAACGCGTTGGAGCAACCTTTGCTGTGTTTGTTTTTTAATCTTTATTGGTTTCAGGGGACAAGTTCTGTACTTTCAAATTTCCAAAAGAAGTCAAAATTTTAAAAATGAAGAAATTTTTAAACAATTATATGTATAGTCCAAATTAAAAAAATATCAAAACTTTGAAAAAGTAGACACATTCAATAGATCTGAGAATTATTATCAAGTTTTTAAAATAATTCGAAATTTTAAAAAAGTTTAAATTTTGAATAATTGGGAACTTTTACTCAATAAAAACCAAAATTTTCGAAGCCGGAATATTGAAAGCAAGTCAAAAATTATCAAATAGCTCGAGGTTTTCAAAAGTCGAAATAGTCAGAAGTTAAAATTTTAAAAAAGTTTAAATTTTTGGTACTTAAAATTTTAAACCAAGGTTACAGATTTTTTAAAAAAGATTGAAATTTTATGAAATGTCTCCATTTTCAAAAAATCAAAACTTTGCAAAAATAGTCGAAATTTTGAAAAATGGTCGACATTTAAAAAACAGTCGAAATTATTAGGAATCGAAATTTTTAGTAAAAATATTATAATTTTTCCAAAAAAAAATGATAACACTTTGAAAAAGGTCGAAAACTTAAAAAGTCAAAAGACCAGTTCAAGAAAAGTCAAAAGTCATAAATGCAAATTTTCAGAAAAAGGAAAAATTTTCAAACGGTGAAAATTAAAATAAAATAAACTTAATTTTCAAAAAAAAAAAGAAAACACCGAAAAGTTTAAATATTTTCGAAAATGGAGATATTTTTAAAAGTGTATATACAAATTTTCCGAAAAGTTAATACTTAAAAATAAAATAAAGTTGAAATTACAAGAATAGTTTAAATTTTGGAATACAATCGAAATTTTGAAAAAATACAGTCTTTCAAAAAACGCGACATTATTCAAAAATTTTCATTGTCAAGTTTTCTAAAAAATCTAAAATTTTCGAAAAGTTACATTTTGAAAATGTCGAAATTTTTAGTCGAAATTTTGAAGAAATTGACATGTTGGATCAAATGTAAAACACTAAACATTGTCGCAGCACCCCCATTAGTTTTGGCTACGAACCGCCACTGATTTTGATATAATTTTGCGAAAAATTGAAATATCTTGGTTAACGTCAAGATTTTGAACAAACTTTCCAAAATTTCTATAACAAGCATCGAGATAAAAACTTTTCTAAAGGAAAGTCAGAATTCCTGGAAAGGGTCGAAATTTTGAGTTTAATGTCAAAGTTTTAGGAAACATATAAAAACGGAAAATATGAACTCATATGACAAAAAAACCACCAAAAAACTGCAAATTTCGAATAGTCGAATTTTTACACAACAAAGTAAATATTTCAAATGTAAACTCGTAATTATAGGAAAAAAACCTCAAAACCTGGTTTTCGGTTTTTGTGTCAGTTCTGGTTCGAAGCTCCGGTTGCAAAAATATTTTTAATAACTGATAAATAATGTATAATTGTGGTGTTTGTTTTTTTCTCCATGATTTTAATGCAGAAAAAAGTCAAATTCGCCTTCCTGTCACAAATGGTTATCAGGCCACTGACTACACACTCAAAACATCCAATTCTTTGAAATTTAGTTTCTAGTTTCTTCTGTCGCAAAAAGCTATCTACGCCACTGACTCCACGCCCAAAATATTCAATTGAAATTTATTTGCCAGTTTATTGTGACTAGATTTAGCAATTAAAACAAATATGACCGACTTAGGATGCAATTTTTTTATATTACTGGGCAGTAGTTAGGTTTTTGCAAAAATTATTTCTTAAACTATTCCAGTTTTTTATCATTATTAAGTAGTGAAAGTAATATTTTATGAATTTCAGATTTCAAAATTGCGCAATTTCAAATAAGCATATTTTTACTTACCAGTAACATCTCCCCGTTTAATTTTTTTTCTTTCACTACCTCACTGCAGTTGTTGTATCCGTTCTAAAAGACATTACCACCATATTTCTGCATAGTTTTCCTTGTTCAACATAGTTACTTACCTTCTGAAGGAGTTCCGCAATAACATCCGAATTCATATTTTTTATTGTTAATAAATTCTGTTGATAAGCCATTGTTCTAACCATGCAACTAGTTCTTGGTTTAATTTTTCACTTACTGTATAAAACTTGATTTAATTATCTTATCTTTATTCCTTCCGGATGGCGGATAAATAATTATTCATAACAACGACGATGTGTTATTTTTACAACGGGGATTTTTCAGCAAATTGATACCACACTTACAAGTTTGAAAAATTCTGCTGGTATTAATTGCAGCTTGGTGCACCTAATTGTAATTATGGGGGCGAAGTAACGAAAAATTAGTCCCTTAGTAAAGTTTATTAAAATTCACGATCGTATTGCAAGTACTTTTCAAGTTGTAGCCAATAGAAATAACTATATTAAAAAAAGGCAATCATTTTATCTAATTGAATCAATTATTGTTCAAAGGTGTTAAGTTGCTTTTATAAAATTTTTTTATTCACGATTTTAAAGAGCTAAGTACTCTACTTGGCACTTTTCAATCACAAATAGCAACTAACTTCCATCAAGCTTATACGTTTAGGGCAGGCCCGTAACCAGGGGGGGGGGCTAGGGGGCTTCACACTAGATAGAACTGAACTTTCCAGATGTGCGACCTTTTTAAAACCCATTTTTAATGGATCATTTTGTTTTCGTACTGAAATCGAAGGATGTTTTTTTTTTCAAATTTGGTGCCATTTCTTATTATTAGACTGGATTTTAAGCACAATCAAGCAAGGTAAAAAGGTGAGCAAAATGTTATATTAGGCAAAAACAAGAAGCTAGAGAAGACACCAAAAAGGTAAAATACTCTTAAAAGAAGGCATTAACAAGCCAAAACTCACAATTTACAAACAAAAAAAACATTTTAAAATCTGTCGAAATTTAAAAAAAAATAGATTTAATGTTATACTTAAGATATTCAGAAGAGTATAACATTTTAAAATGAAGAAGTTCTTAAGATTTCGAGTTCATTCTCGAATTTTCACCCTAAATCTTAAAAGTTTTACCTTAAACTCATTCACATTTTTTCAAAAATTTTGACCTTTATATCTGAGATTTCGTTTCTAAAAAAATTTAAACTTTTCTCGAAATTTTTTTTTTATTTGAAATTTCAATCTTACGTTTTAAATTTTATTAAAATAATGTTGAATTTTGCAAGTTTTTCAAGCTTAAACTCCCCATTTTGAAAAAAAATGCAAATTTTGAGAAGAACTGAAAATTTATACAAGCGATTTTTCGAGAGTTAACACCAAATTTTGAGAAAAACTTGGATTTTGTGATAATAGTTTTACAGTTTTGGAATTTAAAAATTTAAATTTTAAATTCGGTATTTAAATAAAATTTTGAATATTAAGCCTTTACTAAATAATCAAAATCTCTTGTAAGCCATTATTGTGAGAAGACTTTTTTGAATAAGTTATTTGTATAAATTTGTTTTATAATTTTTCTAACAGGGCAATTAAACTTTAAAAAGAATGTCTAAAATATCGATTCTTTTATAATTTTCGAGTTTTACACAAAACATGAGCATTTTTAAGTTGGACAATTCATGATTTTTTAGTAACTTTAATCCATCAGCTTAGTTCGAAATGTTTAACTTTTTCAAAAAGTTTTAACTTCATAATAAAAAATTTCGAAATTTTTTGTGATGTTGATTTGTTTATATTTTGATTATGATTTCGAAAATTCGACTTTTTTCTCCAAAATCCGACTTGCAAGTGAAAACTTCCAAAAAAATATTGAAATTTTTATCTTAGTTATCAAATTTTAACTTTAATTAGGAAATTTTTTACTTTTAATCACGACATTTCAACTTTAAATTCATATTTTTAGAATGTTTATAAAATGCTTACAACTTTTTACGAGTTTAAAAATGTCAAGATTAAATTTGAAATAAAAAAAAATGAGCTTAATGACTAGTTTATTTTTCAAAATTTTTGCATTAGCACTGGTTCAAAATTCAGACTTCTTCAAAATATTCTGAATTTCTTTCTACACATTTAATTTAAAAAAAATCCCCTGGCCATTTTGAGAAAACACTAAAAGTCCAGGAAGTATCAAAGTTTATTTTTTAAATTTTGTTTCAAGACAAAATGTTGAGTGTTAATTAGCTTTTGTTAATAGTTTTATCTTTTGGAAATTAGAATTTTTTTTTAGATATTTTGACTTCAAACCTTTTTTTCTTCGGATTTAGAGAGTAATTCTAAATGTTAACTTATATCTAAAATTCCGAATTTAAAAAACTAAAAATTTTGAGTTGGAACGTTGGTAAGAATTAACATATCGTCACCCTAATATTACAAGGTCTTATGTGACAATTATGTCATTTTGAGAAAAATTTGTTTAAAAAAATAACCCCAGGGCCAAGTCAGTCAGTTAAGTATTTTTTAAAATTTTCTTTCAAAGGGTGTTTTATTCGGGGCAATCAAGGTGCTTTTAATAAAAACATCCCAAAAAATGCAAAACTCTCAAAAAAAACATTTATTTAAAAAAACATAGAACTCTGATATTCTTAAACCTTTTTTTTTCAATAGAGGTAACATAGAACTTTGGAACTGAATAATATTTCCTAAAAACAAAATAAACAAAGCTTAATTTTTTTTTGATTCAAAATTGAATCATAATATTGCCTATCCATTTCAGGAATCCACTTATACATGGATTTTATTGCATCCACCTTAACTTATGGCAGTGCAACAATTTTATCATACTTTTTTAATTACAAAGGAATGGTCGGTTCTGTTTCGGCCGTAAAGTGAGCCTTTCGCAAATTTCGTTGATGCAAGTTTACGGTCTTAAATACTTCAGGTTCTCCTGTCCGTTCAAAAGATTCCTTACACTTGAGCTCATAAAAGTTTTTTGAAAATTGTAAAGATACAATTTTTGAGAATAGGACAGTGTTGTAGTTCAACTGACTTGAGTAGGACTGAAAATCTATGAAGTCTTGTTTCTTCATTTGAATTATTGTGTCGGGGTTTTGTCGGTTTACTTTCAGTAGGAAGCGAAGAAGTGATACCGGGGCATAATATTCTACTTTGTTTAATGACCTTTCTATAGAGCTGTGGATGGCATCTACTTCTTGAATACAAGAATGTCCTGGAACAGAAAATTTCATTGTAATATTTGTAGATTTTTGTGGGTTTGAATAAGGTGAGAGAGCATAGCTCTCAAGACTGTTTCTGTTTTGAGGAACGCAACTATCGCTCCACAAAATTATTTCTGTAAATTCTGGATGGTTTTCCATCATTTTATCCAATATTTTAGATTGCCCTTGCCATGTCATTTCCTGTTCTCCCATGTAAAGCCTCGGTCCATATCACACAATAAACTTTTTTTCCGACAGATAGGTGACCAGTCATATTGTAAACATTCAATTTGCTCTTATAAAAAAAGTTTTTTATATCTGCCTTTGGGCAAGTAACACGTTTTCGAGATCAAAACATAATATGGGCTTTCCACTTTCCTTATCTTTTTGTTTCTGTTCCCTCATGTATTCTTTTTCTTTGAAATGATCTATATGCTTTCTTTCTGAATTTTCATCCACCGTATTCTCTTCTTTCTTCACTTTCATTTCTTCGCAATATCGCATCTATCTTTTCGTGGTTTATGAAAGGCTATGTTAAAAGAATTGCAAAATATTTTTCTATATACGCAAAATGAAACCGGAGTTTTTTGATGATCATTTGCATATTCTAAATACAATTCATACAACTGTTTAATGCTCATTTCGCTTTCGAAATATACTTTGTTGTTCTTTTTGCGGAATCAAGTTAATATGTAGCTTGACGAAATCACTATCTTCAGGTGATGTTACCCGTTTTTGATTTTTCCCTTGCTTACTTTCACGTAATGTATTGGTCAAGGTTTTATTTGCATGAAGTGTATAATAAATTGGTTTATGGCTAATACATAACGTCCCAGTGTAAAAAGCTTTGCATACTTGAATTTTATGTCCATTCAACTTAAAGTAAAACCTAAAGATTCTACGCTTTCTAGAATTTTCATTATTATTGCCGTTTCTTCTTCTCCAAGGAACCTCAACTTCGGTGCTGTTTAAAATATAATTTTTCTTTTCAGTAGCAGAAAGCAAATAATAATTCTTAAAAAAGTCCTTTCTTTGATTGTCACTTATTTTGCGAGAGCACTTAAATAAGCATTTCTGGATACAATCTTTTGTATTTTTAATTTCTTTTGCCGGAACTGCTTTTTTCCGGGAAGAAATATAGTCAAGGTCCCGATCAAATCTTGCTTTTCTCACATTACATGCCCATTCTGAAATATTGCTCTTTCGTTTTCGTGTCAATATTTGTTTTTGTTTCATCGATTATATCTTCTCTAGAACCAGTAGTTGGATTTTGAGGATTTTCTGCGATATGGTCACCCTCAGAATCCTGGGGACGAGGTTCTTCTTCAGATGCTTCTTCGATTTCTGCGATATGGTCACCCTCAGAATCCTGGGGACGGGGTTCTTCTTCAGATGCTTCTTCGATCTGAATTTTATTGTTTACTGAAACTTGTTTTCTCGTTGGAGTCCCTAGTACTGGGATCATAGAACAACCAGGCCGACTCCTAAAAAAAATTTAAATGAAAAATATCCCCAACACCAAGATTAGGCTATAACCGAGGCCATTACCTGCTGGAATCAGTTTGTAAATTTGAAGAAGCATCTTTACTTGCATCAGATTGCATTTGCAGATTTTTGGATTTGAAATCATGCCTATTATTTAAAGCTCGATTTATGGTTAATTTCTTAATCTCAGAGCAGCCAGGTTTATTTCTAAAAAACACAAAAACAACCGTTGTTGTTGTGTTTTTTAGAAATAGAATTTTAGAATCTGATTTAACAAGGTATAATATTGTATATTTTTGGTACGAAAAACAGTTAGCTTAATACCTAGTACCATACCTTCTTAAATCAGATTCTAAAATAGAATTATCACTTTCACTGCTACTGCTACTTGAAAATTGGGAAGACTTGGGAATGTCGTAATAGCGGCCGCGAATTTTTATTTTAAAAAAAATATTGCTTCAAGCCCCCTAATCTAATTTACAAAATAATTTTCGATAAGAACTCAAGAGTTCAATTAGTTTTATTTTAGAAATTTCGAAGTTTCAAGAATAAAGTTGAATACTCGACTTTTTGTTAAAATGCAAATTAGAAACTTATTAAATGCGAATTTTAAACAAAAAAAAATCCAAATTTTTCCATATTGTCTCTGATTGTCTGTAACCTTTTTTTAACATCTCATATTGAAACTTAAATTTATTTTTGTAAATTCCGAGTTTAAAATTAAAAATTCGGAAAAAAAGATTCACATTTCGAGTCGAAATTACGAAAAAAGGTGTCTAAAATTTGTCTTTACATCTGTTCTACAGTCATTCCTTCTAGATCTTCAAATGAAGGGGTTAATGGGTTATAAATTAAAAATTCCATTTATTATCAGTAAAGAGAATACAAAATTATTTTTTACAACATTTTTATCTGGATACACAGTTCAGGATAGGTCTTAAGAGGCAATTATTGGTTCTTCTGAACAACTAAGCACAGTTCCAAAAATGAAAATTCAGGCAATATAATGATTATGACAGGAAATAATTCAATGTTTTGTTTCGAATGCAATTTTTGATTAACACAACTGCACGCCTTAAAAATTAATCAGTTATATTTGTTCTCTGTTTAGAATCACAGCTACCACTTCACCTTTGCCTTGAAGAAGCATTGGGTGGTTCTGATAGTATTCTACAAATTTATCGATAGATGCGAATTGCACTAGATTTTCTTCAGCATAAGGAACAATTTCACCACTTTCGGTTTTTTCCAAACCAATGTTGAAGAAATGTTTTGATGTTTTAATGGTTGCTGCAATGTGATATTTTTTACTATTACTTGGTCGAAAAATGAAGGAACCATCTTCGGCATTCTGTAGAAGTAGCATCGCTTCTTCTCTTGATATGTTAAAAAAATATTTTTTGAAAAAAGAACCTGAAATTATAAAAACTTGTTTTAGTTCAGAGTAATCCTCAGTTATTAAAACTGTGGGATAATGGTATTCGTAATCTTTTTGGGCTGCACTCGCAAATAAAGTAGATTTTTATGAAGGTTGAGCAAAGAAATTCTTTGGCGCATTTGATATGAAAACATACACTGTATCGAACTATGCAAACAAAATGGAAATCCCCGAGTTTGTAAAAAAAAAATCCTTGCTTAGTTTAATCTATTACCTTCTGTTTCATTTCCCAGTCCCAAATAATTTGCTGAATTTACTTCATCTCTTTGTTTGTGGACTGTTTTGTGCATTTGAACATCATCTGGTATTTCCGAGTACAGAAACGATTTTCTCCAATGATTCTGAACAATTTCATCTTCCGCATTCGTTTTGAAATCTTGTTGCAGTTTCTTGTATTTTAATGCTTTTTCCGCCATTACATTTTCATTTGGTTGCTCGAATGCATTTTCCAGTTGCGTGCAGCCTCGGTTTACTGAATCCTGCTTGTTTTCTTTAGAAGTTTTGACAGTAATTTTTGTTTTGTCATCGTTTTCTGATATGTATATGTGGCATTTGTTTAAACTGGAACAACTGCTGCATATGTAGTCCAATTCGATACAATTACCAATTTTTTTTAAATGGTTCACATAACTATTAGGGATGTTTTCCCGTTTTTCAGTTGTATTTATTTTTTCCTCAAGATTTTTACAGAGGCGCTCTGTGTAAGTTGTTCTCTTCTTGGGTAATGGAGGAGGAGTTGTATCAGTTGTAGTAGTGCTATCAGTAGATCCTAAATTCTCAAGTTCGTTGTATTCGTGATTATTTTGGGATTTATTTTTGGTTAAACGTCGAGGCTTCTGAGGTACTTTCCTCAATTGAGTAACATCGTTCCCCACAAGATTTAGCGTGTTCTCAATTTCAGTAGACACGTATATATTTAGCGATGGTTGCTTAATCTCTTTACTTTTAGATTTAGTAAATATTGATTTGATTTTTTCTATAGACGATTTTCGTTCTTCCTTTGCAATTGGATCATTACTTTTTTGGGGTTTTAACGTTACTTTTGGGATAGATTGGGAAGTTTCGTTAAAATCTGTTTCAACCGAGGAAAATTTACTCAATTCTCTTTTATTCTCCACATCCATAGTTAGGCTTCTTTTTATATTTTTGGGGTGTTCATTCATAATCCTTTTGGAGGTAACATCTGTAAATGATTTTCTTGTTTTTAATCTGTTTTCTACATTTGGACTTTCAATTCTTGGAAATTTTTTCCAGCTGTAAGGTGTGCCTCTGGGTTGGTTTTGGTTTAAATCTGTATTATAATCGTCACTACCATTTTTAATCAAATTCTCATTATTATTTTGTTTCGGGGTTGAATTTCTGAACATGTTAGAGATTGTAATTTCGTCTTTTGAATTTTTGCTTAGTATGTTTTGTTGTGCCCATTGTTCATTATTTAAATCTAGTTGTTCATACAAGTTTTGTAGTGGTGATGTGTGATCGCTGTAGGATATGTTGTTCAGATCAGCTGGCCCATTTTCGTCATGTTGTTCTATTTTGGGATAGTTTACTGAAGTTGAATCGTTATTTAGTAACTTATCATCAGTGTTTAGAGGTTTAGAATGATCAAGTTCATGCTTCATATCACGATATTTATTTAAGAATTTTGTATTACAATTTGTCTCCCCATTATTAGGGATAATTGTAATCGTTTCCTCGTTTGTAATTTGATTTTTAATTGTTTCTAATCCACGTTGTCCAATTTCGTGGTAACTAACATCTTCGTTTTCACTTTCAGTAACATTTTTTTGTCTCAAAACCAGTGAGTTTCCTAATTCCATATAACTTACTTTTTGGGTTCTTCCATTGCAAGTAGTTTTTTGGGACCAAAAAGTTTTTAGTTCATTAATATCCCCACCTTTTAATTTATTGCCATATCTTTTTTCCTTTTCCATTTGAAGTAAGTTGCTTGGGTTCTCTGGCCCGTGATATTCTGTTGTCGATATGTTTTTCGTATGACATTTTTGATTGGATCCAATTTCTATAAATGATGAGCTAGTATATTTGATACTTTTGGGTTGTTCTCGAGTTAAATTTGATTCTTCGATAATCGATTTATTTTCTCCACTAGGCTTGATAGTCTCTATTTTCATCGAATCTTCTACCAAAATATTTTTGCTGGGCGAAATTGAAATGGCATAGTGCGATTGTTGCGTTTCTTTAAAGTATTTTGGTTTAAAAATTTCCCCAGCATATTTTTTTATTTTGGTGATATTGGTCCATAATTCTCTTGTTTGCTTCAAAGGTAGACCCCATGTTCTCATCTCAAGTTCCGTAAGGTTCTGCAAAAAAATACTGTCGTTAAACTCACGCATAATGTTTGAAAGATTTTTTTTTTTTGGTGGAACGGACTGGGCCTTGGTTATCTTCAAGAATTAAAATACAAATCTTGTTCCTTGAAAGAAAGAAAGATTTGTATTTCAATTTTTTAAAGATTTAATAGATCTGTCATCGGAAAGTTGATGATATTAAGAACCTGATAACCTCGAAATTTCTTCTCCAAATTTCCATCAAATGTCTACAAAAATTAGAAATTTTAGTAAAGTATCTTTTGATATATTTGACTTTTTTTTCGAAATTTTGATATTCTTCTCAAAATTCCTAATTTACGCTTGAAATGTTAGTTAATTTTTAGTTAGTTTTTTTAGAAGTTCGACTTTAAACTCCACATTTAGTCTTTCTATAAAAATTACGAATTTTATATTTAGTCCGTCTCTTTAAATCTCTAAATTTCTAAACTTTTCAACAGAAAAAAATTAAATGTTGAGAAATTTTTATTTGTGAATTTAGTTTCTTTGTTAAAGCTTTGATCTTTGATTGAATCGAAATTTAGACTTTTGAACTGTTCTCTCTAAATTTAGGAAAAAGTGGCCCAAAATGATCCCTACAGGTATAATGATCGCTACTACTGACGAAGGCATCTATCATTATAGTACTTTACTATAATCACCGAAGATATCGCCATTATTTGAACCTTAGCCGCTGAATTTAGAGTGACATGTGGTGAAATATTCCAGAAAAAGGATTTTTTCAAGTTTTGATGTAAGGTAAGGCAATTAGAACTATGTGTGTGACATTTTAAGTATGGTAAGAATCCTGTTTCTGTATGAGGCATTACCTAACACAGTGCTTTAGCTAAAATTTTTACTATATGCGATATGTTCAGATGTGATGGACTTTTAGTTAACTTAAGGCATTCCATGCTAAGAACACGCCTAGCGTGTCCATAGAAGCAATCACTTCGTGCTCAAAACACGCGTTGCGTGAGTAGGACTCAAAAATTCCGTTTAATTCAAATAATGTTACAAAATTGTTCATATTTATATCAGCACTCGTTTTTGTTCACTTTTTGATTTGTCAAATTTGACAATTTTACAATCTCTACCTAGCCTTATGCCCAGGAGGACGCAAAAAAATACCGATTTTTGAGAATTCAAGGGCAAGATATCTTTTTTTTTAGTCAACAATTTTTTTGGGATAACTGTTTTTTAATCGTAAAAAATTATTGGCACATACTAAAGTTATGCCCGTTTTTTATTTTTGGTCGTCAAAAATTATTTTGAGGCATTTTTTTATTGTTATCGGCACACACCCTCATCTCCCTCTCTTTTGCTCTTAGAAACCTAGTTATCCTAATTCTTATGCTATTTATGACTTGAACAATATTTCTAGTGCAATTTTTTAAAAGGATAAGGCTAAGGGGGCATTTATTGCCAGATATATTTTGTTTATCTTTGCTTTGTTATTTTTATGTTCGAAAAAATAACAAACTGGGTTGTGAATAAAGTGAAATGCAATTTCAAAAATATATTATAGTCGCTGTAGTGCAGGAAAGATAAATTTGGAATTTTGCAAGCTTCCAGAATAGAGCCTCAAGGGGGAGAGTAGCAAACTGGTTTGCTGTGATTGGCTCGCCTAACTAATATTTATCTCTTTCTGTTCGTTTTATAAATGTAATTTTTCTCGAAGTGTCATTTTGTTCTAAAAATCTCAATAGGTCTATTTTCCTTACGCTAAAAATTTCTTACCTTTATCCTGTCCTCAACGAGTAAGATGTCCCTAAAAGATGGTGACATCGAAATTTTACTAAAATAGCACTTATCACCCAATAATCTTCCAGTTATCAAATTTTATTGAAGTTTGAGTAGAAAAACATTCCTAAAAATAGTGATCCTCTCTCTGGAAATCGACAGAACCGTTTCAGAGGGAAAATATTGTTGCTGAAGGAGGAAGATAATCCTAATAAGTAAAGATCCGAATTTTTACTAAAATTGTTTCAATATCTAGATTATTTGTCTGACCTAAAAATGTCCTAGTTACCAAGTTTATCGACATTGATAGAGTTCGGACATAAAAATTGTTCTTGAAGGAGGAACATGCCCCTAAAAAATGATGATCCTGAATTTATACTGTTTTCTTGAACCAAAAAACCTTTAGTTATAAGAGTTTCATCGAAATCGATAGAAACTTTTCGAAGATAAAAGTTTGTTTCTCAATCAGGAAGATGTCCCTAATAATGGTGACCCCAAATTTTTACTAAAATTGCTAAATTGCATCTACCTAGATCATTTTCTTGACCCAAATATTCCCTAGTCACCAAGTTTCATCGAAACTGATAAGAGTCGTTGCGGAGATAAAAATTTTACTTGAAGGAAGAAAAGTTCCTAAAAAAACATCTTAAATTTTTACAGATAATTTTTCCAATTCAAAAAAATTTTGGAATACCGATGCAAATAGAATGCAACTTAGACTAGAGTATGCAGCCCCCTTAGAGTGTATAGTGGGTCATAAGTAACTGAACTATCAACAGTTGAGCCACAAACACTTAGCAAAGCGGTTGCTCTCTAGGGGAGCCCCAGAAGACTATAATTTAAATGAACAATAGGCTTAAACATTTATCAGATTTAGAGTTTGGAAACCAACGACCGGTTTCGATCTTATTAGATCTCATCAGTTTGATGTATCGAACTCGAATGCTGACAAATATTCCGGCAAATATATATTCAGGGTCCGCCATTAGTGCGTGAACGGAGGATAGCTCCTAAGCCTGAAAAGATATCAAAATAAAATTGTGTCCAGTGGTTTACATTTATAGGGAGCACATTTTAAAGTTATTTTTATTTTATTGTACCAATCATATGCAGAGTATTGATGTAAACTTACTTTTTTTTTAAATGTATATTTTTACATATTTAAATAGCCCTATGAAAATGCAGCATACTAATATAGGTTTTTTTTTTAGAAATTATTGGATTTGCAAACTTTCATTACTCTGCATAACTAAAGAATATAAAACATGTTCATGGTTTATGGAAACCAAAAGACTATCAATGATTAATTTTGTTGCAAATTTGTTGCACTGAGTGTTTACAAATGATTGCATTTGAGTTCTGTCTCCTGATTTATGATCCTCCATTAGAAAAACGATCCATCAAAATCCCCATAAACTAAATTATTTTGCTAGATTTTTGAAGGGCTATCCAAATATGTAAAAATATATAAGGTGTTCTATTTAAATAGGTAAATTTATATCAACACTCTGTATATGATTGGTACAATAAAATGAAAATAATTTTTATATGTAGTCCTAATATATGTACGTCACTAGGTAAAATTCTATTTTGATATGTTCTCAGACTTAGGAGCTATTCTCTGTTCACGTACTAATGGCGGACCCTGTATACTGTAGAATCAACAAATATCCTTCTTATGATCCCTTATTACCGCCACCGATTAGTCCATAGAAGAATCTGTGGACAACTCCAACAAGTGTCGTATGCAGCCCAGCTATAGTTGGAGTTGTCCTCAGTTTCTTCCGTGAACCAATAGGTGGTAGTACTTGGCACATACTTGCCGCAGCTTTGTCAGCATTCGGGTTGAATATACCAAACTGACGAGATCTAATATGATCGAAACCGGTCTTTGGTTTCCAAACTTTAAATTTGAAAAATGCTCAAACCTATTGGTCTGTGCATTAGGACCGACCGACGTCGGTCAAAATCGATAGAACATACGTAGAATCGTTTCAGATATAAATAATATTTGTTCCTCAATAAAAAATAAGTTCCTAAAAAATTAAAAACTGGCGATACCGAAATTTTCCTAAAATTGAACCCGTCTAGATCATTTTATTGACACAAAAATCCTCCATTTGCCAAGTTTCGTCGGAATCGATAAAGCCATTTCGGAAATAAAAATTGTTCCTGGAGGCCAATGATGTACCTAACAAAATGCAATCTCAAATTTATATAGTTATTGTTTTCTTAATCCAAAAAACCCTTATTTACCGAATTTCATCGAAATCGATACAACCGTTTTTGAGACTAAAATTTCTTCCTCAAGGAGCAAGATGTCCCTAAAAATGCTGATATCAAATTTTTACTAAAATGACCTCTATCTATATTATCTTTTTGGACCAAAAAAACCTTAGTTACCAAGTTTCATCAAAATCGATATAGCCGTTTAGGAGATAAAAAATTTGTTCCTGAAGAATTAAAATGTTCTTAAGAATTGTTGATCCCGAATTTTTACCAAGACACCTATCTGAATCGTCTTTTGACCTCAAAAAATGCCTAGTTAATAATTTTACCAGAACCGTTAGAGTCGTTTTACCGAAAAATGAATATACGATAGTATATACATATAAACAAATTTAACTTATTTAATAGTATAAGATATATCGAGCATCTGTAGTTTTCATACATTTTTGAATCAGCAGTAAATGGGTTAACCTTGCTTGAGGAAAAATGATTTCCCATAAGGTTGGACGAAATGATCCCAGGATCATTATACCCTCATGTACATTTGTAATGTAGATATGTATTTTTTATTTTATGATAATCTTTACAGATATAAAAATTGTTCAAATATATAAGCGAAAGACTTCAAGACAAGCATGGGATGAGGATAAGATGCGCCAAGCTATACAAGGCGTTAGAAATGGATTACCTTATAAAACAGCGGTGAGACAATTCGAGGTACCGCTAATGAGTTTAAAAAGACGTTGTAAGGGGCAAAACAAATTAGCAACCAATCAATTTAAAAAACTTGGTAGCAAAACTAAGTATTTACCGAAGATTAAGAAAAGGAGCTTGTAAAGTACATTGGGGACATGGAGGTCAGAATGTATGGCCTTACCACTAAAGACGTAAGATCGATGGCATACCAGCTTGCAGAAAAAATGAGATTGATCATCCATTCTCCAAAGAGACAAAACTTGCTGGTAAAGACTGGTTTACTGGTTTTTGCAATTGGCATCCTGAACTCGGGTTACGATCAGCTGAGGCAACATCAACAGCTCGAGTAATTGAAAAATTGTTTAAGCTGCTTAAGGACATATTAGCTAAAACACATTTTTCTCCTCATAGAAATTTTAAATTTTTTTATTATTGTGCATAACCAACATTGGAGGACCCAGTCCTTTTAATACTTGATGGCCACCTTTCACATACAAAGAATTGAAATGTTATTGACAAGGCTCGTTCTAATTATGTAACCATTTTATGTCTCCCCCTCATACTAGCCACAAATCACAGCCCCTTGATCCCAGTTTTATGTATCCACTTAACCACTATCATGAGCAGGCTCTTGAAAATTGGTTGACTAATAATCCTGGAAGAGTGGTCACTGCTTTTCAAATCTCAAAAATTTTTAACATGTCATATATGAAAGCATGTTCACCAATGTATCTTATTAATGGTTTTTTGAAAAGCTGGTATTGTTCCTTATAACCCAGAGGTATTTTGTGACTTTGATTTTGCAGCTATTGAAGTTACAGACCAAGTTAAATCTGCTATTACAGAAAATGTGTCCCAAAGTCAAAATAGTAATCACCAGTGGCGGCTCTTAGCCAAAATTAATGGGGGTGCTGCGACAATATTTAGTGTTTTAAAATTTTTAAGATTTCGACTGAAAATTTCGACATTTTCAAAACGTTACTTTTCGAAAACTTTAGTTTTCCTGACAACGAAAACTTTTGATAATTTCGCGTTTTTTGAAACATTGAATTTTTTTCCAAATTTCGACTATATTGCAAAATTTAATTTTTACCATTTGAAAATTCATACTTTTTCTGAAAATGTAAAATTGTTCAAATCTGCACTTTCAACTTTTTAAATTTTCGACTTTTTTCTAAATTTCATCTTTGTTTATAATTTTTTTTGGAAAATTATAATTTTTTTATTGAAAATTTCGATTGTTAATAATTTCGACTGGTTTTTATTGAAATAACATCTGTTTTTCAAAATTTCAACTTTTTTTTTTGCAAAATTTAGATTATTTTTTGATTTTTTTGTTGAAAATTTCGCTACTTTTTAATTTTCGAAATTCTTGCAAAATTTCGATTTTATTGAAAATTTTGAAATTTTACGAAATGTTTGACATTTTTTTAAATTTTAATTTTTTTGACCTAAAATTTCAACTTTAAAAAAATGTTTCACTTTGATTCAAAATTTTCACTACTAAAAATTTAAACTTTTTCCAAAATTTTAACTTCTCAGTATTTCGACTTTTGAAAACCTCGATCTATCTGATAATTTTCACTTGTTTTCAATATTTTGATTTTAAATTTTATTGAAAAGTTGAGTGTAAATTTCCCAACTATTTAAAATTTAAACTTTTTTAAAATTTCGAATTATTTCGTAAATGCGATAAAAATTCTCAAATCCTTTGCAAATTTTGATATTTTTTTTTAATTTGGACTATAAATGTCGACTTTTTCTTTTTGAAAATTTCTTCTTTTCCAAAATTTTGACTTCGTTTGGACATTTGAAGGATTTTGAAAATTTTTGCCTTGTCAACAAATTGCGACTTTCTTTATTGAAAATTTTAACCTTTTCTTAAATCTTCACTCCTTGAAGTTTTCGACTCTATTTTAATTCCCACTTTGTTGAAAATTCCGGCCTTTTTCAAATGTTCGAATTTTTCAAAATTTTTGTTATTTTCCAAGATCTAAAATTTTCACTATTTTTTAATTTCAACTATTTGAAAATTTTTTGCAAACTGTCGATCCTTTATTTGAAAATTGTGATTTTTTTTGAGTCAGACATTTCTTAAAACTTTTTATTGAAATTTTCGACTAATATTTCGCAAATTTCGACTCCATTTCAAAACTTCGACTTTTTTTTTCAAAAGTTTCGACTCTTTTTGAAAACTTGACTTTTTTTTTAAAAATTTTATTTATACATTTTTTAAACATTTCCAATTAACTCTTTGACTTAAAAAAAAGATTCTTTTTAAACTTGAACTATTGAAAATTTTGACTTTTTTCAAAATTTTACCTTGATAATAATTTACCCGGATAATTACGAATTATTCAATAACTTTGAGTTTTCTCCAATATTCAAAAAATTCAGCTTTTTTGAAAATTTAATTAAAAACTCTGCAATTTATTTTAAATGTCAATATTTTTTCAAAAATTCGTTTTTTATTCTTTTAAATCTTCGATTTTTTTGATAATTTTAGCTTTATTTTTTAAAAGTGGTAATGTTTTTCTTTTTAAATTTACATTTATGAGAAAAATTTCGAAATAACACTCGAATTAAAAAAAATTAATAACAAACATTTCTATTTTTAAAATTGAGCAAAGCTCTGAAACAAATTTCCAAAAAAAACTTGATCACAAAAAATTGGCTCAAACTGGAATATTTGCTTTTTCTGAAACTTCAAAATTATTAAAAAAAATTAAATGAGAACAGTAAATTGTTAATGAATTTTTTTGAACATTTCGATTAATTCTAATTTCGAAATTTTAAGACTCTTCTAGAAATGTTGACTCTTTTTTTTTAAAATTTCAATAATTTCCACTTTGGAAGTCGAAATTATGAGATTATTTTTGACAATTAATTTATTTAAAAAAAATTTTTTTTCTTTAATTCCGAAAATATTTTTTTTTTGAAAAATGTTGTTTACTAATAAAAAATTTCAACTTTTTCTAGAAATATGATCTGCTTTCGCTTGAAATTTTAAGTTTAATTTTTAAACTTCGATCTTTTTTTTATCGAAATTTGAATTTTAAATTTGAACTTGAGGATTTCAAGGATAAATTTAACATTTCTAGTAAAATTGGAAATTCCTATTCAGAATTTTCTTTGGTCCTTCAGTAGTAGTAATTTTTTAGAGAAATATCAAATTGTAAAAAAGGTTGAAATTGTTGAAATTTTTATAGAGCTTTCAGGGTTTTTTCCAAACATTTTTTGTCAAAACTACAAAATAAAATGAACTTTAAATTGTCAAAGTGTCGTGAAAAAACTTGACACTTTTAGAGCAAATTAGAGGAACACAAAGAAAAATTTGGAGAAGTTGGAATTTCTAGAAGAAATTTCAAGAACAATACTTTAAGGAAAAATGAAAACTACGAGAACATTTCTTTATATAAAATATTGAGGGAAAATGGAAACTTTGCAGAAAAAAATCAAAATTTCCTAAAAAAATTGAAATATTTGATAAAAATTCAACATTTTTATACAAAATGGGATTTGGGGTAAAAATTCGAAGATACCGTATTGACCTATTTTTTAGAGAAATAGTAAAATGCGAGATGAGTTGGATTTAGATTTTTGCTTGAAATTGTTAATTTTGTTCTCAAAATGTTGACATTTTCAAAGGAATTTGAGTTTTTTTCTTAATATTTTAATTCCTGTTGGAAATATTGATTTTTTCCTTAAAACTTTTACAAAAATTAGTTTTTAAAAGTGTGATTTTGATTAAAATTAAAAATAAAATAGGTTTTTAAATGTCGTAACTTCGAAAAAGAAACCTAAAATTTCTATAAAAAGATATCGGAACAAATTTTAAATTTCTACAAAAAGTTGTGTAATTGAAAGTGTTCGGAAATTTTTGAGAAAAAAACTTGTAAGCGAACTTGGGGGTGCTGCAGTTCCACAGTGCCTATACGCCAGCCGCCACTGGCAATCACCATAATGATGAAATACGTTCGTCCACATCTCCTGAAGAAGTCACCCAGTTAGAACACCTAAATCAGTTTAAACAGATAGAATCAGATTTGATTGACTTGCAAAATGACAAGCAAAAAGAAAACCCATCTACTTCTTCAGTTCTTGACGATGTCACACATCTTGATAATATTAAGGCCGCTTCGGGTTCAAATGTTTAAATAGGGTTTAGAGTTTTACCCAATGATGTTCATCCATTTCCAAAAATGACACAAAAACGAAACACAGCAAAAGCAAGAAAATCTGTAGGAACAGTTATTCTAACCAGCACTCCTTATAAACACCAACTGGTGGATGAACAAAAGAAAACAAAGGAACAAGAGGGAAAGAAGACTCTAAAGATAAAAAGTAAGAATGTATTTAAAGAAAAAAAGAAGAAGGCAAGTTTCACGTGTGATAAGCAGCGCAAAAGAAAATAGAAGGATCAAGACGACGGAGGATCAGAAGAAGAAAATGACGAGGAGACCAATAGGTTTGAACATTTGTTAGATTCGAAGTTTGGAAATCAAATACCGGTTTCGATCTTGTTAGATCTCGTCAATTTGGTATATCCAACTCGAATGCTAACAAATGTTCCGACAACAACAAGATCGAAACCGGTATTTGGTTTCCTAACTTCGAATTTAATAAATGTTCAAACCTATTGGTCTGTGCATTAGAATCCTTGTCTTCTGGGAACTTTCCTAGAGAGCAACCGCTTCGCTAGGTGGCAGTGTTTCAACTGCTGGTAGTTCAGCTACTTATGATTCACTATACACACCTGGAGGGCTGCATGAATTTGTAGTCTAGGTTGCATTCTACTTGCATAGGATGCCTAATGTTTAATTTGCTCTGAAACATTTCTGACATCCACCGCAGGAGAAGGATGGGTGCAATATTTTGACTGCAAACGTTGGACGCATGATGCCTGTGCTGGTATTGAGGCCGACTGTTGCGATCTATGTAAGTGCGATGATTGTATCAAAAGAGTTAAAATTAGTAAAATTCTTTAAATGTTGTATTAACTCATATGACTATTTTTTTTGTTCGTTTATCTCTTTAGTATTTACAGTAATATAGTATATTCTTTAATTTTGTTTTATTTCCAAAAAAATATATAGTTTTTAAACAGGTACTAATTTTTCGTGTAGGACCATTTTGCCCTACCAGAGGAGATCATTTTGCCCGACCCCTAAGGGTAAAATAATCCTTTTGTAGACCTTTGTATTATTATTTATTTAAATAAACCCATACTTTTTTATATAGAAATTTGATGCTAGTTTTAGTATACAATACAAATTGTAAAAGGAATTCTCTAAAAATTATGTGTTCCGCTTTAGGCTCATTATTGTCTTAAGGGGATCATTTTGGGCCACTCTCCCCTATATTTCTTCGTCGAAATACAAATTAAAATCTAGTGTAAAAAAATCCAGTTTAACTCACAATTCGGAGAAAATACTCAAAAGCCTCAAAATTTATGTAAAAATCTGCATTTTACTCATAACATTTTGACTTTAAACTGAAATATTGGAGTTTTTTATCGAAATATTCCTTGAAACTTTAAAATCTCGCAAAGTCGAAGTCTTACAAATTAATTTAATTTTGTTATTTGGACCTATTTGCAAACGAAATAGTACAAATACTGAAAAAAAATTAATGTCCATCTTTATCTTTATTCTTTTTGTACTCTACCAAGAGTGTGAAAGTCTAATAAGTTAAAAAGTCTTGGATGCTTTCCAAAATATATAAATTGTTCGCTTACCATTAGCTTGGTTCCATCGATTTGTTGATCTTTGAAAATATGACACCACTTATCATATCCATTCTGGAAGGAAGTTTGTAAGATATTCAATACAAATCAGCATACATACCTCGGTGAAATGAAACAATACTTACAGTTTGCAAACATTGTATAATCTCATTACAATTAAGTTGTTCCAATAGAACATTATTAAAGTAATTTTGCCTTTCCATTTTAAAACGATGTCAATTTTGATTCATAAGTTTGTTTATCTCTATGCGTATCTTATCGATCCATATTCGTAGCGAATTAAAAATAAAAATGTTAGCTGATAAATTGTGGCATAATTGCGATAAAGTTTAATTTACACATATATTGTGAATGTCATTTTTTTAAAATCACCATTTGAGAAAAAGTCCATGCCTATGGCGATTCATATGAGAATATTACCCCGACAAACCCAAAATGCAACCCAATCCTAACTAATTATAAACGCGCTTTTTACGACTCAACTACTAAAACGAATTAGACGAAAATTGATGTAGAAGTACCTTGTGTGCGGGATCGTTAGTAGGATACGTTTTATACGGAAAAACTCTTACAATTACAATTAGTCCCAATATTATACCTAAAATAAAGAAATAAATAACCTTTCTTTATTTTCTAGGTAAATACACACGATAGGGTACAACTTTATGTAGATGGAAACTTGCTAGACAGTTAAATATTGTAGGTTTCGGAAAAATATCTGAGTCCGTTTTAAAATAGAAAATATATTAAACTAAAATATAAAAGGAGATATCAATAACTAAATATAAAAATTGAAGTCATCAACGTCTTAAAAGTTCGTCTTCGTTTTTCGCGTCTTTTTTAACAACTGTCCCACGGTCACCACACAACAACCCTCGAACCCGAACCCAATTCGAAACACAATCACTTAAGGATGCCAGTGGCGGTTCGTTCCCTACATTCGGCCATCCTACGTATCATCCGCCTCGGATGATGAACAGTTTGGCCAACGCTTCATATATAGGGCACAAGTCGTTGATTTCGTTGGATATAGCCACGCAAACTTCGTAAATCCATCAATTACCGCTAAAATGTAGTTGTAATTTTTGTTAGTGGATTCAAGAGGTCCTAAGTGATCCATGTGGTAAGTATGGAGGGGAAATTCTGTTTTATGCAGCGGATGTAGGAATCCGTCTTGTTTGCCGGCCTTCTTGTTAGCTAGGATACATTTGATACAATTTTTTATGTATCTATCTACTTTTTCTTTTAAATTAAGAATGTATTATTCTCACCACCTGATTTCTTCTTTTGTTCTTCTAGCAGCAAAATGACCTCTTTCATGAGCCAGTCTGATAATATCATTTTGTAAGGCTTTAGGGACTACTATAAGTTCCTGTCCATCTGCAAACTTGTAAAGTAGATCTCGTCTGATACACAAGTCTTCATATAGTTGCTGTTTAAGTATTTCTTTTATAACCTTCAGCTCCTCGTCGTTCTCCTGAGCGTCTTTTAGTCTTGAAATAATGCTTTCAATTTCTATGGTCATAATTGGATGTCGGCTTAAGGCGTCGACATGACGCATCTTTGCTCCGGACCTGTGCTCTACGGTGCAATCGAAATCACTTAAATATAATGCCCATCTAGCAATGTGTGATGTTAAATTCCTTTTTGACACGGTTTGCTGGAGCGCAACGCAATCTGTGACTATTTTGAATTTAATTCCTAAAAGATAAGTCCTAAATTTTTTCAATGTGTGAATTACTGCTAGTACCTCCAAATCATAGCTACAGTAGTTCCTTTCTGCGGGTGTAGTTTTACGACTGGTATAACATGTTGGGTGAAATTTTAAATCTTTGGGGTTTTTCTGCATTAGGATTCCGGCGCAACCATCTATGCTTGCGTCTGTATGAACTTCTGTTTCATATTTGGCATTATAAATTTGTAATACTGGTGCTTCTGTTAGAGCACTCTTTAATTTCTCGAAGGAACTTCGTTGTTCGAGATTGAATTTAAACTTGACGTCTTTCTTCGTTAAATCACTGAGTGGTTTCGATATAATGGAATAATTCAAAATAAACTTGCTGAAATAGCCTGTGATACCTAAAAAGCTTTGTACTTGCTTGAGATTCCTTCGTTCTGGGTAATGTTCAACTGCCTTAGTCTTCGTGGTTGATGGGAACCATCTTCCATCTTCAATAATGTCCTAGAAATTCGATGGATGATTTCAAAAATGAACACTTCTTCCAATTCCATTCTGGTCCGTATTCTTGAGCGACTTTAAAAACTTTCTCTGGATGACTAACTGTTTCATCCTCTGATTTCGCAAGCACAATAACATCATCCGTTATACCAAAATTTTTTCAGTGCTTATCAAACGTCGAAAAATAGAGTTGAAATATCTTTGGAAAACTGCAGGACTATTGCAAAGACCAAACGGTACCTTTTTAAAGCAATACTGGCCATTATGTATAACAAATGAGGTGTACTCCCTGCTCTCTGCTGCAACTGGTACGTGGAAAAATCCATTTTTCAGAGCAAGAGTGCTGAACACCTTGGTTTCGCTGAGTCGATCTAATAGTTCTTCTATTAAAGGCAAAGGGTATCTGTCCTTAACAATCTGTGTGTTCACTCTTCTATAGTCGATGCAATGCGATACGATCCATTTTTCTTCTTGACGACTACGACTGGACTCGCCCACTCCGAATAACTCGGTTCTATAATTCCATCGTCTAGCCATTCTTCTACTTGTTTCTCCACAAATTCTTTCTCTACAAGTGGTAATCTTCTTGGCGAACAGTTAACCGGTTTAGCGTCTTCGTGCAGTGTAATTTTCATTTGGATTTTGATTTCTTTAGGACCTTCAGGTTGATAGCTGGCAACTATGTCTTTAATTTGAGATGGAAAATCTATTTCTGGTTCGGCGTCTTTTTCGATTGGGATTTTCGTTACAGTTTTTATCGGATCAACCTTCTTCAGGGTTATTCCCTTTGAATTAATCGTTAACTCGCTTTGGTCGATTAGTTCGTTTCCGATAATTAGCTTTATTCGCATCCTGTCTTCTGGGACGACGTGAATATTAACGAGATATCCTTCCTGATCAACTAACAACACATCATCAAAACATCCTAAATTTCTGGTTGACTTATTACCAAATCCAACTAACGAAAGAGTTGAGTTTCTTAATGGTGGGCTACCAATTTCCGCATAGGCGTCTTCTCTTATTAGGTTAACGTCACTACCAGTGTCAATCAGGGCTGAGAATATACGTCCTTTGAGTTCGACCAGTTTTGATTTCTTTGACTTCAGGGTGGATATTTCATTTACTGTTGCTTCTTTAGGTCTGGTACCGCTTGTCTTGTTTTGCGGCTTGAAAGATGAAGCGATGTGCCCAAACTGGTTCCATTTGAAACATTTAGTCCCCTGACTTTTCTTCTGGCATTCGGATGACCTGTGTCCTTTGTCGCCACAATTGTAACATCATATAATGGCGTTGTTTTGTGCTTTTTTGTCACTAGTCATTTTGAAGCTCGTGTTTTCTTTTTGGCTGTAATGAGCTTCAGTCAATATCTTCGACCTCATAATTTGGTATATTTGTAACTTTTTTAAAAATTCTTTTAGTGACCTCGCCCCATACAAAATAGATTTATGACTGATGTCATCGATTATACCGTCTATGACATACTGTATAAGGGCCTGGTATTCTATCATCCCTCTGCTAGCAATATCTTTCATAATTAAAGAGTACTGCTGCACATTTTCATCCTTACGTTTCTTCCTTTGCCTCAATGTCTCATGTAATTTTGCACTATTCAACTTTGGTGCAAATTCTTCCTTTAACGCCTTCTTCAGCTTTGACCAAGAATGTATACCCTTTTCTCCTTGTATATAGAGCTTGGCTAGTCCGTGCAGACATTTATTAGCAAATATAAATTATTGTATTTCTGACCATCCTAGCAGTTCAAAATGTTCTTCTATATCGTCTCTCCATCTAATTATCGAGTAGTTATCTTCGCCGCAACATTTGTGTATTGACTCTTCTACATCTTTAAAGGACATCCCAAATTTTGGGGCTGATGACTTTCGAATTATGATACTTGTGTCCTCTTTAGAGTTGCTTTTTTCTGGAACGTCTTCTTCCTCTTCTTCCTCTTCTTCGTGTGATGGTGTGTTTCAATGATTGCAAATCCCCTAGATTCGTATAGATTCGGCTAAATAATTCTCATTCCTCTCCACTGCAATCTAGGTGTAAAAGACTGCAAATTAGAATTAAGTCTCTATCATTTAAATTGTTCTTTACGTAAGTTAATTTTTGTTTGTATTCAACAGAGTCTTTGTAGGAAGCAAATCCTTGATACTCCCTTAATCGCTTTCTATTCATTCTAACACCATCGTCTTCAAAAATAAACTTATGAAGAGCTCGAATTTGTGTGACAGGAACTGTTCTTATACAGTCGGCAATACAAGGAATTCCACCTAAGTTTTCCATATTTATTCAAAATTTAACACTATTTCCAATAAAATCTTTCTTATTAAAATTGACTGTCTGATTAATTAATCTAATTCTGCTCCAAATCTGTATTACTTCTACTTAAAGTGAATGGAACGGACTCACCAGTAATTTATATTGTCATCGGATAAAAAGGTACGCCACTGTCAGCTTGGATTGTTGCACTTGTTCCGTCTTTTACCCTGGGTACTTCGCACGAAATTTACCCACAACTTTCGCCAAGCCTATTGCAGAACGCGGACACTTTTTACCATCTGCTTTTCTTTAAAGCGCACCCAGTTACTTATTTTTAAATTGTTTTTCGTGTAGTCACTAAAAAATGTTTTCCATACATAGTTTAGGATCACAATATCGCAATGCAATTTATTGCTTTCAATTCACTTCACCTATCTTCACTTTATTACTTTTGAATTCGTCCTCACTTTATCGCTTTTCACTTGACTCTATCCCGGTTGAGCCCCCAAATTTTGTAGGTTTCGGAAAAATATCCGAGTCCGTTTTAAAGTAGAAAATATGTTAAACTAAAATATAAAAGAAGATATCAATAACTAAATATAAAAATTGAGTTCATCAACGTCTTAAAAGTTCGTCTTCGTTTTTTGCGTCTTTTTTAACAACTGTGTCACGGTCACCACACAACAACCCTCGAACCCAACTCGAAACACAACTACTTAAGGATGCCAGTGGCGGTTCGTTCCCTACAATATTACATATGATTGCATCAACGAGTTTGGACAAAACATCATTCTGCAACCTACACTAAATCTTTAAAGCTATGTTTATCTAAATTGGTGAGGTTAGAATTGTTAGAATTGTGGAAATTTCAAAGGCCTTCGACGGAGTCTGGGATCAATCTCTTTTCGCCAAATTAACATCTTATGGTCTTCCTCCAGGACTCTGTCATTTGATATCCAATTTTCTCGCTGACAGATCTCTTTAGGTCGTCGTCGATGGCATCTTATCCGAGACATTTGCAATTAATGTAGGGGTGCCTCAGGGGTCTGCCTTGTCTCCTACTCTGTTTCTGTTACACATAAATGATCTCTTAGCTTCAATTTCCAATCCTGTATACAGCTACGCAGGTGATAGTAGCCTGGTGTCATATTTTTTCTCCGACAAACTATTACCCGTCGCTCCTTCAGATCGACTAAGGGAACAGCAGATACAGATGATTAATCGGGATATCAAAATCATTCTGGAATAGGATAAGAAAAATGTGGTCGACTTAAACGCTTCAAAAACTGAGGCCGCGTTTTTCTCTAAAAAAACATCAAGGTATAATGCAACAAACATACTAATGGACGGTAAAATCCTCCCGATGGGATCTAATCTGTTTATCCTATCTATGCGAGCACCAATTTCTCTTGAGACGATCATGTGCTCGCCATTGCCAAGTCCGTCTTTCAGAAGCTACGTTTTATTTTCAGAGCTAAAAAGTTCTACTTGACATCTCATCAGCTACTCACACTATACAAAGCTCAAGTTAGGCCAACACTAGCCAATAGTGTTCTCATGTTTGACGTTCGTCCCGAAAACACACTTTAGCTTTTTAAAACAATCGATTTTTGGATCGATGCGAATCGTGAGCAAAAGTATCGATTCCCGATAAAATTGGGTGCTAAAAGATCGATTTCCAATTAATCGCCTTGTTGGTGAAATTTGTAAACATTTCTAAGAAAAGAAAAATTAAATAATAATAAATATAAATAATAAATAAATTGGCGAGTTTAATTTTGAAAGTTTTTTTCTTGGGTTTTAAAGACTAATATTTATATTTTAATTACTTATTCCTAATTAGAAAAGTCCGATACATATTTATCTTCTGCTTTATTTTTTATTTATGTATCTTTGGGCATTAATTTATAAAAATATATTTAGAAATATGAAGTTTAAACTGAAAATTACGAGATTAAAGTGGAAATTCCTACTTCATTTTCCAAATTTCGACCTTTTTGAAAAAGTTTTATAGTTAAAGTCGAAATTTCGGCTTTAATCTCGAAATTTCAACTTTTCTTTTCACGAAATTTCAAGATAAGTCGAAATTTCTTATTCTATGGTTAAATTAGGTAGATGACAGTTAAACCCCACCAACCCTTAGAATATAAGACTATGTTCTAAACACCAACTTACAATTTAATGTTGACACTTAGCAGTAGGGTACGTTCAGTAAATTTAATTTTTTATTACCCAAAATTTCGACTTTTCTCTTAAAATTTCAAAGTTAAAGTATATAATTTTCGAGAAAAAAGTCGAAATTTCGAGTTCAAAGACAACATTTAATAAAAGCGTAAAAAGGACATTGATTTAAAAAATATTTTTAGAGATTTCGAGTTTTTTCTCGAAATTTCGATTTTTTTTTCGAAATTTCGACTTTTTTTCCCGAAATGTCGACTTTAATCTAGAAATTTCGGATTTAAATTCGAAATTTCCGCTTTAAACTCAAAATTTCGTTTTTACACTCAAAATTTCTACTTTTTTTTTGAAAATTCAACTTTTTTCCGAGATTAATGTCAAAATTTCGACTTTAATCTTGAATTTTCGACTTTGATATCGAATTTTCTCTCGAAATTTCGAGAATAAGTCGCTCTATAATAAGCACATTCTATGGTTAAATTAGGCAGATGACGGTTACATCCCACTACTCTCCTTCCCCAACAATCTTGACAGTTGGTAGTAGGGTGCGTTTAATATTTGCTATTTTTAATCAGCAAATTTAGGTCTTTTTTTAAAAATTTCGAGATTAAAGTGGAAATTTCGAGAAAAAAGTTGAAATTTCGAGAAAAAGGTCGAAATTCCACGATTAGGATTAAAATTTCGAGAAAAAAGTCAAAATTTCGAGAAAATGAGTCGAAATTTGAGAAAAAAGTCGAAATTTGTAGAAAATAATTAAAATTTTGAGTTTAAAGTCGAAATTTCGAGATAAATGTGAAAAATTCGGTATTAAGGTCAAAATTTCGAAAAAAAATATGAAATTTCCAGAAAAAAGTCTAACTTTTCAGATTAAGGTAGAAAGTCGATATTTCGAAAGACGAACTTTCGAAAAAAGGTCGAAATTTTGACTTTAAAGGCAACATTTCCAGAAAAATGTCGAAATTTCGACATTAAGGTCAAAAATTCGAAAAAAAAGTTGAAATTTGAGAAATATATACGAAATTTTGCAAAAAAGGTTGTAATTTCAAGAAAAGAGTCGAAAGTTTGAGAAAAAAAATCGAAAGTTGTCAAAATTTCAGAAAAAAGTCGAAATTTCGAGATGAAAAATGAAATTTGAGAAGAAAAGTCGAAATTTCTAAAAATAACATTATTTTTAATCGATGTCTTTTCTACGCCTTTGTAACTTTTCGAAAAAGTTAAAATTTCCAGAAAAAAGTCGAAATTTCCAGAAAAAAGTCAAACTTTCCAGAAAATTTGAAATTTAAGAAAAAAGACGAAATTTTGAAAAAAAATTCGAAATTTCGAGATAAATGAAATTTCGATATTAAGGTCAAAATTTCGAGAAAAAAGTCGAAATTTCGAAATTTTTCGAGAAAAGTCAAAATTTGAGAAAAAAGTCAAGATTTCGAGAAAAAAGTCGAGATTTCAAGCAAAAAGTAGAAATTTTTCGAAAAAAAAGTCGAAATTTGGAGAAAAAAGTCGAAATTTCGAGAAAAATATCCAAATGTCGATATTCAGGTCAAAGTTTCGAGAAAAAAGTCGAAGTTTGAGAAAAAAACGAAGTTTTGAGAAGGTAAAAATTTTGAGGAAAAAAATCGAAATTTGAGAAAAAATCAAAATTTCCAAAGTTCGAAAAAGTTGAAATTTTCAGAAAAAAGTCGAAATTTCCAGAAAAAGTCGAAATTTTGAGAAAAAGTCGAAATTTGAGAAAAAAGTCAAAACTTGAGATAAAAGAGGAAGTTTGGGAAAAAAAGTCGAAAATTCTAAAAATAACATTTTTTTAATCGAAATTTGAGAGAAAAATCAAAATTTCGAGAAAAAATTTGAAATTTTGAGAAAAAAAATTCGAAAAAGTTGAAATTTCCAGAAAAAAGTCGAAATTTCCAGAAAAAAGTCGAATTTTGAGAAAAAAGTCCAAATTTAAGGAAAAATCGAAATTTTGAGAAAAAAAAGTCGAAATTTTGAGAGTTTCTGCATCCTAGTCGCACTGCTTTGAAGGCATAAAGGGGTTGCCCTTTGCGAGTGGATTAAACTTTAAAAAAATATTATCAGGGAATGATGTATTATCAAATTAATGTAGATTTAATTATTTTTTCCCAACTGACGTTGAATCAGAGGGTTTTTAATTTTGTAAAAAATCTTAGGTCCAAGGTCAGGTGATTTTGATCTCCCTTCATCATGGCGGCGCTGGAGAGAGGCGATGAAAAATATAAAAGACCCCCAGAAATGAATCCTTATATACATTTTGTACCTACAAGTCTCTTCACAGAAAATTGTAATATAATTTTCTAAATAAATAACAGAAAATTTTTCGATAACTTTTACTGTTAAATTTTCCTTGAAAATTCTATTTTATTTACTATTCGTTTAATTGTTCATTTCTCTTTTAATTATGCAGACAAAGCCTCCACAGGTATACTGATACTATCCAATTTACAAATAAAAGATATTTTGAGCGTTTTCATAGCAAAATGTGAAAACAAACATTTTCGGGTCAGGTGTTAAAAAAAGAGTTAAAAAGAATGTAAAGCATTGAAACCGGAAGGCGGGGTCACCTGTTATTGGCGCTAGTGGACCCCCTGCGGACCAATTGGACTTCCGGTTACCTTATTAGATTGCGCACAATCGCTCCTGCTGCTCTACGTTTCTCCTGCTGCCGCTTGCTGCATCACTTTGCGTCTTATCAATTATGCAGGATATCGAAAGGGGAGAACTGTAATTTACGTTCTTCGTAGTTGACTACAAACGATACGATGTGCACTCAAATCTGAAAATGATCAGCTTTTTTTGCAACTTCATATACAGGATGTTTAATATGGGAAGCTCCAAAAGCATTTTTTAAACTTCGATTTAAACCCCTGCGAGTATGCTACAGGCTGAGAAATGTTGGAGTCAATCGTGTGTTTCGTTCGCCTGCAGACCATTTTTCAACCCTAAATTTAGATTTTTTTTGGTGGAATGGATTGGTCCTTGGTTATTTTCAAAAATTGAAATACAAATCTTGACCCCTGGAACTCGGAAATATAAAAAAAACAAAGCAAAGTTTGCTCTTGCGCCTTTCGATAGCCAAGCAATCATCTTCAGAGATATACTCAGAATGTTAGCAACCTTTGTTGTGTTTTTTAATATTTCTTGGTTTCAGGAGACAAGATTTGTATTTTAATTTCTGAAGATAACCAAGGACCCGTCCATTCCACCAAAAAAAAAAAATCTAAATTTGGGGTCGAAATTTTGGCAAAAATTAAAAAAAATGGTCTTTCAGGTTTCAGGGGACAAGATTTGTATTTCAATTTTCCAAATTTAGATTCTTTCTGGAAGCTTTTTTGACATACATATATCTCGTTATTTTCAAATTTCCAGCTTACTTTCAATTCTTACTTTTGATTAAAATGTTGACAGCAAAATCGACAATTTAAGGATTTCTATTTATAAATTTTTAGTTTTTTTTTTTCACTTCGACATTACCGTGAACCTTCAACTATTTCTCGAGCTTAACGAACTCTGTTGATTGAATTTGGAAGTTATTTTCCAATCGATCCAATTTATGAAATATCTATTTTTCTCTTGGAATTTAGAGCTTAAACTTGGTTTTTTTTTATAATTTTAAAAGCTTAAACTTTTCAAAATTTTGACTTCTTCTAGAAATCTCAAGGTTTTACATTTCGATTGTATCTGAGAAGTTACAATTTATGCTTAAAAATTTCTCAAAACTCAAGTTTTCCTCAAAGTTTTGTCTGTAAATATCGAAAATACAATTTTAGGATATTTCTGGACATTTCAATATTTTACAGATACGTATTTTCGCTTTTTTTTTTCGAAATTTCGTTTTTAACAACAAAATTTCAACAATTTTTTCAAAATTTGATATTCACTTTTTTAATTCTTAATTTTGGACTTTAAGCTTAAAATTTCGACTTCCAGAATATTGAGTTTCTTTTCGAAATTTCGAGTTTAAATTCGAAACGTCGACTTTGGTCTCAAAATTTCGATTTTTTTCTGATATTCTGAGTTTGCCTTTTTCTTGAATTTTCCAATTAAACCCAAAAGTTTATTTCAAGAAATGCTAATTTTTTCGAATATTCTACTTTTGATCGAATTTTATCCAAAATATTTTCTGAATATTGCACTTTTTTACTGTAATTTTTGATTTATTTCAAAAACTATTACTTTAAATTTTTCGTAATTTTTGATAAAATTTTGCCGAACATTGTCTTTTTTTGAGAGTTTCACTTTAATTTCAAAATCTTAGGGAAATGTTAATTTTTTGAGCAAAAAAAAGATTTTTGTCTTCTTTAAATTTTCCACATAAACTCAAAACGTCCTTTTTTTGTGGAGAGATTTTTTTAAGGTTTTACTTTTGTATAGTTTCAGTTGAAAATTTGGTAAATTTCCCTTCGATTTAAACAGAAATTTTGATTTTTTTTAAATTCTGTCCGCAAAACTTGCAATTTTTATTTTTTTCCCCAAAATTATATGATTTTGTACTCAAAATATCAGCCCTTTGGAAAGCTCTTGACTTTATTTTCGAAATGTTATGAAAATTTACGTTTCTATCAAAAATCTTACTTTATATTTTCATTTTTTCCTTTCTCAGTTTTTCGTAATATATCTATTTAAATTTTATTTCTTTGCCAACTACAATTCGAATTTTTTTTATTTTTTCGATATTTCAAATTTCAGATTTTAAAATATTTCTTTAAGTTTGTTTTCCCTAAAAAATTCCAATTTTCTTCTAGGTTTGAACATCATTTCTCCTTTAAACTTGAAAAAAAAACTGATTTTATAACTATCAAATTTTTTCTGGAATTAATGCTTCTTTTTTTTTGGTGGGACTGGTCCTTGGTTATCTTCAAAAATTGAAATACAAATTTTGTCCCCTGAAATCAAAAAGGATTAAAAAACACAACAACGGTTGCTATAACGCGATTCGGCAGCCAAGCTATCATCTTCAGAGAGATACTGATACCTCTTTTCCCAAATTTCCGGTTTAACCTTTTTTCTTCTGAAATTTTGGAGATTTAGCTTAAATTACTTTTTAAATTTGAGGTTTCCATTTGAAATTTTCAATTTTCTCACAAAATTTTTCGAGTGCAATATCAGTATTTTCCTTCATTCGTTTTTTTTGTTTTACTTTCAAAACTGTTTTTTTCGTAATCGTTTCGATCTATATATATTATTTCAAAATTTTGACTTGAAATCACTATAATATAATTTTTAAAATTTAAAGTTTTTCAAATTTTGGGCTTAAGCCAATTTTTTTAATTTTTCTTTACCACGCATCTCTCTGAAGATGACAGCTTGGCTGTCGAAACGCGTTAGAGCAACGTTTGTTGTGTTTTTTAATCTTTCTTGGTTTCAGGGGACAAGTTCTGTATTTCAATTTTTGAAGATAACCAAAGACCAGTCCGTTCCACCAAACCACGCAACGTTACGCTTTTCTTGAAATCCTGAATATTGATTCGATTTTTTTCTATAATTTCTGCGATATTTTTCAAATTTCTGTTCTGTTCATATAGTTTCCTGTTTATACCTTCAGTTGGTCTCTTTTCTTTGGAAATTTAATTTATTTTAGAAAGCTCTATCCTTTCTTTTTAATAATTTTTGAAACGAGAATACTTACTAGATTCGACACTTTTTCTCAATGTTTTAAGTTGAAGCTTTCATCTTCTGCTTTTTCAGGAAATTTAGCATACTTATCACTTCGTTTTCAAAATTTCATCTCTTAATATCAAAATAGGCACCCTTTTCTCAAAATTCCGAGTTTATTCGTTTAATATTTAATTTTTTTTCTTTTCTAATTTTTAACCCGAAATTCGGAATTTTGACTTTCTAGAAACTTTGAATTTAATCAGTTTAAATTCTGACTTCTTTTTAATTTCGATATTCCTGTGTAGGGTTCCGTTTTTTACTTTTTTCCTCGATCTTTTACTTAAATTTCAAATTTTGAAAATTTCAAAAACTTTTTTCCGAAGTTAGTTTTTCTTGAAATTTCGAGTTTAATCTCGCTAAAAAATCCTAAATTCCGGGTTCAAATCTTTTACATTTCTCCTCCAAAATCATCGTTGCACTTGAAGTTCATCTTTTTCGAGTTTCACCCTGTTTTCGAAAGTGGATTAACGTTTCAAGTTTTTGATTTTTTTTTGGCGTGTTTTCGGTATCAATTTTCCGTTTTTGCTAAACTGTATTTTTAATTTAAAGTAAAAATTTCAGGTTTTTTTCAGGAGGTTAATTTTTTCCCATCAGGTCAGCTTTAAAATTAATTTTTTTACATATTTCCAAAATTTCCAGGTTAAGTTTTGATAGTTTTTATTAATTGGTTTTTTTTTTGAAAATTTCGATACTTTTCAGTTATTTTAAACTTTGAATTTCTACATTTTTTGACTGTAAGTTTAAAATTTCGAAATAATGATTTAAACAATTTCCAATTTTCTGCAAAAATTTCCATTATTTTTTTTTAAATCTCCAATTTATCCAGTTTTTTCAAAACATTTTTCCTCTAGCCTGCTTTTGACAAATGACTTTTGCTCGAAATTGGAATTCGGAGGCAACTTATTTCTTATAAATTCCGAGTTTTTGTTGGCTTAGCTCTCCCACGCTCTTTCGTAACTAGGTTGTGGCTTCAAATCCACTATTGGGCCATTTATTATGTCTTATTGCGGGGGTCCTGGAGTCTATTCCACGTTCCGCAGTTCAAACCCCACACATATTTATTTGTCCACTCGTTTTCCTTTAAATTTCTATCCCTCATAATCTCTTTCATTCAATCCATCCGTTGCGTTATCTGTCTTTCTCTTTTTCTCCTATTCTCTGGCATATAAGAGAGTTGTTTTATGCCTAATCCACTCGCAAAGGGTAACCCCATTATGCTTTCAAAGCACTGCGAGTAGAATGCGGAAACAAGGATAGATGCCGCCTTCTTAAACAAGGATAGGTAGTAATTTTTGGGGAAAATTCCTTTCGGTAGCAAATTCCATAACTTCGAAGTTCTATAGAAAAAAGAGTCTTCGTAGACAGACACTGTGTCAAGCCGGACCGCACAGGAATTTCCTGTCTGCGACTGTCTAGTATGCCTCAAGAATCTTGCCCTTGGGGGGATCAATCCTATTAATTCCTGCGAGCATTTTCCATGATAGTACTTGTAGAAAAGAGACAAGTCACCAACCATACTCCTGTGCTCTAGTGTTTCGAGAGAATCGGTCAAACTCTCGTCATCAATTAGGCGAATCGCTCTTTTTTGAATTGAATCCAAGAGAGTTAAAGTGTGTTTTGGGACTGAACAGTATTGGCTAGTGTTGGCCTAACTTGAGCTTTGTATAGTGTTAGTGGCTGAGGAGATGTGAAGTACTTTTTAGCTCTAAAGAGAAAGCCTAGTTTCTGAAAGGCGGACTTGGCAATGGCGCGCACATGATCGTCCCAAGAGAAGTTAGTGCTCGCTAGGATAGATAGATTATATCCCATCGTGCTATTTTTAGCCACCTTTCTTCTTCCATTCTCCTCACGTAGCCATACCATATCAACTATTTTGTTTCAATCCCGTCAACAGTGTTATATATTCTTCTTGTTCTTCTAGGAATGTTTTCATTTCTTACATGTTGTGGTTTTGAAATTCTGCATGATCTTCTAAGGAAGTCCATTTCCACGGATTCTAGCTTTTTTTCTCCCTTTTTGTTAGTTGCCAACATTCAGCTCCAAATGTCGATTGGTTCTACGATGGCTTTATAAGTGTTCAGCTTGGTGTTCTGTTTTCTATTGTTTGAACATATCAATGGGTTTAGAACGCGGATCACTTTCTTTTCCTGTTCTATTCTACTATATTCATCCTTTTTGGATCATTTTTGTTTGGAACTGATACTCCCCAAGTATTTGTATTCATTAGCTCTTTTAATCTGGCACATATCTATATCTGTGTTTAGGTTTCGTTGTTCAATTTATTTACTCTGTTTTGGCCATATTTATGTGGAGGCCAATTCGTCTTTTAATTTTTTCATCACATGTAATGATGTATTCTTCGCTAGATACTATAAGCACTTGGTTATCAGCAAAGAAAGAGTTGTAAGGCAAAGGTCTTCCATAAGCATTCACATTCTCGCAATTTTTCTTCTCCAGTCTTTCAGAGCTTCTTGTATACATAACTTGAATAAAGTGGGGGACAAACTGCACCCTTGTCTCTACTCCTTTGTTATTGAAAAAGGGTGGAAAGTAAGATTTCCAAGAGTGACTACACTCTGCGTTTTGTTACGTGTTTCAAACTGTGTGTATGTATGCACCATTTAGACTGATATTCGTCAATATTTCGAAAAGTCTTTTCAAGAGTACTGTGTCGGATGCCTTTTCCAAATCAAAGTAAGTATGTGGATAGATTTTTAACCATTCTTTTGTCAGTTATTCATTGTAAAACAAATATGTTGTCCATACACGATATTCCAGCACGGAACTCAGCTTGTTCCTTTATCTCCTTCCATATAACCATCGATTGAGCTAGTAATACTAATATCTCTGTAGCTTTTACATACATTTTTGTCTCCTTTCTTGAAAATCGAGCTAATATAAGTCGTATTCCAGTGGTCATTTATACAGGGTTTAAAAATTGCTGTTAAACAATGTGCAATCTGAATTGGGCCCAAAAATTTGCGAGTGAACCCTCTTGCGCATTAGGGTCCTTGTGCATCGCACAGTACTAATCTCTCATAGTTGCGCCACTGGAAAAAACTCGAGTCACAACGAAAGGCACAAAAATTACAATCCTGGTGAATCAAAACTCGCGTACGAAGGAGCACTTTTGCACTTTGGAGTTGCAAGGCGAATGATGCATTCAAAGTGAAGTTGAAAGATAAAACGTAAACCATCATAGATATTCTTTGCGTCTTCTTTATGAAGTAGTGTTATTTTCATTCATGTTTTATTGGCTTTTTCTTCGCCAGTTGCTCCTTCTACAGTTCCAGATTTTCAGAAACCCTTATAATTTTATGTACTATATTCTCTTCTGTATAGCAGATGAAAACTATCTTTACATTGTTTACTGTGAATGGTGTTAGGAAAAGTAAAAAATTCAACTTTGGCTTTTTCTCTACATAGGTGACGATCTTGGTTGTTTGTCTGAAGGCGAAACAATATTCGATGGAATGCGTCTTCCAAGAAGATCCAAAAACAACAAAAGTTGTTCGTACAAGAAATACTTGGAAGCAATTGGTCTTCTGTTTTTTTATTGGTAAGAAGAAAATGTTGTGTTTTCACTAAAGATTGCTAGAAGGGTTAATTCTGAATCATCCAACACCAGAAGTATTTTAAGAAATATGGCAAAAAATCAGCTATCCAGTATCATCCTCATCCATTAAAATGCGAGCCCTAAAGGCTAGCACACACTCGCCACTAGCGCCACTGTCTATGGATAAATCCAGGATTTTGTCTCTAAATAGTTCCGAACAAATATCAAGATGGTAGTGGCTTTGTCACTGGTTCACATCTGCACAATCCAGCTAGACTAGTTTCCGAGTGATGCAGCGAACTGTTAAATTCATAGTTGTCTTCAAGGAGTTGTAGAACAAGCGTTTGTCTGTAGACAATCGCAGAACTTGGTCTATAGGCATGAGTCTCGTGATTTTGTCTACGAGTGTGTACTAACCTTCACGTTGGCCCTAACCTTAACATGTTGGCCCAAATCACTCAATTTAACCAGTCAAACAACCTCCGTATAGTCCCGATTTGGCTCCCATCACACTCCAAACATTCGGGCAAGAATAAAAACCCTGTGGTCATCAATTTTCGATACCAGAAGAACTGCTTAATGTGCACAACCTACACACATCCAAAACACATCAATCGGACTTGAAAAAGGGCTAAAGTAAGACAAACGTATGCATCGATCACATAATAACCATTATTTGTTTTTGTTTGTTATTTCAGAAACATAAACAGCAGCCCCCTTTGCCCTTGTTGAGCCACCCATGGAAAGAAAATATTTTTGTTTAAATAAAGGCAACGCTTACCTTTGAAATTATTTCGATTTGGCATTAAACACAAATACACTGTATCGCAAAATACTTAATTAACTCGTTACGCAGCTTTCAGTGATGAAGTAGGGGCGTTTTAGACGCAGCAGGCGTGTCCCTTTACTCCCCCACTACAGGTGAAGAGCTGAGCTTTCAGCAATTTCAGCTTTCGCGAGTAGATACATCATATTTCCTGTCACCACTAGTTGCGAGGCGGTGAAATCTCATTTTCCACTTGATTACACAACCCCAGTACTTTACTTTTTTGACGTCGGTGGCAAGTTCAATTTCGCATTTAGACAAGATAAATTCACTGAACGGTTTCCTAATTATGTCCTTTGATGAATAGCTCCATTAGGCATGAACCAGGATCAAGAGGTACCTGCCGCAATTAGTGAAATTAATAGATTTGTAAGTAGATATTTTATTTGATTAGTAGTTTTTAAATGACCAAAATAGTATCAGTGGAGATAGATAATTCAAAAAGGACGTTTCCAGAGCTCAGCACATTTGACAGCATTTTTTTTTCAAAACAAAAAGGATCACGTAATTTTTTTGAATATTTCCCAGTCTTAAGGAGAAGATTTTTTAAATACATTAATAATTCCTTGTAATACATATTTTGTGAAAATTAAATATTTGAAATTTTGGTTACTAATAACATATCAGTAAATTTTGTCTCTGTATAAATGGAAACGTTGCGTTGGTAGATAAATTTGAATATGTTAGATTTTATTGCGTTTTTGTTGAAGTAATCTAAATTAAATATAAGTCAAAATATTGAAGTGGTAACATTTGCTTTTGATCAATTTAAAAATTTTCATTTAAAAGCAAAAAATGTGAGAATTTAGATATCTTTAAATCTACCTAGATTTTCAGTTCTGGTATAAGTTTACTATTTGAAACTAAAAGGGCTCTAAAATAACAAGCATTGTCCAGAAATCTAGAGTATTGAACTGATCTTGTTATATATCTATTGGTACAGAATTTTTTAGTGTATATTCGTAATAACAACCCCCATTATACAGGGTGATTCAAAATTCGATGTACAAATTTTAAGAGCGTCTTTTGGAATCAAAACGAGACTTTTTCTTCATATAAACATTTGTCCTAAAATGCACCCCCCTAGAGCTACAGTCATCGTAAGTTGCGCCAGAAAAATCGATTGTCAAATTGTGATTACAATTACTGATCAAATCATCTGAAAATCTGCAAGTTTCTGTTTTCTTAGTCCCTCTATTTATTTTTTGATTCAAAAATACTGTAAACTTGATTTTAGGGGGAATTAAGGGGGTTTGCACTTCTCTTGACCAAAATTTTGCGTTTTCTCTGGGAAAGCCTAAATACGAATAAGATCATCTAGTTGGCCGTGAAAAAATCTAAAATTTTGATCTGTGGCATTTTTTCGATAGAACTAACTGTAAGAAAATCTTGTTTAACTATCGAGAGTATTAATAAACTAATCATCATCCAGATCTAACTAAGTTTTAGGGAGCATTTTAGATTTTTTAGTAAACTGCGTTAACGTTATAACAGTTGAAATTTACTGAAAAATTTCTTAAAATCGCACATTTCTACCAATGTAATATTAGAAATAAATGTACACTTACTTAAAATGAAGCAGCATTAAAAGTAAGAAGCGTGAGCCAATAAAAGCATCCAACGGTATTATCTTTTGTATTTTTTGGAATATTTCTCAGGACTCCTGTCAAGTCGCAAAGTCGAATTAATAAGGAAATTAGACAATTTCGAACCGTAAATGGCATTATGCCTAAGAAATTAAACTCCGGGCTTCCCAATCTACAAATTGATTTTTAATGAAAAAGCAAATATTTGCCGAGCACCACGCTGTCATCAATCACCTGTGTTAATATATAAATAGATTGAATGACGCAGATTTTTGTGTCCTTTAAAGTTTAAAGATATAGGCGAAACATGATTTCTGCATTGTATTTCCTTTCACTTATCTATTAGCAAAGTGGCAATCTGAAAAATTGGTTCTCACTCGTACAGTTGCCATTTATTTAATGAACACTAGAAAAACTTTCTTTAGAAACCCTTAAGTTAGGAAAACAATAACTGTCACGTTAGTCACACGTTGCCATACAAACCCAAAAGAAAATTCGATTTTGCTCAACAAATAGCAATTATGTGTCATTTGAATAGGCGAGGTATAAATATTGGGTATTAAATATATGCCAATATCCTTGAACTTCGAAATTTTACATGCAGGATGTCTTGGCCGTAATGGCATTAAGGTATAATACGAATACGAGATTATACATCTTTAAATAATAATTTAAACCCCCTTTTGAGCTGTCACTGACTTCAAGTGGTTTCGACCTCACCATATAAGAGGAAAAATAATGTGTCTGTCGCATTATCAGAAATCGGGAGAAACAAAACATCGCCTAATTTTTCTTTAAATTTCCAGTTTTTTCAGTACTTAAATTTTTTTTATGGAACGGACTGGTCCTTGGTTATCTTCAAAAATTGAAATACAAACCTGGTTCCCTAAAACCAAGAAAGATTAAAAAACACAAGAAATGTTGCTCTAAGGAGTAAGTATCTGAAGATGATAGCTTGGCTATTGAAGCGCATTAGAGTAATCTTTCTTGTGTTTTTAATCCTTCTTGGTTTCAGGGGACAAGATTTAGATTTATTAATTTCGACTTTTTTGAAAAATGTTATTTTTCAAAATTTTGGCATTTAAAGAGATTTTACTTTTAAAAAAAAGTTTGTCTTTATTCAATTTTTTTTGAAAATTTCGACTTATTTCGAAAATTCGATTTTCTGACTCACTTCTCATTTCAAAGTATTAACTTCTTGAAAATGATGCTTATTTTTGAAAATCCTATTTTTTTGAAACTACTGACCCGTTAAAAATTTCTAATTTCAGGATATTAACCTTTTGAAAATTTTGACTGTTTTTCAAGAACTCAATTTTAATTGAAATATAATCCTCTTTAAAAATGTTTGACTTATTTTTTTTAATAACTTCGACATTTTAAAATAACACTTTATTTCCACTTTTTTCGAAATTTTAATTAGGGTTTGAAAACCTTGACTGTTGAAATTCTGGCTTTTTTTAAAATTTCAAAATTTTCAAAAACGCAGCCTGCTCAAAATTTATATTTATTTTTGAATAATTTGACCTTATCTCAAGTTTTAATTTTTCTGAAAACTTTCTACTCAGTTTGAAATTCTTGACTTATTTTTTGAAATTTCCCTTCATATTGAAAATTTACACATTTTTAAATAATTTTGATTACAATTTTGACATTGTTAAAAATTTCAATTATTGAAAATTTGATTTTTTTAAAAACCTTAACTTTTTTCAAGATTTTGCACTCTTCTCAAGATTTTAACCTTACGAAAATCACAACATTTTTTAAAACACTGACTTCGATTTTTACTAAAAATTTCGACTCTTTTAACTTATTTTGAAATTTTAAATTTAAAAATTTTCCAATTCCTTTTTAAAATGTACACGTTTTCCAATATTTGAATTCTTTTGGAAAATTCAACTCTTTCGCAATTTCGCTTTTTTTCCAAAATTAGGTCTGTTTTTCAAAATTTCGACTTTTTTCTGAAAATTTTGATTTGTGTTAATTTGTACTTTCTGAAAAATTTTAAATTTTTTGAAAGTTTGAACCAAAATTTCTACTCCTTTAAAATTTAATTTTTTTCGTAAATTCGATCATTTTGAATGTTTTTGAAAATTATTAGACATTTTTGAAAAAGTTGCTCTGTTACGGTGGGAAACAGTACATCCCTTCAGGGAAATACACCCAAAAATCACTTGGAAGGCTATGCAACGGCACCGTGTGAAGGATGACACCCAAGTGAATGACAAGAGACAAGATGGCTAATTTCCCCAGATAAAGACTGACAGATGATAAGCCAGCGCTTTCCAAATCAACAATCTAATATCAAGATGTATGATTGGTGGTCTATTCGCGGGCAACAATCTCAAAAGGAAATTTAAACCGTGACAACCTTTTTTATAAAAATTTTGAGCTTTGTTTAAAGTTTTTACTAGTTCTTTAAGTTATGGTTTTTTTGAAAATTCATTCTATTTTTGTTTTCAAAATTTCGACTTTTTCGAAGTCTCGCCTTTTTCGAAGTCTCGCCTTTTAAGTAAAGTTGATCCTTTTTGAAAAATTCAACTTTAAAAAAAATTGACTTTTTGACAGTTGAATTTTTCAAATTTCGATTATATTTATAAAATATTCAATTTTTTCCCAGATTTTATACATGTTCTGACTTTTATTATCAAAATTTCGACTTTTCTTCGAAGTTTTGATTTTTTCAATATATCGACCTATTTCAAAATTTTGACTTCATTTTGAAAGATTCTTAAATAAATTTTGACATTTTCCTCCAAATTTTTCTACTTTACCAAAAATCTCGATATTGTCACTTTTTTAAATGCTTTAAAATTTAAAACTTATTTTTATCAGAAATTAAAACCTTTGTAAACAAATTTTCTGTTAAAATTTGAGTATTTATTTAAATTTTTCTTAAAATTTATATCTTTCTTCCTCTAAATTCCAAATTAAACTTGAATTTTTCAGAATTATTCTTTTTTAGATAAATTTTTGTTTTAAGAACGTACGTAGATTTTTCTTTGTTAGTTAACTGTTTCTCATAATCTTAAGTTTAAACTTTTTTTAAAAAAATTCCCGACATTATTTTATTTCGATGTTTTTTCGAATATTTTCCTCGGGCATCTTCGTAAACTTGCGTTAAACTTTCTCTATAAATCTAAAATCTATTTTCAGAGGGAAAATTTTTCTCTTCAACTTTTCAAACTAGTTTAAAAAAGTTGTGACCCTTTGTTATGTTAAGTTTCTTCTCCAAATTTCCAGTTTTTCGAGAATAAAGTTAAAGCTGAAATTCAAAATGAAAATTTTCTCTATTGGGTTTACACATGACATTTTAATGTTTTCTCACAAAACTTCGACTCTAACCAAACTCTGGCTAAAAATTTTGATTTTTTAGTCAAATTTTTAAAATTTTCCCCAAAATTTTGTGTTGAAACGTCCATTTGTTTGTTTGTGAATTAGGCGTTTTACTCATTTTTTGGACATCTAAATTTAAATTTGAAGTTTATACACTTGATAATTCAATTTGTTTTTTAATTTTAGAGCTTTTTTCCAAAATGTAAATATTTGTCTTAAACTTTTCAAATTTTACCTAAAATTTTTATCATTGAAAATTTCAACTTTGAAATCAAAATTGTGTCTTTTTACTTAAAAAGACACACCATAATTCTGAATTTATCACTCAACTCGAAATTTTAATTTGAAGCTCGAAATTTAAAGTTTAATTGCAAAATTTCGAGTTTTGAAGGTATCTAATTGATTTCATTTTTTTTTAACCAGGTTTCTTTCTAATGCACAGACCATCAGGTTTAAACATTTATTAGATTCGAAGTTTGGAAACCAAAGACTAGTTTCGAACTTGTTAGATCTCGTCACAACAAGATCGAAACCGTTCTTTGGTTTCCAAACTTCGAATCTAATAAATATTCAAACCTATTGGTCTGTGCATAAAATTCCTTGTCTTCTGGGGACTTTCCTAGAGAGCAACCGCTTCGCTAGGTGGCAGTGTTTCAACTGTTGGTAGTTCAGCTACCTATGATTCACTATACATGCGTAGAATTAGTCAATATTTATTTACATAGGTTATCTTTTTGTTTAACTATCACATAGATTTTGTTCTAAATTAAATATATTAATTAGAATGATCTGTACACCTTAATAACCCTCAAAATTAAAAAAAAAGGTTCAATATCTGCTTTATTTGAGGTCAGCTCCTTCGTTGTTCATTAACTTATATGTTTGACGCAAACAACAGGAGGTGTTAGAAGCCAATTACCGAAATGAGTAGATGACTCGTACAAACAACTAATGTGTCAGTCTTTTGTCCAGTTCCCTCGGTAGTTTCTATTCTTCCTTCACATCGTAAACCCCCAGTCTGATATTAGGGACTTTGAACACCAAATATCCAATAACAGTGGTCGAATCTGCACAGAGTAGTACAATAAAATTAATGTCTTATTAAATATGGGACGATTAATGTTTTTTAATACATTTTTTGGAGACACTTATCCAGGCCCTGATTCGATAAGTTTGGGGCCCGATCAGACTTTTTTTGCGGTGCCCTTTATGTATTAAATATCTAATTTTCTAGACATGTCGAATTAAAACTTGCCTATTATTTTAAATTTACCAGTATACATTTTTTCTATTTATTTTTCTAAAATTTTAAAAAGTTTAAAAGTTTCAAAAAGTGTAATTTTATAAAATGTTTATTTTAAAAATCCAGAGTTAACGACACTTCACATTTTTTACTAAACATTTCGACCTTCAAATCTTCAACGTTTTACCTTAAATTTACAGTAAAAATTTGAATTAGTTTTTATACATTAATAAGCTAAAACGTTCAAAAAGTATTTAAGAATTAAATTCAAAACTTCCATGCTTTAAAAAAAGAATTTTAAATTTAAAATATTAAAATTGAAAATCGAAATTTCGAGAAAAAATAAAATTTTAAAATTAAAATTGAATTTTTGACTTGAAATTTTTGGGAAAAGTAAGAGGTAAAGTTTGAAATTTTAGGTTTAAAGTGGACATTTCGAGATAAGAGTTGAAATTTAGAGGTAAGATCGAAATTTCGAAGTTTTGAAAATAGGTATAATCGAAGTTCCGAAAAAAAGATTTTTAGAGATCCAATTTTTCATTTAAAATCTTTTAAAAATGTACAAATTTCGAGTTTAGAATTTAAATTCCTTCCCAAAATCGAATTAAATAGCAAAATCTGTAGCAATTCTAAAAAAATCCTTTTTTTTTAAGACTGAACTCGAAATTTCTACTGAAACCACTATTTTGAAAAAATAGAAATTTTGAAATTGAAATGAAGATTTGAAGATTATTAAAAATGTTAATTGAAATTTCGAGGATAAATTTAATATTCTGAGCAAACATTGACATTTTATAAGATAAATTGATATTTTGAATTTAAAATCAAACTTTCCACTTTTCTTTTTTGAAATGTAGAATTTAAAGTGGAAGCTGTAAAGTTTGCAATTCAAGAAAAAAAAATATAAATGTTAGGTTTAGACTGCAAATTTTTAATTTTTTTAAAAAAAAGTTTGGATTTCAAAGTCTTTTTGCCCCATCTTTGTTGTTGGAAATTTGCTTGATAGCCCTACTGACGTTCAAGTATGAAAAGTGTCATGGATGCAAATTGAGCAAGGATAGAATAACTGTCCTTCTAGCACAAGGATGAGAAATCTCTTTTTACAGCGGGCCAATTACAAGGCTAAAAATTTTGCGCGGGCCGCATGTGAGAAAAATATGAATGCTGGGACGCTTGCACCCCCTGGTTCATTGGAGAACTTTCCAATTTTTCAGAATTGATTCTTTCCTTGAAACATTTTTTCGAAATTTCTACCTTTTTTTTCAACTTTTGTATATTTTTTTACAAAATTAGACTTTTTCTTTTAAAATTTTGCATTTATTCATAAAATTTGCCTTCATTTAGCAAAACTGACCCTCAAAATTTTGAATTTAAAAGTTCCTCGGTTTTTTTCTTAAATTTCGTCATTTATTGAAATTCGACTTTTCTTGAAAATTTCGCCTTTTTTTGATTCTGAAAATTTTAACTTGTTTATTAATATTTGCCTTTTTTTTTTAAATCTGGTCGATCTTTTGACAAAAAGGTATATTTTTTAAAAATTTAAAATTTTTGTGAAAGGACAAAAAGTTTTTTGTAAATATCAATCCGTTTTTAATCCAAATTTCTGATAGTTTCAACTTGTTTGTCAAAATTTCGATGTGTTATCACAATATTTGACATTTTCTGATGCCTGTTGAGGCAAGGTGGGGAGCCTGTCTTCCTCTGACTAGTTCAAAGACCCAAGAGAAAATAAATATTCGATTTTTCTCTTAAAATTTACTCTTTTTCTGAATTTCGAAGTTTCACTAAGATTAAATGCTTTTTCGCAAAATTTAGATCTTTTTTTCAAAATTTCTTCTACAATATCGTCTTTTTGTTGGGGGTTTGACTATTTTTTTGATTTTTTTTAATTTGAACAATTTTTTGTCCATTTCAAAGTTTTCTCGATTTTCTCGAAAATTTGCCTGTTCCTCAATATTTGTCTTTTTAGAAATTTCAATTTTGTTTTCAAAATCCAACTTTTTAGACTGTTTCAAAAATGGTTTATTTATTTCAAAATTTTGTCATTTTCTTGAATATTTGTCTTTTTTAATAAACTACGACTTTTAGATCAAATGGTTTTATGGTTATGAACATGTTCACTTTTCTGTTGTTGCGAAAAATATTTTTGGGGATTTCGAGAAAAAGATTTCTTGTAAATTCAACATCTTTACTGAATTTTAAATTTTGAAAACAATGTTTTTGAATCTTGCGATTTTTCCTTCTCAGAGTTGTACTATTTTTTGAAAATTGCATCTTTTCCCAATATTAGATCTTTGAAAATTTTAATTTTTTTTTAAATTTTGCACATTTCTCGAGTTTTTGAGAAAGATTAGGGTTTTATTTTCAAAAATCCTGAATTTTTTTCGAAGTCTTTGTTTTTTCTGATTTAAAAAAAAATTTATTCCCGATAATTTCAACTTGTCCAAAATTCATGTTATTCTCCGAATTTTCACTTCTAACTCAAAATTCAATTTTATCTGTTTCTGGACATTTTCATTTAAAATAGAATTTTTTCCAAAGATCTAGACTTTTTCACAAAGTTCGTTTGTTTTTTTTTAAATTGTATCGAAATTTTAATAGAAATCTAAACCATGTGAGAAGAATATTTTTAGAAAATTTTGAAAAAAAGATTTCTTGAAAAATTTCAAAAATATGACAAATTGAAATAAAATAAAAATCTGAAATAATTATTTTTTTACCTGAATTTGACTTGTTCTGGAAATTACAACTCTTTTTACAAAAATTTCTTTTTGGAAATTTCGTCTCTTACATTTTCACTTTTTCGAATTTCGACATTTCTTAAAGTTCTCCAAAAGGTTGTTTCTTAAGATTGGGCTTTTTCAAAATTTTGACTTTAATTTGAAAATGCGATGTCCCCAATTCTGTAGTTTTTAAGTAAAAATACACATTACTAAGTCAGAAGGTTTTCTTTTTTTACCCATGAGTTTTTTAGAATGATTGTTGCTGCCCCCCTCTCTAAAGAAAATCTTGCCTACGCTCATATTCAAGATATTTCATAAATCGTGGAAATTTATATTCTTTTTTTTTTATTAAATTGTTTGACATTTTCTTTTCCAAAATTTTTACGTAAAACACTAGAGCTTAGGCAGGTCGTGGACCAAGTCTTGCTTATCTCTGTTCTAGCATGTAACATGGACGGATCTCAAAAGTTGAAACCACTCATTATAAAGAAATATACGAAACCACGCAGTTTCAAAGGAATAAAGTTGCTGCCCACAACTTATCGGTCATGCAAAAAATAATGGATGACGATAAAGCTGTTTAATGAATGGCTGATCTCGGTTAACAGTAACATCAAAAGTGAGAAATGTCAGATCTTACTGCTTTTGGACAATTGTACTGTAAATAATAACCCACCATCATTAGATAACGTAAAATTGATTTTTTTTCCACCAAACATGACATCAAGATTGCAACCATTAGACCAAGGCATTATTCAAAATTTTAAAACTCCCTACCGCACTCTTTTGTGCAGGATAGCAATCAAAAAGGTGAGAAGTTGAACACAACGGTTTTGACCGCTATAATTATCATTGATAAGGCCTGGAAAAATGTCAACCCTGCTTCAGAAAACGCGAGTTTAAGCAAACCGAAAAGGTAGAACAGTCAAAAAAAAGCCGCCATATGTTACGAATTCTGACTCACGGTGGGGACTTCTACCTAACTGTGGAGAGTTGACGTTTGAGGATTATGTTCAAGTTAACGATGACATCTGTGTCCACGGTTCCCTAACCGATGCTGAGCCGTTGGATTTGGCCTCTCTGGATGAGGACGAGTAAGAAAATGAAGAAGAACAACTACCAATTTCCGTCACAATGAGCAAGGCAAGGAAATGTCTTACTATCCTATGCTCCTATGCCCTCAGAACGGACACAAGTGAGGATTTCTTCTCAGCTCTCACTACTATCGAAAATTCATTGGACAATGATAGATGAAAGTCGCTCACTCAAAAGAAAATTACTGACTTATTTTCAAAATGAACATTTGTGTCCAATTTTAAAATGTTGTGAAATAACAATCACAAATTTTGATGAAATTTTTGTTTATTTAAATTTTTTCCCCGCTGCCTCATGTTCATTTGAACACAATTCTGAACTCTCGGTACTTTGAACTTTTTCGCTGATTCTTCGAATTTCAAATTATCGAGAGTCTACTGTACCTACACGCCGCTTCTCTGATAATAGTTCCCTGAAGTAAAGTGCCCTTTATTACTTCAAAATATTTACGTTCTTGGGTAGAGTTTCTATCACCCAGACTAGTCGAAACAAAAAGAACGAACATTTTAAATAAAAATATCACGTAGATTAGAATTTAAATTTAGTAACAAAATTTCAACCATTTGCAAAACTAAATTCGAAATTTTTAATGATAGTACTTAAAGAAAAAATCTATTTTAGTAACTTTTTCGAGATTAAATCTTTTAAATTTTTCACTTCTTAAACTTCAATTTTAAGCTGAAAAATTTAACCTTTAATTCAAATTGGTTAACCTTCTTCCTGGATAAAAAGGTTTTAGGGATAAAGCCTCTTTGTAAAGCAAAAAAATATTTCGGTTTTTGTTAATTTTGTGCTAACATCTTGCCCTTGAAAAGGGCCTGTTCAAGAGGTCAAGTTAGGTTACGTTACTGGTGATGGCGATATATCTTTTGAAACAAAACTTTGTTGAATGAAAACTAAAGAGATTTGGAGAGATGAGGGATATTTGTAAGCTATCATTAAATTTGTGGTAATCTAACTTGTAGGTCCCATGAGTCGAGCCCCTGTTGACACAGATAATTAAATGATTGCCACTCCTACACATCCACCACTCTATTAGGGGTTAACTTAGTTTTCACGTTCGCTAAGAGACGCAGGAATCGCAACTATTTCGCAGTTTTGTGTTTTAAACAGACTAAATAAATTGAAAATTGATAAACTTGTAATCCTTTGGTACTCTCTATATTTTTGTTTCGTAGTATCAAGAATACTTTTGATTATTATAGTTTTGGACTTTTAAACCATTCTATTGGTAATAACGATGAAACACCATAACAAAGGCATAAAACGGATAAAAATGTCTCTAGCAATGACTACGAAAATCTCATTGGCAATAGTATTTGCTGGTTGTGGCGCTTTTATCGACTTTAAGTCCATAATAAAGAAAGAAAGACAGAAAAAAAAACCTATTAACTGGAAATTTCCAGTTAGTCGTAAGAGTCTTTTAATTAAAAGACTGTTACAAGGAAATTTTGTGATTGTGGTGACTGATAGAGAGACCAGATCTACAACGTGCATGTCTCGCGGGCACTACTATCAGCTGATTACTTAAAGTGTTCAACGTTCAACAAGTAGGTTTCCTGAGGCGGAAAAATACGAGGAAAATAATTAATTAATAGTTAGATATTCTCTGCATCTTCTTTGCGATGTAGTGTTATTTTCATTCATGTTTTATTTATTTTCTTCCCCAGTTACTCCTTCCACAATTTTAGATTTTTAGTAACCTTCTCTTAAGGATTGGCAGTCCAACGCAATCACTGTTTGAGGCAATCTATAAGAGATTGCCAATTCTTAACAGACGGTTTCTCAAAATCTAGAATTGTGGAAGGAGCATTGTTTGGGGCATTTTATAAGAGATTGAAATACAAATCTTGTCCCCTGAAACCAAGAAAGATTAAAAAACACAACAAAGGTTGCTCTGTGTTGTATTTTTTAATCTTTCTTGGTTTCAGAGAACAAAATTTGTATTTTAATTTTATAGATAACCAAGGTCCAGTTCGTTCCACCAAAATTATAAGAATTGCCAATCCTTAGCCGAAGATTACTGAAAATCTAGAATTGTAGAACGAATAACTGACGAAAAAAAGCCAATAAAACATGAATAAAAATAATTAATTGCTGATTATATATTTTTGATTTACAGGGGTATTTACTAGGAGCCTCTCTTGGAACGACAACTTGTTACTCTCAACCGCAGGACCATTTCAAATCCGTGGCAAATCCTGGTAAGCTCTTGCTAACCATATTCGTTTTCGTTAGAGGTCAGTTAATGGAAGCGAAAATTTATTATCCTTGTTAACCGTTTTTGGTTATGCTAGGAATTGTAATTTAATTCTTGACTTTAGCTGTAACGAACATAAATTTGTGATAATTAGACGGTACCTCACATTGTACATAATACAACACCATCTAACTAAAATCTCTAATGTTTCAGTATTCCCAGTAGATTGGAGAGAGCCCTGGCATCAAGAAGGTAAGTAATATCAACTGGTTCATAATTGATGTGCTAAATGTAAAAGCATTTAACCCCCCGTTTTATATAAAACACATCACCAAGAGAAGCCGCTTCTCTTTCGGTCCTATTTAGTCCCCCGGGGGACAAGGCAGACGGCAAATGGTTCGTCGAGCTTGGAACAAAGCTTTCACCTGTTGTTGCTCGTTATCAATTATGTAAAGTGTTAAATGATGGACGCTGTCCCATTGGGATTGTTGTGCTTTGTTTTCAAAAGCCTGTTGAATTGGGGATCCGTATCATTTGTTCCTTCTTTACTATATATCACTTATTATCCATTTAAATGATAAGTTCAAAATTATCGTATTAAACTCATATTATTTGAGAATATTTTTCAATTGACATTTATGAAAATTTTATTTTTTTGTGCTACTGATGCATTACCAAAACAAAACTAAATTCTATAACTTAAGGGAAATATTCTTATCACATTAAGTACCTTAAATTTATCATAATTCAGAAAATATATTAACCGAAAATACAATAAAAAGAATCATACAAAAAGCTTAAATATTGTTACGGGCTTATCGGTTCGATTGATTACACGTGATGGATTATACCCACTTCATTACCAAATTAACTCGGCACACATCAACTGAACAGTTACTCACTACTTATTTACTAATTGCTAACCCACTAACTACACTTACTTCTAACTGACTGACTTGTGGGAAAGCTGACCGCCTTTTATAGTTTTGGTCCCCGGCTTCTAGAATTTTCGGCAGATAAGGCTTATCGTTTGCCGAAATTTCTGGAACGCTTATCTGCCGTTTGTTTCGTTACCGCGGCCGCTTTCCACTTATCCATCCACTTTCCATTATCGTTGGTGGATGATATTGACAGATATTTGTCGGATCCAACGTTATAGTTTGGCCCCTGTCTTGTTGTGAACCCTGTCTTAAAGTAAAACCGTATGAACCCGAGAAATAAGCTGCAGAAAGTTGTAAATCTGTAGTTTTGGTTTAAATCAGTGTTGTGCCTTTTGTAAAAGAGGGGAATTAAATCGAAAAAAGAACAGAGATAGATTTAAAAGCCAAACCACTTTAAATTTCTATTCTACTTTGAATTGGAATGCATTCAAAAAATATTACTCACGTCTACTCTGCCAATTGAAGAATTTAAGGTAACCCTATTTCATTTTATAAGTTTATGTCCTGATCAACTTTTGAGAACAACTCAAAATTTACAAAATGCATTCAAAGTTTGATTCAAAATTTCGATTATACAGTTGTCATTTTAGAAAAAAGAGAAGACAGTTTGAAAAAAAGCGAAATGTTGAAGGAAACAGATAAAAATTTATAATACAAATATTTTCGAGTTGAACATATTTTCAGTTTAAATCTAAATACACAATTTTGAGATAAAATTTCAGAAAAAGGCAAACAATTGAATAAAAAAACTGCAACTTTGGAATTAAGCTCCAAATATTAAGAAGCAAAGTCAAAAGAAAAGAGCCCATATTTCAAATTTTTGAGTCGACATTTCTGAGCAAGAAAATTGGAGATTTAAACTAGGCACTTTGAGAAGGAAGACCTATCATTTGAAAAAAAACTCCTATATACAATAGATTCTTAATATTTAAAGGAAATTTCTATTAAAATTTTTGACTGCCTGAAAATATTGATTTTAAACTGGTGTATTAAATTCTTTTCATATTTTTTCTTTTGAACCTAAGATCTTGCTCAAAGCTTAATTCTTTTTTTAGAAGAAGCCGAGATTAGAGTTATAAAATTCGAGAAAAATGTTAAAAGAAAAGGCTAAACCCGAAATTTTGGGATTTTATTTAATAAATCAAACTTAATTAATCTTTTAAAAATGATTATAAGAAGAGTTTCATGTTTTCGAGAAAGAAGTCAAAATTTCGAAAGAAAACCGAAATTCATGTAAACATATTTCTCAACTTTTCTACTTTAATTTTTAGAAATACTGACCTTAAACTGAAATATTCGTCTATTCTCTGTAATTTTGCTTCAAAATTTTTTAAACTTTTGTTAATAACTTCAGGTTCGTTCAAAATTCTTGCTTTATTCTCAAAATTCCCAACCAAAACATGCAATTTTCTGCTTAAAATTTCGACTTCCAAATCAAAAATAAAAAAAATCACTTTTCTAAAAATTGTTGCTTTTTTTCTCGAAGTTTAGACTTTAATCCCCAGTTAGACTTTTTCCTCGAAATTTTGAAATAATTGAAATACAGAAATTGTCCTCTGAAACCAAGAAAGATTAAAAAATACAACGAAGGTTGCTCTAATGCGTGTCGACAGCCAAGCTGTCATCTTCAGAGAGATACTAAGATACTTAGATAGCATTTCTCTGAAGATGACAGCTTGGCTGTCGAAAGGTGTTAGAGAAGCCTTTTTTGTATTTTTTTAATCTTTTTTGGTTTCAGGGGACAAGTTATGTATTTCAATTTTTGAAGATAACCAAGGACCAGTCCGTTCCACCAAACTTTTGAAATTTTGAGTTTAAATTCTTAAATTAAAATCGAGCCTAAAAGACTGACACTTGGACGATTTTCCAAATTTAAAAGAAATTATTGAATGCTCCTAAAAGCTTTAAATTTTTAACAAAAAATCCAATGTTGAGAAAAAAACGGAATTTCAAAAAAAAAGTCAAAATGCTAGAGAAACGTTCGAATTTTCGAGAAAACCTTTGAAATTGAGTAAAAATTCGAAATTAAAAAAAAATCGAATTTCAGTGGATTTAAAAAGCGGACGAATTTTGAAAAAACATTAAGCTAAATTCTAAGAAAAATGAATTTTGAGAATAACGACAATTTTAAAGAAAAAAGTTCGGCGGAGAAGATCGAATTTTAAGAAAAAATTTGACAAAAGTCAAATTTGGAGAATACTCGGTAATGGTAAAGACGAATTTTAAACAAATAATCGAAATATTGAGAAAAAGACGGATTTTCAGAAAATCGCAACTTCTAAATTCTAAATTGATGTAAATGTCGAAACTTCTAAAAAAAAAATTCCAAAGAGAAAGTTCTCATTTCCACCGGATTTGAGGTGAACCTATGTTCGAGAAAAAGTCAAACTTTTAGTTTAAATTTCTAAAAACTTTGATTCTAAGGGTAAACATTTTTATAAACAAAACCAATGTTAAGAAAAATAACCAAATTTTAAAAAAAGTAAAATGTAGAGAAAACATTCGACAATTAAGAAAAACTTTGAAATTCAGAAAAACATTGAAATTTTCCGGAGGAATAATTCTTCAAACTGGGTGGCCATAATTTTGGTGAAATGGACTGGTCCTTGGTTATCTTCAAAAATTAAAATACAAATCTTGTCCCCTGAAACCAAGAAAGCTTTCATCTTGAGAGATATACTCAGTGTCTCTCTGAAGGTGATAGCTTGGCTATCGAAACGCGTTAGAGCAACCTCTGTTGTGTTTTTTAACCTTTCTTGGTTTCAGGGGACAAGATTTGTATTTCAATCTCTTATAAAATGCCCCAAACAAATGCTCCTTTCACAATTCTAAATTTTCAGTAACCGTCTGTTAAGAATTGGTAATCTCTTGTAGATTGCCTCAAACTGAGTCGCAGAAATGTTAAATAAAATTAAAATATCTTTGGAAGATAGAAAGAATCGAATTTTGCGAGTAAAATCGAAAAAAAAAAGAAATTGTTAAAAAAAGAGTTGACTTTTAGAGAAGAAAATAACAAATTTTGCGAAAAAAGAAGAGCTTTCGAGAAAATAGTTTGAAATTTGAAAAAATCTAAATTTTTATATAAAGACAAATTTTGAGGAAAAAATATTCAGTAACCTAAAGGATCGGATTTGGCGATAAAGATGAAATTTCGAGAATAGAAGGATTTTGAAAAACATTTACTCAAATTTTGAAGAAATAATCGGAATTTCCAAAAACAAAAACGAATTATAAAAAAAAAATCAAATCTCGAGAGGAATATCGAAATTTCAACAAAATCAAGAACAAGTTCGAAATTTAGAAGGAATTCAATAAAAACTTTGGAAAAAAAATTTGGAAAATTGGGCGAATTTCGAGGAAAAGTCGAAATTCCACGCTTGCATACTTATTTCCTGTTGACTCCTTAAGTCAGAGAGACACGAGCAGCACCCTGTCAAAATTTTGAGAAGAACTTTCCAATTTCCAAAAAACTGGGTTTAAAAAAGTTCAAAATTGTTTATTCAAATTTTTATAGACTAGAATTTTTCGTATTTAAACTCAGAATTTTGATTACAAATTACGAAATTAAATGTGAAGTAAATATTTTGAAAAAAAATATAAATTTTTAATTAAAATGAGTAAATATTTTAAGAGAAAAAAGTTCTAGAAAAAAATTAACTTTTAAACTCAAATTTGCTTGAAGAAAACTCAAAACGTAGAAATTTCCATTTCTAAACGAAATGTTGAAAACAAAACAGGAATTTTCCAATTTTAGTTGAAAGGTTTGTAAAAAAAATTGACATTTTGAGAAGAGTTCTAGAAAAGAAAATTGTTTTAGTATAGAAAATCTTGAAAAATTTAATAGAAAAAAGATGAAGTTCTAGAAAAAAATTAACTTTTAAACTCAAATTTGCTAGAAGAAAACTCAAATTGTATGATTAACGACAAACTTTTTAGAAAAACGTAAAACTTTTCATTTCTAAACCGAACTGTTGAAAACAGAACAAGAATTTTCCAATTTTAGCTGAAATGTTTGTAGAAAAATTGACATTTTGAGAAGAGTTCTATAAAAAAATCTTGTTTAAGTATAAAAAATCTTGAAAAGCTTAATAGAAAAAAGATGAAGTTCTAAAAAAATTAACTTTTAAACTCAAATTTGCTAGAAGAAAACTCAAATTGTATGATCAACGACAAATTTTTTAGAAAAACGTAGAAATTTCCTCTTTTAAACCGAAATGTTGAAAACAAAACAAGAATTTTCCAATTTTAGCTGAAATGTTTGTAGAAAAATTGACATTTTGAGAAGAGTTCCAAAAAAAATCTTGTTTTAGCATAAAAAATCTTGAAATGGAAGAAAATTTTAAATTTAAACTTAACATTTTTGAAAAAAGGTCCAATTTCTTAATTGGATTAAAAGTTTTAAAAAAAAGAGAAAAATCAAAACTTCGGAGAAGTCAAAATTTTGATTTCTAACTTAGAAATTATAGGAAATATCTGAAAACATTTTAATGTACACAAGAAAATTTAAGAAAAAATCGAGATTTCCAGAGAAACTCAAGCAACTTAGAAAAATGAAATTTTGGGACTTAATTTGATAAATGTCAAATTCTGAAATTTATTCTCAAAAAAAAAATTGAAATTCAGAGAAAATGAATAGAGGGATTTAAGGAAAATGACATTAGAACTCGTAAACTTAACATTTCTTAAAAAAAATAAATTTTCCTCCTATGGTGTCGAAAGTTAAAATTTTCTTTTGAAACGCTTAGTTGAGAATCCAATTTTTCTCTAATCGTAACAAAAGTAAAAACCTGTAGATTTTGGGGATTAAACTAAAAACTAGGAAGATTTAAAAAGAATGTAAATCTTCAGTTAAAAGTGTAGAGTTGGCAACGTCGAACAGGAATCATGTCATTTTTCAAAATTGGTTCAGTGGCGTGTTCTCTTTGGAAACTCGCTTCCCTTGCAAAATGAAAAAATATTTTGTGAACTTTTGGGGAAGTTCGACTTTTTTCTCAAACCTCCTAGTTCAAACTAGAAACGTTTATTTCTTTCCTAAAACTCCAATTTTTTTTTCAAAATTTCAGGTAATATCTGAAAATTTCAATGTTTCTGAAGATATTGAGGTTAAAGTTCAATATTTAATTTTTCTTTTCTATTTCGTTTCCCACTTTCCTCAAAATTTTGAATTTAATTTCAAAAGTTCCACTTTTTTCGTATTTAAATTCCAAACTTTGTCCATTTTTTGTTATATTTAAAGTCAATATTTTGTGCATGGCTTTAAATCAATATTTTTTTCGTTTTGGTTTTTGGTTATCGTTTCGACAATAGTAGCAGTTTTTCTGGTTTTTGATTCGTTCTGGGTGACCCATTTTTTAAAAGTTTTTATTTGAATTAAAATTTAATTTTCGAACAGAACTTAGAAAATCTCTTTTTTTTAATATTACATGTAACTACTCTGATCTTGCTTAAAATTAGGAGAAAATATTCTAGATTTCTCAAGTTTAAAAATTCTATTCTGAAACTTTGGATTCTAGGTTCATTTTGAGTTCAAATTTCAAGAAAAAACGGAACTTTATAAAAAAATAAATTGGAGTATCTAGGTTCAACAATTTTACATTTAAACTCGCAATTTCCATAAAAATCTTAAATTATTTAGCCAATAGTTGAAAACTTCTAGAATATTTTTACGGGCTTATCGGTTCGAATTGATTACCACGTGTGAATACACCACTTTATTACCAAACTTAACTTGGATCACCACAATTGAACCATTAACTCACTTATTATTAACTTCTACTAAGTCACTAATTACACTGACTCTAACTGACTGACTTGTGGGAAAGCTGACCGCCTTTTATAGTTTAGGCTCCTGGCTTCTAGAACTTTTCGGCAGATAAGGCTTATCGTTTGCCGACATTTCTGGAACGCTTATCTGCCGTTTGTTTCGTTATCGCGACCGCTTTCTCCTTATCAGATCCTTCTAGAAACTTTTTTTATTTACTAAATTCTACAATTCTATTCTAAATTCTATTCCATCTATTTACATTGCGTTACAATATGCAAAATTTGCCCATTAAATTCGAAAGTTTAAAAGACTTTTTTTCATAATTTTGGTTTTCTGTCGAAGTTTTGACTTTGACTCGCTTCTTATAAAGAAACTGATATTTACTATTCCAATTTTGTTCTCTAGAACTTCGGAGAAAAAAAACTAAATTAAAAAATAAAAATTTTAGATTCTGAAATAAGATTTTGGGGAAATGGTCAAAATTTCGGAAAAAAGAACTTCAAATTTATTTGAAATAATAGTTACCCAAAATTTCTACTTTAATTTAGAAATATTGACCTTAAACCAAAATATCAAATTTTTTTTCTGGAAATGTTTCTGAAAGTTTCAAAATTTCCTAAAAAAGTAAAATTTTTCAGAAGGTTTTTGTTAATGGATTTTGCTTTTTTTTGAACATTTAACTTTTTTTTGAAGTTTCGATTTTAAACTTGTACTTTTTGTATTTCTAATATTTCGACTTCAAACAACTTTTTATCTTTTTTCTAGCATGTATTCTAATAATCTAACGTAACCTTTTCTCCCGTCCTGTTGAATTTATTTTTTAAATATAAGCATTTTTCTTGAAATTACCAGTTGAAACTCTAACTTAAAAAAAATTGAAAATTAAAAGTTTAAACTTAGAATTTTGTTAAAAAATCGAATATTCGACATTCTGACCAATCAGTCATAGTTTAGCGGATTCGAAATTATGAGATTAAAATCGATTTTTTGAAAAATAATTGTTATTTATAACATTAGTTTGATTTTCCTCAAAATTCGGTTGTTTCTAAAAATGTTGAATTTTTTTCTTGAAATTTGGACATCTTTTCGAGATTTTGAATTAAAATTCAAATTCAAACTAGTACTTTTGCATTTTAAATATAATTTAAAGATTAACAGTAAAGAAATTTACAAAAAAGTCTGTTTATTAATTTTATTTATATATTACCGCCACCAAGTTTGGAAATATTAAAATTTGAGAATATTGTCAATTTTCATTAATAAAATTTAAGTATTTCAAACTAGGTCTCAGAGATATTAAATAAAATTAATAAATATAATGTTTCCGACCAGAGAGTCCACTATGAAGAATAATAAAGCCTGATTGCAACTTCTAAACTCAAATTTTTCATGTAAAAATTGGAATTTCAGATTCAAAGACACATTTCAATAAAAAGAAACCGAGAATTTTAAGTTTAAAGACGAAATTTTAGGAAAAATTTCGGCTATAGCTAAAAGGTTTGTGAAGAAACTTAAAATTTTGAAAAAAAAAACATTTAAAAATCGATTTTTAACACAAAAGTTTATGAAGCAACAGAACGAATTTTCAAGGTTAAACCAGAGAATCCAAAAAACAATTAATATTTTAAAAGTTGTGACTTTTAAATTCAAATCAATCTGAAAAAAAAATCGCAGCTTCGAGGCTAAAAACCACATAAAAAATTAAAAGTTTAAACTAGAAATTTTTAACATGTCACCATTTCAAATTTACTCTCCAAATTTCATCTTTTTCAAAAAGACGGCTTTAAATTCGAATAGATGTATTTTTTTGTTTAATTTTGATTGAAATTGTACATTTCTAGAAACAATTTGAAGTAGCGAAATTTCAGCAGATGTGAGAAAAAAGGAAGTTGGCATCGTAAGGAATATTAAGAATTTAAATTTGGGATTTCGAGAAAAAAACTGGAATATTGAAATTAAAGTGGAATTTAAACGATGAAATTTAGATCATGAACGGAAAAATCAAAGTTTGAGAAAAGAAGTAAATTTGGAGTTTTCTAAAAAAAACTGAAATTTCCTGAAAAATCTGAATTTACAAAAAAAAAATTAAGCAAAGAAGTGTTTCTCTAGCTTGAATAAAAAGACGCCACTGCCTGAATCCAAATTTACAACAGAGCACAACATTTTTATTTTAAACTTGAAATTTTAGGAAAAGGAGAAATATTTCGAGTAATTTTGAAAAAAGGTCCAAATTTCAAGAAAGAATCTGAGATTTGGAAAAAAATATTCAAGTTGTAAAACTTTTTTTTTTGGAAATTTTCAAGCTAAAGTCAATATTTTCTTACAAAATGTGTAAATTGTGAGTTTCTAATCTCACTTTAAGAAAAAAATGAGTTTCAAAGAACACTCGTAATTTTCAGATGAAAGTTGCATAAATTTGTGTAAAATTTGTGGAAAAGAAATCGAGATTTTAAAAAAAATCCCAAACTTAAGGGCAAAGTAAAAATTATTCTATGTTTATACAAATTTAACGAGAGGAAATAAACCGTTATTTTTTCAGATTCTGTTGCAATTTTCGTAGAGACAAGAATAACGGTTTTTTTCAGTTTCCGGTTTTTAGTTCAGTTCCGGTGCGAAGCCCTGATTTTATGTGTCGATTTTCTCAAATTTCGACGTTAAATTGGTAATTTTGATTTTTTCTCAAAATTTTGATGTACTTGCTTAAGAAATTTTGGATGTTTTTAATTTATAATTATTTTTTTCTTTTTTTCTTTTAGGTAATAGTTGCGAAACAGATGATAGTGAGCAATACGTTCCTGAATCGGATTTTCAAGTGAATCAACATCCCAATGGTAAATATATGCAATAATAATAACAATAATAATAGTAGTTAATTGGGGTGACAGGATCACAATTTCCAGAATTACTACATAAGTTAGAGTAGCGACAATTTACAAAATTTGTAGGTTCAGCTTTAATATACGCATAGCCGAGGTAATCGATTTGAAAGCAAATCGCCGTAGGTTAGAATTTTTAATCAAAAGCTCGCACGCGTCAGTCATCTTAAAGTAAAAAATCGGTTTGTTTTAAAGATTTTAAAACATCAATTTTAATTTACTTAATTTACATCCCCCACGAGGGGTCTTGCATTACGAGGGGAATTTTCAAACACGAATTCGTTCAGCAACTTGCTGTCATATTGGATAAAAGATGTATTCAAGCATCTGAGCATTTTTTGATATAAACGAACGTAATCGCAAATGTTGATTAAATTAATTATTCGAAAAGGCATCAGAAAGTAAGAGCAAACTAATATGACAGTTTCAGATCATATATTAAAATTTTTAGGAAAAAATCAATAGAAGAAATAAAACAATTAAACTGAAAACTGAAAATTAGCTTTGAAAATAAAGTAAAAATAAAAAAAAATCAACTTTTCTCTTCGAAATTTGAAGGCGCATACAGACGATGAACAAGCACGTTAAATTAATCCAACAATCTTCTAAACTGACGATATTTATTGAATAACAATTTGAACATATTAGAAGATGTTTCCGGTTATTGAAAAGTGTGTGCTCTCTTTTATTAAATCTTTTTGTGAGTCCAGATTTTCTTCAATGATGCGTCTGTTGCTCTTATTAATCTTTTGGTAAATCAGAAAATGCATGAACGGTTGGATAGATGTAAAAGTAAAAGATTGACTTTGGTGGTGGTTCGCCGATAATCGAGGTGCATGCTGAGTTTAGATATCAACTTGTCAGAACTTCTTTCAGAAGCTAAATATCTATTTAGTTTTGTATTCTCAACTTAAGGCACCCCGGGATTCTGCCGTTTTGTGCTGTCATGTTTGCCGTTGGCACATTATATTTTCGGAGTTAATTTAACATTTTATATTGTACAAACATTCATCACATATGAGCTTGAAGACTTTAGGTTTCCATTAACCTGAATCAAAGTATCGTATCGTCTGTAAGCGAGCTTTTATCTTTCCTTTGCTTTTGATTTGGCTTATTAGAATTGCTATGTATTGATATTAAGAGCATAGTGGTGGCCAAGTTTAGATATATTATTTTAATATGGAATTGTTTCAGAAGTGAAAATGGAAGGTAACATTTCGGATATCATTCAAAATTTGAACAAGCCCTCGACGTATTCAACCCCTTACTCATCTGAAAATTTTGAAAGTATTTATCCATCTTACCAACACACTGGATGTTTTTATGCAAATACACTTTATAATAGGTAAGTTAAGGGCAATTGTAACTTCTATATGTTATTCTTGAACAAAAATATTCTGCTAAATGGGCAAATAAAGCTCCTTGGTTATTTTTTGTCAACTAAAAACAAAAGTTCCACCATTTTTATTTTAACACTATTGTACTATTTTCAACAATAACATAATTTAAATTTTGGGGGGTTAATTTGACTTTTATGGTGGCTAGGGTCCCATTAACTTGAGTGGGAGTCTCTATAGTGTGATAAACGTCTTTATCGAATCATGAAATCGTTAAGTCCATTATAAACATCGTATTTTCTTACGAAATTGTTATTAATTAGTTTATTCTTTACACGTTTAGCAGATCGAATTGGCGAACTAACATACTGAGCAATCTTGTATGTATTGCTTGACGTTTTTGTAATTTCTACTTCAGGTCATGTTCTCCTCCACAAAGAAACGGAGAGAATTTTCAAACGTTAGGTAGCGGCCACAATATTCCGTCGCCTTCGAATGCCATATCACCACATACACCCATTAAGCAAGAACCAACGGAAAAAGATTTTGAAGGTAAGATTATTAAACTATATATGTCCAAAAAGTTTGGAAGCAGACGAGTTTTTGTAGAATCTAAAATGTTTGCCAAAATTATCAGGGCTTCGAACCGTTATTTTTTTCGTTTCGCTTTTCGGTTTTCGTTCCAGCAAAAAATTTATTTCGGTTGAGTTTCGGTTTTTATTCCGACCGACCGGTCTTATGTACAGTTCCAGGTCACTCATTTTTTTGATTTTTCAAAACTTTTCGAATTAAAAATTGATATTCGAAAATAATTCAGAAAATGTTCTGTCTTTTTTTTCTTCTTTAATATTATAGCATTTAATTATTTAATTGTCTAAAATTTAAGAAAAATATTTTTTATTTTTCAAGTTAAAGAATTTCAAGCTGTAACCCTGAATTTTGAGTTCAATTTGAGTTCAAATTTCAAGAAAAACTTAAACTTTATAAAGACTAAATAGGAATTTCGGGTTTAGAAGTTTTAAATTTAAATTGTAGACGGAAACATTACCATTATTGATTTTATTTAACATTTCTCCTTTAAATATTTCCAAACTGGGTTGCAGAATTATCAACTTTAAATTTAAACTCTTAAAATCTTAAATTATATACTCAAGAATTAAAAAGTTTTATAATATACAAAATTTGGCGATTAAAATCGAAAATTTAAGATACTTTTCTTTCATAATTTTGGTTTACTAGCGAAGTTTAAATTTTGATTTGATTTTTTTAAACAAAATTGATTTTTGCTGTTTTGTTTTTGTTTTCTTGAACTTTGGATTAAAAAGATTAAATGAAAAAAAATAAATAAACTTGAAAAAGATCACAAAATATAAAATGAGAAGGCCTAAATTGAGATTTTGATGCAACAGTCAAAATTTCAAAAGAAAAACTTCACAATTTAACAGAAGAATTTTCAAAATTCATACCTTAATTTAGAAACATTGACCTTAAACCCAAATATTCGATTTTTTTTTCTGGAAATGTTGCTGAAGACTTAAACATTTCTAAAAAAAGAATAAAATTTTTTAGAAAGTTTTGGTCTTCTTTCGATATTTTAGCTTTTCTCTTTTGAAGTTTCAAATTTAAATTTGTATGTACTTTTTACTATTATTCTTTTTTCTCTAAAATTTCGACTTTAAATACAATTTAGACTTTCTCTAACAAGTATAACCCTTTTATCGACATATTGACTTATTCTTTAATTCTAGACATTTTTTTTCGAAATTTTGAGACTCGGACTATACGTTTAAGTTTGGAAGTTTTGACTTTTAGCTCGAAAACTCGAAAATTTCCAAAACTTGAAATTGTGAGATTAATTTTGAAAAATTGTTAATCATAAATTGAGTTAGTTTTTCCTCAATATTTAGACTTTTTCCAGTAATGTTAATTTTTTTCTTGAAATTTGGATATTCTTTCGAGGTTTTGAATTAAGATTTAAAATAAAAAATAACAACATATTCAAATTGAACTTATCATTTTTGCATTTAAAATCTAATTTCTGCCAATATTTATAGCAAAAATTCGAAGTTTTTATTTTAAATGTATATTTTAAACGTAAAAATAAAAAATCCACAAAAAATACAATTTCAATTATTTCTAAACTTCAATTTTCTACAGAAAATTTGAAATTTCAAGGTCAACGACAATTTTTTTGGAAAAAAAAATCTAGCTGTAGCTAAAAATTTTGTGGAGATATTTAAGGTTTTGAGAATTGATTTTTGACACAAAATTTTAAGGAGCAAAGAGCCGAATTTTTGAGTTTATACCAGAAGTTTCGCGAAAAGAATTAATGTTAAAAAAAATACAATTTTGACGTCTAAATTCTAAACAATCTGAAAAAAATGTCGCAATTTTGAGGCTAAATTCGAAAACTTGAGAAAAAACTAAAGTTTTCAGAATAAAATTTACTATTTTAGCGTGAACTAAATCGTTGTAAGTTTAAATTGAACATTTTCTAAAATGTCACCATTTAAAGATCCAATTTCATCAATTGCAAGATACCAGTTTTAAACTGAAATATAATATTGTATTTTTCCCAGAAATTTTGATACAAAATTTAAAAATTTCAAGGTTAATTTTGAAATAGAGATTTGAGCGAAAATTTTAAGAAAAAAATCATATCTTGGAATTTTAAGTTTTAGGAAGTTTAAGAATTTAAATTTGAAATTCTGAAAAAAATTAAATACTAAAAAAGTGCAATTTATTAGAATAAACAGACGAAAAATCAAAAAATTGACTAATAACTTCAAAAAAGGGAGTTATCAAATTAGGAAAGGAAAATCGAAGTTAAAGAAAGAAGTAAATTTTCAGTTTTCTTCAAAAAGTTCAAATTTTCAGAAAAACTCGAATTTATAAATAAAATCGTAAGAAAAACCGATTTTCCCTATATTGAATGAAATACACGCTACTGCTTTATTTTAAAATTAAAACAGAGGACATTTTTTTTTATTTTAAACTCGAAATTTTAAGAAAAGAAAAGAAATATTTTTAGTAATATCCAGATAAAAGTCGAAATTTCAAGAAAATGGCGAAAATTTTGAAAAAGATTTAAGTTAAAACCTAAAATTTTAATTTGACTTAAAATGTTTTCTAGAAACTGTGTTAGTTTCTAATCTAATTTTTAAACAGAAATGATAGACTGAAGTAAACTCTTAATTTTCAAATCAAAATTGCGCGGATTTGTGTTAAATTTTGATAAAGAAATTGAAATTTCTAAGAAAAAGTTTTCACTTAAGAGTAAAATAAAAACTGTTTTAAGTACATAAATTCAACGAACCGAAATAAACCGACATTTTTTCCGGTTTCGCTCCGGTTTTCGTTCCGAAAAAAATAACGGTTTTTTTCGGTGTCCGGTTTTCGGTTCAGTTCCGGTTCGAAGCCCTGAAAATAATTAAGAAAATAACCACTTGTAATAAGTATTTATTGGTCGCTATGATTCTTACTGGAAAAATTTGTAATTCTTTAAGATCATTTCTGGAAAATCCTTTGTATTGTTTATTGATTGCTGAAGACATATTTTAAAACTTTTTTTTTAAATGCTTTTTCAAATTTTCAAAGATAGGTCGTTTTCGCACAACAGATGAGATCAGTTTTAAACTGGAATGCATATTAGCATATGTACTTCAGCAATTTTACGTAGTCCTTTGGTTTCCTAACTTCATGAACTACACTTTTAGCGAAGATCTGTAATATCAGTTTGTTGTAACATTGAAATATAAATCTTATTCCCTGAAACCCCCTGAAATCCCCAATGTTTAATCTTAGGGAACAAAATTTGTATTTCAGTTTTTGAAGATAACCAAGAACCAGTCCGTTCCACCAAAATCAGTTGCAAAAAATTGCGAGGCAGAGATATTTAAACCTTGAACAGCGAACTGCTGTCTGTACTCTTTTTTTAAAATTTAATCCACTGGCAAAGGGCAACCTAATTATGCTTTCAAAGTACTGCAAGTAGGATGCGGAAACAAGGATAAATGGCTGTGAACCGTCTTCTTAAGCAAGGATAGGTGGTAATTTTTGGGGAAAATTCCTTTTGTTAACAAGTTCCATAGCTTGGAAGTTCTTTAGAAAAAAGAGTCTCCGTAGACAGAAGTCCTTACCGTGGCAGGCTGGAACGCACAGAAATTTGCTGTCTCCGACTGTCTTGTATGCCTCAAGAAACTTACCCTTCGGGGGATCAATCCTATTAGTTTCTGCAAGTATCTCCCATGATAGTACTTCTAGAAAGGATCATCCGCCTGTGCTCTAGAGTTTGGAGAGAATCGGTCAAATTCTCGTCATCAATTAGGCGAATCGCTCTTCTTTGAATTGAATCCGAAAGAGCTAAAGTGTGCTTTGGGGCTGAACTCCAAAAATGAGACCAGTATTGGCTAGTGTTTGCCTAACTTGAGCTTTGTATAGTGTGCGAAGCTAATGAGATGTGAAGTACTTTTGAGCTCTAAAAAGAAAGCCTAGCTTCTGAGAGGCTGACTTGGCAATGGAACTTACATGATCGTCCCAAGAGAAGTTAGTGCTCGCATTCACTTCTAGGATAGACAGATTAGATCCTATCGGGAGGATTTTACCGTCCATTGGTATGTTTGTTGCATTATCCCTTGACGTTTTCTTAGAGAAAACCGCGGCTTAAGTTTTTGAAGCGTTGAAGTCGACCAAATTTTTCTTATCTCATTTCAGAATGATTTTGAGATCCCGATTAATCATCCGTATCTGTTGTTCCTTTAGTCGATCTGAAGCAGCAACGAATAATGTTTTGTCGGAGAAAAAAGATGACACCAGGCTACTATCATCTGTATATAGGATTGGAGTTGAAGCTAAGAGAAATGTTTATATGTAACAGAAACAGAGTAGAAGACAGGATAGACCCTTGAGACACCCCTGCATTAAATGTCTCGGATGAAATGCCATCGACGACGACCTGAAGAGATCTGTCAGCGAAAAAGTGAGATATCAAATGATAGAGTCCAGGAGGATGTTAATTTGGCGAGAAGAGATTGGTGCCAGACCCTATCAAAGGCATTTGAAATATTCAATGCCACAAACCTCGCCTCAATTTTCACGATAAAGGATGTAGTTAGCAGAAACCGTCAACAACTTTGGGATTTCCCATAAAAGTGCACACTACATTCCTGTCCGGAAGCACAAGACGGGAACAGATATAGATATGCAAAGGTCAGAACGATTCAGGGTCACTTGAAAACAAGGAAACGAGTTTGTTACATTCTTTTCTAAACAAAATCGATGATTAGCTGTCCCCAAATTACTGCTACTTTAAATGAGACCTGTGAAAATTCAGCCTCGACTATAACTATTCAGAGGCGTTTACTGTCTGTTGGCTTAAGACGATCAATAGGTTTTAAAAACCTAAATTAACAGCTAAATATAAAGAAAATAAATATGAATGAGTCAAAGATAAAAATTGGACAACTGATCAGACAGATACAGTTCTTTGGATGGATGGATTCAAAATTCCAGATATTTAGATCGAAGTGAAGAGTATTTGTGCGCCGATCAAAAAACGAAAAGAGCTCGGAAGTATGTACTGCGCAACATGACGGTGGCAATGGTTTATGCGTGCTTTGGGGGCAGAAATTTTGGAAAAATTACGTAACCAGTCAGTAAATTAAATAAGATATTCAATCTAATCACAGGTGGATGTGTACTGTTAAGATTAAATTATGTTGGCTCTAATTTTATACTGCAGTAAGACAATGATCCAAAGAAGTCTTCTAAACGTGGGAAGGTTTCCTTGAAAGAAAAAATGTTGCAAATAATGAAATTCCTCTCTAATAGCCAGATCTGACTCCCATAGAGTTAGTATGGAGTGAACTATAGAGCGATACATGAAGAGGACAGCTTGGCTGTCGAGGCGCTTTAGAGCAACTATTATGTTTTTTAAACTTTCTTGGTTTCAGGGAACAAGATTTGTTAATCAATTTCTTATTCAAAGTTTCAGGGTGCTTCCAAACCTTTGGACGGTGTATATGATGAAAATGCTTTTTCTAACCTAGAAAAAACGTAATTTACTTAAAATAACCATTTATATGCATATTCTATATACCAATTATAAGCGTATTAAAAAAAATGAAATGTTGTTCGTCATAATGTATGAATAACCGAATTTCATAAACAGAATTCACCACACATTTTAATAAACCCCATCGGATTATGAGGAGCAATATAAAACACAAACAGAACAACGCTAACAAATTCTGACAAGAAGAAGGGTGAGTTGCAACAAACAAGGGTTAGGCTTGTTTTCAGATACCTTTTAGCGGGTGCCACCGCAAACCCTCCGGCGTATCATGGTCGGCTAAAGATTTTAATTGAAGTTAATCAATATTAATAAAACCGTTTTAATGCACCCTTTGGTCCATTGTGCAAACATGCATGTAGATCTAATAGGGTTCGGCATCCTAAATACATGATCCGCTGCCTCATTAATCTTGAACATCTTTAGATAATAAATTAATTCATTTACTTATTTCTCATTGTTACCGCGTTTTGTTGCTCATGCGACAAGATAGCAAGTCCACTTTTTTGTGTTTTATAATTACTATTAACTTATCCGCGTCTTCGCGAAAGAAGAGAGGATTCTAAAGACACCTGAAAATTCAAACATTTTTAAAAGAAAAATTTCATTTTTATTACTCGACTTAGTTTGAAGATTTGGACATTTTAAAATATTTTCTCGTTTCCTGAAGAAACAAGAAAATATTCTCCTTCTTCTGAAGAAACCCCCTACGATGGTGGGCGAAACGTCGAACACTTTTAGTAGTTCTTTGACACAGTCCAATCCTGGAAGAAGTATATCCTGTATTAACATACACTTATTTATGTATTTTCCGGAAGGACATTTTCAATCATAAATTGATAAACCTGAAAGTAAGTCAACTTCGCCAACATATAAATATCCCGCGAAATTTGCATTCTTCCCGTTTCTATAAGTATTGTGTAGCCTACTTGATACAATTTCCTGTCTATCGATATCAAGTGCGTGACGAAATTTCTAATGCCGCTTTATAGAAAATCAAAATTTATTCTTCTTCGATTAAAATTTGCAGGGAACGTCTCCCGCCGATAAACATATTATATAAAGTCGCATGCAAATAACCAGCTCCTTTTTGCAGACGCTGCGGGGATTCAAGATTTGATTGCGGCCGTCTGTTCACTCGTTTCAGCCCTTCAAGTGAAAGCTACACATCAAATAGCTTCCACCCAGATCCCAAAAACATATCCACTTTTAATATATCGGAGCAACGTGTATTTTATCGTTTTGATTAAAAATATATACTTACGTATACAGCGTGATGCAGATAAAAGGGATACATTTATTATTTCATTGGAAAAATTCCTGAAATAGGTCGATTTTTATATCTTTTGCGATCTCCTGATAACTAGTTTCAGAAAAAAAATGGGCGGCCTTTAAGACTGCCGATGGAAATGAAAACTTAAAACTAGGAAATATGTAGTGTATTCAAACCCCCACTAGGAAACAAGTCAGTCACTGTCAGTCAAAATGACCTACCTTTTTATATTTGTGATTTGGATGTTTGTATCATGTGGAAACGAATCTATTGTTGCTAATAAAATACACTTTTATATGCTCTAATTTTAACAGCAGAACATACTTTTAACATTAGGTAATGCGTTATGGTCACGCGAAACCACAGGTGCTCAATGGGCCTAAAAAGCTTTTGCTTCAATAAGTATAATTTAGTAAAAAAATCAATACCAAATACAGTCTAATTTTGGCTTTTTGTTTCAGGAAATTTTCGACTTCTCTATGATCGAAATAAATTAGTCAGTAATTCGAAATATCAAGGAAAGTCTTCTGCAGTTTATACAAATCTAAATGGTTAGTAAACTTATAAATAATTTGGTATGTAAATATTTGTTGAAGTCATAACATAATTTAAGAATGTACTATTTACTTTTTTCATTTTTATTATTTTTACTGATTAATACTGGAATTTATTTATAACAATAAAAAGAAATGGACGTGGCATTCATGGAGGAGAGCCGCCGAGTTGTTTTGTTTTTTTTTTCTCTTTTTACTTATTTTGTAGTTGTCCAGGGTCACCGTGCGATCATCAATCACCCTGGTAAAATTTTAATAATGCTCCCACTTAGTCAATTGAAGTCGCATTCTTTTGAACATTATGCTGAAAAAAATTGTTTTTACTTTTTTTTATCTAATGCTGGATTTTATTCAGAAAATTTCAAATTTAATCATTAAATTTAACTTAAGGCAGTTCACCTGCTGTAATCGTAACTAAAATTTTAGATCTGTGACTTAAGTCCTCGACTGCTACCATTACTCAATTGTTAGCATAGACTGTACGCGTGGATGCAATAATGCAAATCTGCAGGCCGTTTTCTAGTAGATTTTCTGATCCAACAGCACTTAACTGCTTATGGGGTAAATTTTTTCAGCAACATTTCCATTTAAAGCCATCTAGAGGGAGTATTGGAGCTATTATGATGCTTACTTTAAGATGTTTCTCTAACTTGCTGAATGAAACATCAAAATTCTGTGAAATATTCCGACTGTCATTACGTAAAAACGCTTGAGATTCTTATGTTTTACTATTTGATTCACAATATTACCTTCAGTATTTGATATTTTATCAAAATCTGTATTTGATATTTTATCAAAATCTGTAGAAATGTTTAGCCGGAATAAATTAAAATTTTTTCGAAAACATTTTTCGCCTATTACATGATAAAAATCGTAAATTGGACATTGAATATCTCGGCTTCGGCACGAATCTTTTAATTTTGCAGGTATACAGGGTGTTTCATAATTGCATGCTGAACCGGCAGGGGGATATTCCTTGGGCAATTTTAAGACAAAATTTTCATATTAACATAGGTCCGGAAACGCTTCATTTTCGATATACAGGGCGGTAAAAATTGAAGAAAAAATCGGTTTTTCTTCAATATTTCTGAGACTGGTTTAGATATTTTTTTGATATTCAGTACACGATATCTGGGTATAAAAGCAAGTATTTTGACAAAAAAACATTTGTTCTGATTCTACCAGTGGCGTTCCCACAAACAGGTCGATACACATTTTTGAAAAAAAAAATGTGACGCCAATGTTATTTTTCGAAATAAGAATTATTTTCCTAGTCTTTGTTGTGTTTCTATCAAAAATGAGCTCTTGACTTTTTGTCCTATGACGGACGGTTTCCGAATTAAAAAATAAAAATCATTTACTTGCTATGCCGCTGTGGTAGATTAATTTATTAATGAAAATTTAGTAGGCCACTGAGATTTAGTTTTGTGTTTACAACCAAGTGTCAAATTTTTCACTTCAATACTTTATCTGAATGTGAGTGATTGATAAGTATAAGAAAATATGTTTGAGAATGCTGAGTTTGCCGATATTCATTACATGTACGGTCTTGCGGATGGAAATGCATTTGAAGCCAGGCGACTGTATGCAGAGCGTTTTCTGCAAAGAGTTGGGCCAGATGCAAGAACTTTTTCAAGCGTTCATAGAAGACTACGCGAGAAGGGATGTTTTAAACCCGATCATCACTTAAAAGGGACACAAAGAACCGCAAGAACAGAAGAAACTGAAATAGCTGTTCTTAATTCGGTTGAGCAAAATCCCGAAATAAGCACAAGGAAAATTGCTAGTAATTTAAATATCTCCCATATTTTAGTCTGGAGGATACTTCACGATTTTTTGTTATACCCTTACCATATTCAACGGGTTCAGGCCTTACTGCCTCGGGATTTACCATTTCGTATAAATTTTTGCCAATGGTTATTCAAAAAATTGTTGAAAATCCACTATTTGACAGAGAAGTATTATTTACTGATGAAGCCAGTTTTTCCCGAAATGCAATTAGAAACTTCCACAACAATCACTTTTGGGCTGAAGAGAACCCGCATGCCATGGTCGAAGTCAATCACCAAGAACAATTCTCGGTAAATGTGTGGGCAGGAATTGTTGACGACTATTTAATTGGACCCTTTTTTCTGCCAAGAAGATTAAATGGAGAAAATTATCGTCACTTTCTTGAAAATGATTTACCAGTGCTGTTAGAAGATGTCCATGTTTTAATCCGAAATCGAATGTGGTTTATGCACGATGGTGCCCCTGCGCATTTTAGTGTTTTGGCACGTGCATATTTGGATCAAAATTACAATAATCGCTGGATAGGCAGAGCAGGAACAGAATTATGGCCGCCTAGATTCCCTGACCTGAACAGTCTAGATTATTTTTTATGGGGCTATCTTAAAACCTTAGTTTATAGCACCCCAATCCAAGCTGAAGAAGAACTGAGAAATCGCATAACAGATTCCTGCAACACTATGAGAAATACGCCAGAAATTTTTCAACGAGTACGCGAATCTATGAGAAGAAGAGTTGAGGCGTGCATACTTGCAGGTGGTGGACATTTTCAACACCTGATATGATTTAATTAATTTCATTGTTAAGATTTCATTAATAAATTAATCTACCATAGCGGCATAGCAAGTAAATGATTTTTATTTTTTAATTCGGAAACCGGCCGTCGTAGGACAAAAAATTAAGAGCTCATTTTTGATAGAAACACAACAAAGACTAGGAAAATAATTCTTATTTTGAAAAATAGCATTGGCGTCACATTCTTTTTTTCAAAAATGTGTATCGACCTGTTTGTGGGAACGCCACTGGTGAAATCAGAACAAATGTTTTTTTTGTCAAAATACTTGCTTTTATACCCAGATATCGTGTACTGAATATCAAAAAAATATCTAAACCAGTCTCAGAAATATTGAAGAAGAACCGATTTTTTCTTCAATTTTTACCGCCCTGTATATCGAAAATGAAGCGTTTCCGGACCTATGTTAATATGAAAATTTTGTCTTAAAATTGCCCAAGGAATATTCCCCTGCCGGTTCAGCATGCAATTATGAAACACCCTGTATAGGTGGTAGCAGTGTAGTAACTTTTATAAATAGGAAAGCTGACCGGAAACTCTTTTAAAAAAATAATTGTAGAGTGGAAGTACCAAAGGGGGTAAGTGCCAAAAAATATGTTTTTTAGTTTTTACTTTAAATAAATACTAAATGTCATCACCAATATCCCAATAAAAGCCCTGAGTGCTAATCCTTCTGGTTTGACTACTAACCTAAATTAATTAATTAACTTAATCAGTGGATAATACGTCATAACATAACGTTTTCGTTTCATAATTCCAACCTTCGCATTTGGTACTTAGCTCTTTTGGTATTTCCACTCAACAATTATAATTTTGTTTTCAGTAGAATCCAAAAAATAATATTCCTTTCTGGTCTGTTTCAATTAATCGAAATGTCGATATAAATTCAAGATTTCAAAAGAAAATTCAAATTTCGAAAAGATGTTGAAAATTATTCGAAAAAAATTACAAATTTTAAGTTTAAGTTCAGATATTGTCGAAATTTATTTTAAAAAATCCAGATCAAGTTAAACTTTAAATATAAAGTATTTCTTTAATGTTTAGTTTTCAGTTTAAATTTGAATCCTTACTTTAAATTTCGAATCAAAATTCTATGTTAAAAAATTACAAAATTCATTTCATTCAAAAAATGGAACTTAAGCAAAAATATATTGTTTTCTGAGATCTTTGAAACACTTAAAGAAAATCGAAATTTTAGGAAAATGTAAGTTTATATTTCGAAAAAGTCGAAATTTTTGAAAAAGTCCAGATTATCAAATGTCGGAATTTCAAATAAAGTCGAAATTCCGAAAAAAGTACCAAAATTTAAAAAAAAAGTTAAAACAAGTTCAAAATTTTAAAAATTAAAATTTTTCAACAAAATCCAAAATTTACAGAACAAATTGAAATTTTGAATAAACGTCGAAACGTTCAAGTCACAATTCTGAAAAATCAAAATCATTTTATTCACAAAATAGAACTGAAGCAGACATATATTTTTTTCCGAGATCTTTGAAACTTCAACATTTAAAAAAAAATCGAAATTTTAAGAAAATGTAAATTTATTTTTCGAAAAAGTCGAAATTTTTAAAAAAGTCCAGATTATCAAAAGTCGGGATTTCAAAAAATTTCGAATTTCCGAAAGAAGTCAAAATTTAAAAAAGTTTTAAAACAACTTCAAATTTTTAAAAATTCAAATTTTCTAACAGAATCCACAATTTACAGAAAAAATTGAAATTTTTAATAAACGTCGAAAAGTTCTTGTCACAATTCTGGCAAGTCAAAATCATCAGAATCATTTTATTCACAAAATGGAACTGAAGCAGATATATTTTTTTCTAAAATCTTTGAAACTTCAACACTTGAAGAATATCGAAATTTTAAGAACATCTAAATTTATTTTTTAAAAAGTCGAAATTTTTGAAAAAGTCCAGATTATCAAAAGTCGATATTTTAATAAATTTCGAAATTCCGAAAGAAATGAAAATAAAAAAAAGGTTAAAACATCTTTAAATTCTTAAAAATTTAAATTTTCTAACGAAATCCACAATTTACAAAAAAAAATGAAATTTTTAATAATCGGGGAAACGTTCAGGTCACAATTCTGGAAAGTCAAAATCATCAAAATCATTTTATTCACAAAATGGAACTGAAGCAGATATATTATTTTCTAAAATCTTTGAAACTTCAATATTTAAAGGAAATCGAAATTTAAAGAAAATGTAAATTTATTTTTCGAAAAAGTCAAAATTTTTAAAAAAGTCTAGATTATCAAAACTCGAAATATCAAAAAATTTCTAAATTCCGAAAGAAGTCAAAATTCCTAAAAAAATTTAAAACAAGTTCACATTTTTAAACACTCAAATTTTTTAACAGATCATAATTTACAAAAAAATTGAAATTCTTAAAAAATGGCTAAACTTTCAAGTCATACTTCTGGAAAGTCAAAATTTTTAAAAAAGTGTCAATCTTTAAAAACGATTATAAAAATGGAAATTTTGAAAAGAAGTTGAAATTTGAAAAATTTCTAATTTTTTGAGAAACGTCCAAAAAGATCGAAATGTTTAGGTCAATATTTCAAAAAAGTAAAAATTTCTACAAAACCTGAAATCCTAAAAAATTGACATTTCTCAAGAATAATCACAATTTTGGGAAAAAGTTCTCAATTGTAGAAAAAACCAAATTTTAAAAAAAGTGGAAATTTTCAACATAATCTTAAAATATAAAACCTCAACATAATAATTAAATATTTAAAAAAAGTCCTAATTTAAAAAAAAAGTCGAAATTTCCAATCAAAAAGTTAAAATATTGAAAAAAAAAGTTTTGAAAATTTAGTATGTTGAAATGTCCAAATTGTTAAAAAAGTCCAAATTTTTAATAATAAATCTAAATTTAAAAAACCGAATTTTTAAAATTAATTTAAATTTTTAACAAAATAAAATTTTTCAAAGAATTTTAAGTATTATGAAGGGAAATTTTGAGAAAAAGTTGGAATTTTGAGAAAAATTTGAAATTTTGAGGAAAAAAAATGAAATTTTGAGAAAAAGGTGGAAATTTCGATAAAAGTCTAGTTTTTCGAAAAAAAGCCCACTTTTCAAAAAAAATTTGAAATTTTAACTCAAAATTTTCAAAGAAATTCAAAATATCAGAAAAAGTTTAATTTTCGAATTATATATACAATTATACATTTTCAAAAAGTGGTCAAAATGTCACGACAAAAAACTAGATATTCTCTGTAATTTATTTGCGAAGTATTCATATTTGTATTTTAATATAGTTTTAAGTGTTTTTCAGTGTTGAGGCCCAAACAGCGATTGACAAACCAAGATCCAACGCAATCGCTGTTTGTGGCAATCTAAAACAGATTGCCATTCCTTAATAGAAGGTACTGAAATTTAGGATTGTGAAAGGAGTGACCGGCGAAGAAAAAGCCAATAAAACTGCATACAAAAAAACTAGATTTTAGAAAAAAATTTGAGAAACAGTCGAAATTTTTAAAAAAGTCGTCATAAAAAAAAAATCGAAATTTCCAATAAAAAGTTGACTTTAGAAGAAAAGGTTACCATTTTAAAAAAAGAAAGCTGAAATGTCTAAATTATCAAAAAAGTAGACATTTTTAATAATAAATTGAAAATTAAAAAATTTGAATTTTTAAAATAAATTCAAATTTTCAACAAAAGTAAAATTTTTTCAAAGAACTTTAAAAATTACAAAAAAAGTCGCAATTTCGAAAAAAAATTTGAAATTTTGACAAAATATTGAAATTCTGAGAAAAAATCAAATTTTGACAAAAGTCTAATTTTTCGAAGAAAAGCCCACTGTTCAAAAAACTTCTAAATTTTCTATCAGAATTTAAAAAAAAATAAAAATAATTCCAGAAAATGTTGAATTTTCAAAAAACTTGGACATTTTTAAAGAGGGGGACTAAAAAGGTATTGTGCCCCGGGTGCGAGTGAAGCCCGCTACGCCACTGTAAGTGTGACTAATATCATTAAAGAGTGGTCTCAGCTATTGTGTAAAAAAAGAAATTTTAAAATAAAACGAATATGGGCATTTTTGGATATTCTGTGTATCTTCTTTGCGAAGCGCCAGTTCCTTAAGAAAAGCTTTCTGAAAATCTAGAATTGTGGAAGGCGTAACTGGCGAAGGAAAAGCCAATAAAATATGAATGAAAATAGACGTTTTTATCTTCCATGAAGAACACGTCCCTGGGTGGTTGGTAGCACTATTGATAACAGTTGACAAAAATTTAAAGAAAACCTATTGAAAATCAACTGACCGGTGAATTAACTGCCTTCAAATTTCAAAAATTAAGTTGATATTTTGGATATAAGTTTAAAAGCTCCAGGTTAAACTGAAAATGTTTGGAGAAATGAAAACTGAAACATCAAATTTCAAAAAAGAATCCTTTCGAATTTCCATTTTTCTTCTTAAAACATTGAATTTCTTCTGAAAATTTTGACTAAAATTTTTAATCACTTCACTTCAAATTCAAAACTTCAGTGAAATTCCAGTTTAAAGTTGAAATTAAAAAAAATATAGTAATTTGAAAACAATTTTTAATTTTGGTTTGTTTTTGAATTCTCCAATTTTTCCAAACAAATGTGTTTATTTGTCACCTTAAAATCTCGATTTTTTTGTTTACTTTTCTCGCGTACTTTCTACTTTAATTAACGAATGTTGACTTTATATTGAAAAATTTAAAATTAAAATTAAAAGTCGAAATACAGCAAAATTCGACATAAAATTAGACGTATGCAAGTAGACTACAACCCAGACTGCAAATTCATGCAGTCCTCTAGGCGTGTATAGTGAATCATAGGTAGTTGAACTACAAACAGTTGAAACACTGCCACCTAGCGAAGCGGTTGCTCTCTATGAAAGTTCCCAAAAGACAAGGATTCTAATGCACAGGCCAATAGGTTTGAACATTTATTAGATTCGAAGTTTGGAAACCAAAGACCGATTTCGACGAGATCTAACAAGATCGAAACCGGTCTTTGGTTTCCAAACTTTGAATCTAATAAATGTTCACACCTATTGGTCTCTGCATTAGAATCCTCGTCTTCTGGGGACTTTCCTAGAGAGCAACCGTTTTGCTAGGTGGCAGAGTTTCAACTGTTGGAGTTCAGCTATCTATGATTCACTATGCACATCTAGAGGGCTACATGAATTTGCAGTCTAGGTTGTATTTTACTTGCATGAGACACAAATGACATATAAGCGACAAAAAGACGACAAATTCAATATTATGAACGTATGCAAGTAGAATGCAACCTAGACTACAAATTCATGTAGCCTTCCAGGCGTGTATAGTGAATCATAGGTAGCTCAACTACCAACAGTTGAAACACTGCCACCTACCAAAGCGGTTGCTCTCTAGGAAATTTCCCAGAAGACAAGAAAATTTGCAGTCTGGATTGTATTCTATTTGCATACGACATTGTTGGCGATGGCCATAGTTTGTCTATGAACCAATAGGTGGCGGTAGTAATGAAAGTCACACGCTTGATGTTCGTTGATTCTTAAGTACTTACTTGTCGGGACATTTGTTAGCGTTTGAGTTGGATATACCAAACTGACGAGATCTAACAAGATCAAAACCGGTCTTTGGTTTCCAAACTTCAAATCTAATGAATGTTCAAACCTATTTGTGCATTAGAATAAAATTGGACATTAAATACAAACTCTCAAAAAGTACTTTTTATACTGATTTTTTTTAATTGGCGTTTTTTCTTCAAAGTTTTATCGGGAAATTTTGATTTTAATCTTGAAATATTGTCCTCTCATAATTGTAACATTTCCGTAAAGTTCCTCCCCAATTTAACCACGTAATACTCTATCAATCTGAAAATTTCAGTATGCAAGTAGAATGCAACCTAGACTACAAATTAATGCAGCCCTCCAGGCGTGTATAGGCGTGTATAGTGCATCCTGTACAGCTAAATTACCAACAGTTGAAACACTGCCACCTAGCGAAGCGGTTGCTCTTTAGGAAAATTTCCCAGAAGACAAGGATTCTAATGCACAGACCAATAGGTTTGAACATTTATTAGATTCGAAGTTTGGAAACCAAATGCTGGATCTAACAAGATCGAAACCGGTATATGCTTTCCAAACTTCGAATCTAATAAATGTTCAAACATATTGGTCCGTGCATTAGAATCCTTGTCAAAATTTCAGGTATAAAATCAATAGTCAAGGATTAAGGTCAAAGATTCGACTTTAAAGTTGAATTTTTATGAAACAAGAAAAATCCTAAATTTTCCAAAATAAGTAGACAGCTTGAAACGGTAGAAATAAAAAACGGTGGATATCCACAACAAAAATTATTGCGTTTTTAGGTTTCTTAAAATTTCGGAGGCCCATCAAAACGTCTTTGGAAATTTTCAGTTTTAACTGAAAATTTAAATAATTTTCGGAAATGTTGACGCACGGAATATATATTAATGTTTTTCTTTTTCAGGAAAGAATAGTGACGAAAAATCTACTGACACGTCTGAAAACAAACCAAATAATTTTCAAAGTACGACAACAGGAAGAAGGGGATCTTTGCAGCTGTGGCAGTTTCTTGTCGCGCTTCTAGATGCTCCAGATGCAAGTGCTGGTTGTATAGCGTGGACAGGACGAGGAATGGAATTTAAATTAATTGAACCTGAAGAGGTAAGCCCAAATTTGTTGTCTGTGACAATTTGCATTTTTAGAACACCATTAAAGAATCAATTTAAACATGACCAATGGTAATCTGTTTAATTTTGGTGGAACGGACTGGTCCTTGGTTATCTTCAAAAATTGAAATACAAATCTTGTCTCCTGAAGCATCCTTTGTTGTGTTTTTTAATCTTTCTTGGTTACAGGGAAGAAGATTTGTATTGCAAACAGTTTTATGTTCAAAATATATGTAAATAATTGAAGTGATAGATAATATTATAATTACTTGGGTAACTTGGGTGCGATCTTGCTTAAATTTTTCTAAATTCGTCCATGAACGACCGATTGAATTGACTACAGTATAATATAAACGTTCAGAATTTTGTCCAAAATTAATTTGATGGCTGGCATTTGGGATAAAACTTTGGAACCATATGATTCCCTGAAATTGTTATACACATTAAAAATAACAAAGGGAGTGTTGTATTTTAGTATTGAAAATTTAATAGGTTAGGTATCTGATGTATCATTTACAAATTTTTCATATTTGCAGGTTGCAAGACGATGGGGTGCTCAAAAGAATAGACCGGCCATGAATTATGATAAACTGAGTCGGTCTTTGCGGTATTATTACGAAAAAGGCATAATGCAAAAAGTAGCCGGTGAGTGTGAATAATTGTGTATGTCGATTTTTGGCCTTTGATTTAAATGAACTAGCCTGATGAATATTTTTTTGTTTGTTTTTTGACTTTTTCCGATTGTGAAGATCTTTTGTCCATTACTGCATTGGTTCTTGCTTTGTTTTTGGATCCCAGTTGCAGATCATTCGCTGGGATGATTTTCGAGGCTATTTTTTTAACATATACCAATGACTATTCTCTTTTGTATCACGTGTCACCTTTGTATCTAATGTCAACAGTTTTGAAATGGCAATTTTCGAGAGAATGACTAGATTAAAATGCTGCAGTTACGGACGAACTGCTAAGATGGGCAACCAAAGATGTTACACCTGGACGTTTTCATGGCTATCTTCTTTTTTGTGGTGATAGTGATGAATTAGCGATTTTAGACGGGAAACAAATCGATAATATCATTAAAAAAACGGTCTTTTAAATACCAAATGCTGAAGCTATGTTGCCAATTTATTTTCTTCGTCAGAAACTATAACACTTTTATTTTTGAGTTTAGCTTTGACAATAATTATGTATATTTGTTCTTGTGTGCGTACTTTATTGCAATCGTTCTAATATTCCCTATTTACGATATCTTTTGTTTCTAAATTTTGAAAATGTCTAGAGCTAGGGTTCAAGAAATTAAAAATACTATGCCAAAATTTTGTTTTTAACGAATGACAATCATTCATAACTAATAAACTGAATTAACGGCAGCAGGAGATATAAAAAATTCCACAATGTTTCTATAAATATTTGCTGTGACCGGACCTGGTTTCATTTTTCAGCATCGTCGGCGGCATACCAGTAGTTTGTTGTAGTTATTGTTCGGATTAGACGAAATATTCGTAGAAAACTGTGATCCATGGAGCTTGTTAGTTAAACAAACTACTGAAATAACCCTCGACGATGCTGAAAAGCAAAACAGGATCCAGTCATATCAAATATTTATAGAAATACTGTAAAATTTTTTATATTTCCTGTTATATTTATTGTTAATAGAGTTTATTAGTTACGAATATTGAAGAATCCCACACCCTAAGGGTTAAAAATGTCAATTATTTGAATGATACTGATTTAAAATAAATTTTACTTAAACAATTCATTCCATTTTTAGGGGAGAGGTACGTTTACAAGTTCGTGTGCGATCCCGAGGCCCTTTTCAATATGGCATATGGAACTCATGCAGATGCTGGTTTGCGCCCACAAATTAGCAATAAACCAGAAAATCTCAGCACCAAGAGTGATTCTCATCATTTAGCTTACACAGATATGCTCAACTTTTATAATTGCGGAATATCTCATCCTTATCAGCACCTACATCCGTACCTTCAAGATCCAAAACACACTCGTTATACTTAAATTGTTATAGGTTAGGAAAATGTGCAGTTATTTATTATTATCCTCTCTTTCCCTTTCCCACGATGTATATTAATTACATTAATAAATTAATGTTCTGACTGGTTTTTTATTATCTTTTGTATGTTGTATTATTCCAAATCCGAAGCAAAAATTGATTTTGTATAAGGAAAGCATGTGGTTAACTTAATAAATATGAGTGTATCTTAACAAAATGGGAAGAAGAAGAAGAAGAAAAAGAAGAAGAAGAAAAATATTTTTGAACTTCAGAAGATCGAACAAATTTAGAAAATTTTTATTATATTCTACTTGGCTTTTCAGTCAGTTTATCTTTAATTTGATTTCCGTATTTCGAAGGCTTAGTAGTACCGAAAATCGAAAAAAAATCGTTTTAAGAGGGCCATATCAACCCATAAACTCCTTCTAGCAGAGCGCTTCTGGTTCGCGACAAATTCTGTTAACAAACCTTTTTTACAACTTCATAGGTCAACACGTTATTACGTCTTAAGGTGCAGAGATAAGGCACACTGAGGATAGAGAAAACTGTATGTCTATTCATTAGAAACTAATATGAAATTAATTGCAGCTATATTTCCCGTTTTGACAAAAATTAAAACAGACATTTTGGTGGCACGGGCTGGTCCTTGGTTTTCTTCAAAAATTGAAGTACAAGTCTTGTCCCCTGAAACCAAGAAAGATTAAAAAACACAACAAAGGTTGCTCTAACGCGTTTCGAGCCAAGCTTTCATCTTCAGAAAGATACTCTATCCCTCTATAGCTCACTCCATACTAACTCCATGGGAGACAGATCTGGCTATTAGAGCTTATATACTAAGAGTATTCACTTCGTGCATAATCGACCGCATCTAAACGCACATGCGCCTCGAATCATACACGTCGCAGTGTCACTATTCCTTATCTATCAACCTTAACTATTTTTCATAGAGATGAGTGGCCAAAAGGCCCAGCTCAAACATTTATAAGGTTGTCTCCATCCAGTCTTATGGATGGCTAAGCTTTCACATGTATTTAACATAGAATTCTTGTTTTTTACTACTATTAACAGTTTAATATCGTTATCTATCCTATGATCTAATTCAGGGATGAGCAGGACGTGGCCCGCCTAACTCTACTGTTTTACGTAAAAATGTTGGAAAAGAAAATGTCAAACCATTTGATGAAAAAAAAGAACGTAAATTTCCACGATTCATGAAATATCTTGGACATGAGCGTAGGCAAGATTTTCTTTAAGGAGGGGGGGGGCAACAATCATTCTAAAAAACTCATGGGTAAAAAAGGAAACCTTCTGGCTTAGTAATGTGTATTTTTACTTAAAAACTACAGAATTGGCCACATCGCATTTTTAAATTAAAGTCAAAATTTTGAAATAAGCCTAATCTTAAGAAAAAACCTTTTGGAGAACTTTAAGAAATGTCGCAATTTCTAAAAAGTGGAAATGTAAAAGAGACGAAATTTCCAAAAAGAAATTTTTGTAAAAAGAGTTGTAGTTTCCAGAACAAGTCGAATTCAGGTAAAAAAATGCAACTTTTAAAAATAATGATTCTAGAATTTTTATTTTGTCATATTTTTAAAATTTTTCAAGATATTCTTTTTTCAAGATTTCCTAAAAATATTTTTCTCAGATTGTTTAGATTTCTATTAAAATTTCGATCCAATTAAAAAAAAATAAACAAATCTTGTGAAAAAGTCTAAATGTTTGGAAAAAATTCTATTTTAAATGAAAATATCCAGAAACAGATAAAATTGAATTTTAAGTTAAAAGTCAAAATTTGGAGAATAACATGAATGACAAGTTGAAATTATCGGGAATAAAATTTTTAAAAAATCAGAAAAAACAAAGACTTCGAAAAAAATTCAGGATTTTTGAAAATTATGTTACAAATTACAAAAAAAAATATTAATCTTTTTAGGAAGCATTCCAAATTTCCAAAAGAAGGTCCTAGTTTAAGAGGAAAATTTAAAAAGTTGAAATTTTCAATAAATCATATTGAAAATAAAAACCTAATCTTTCTCAAAATCTCGGGAAATGCGCAAAATTAAAAAAAAATCAAAATTTTCAAAGATCTTATTTTGTAAAAAGACGCAATTTAAAAAAAGGCCAACTCTGAAAAAAAAAATCGAAAGATTCAAAAACATTGTTCTCAAAATTTAAAATTCAGTAAAGATGTTGAATTTACAAGAAATCTTTTTCTCAAAATCCCCAAAAATATTTTTCTCAACAACAGAACCATAAAATCGTTCGATCAAAAAGTCGTAGTTTATTGAAAAAGACAAATATTCAAGAAAATGACAAAATTTTGAAATAAATATACCATTTTTGAAAAAGTTCAAAAAGTGACATTTCGAAAAAGACAAATTTTGAGGAACAGGCGAATTTTAGGTAAAATATTATTTTAGAAAAATTCGAAATTATGAAAGAAAAAGACGAATTTACCAAAAAAAAGAAAAAATTATTGAAATATTAAATCAAAATTTCCTGAAAAAGGCAAACTTAAGGAAACCAGTCAGAATTTCTAAAAAAATCAGAATCTAAAAGATCGTAAATTTTTCGTAAATGTTTAGAGAAATATCGGAATTTGAAAAAAAAATTCGACAAAACTTTAAAATGGACAAAAAATTGTCCAAAGAAAGTCAAATTAAAAAAAAAAGTCAAATAAAATAGTCAAAACCCCAAAAAAAGACGATATTGTAAGAGAAATGTTGCAAAAAAGATCTAAATTTTGAGAAAAAGCATTTAATAAATTTCGAAATTCGGAAAAAGAGTATATTTTAAGAGAAAAATTGAATATTTATTTTCTCTGGACTCTCTGGACGAGTCAGAGGAAGACAGGCTCCCTACCTTTCCTCAACAGGCATCTGCAAATGTCAAATATTGTGATAACACATCGGAATTTTGACAAACAAGTTGAAACTACCAGAAATTTGGATTAAAATAGGGTTGAAATTGACAAAGAAATTTTTTTCCTTTAACAAAAAATTTCAAATTTTTGAAAAATATTCCGTTTTGGCAAAAGATTGACTAGATTTCGAAAAAAAGGCAAATTTTAATAAACAAGCTGAAATTTTCAGAATCAAAAAAAGGCAAAATTTTCAGGAAAAGTTGAGTTTCGAAAAAATGACGAAATTTCACAAAAAAAACGAGGAACTCTTAAATTCAACATGTTGACAGTCATGTTTGAAAAAAGAAGGCAACTTTTAAAAATAATGATTGCAGAATTTTTATTTTATTTTTGAAATTTTTCAAGAAATTTTTTTTTCAAGATTTCCTACAAATATTCTTCTCAGATTGTTTAGATTTCTATTAAAATTTCGATCCAATTAAAAAAAATAATAAACTAATTTTTTGAATAGGTCTAAATCTTTGGAAAAAATTTCATTTTAAATGGAAATGTCCAGAAACAGATAAAATTGAATGTTGAGTTTAAAGGTAAAATTTGGAGAATAACATGAATTTTAGATAAGTTGAAATTATTTTAAAAAAAGCAGAAAAAAAATTAGGATTTTTGAAAATTACGTTACAAATTACAAAAAAATATTGAACTTTCTAGGTAACATTTCCAATTTCCAAAAGAAGGTCCAATTTTAAGGGGAAAATTGAAAAAGTGGAAATTTTTAATAAATCATATTTTTGATGGAACGGACTGGTCCTTGGTTATCTTCAAAAATTAAAATACATAACTTGTCCCCTGAAACCAAGAAAGATTAAAAAACACAACAAAGGTTGCTCTAACGCGTTTAAACAGCCAATCTGTCATCTTCAGAGAGAGAAACTTTGTCTCTCTGAAGATCTTCTATAGTTCTCTATAAAGAACCAAGTGACAGGTTTTATTTGAATAAGTAAAGCTCTCATGTCAGGTGGTCCCCTTTAACTATTTAATGTAGAGTTTGTTCTTATTTTACATATTTTTAAACGAGATTTTAGTTGTGACAATATGGACATCAAGTAGAAAAAAAACTTTGTTAGCATTAGAGTCACTAGAAAAAATAGCATTTGTCTAAAAAAAATGTTGAATTTCATTTGCCTTCTAACACAGAAGAGCTCATTTTATGGTCAGACTCCTGCGATGATCAAAATAAAAATATCAAAATTGTTTGGTTCTAAAAGCCATATTTTTCTCACATGCAACTTTAAAAAGATTTATTTTCATTATCTTGTTTCGGGACATATCTTTCTCCCAAATAACACTGATTTTGGCAAAATTTTGGCAATAATAACTCGGGTACACACTTTGAAAAATATTATTTTAAGATGCTAGAATAAAGAGGCATTTGTAGTGACAGAGATACAAAGCAAAGATTTTTTCAGATGCGAATAATTAAAAAGGTAATAATTAATAGAAAAAAAAAGCATCAGGAAAAAATGCTGGTTGGCCCAAATGCCACGTAATAAAAATTGAAAGATAAGCCTCTAAGTATCTTTCTCAAAGAAGCATATCAATATGAAAACTAAAAAAAAATAATATTTCAAAACAGGTAAGAGGAAGACCGTTAATATTAACAGACTCAAAATTGGAACTTTTTTATTTTGTCATTAATACCAATAATTAAATACCATTATTAGCTACTGATATACGAATTAAAGGTGCAAATTTTGAGGACAGTATCGATGGATTCCGAGAATATGTTGATTGTACCAATAGAACCAATATGTGACGAAGAGATAGAGTACTAAAATATCTTTAGGTTAATATAATTAATGTATCATGTTCTGTGTTTGTTCATCAATATCTTAATATACCCTTTTTTGAGAATTTTATTTGCTTAGTTTTATATTTAACAAAAACCTACCAAAAGCCAAAAATGTATCAAAATACTATCAAATTTTCAATATTTTTCGAAAATAATGGTAAAAAACCATAGCATATGACGATCTGAACCACTAGATATTAAAATGTGATGAAAATATTAAATAATTATTTTTTAATGTTAAATTGTACTTTAAACAGGGATTGTCCTAAAACTTATGAATGGCACTTCCGTTTGGTTACATTTGGATAAGCACCATCCAAATCAGCTTCGTATTCGTCGTTTGCGCCCACAGAATGTGGATTATATTGGAATATTTGGGTTAAGGAAAAATAAATCAGCAATATTTTACAGATATATCTATATTAGGTATACTAACAGCTTTACCGTGAGATATTTGAAAATACTACTAAATTGCTAAATACTGGATTACTTTTTTGATAATCTTCGTTAGCTAGTAACAATGGCAGTATCCATTGATGCATTCACCACCTCTGTAGAAGGAATATTTGAAGCGACAGTATCGTCTGCAGCTTGCAGTGTAGCATCTTGCTTTCTTAAGACTGATTTCTTCTAAAAGTCAAATAAAAAAACCATTAATCACATCATTCGTAAACATTGTTTTATATGTTTTTAAAAATAAATTGTTTTATGTCACCCTCAACGTGACATGCGTTTAGGTATGTGAAATTTAGGGGTTGGACACTTTTTACCCCCACCATGACAACTTTTGTCGTGTCACAGGGTCCAATTACCAACACACATACACATTTATTCAATCAACGCCAACACACTTACTAGTAATTTTGTTATTAATATTTTAGTGCATTTTACTAACATTTAACATTTTATTAACAACTGCAACTGTAACTATAATTGTTGAGGGCTATTTTTATCTTTTATTGTTGTTTATTCACTTGCTATGTTATGACCTAATAACACTACTATTAAAACATTTAGGTCATGCCACATCCTATGATATAAACTAAAAACTACTACAGTTTAGAAATATTTCGTCATTTATAGGTTTGCAAGCGTTTCCTTTGATAGAGGGTCCAATGCCTGGTGAAACTTAACAAATAAGTCAATGAAATATTTTATAGTGAAAAAGGGAAACGTGCTACAGTTGAAAATATTTACAACTAACAGCCATAGACTGGTTTGGCTTTCCTTACGTTCGCCAGTATGGGATAGACGCTGTAAACTATTCTAACTTATAGCTTTTAGTCAGTTATATACATACTGAATTTAAATCTCATTGACTAATTTTTAACTGTCTTTCGACTTGGACTGTAGGAAGAACATAAGCATGTTAACTAACTGTTTGTATTTCTGAAAAGACGAAAAGAGTTTATTTCAAAAAAAAGCAAATTAACTGAACTGATAGTACCTAAACTTATGATGAGAGAACGTAGCATGACAAATGGATTAAGATACCTAGATTTAAATCGATATCATACTTAAGTGTAAGTATCGTATCGAAAAAAAAAAAACAACAAGATTTATAGATCCTTTAGCATTGTCGTAAGCATTTAAGATAAATATCGAATCTGCGATGTCACGATAAGACCAATCATGACCTGTACCATACAGATTAGATCAGACACATCAAAAAAAAAAAAAAAACAGAAATAAGCAGTTCAAGAAAATTAAGCTGTATTTTTGGAAACACTTTAGATAGAAAAAACTAGTAAAGTATAAAATATTAACGCCACAGGAAACATAACAACAATGATCAAATAAATTTTATGGATGAAAGAAGAATAGATGAAGCTACTTGGGATACATCATCAAGGGAGCAAAAATGATAGTTTTAAAAGGGATGGAACAATAAATCCAGAATAAGAACGAAACTAGGCAAGAAAACGAAAACCGAACAGGTCGTTTGCTTAAATCAAAGTACGAAGTAATAATAAAATTAAATAAGCAATATGTCCAAGTAAAGGGGAACTTACTTTCATCAGAGCCTGGAGCTGCAACTGGAGATGATAACACAGCCGCCAATAGCGACATTACAATAAAAAATATTATTGTGAATTTCATTTTAAAAATTAATGTCGTTTAATACTTGAGTAATATTGAAGCAGTTCCAATTCATGTCTTTTATATATTATATTGAAAATTTTATCTGGTTTGTTTAGTATTTAATGCTAGAAATGTTTTTCCCCGATGTCGTAAATTGATGTTTACACTTTTACAGCGACTAATAACAACGTTAGAGCTAGATACACTTTTTTATGGTTTGGTATACTTTATTAAAATTTTAATACTAAAATCACAGTTGACATAGGTTTTATTTTAATTCCTATATAAATAATTTTAAAGTCGAGTACATAGTTGGGAACTAACTAGGAATGTTGCGATGTAAAGCTACATTAAATGATGATTAAAGGCATTTAACAGAAGTTTGATTGGAATCCAACAAAGTGCATCATGTATCTTGTAATAAAAGTAATACAATTTCGAACGATGTGAATTGTTGTCACTCTAATATAACTTAAAAAAAAACGATTAGAAAATCTTTTCCTGGGATCTCTGCTTCGCTAATAATGTGTTCATATTTTTGCTATCCACACTGAATATTTTAAAAACTGTGGTCAATTAATACTTATTAAAAACCAAACCAAATACTCTTAAGAATTTAACTAAATAATAGAATTTGAATTAAATTACAGAACGAATGTAATTAAACTCAAAAAAGCATAAAAAAGTAACACATTCATTATCTTAGTAATTTATTATCTTAGTAACACAGGCATCTTCCTTTGAAACAATCACCAGCTCTGTAATTGGGGTATCTGAAGCGACAATATCTTGTACAACTTGCTTTAAAGCATCTAGGCGCAGATCCACCTGAAAATGAAAACGATTTTATAAATTATCAGTCAATGATATTTCAAAATTATGCAATTCTTAGATCGACATACAGGGCGTCTCAAAAGTATTTTGGTTCACTTCATGATATGATTATTTTAAGAAAAATATTTCTTATTAACAGTGCTCTTTGATGGTTTCATTGCCAGAGATACAGGGTTTTGAATTTAATAACAAGACATTTGTACATTTCCCAATCATTTTGAGCTTGTTTTATAAAATTTGGTGAATGGAAATGTATATACTTTGAAACACTTATTTTAAAATGTTTAATCAAATTAAATGTTACTTATACAAATGTTTGAATATTTCATCAATACAACATACATTTTTAGGCATTCATAGCTCGTAATATTTTATGAGTTACGGTACCAACTAACCTAAATATTTTTTTTAGAACGTTCGTACTATTTAATTACCGAATAATTAATTAACGTATTTCACGCAGAGGGCGCTCGTATTTAATGAAGGTTGCTACGATGTAATCCCATGATACAGGAATGAAAGTTACCTCACTACTTTGTAAGCTTACTTATTGCAAATATCTCGTTGAATATATGTACTATGTAACTAATAAAAAATTGGACTTACTGTTTTTAACTGGAGACGATAATACTGCCGTCAACATCCCCATCACAAAGAAAATCAATATATTTAATTTCATTCTAACTGCACGACTTTTGGATTTGGAATAGCGTGTTTTTAATTTTTCCCCATTTTATATATTTAAAATCACTATATTTTTAGTTTACATAGTAATAAAGTTTATCCACCGTCCATATTTACTTATTTCATCGACATTGTCTTTTCGCAAAACAATAAGGGTAAATGATCGGGCTTGCATGGATTATGCAAGGAAATAAAAATATTCACATTTCAGATAAATAAACTCAAAACAAAAGCAGTAAATTTGTTCATATATTTTTCTTTTATGAGGGAAAACATCAACTATTTATTGTATTTTGAAAGGGATATTTTAAATTTGATTAAAAAAAAATTTAATGTAAAATCTTGTTGCCTAAACGCTACATGGTCTCTAAACAATGACATCATTTACTATATTTTAAAATTGCTAATAACTCGAAAATTCAACGTCATGCAATTTCGTCAGGCCTATGAATGATCTATGTGGTCAGGCTACAGTTCTCAATTCTTGACGAATTTTTGAAATTCGTCATTTGATTCTGAATTTCTTTGAATGAAAAGCAATTCATTTGGGAAAAGATTGGTCAATAATTTTATTTTTATCAAATTATACTGTAGTTCATCAGGTAAAAATTAACGTTAAGAAATAGAGATTATTATAACTTCAGGTCAGGTTCCTTTCCAGTACAGCATAAAAAAGTAAGAGGTAATTCGATTACCTTTTCGAGAAAAATGATTAAACGAAAAATTTCCTTTTTCATTTCATAAAAGTAAAATTTGTTTTGGACTCTTTGTTCAAGTAATCTGTAATATCAATCAAAGCAACGATGCTAAATCTGTCATGTGAAGATAATTTTAATTGACACTCACCTCTTATCGCCTAAGAAAAATCATAACTGCTCATATTGAATAATGTGGGATAGCTGAAACGCTACAAACTCTACAATATACTCCTAGAGTCCTACGGCTGTCCTACTACCAGTAGGGACAAGTGGGGATTTACGAAACGTGGAGCACAAATAGAATCTTGAGTATTTCAAATATCTGCGTCCTTTTTACTCGACCAATCAGGCTATCCTTCAAATTACACGTGAAATTAGTTGCCCTGAGGACCAATGTGTAGCATGTGAGATTTGCAAGAGAAAATTTATTTTTTGATGGTCTGAAATTTAAATCTAAAGTGACAACATATTTTACTTTTACGGAAGAACTATTGACACGAAGTTTGTGTTATTTTTTTATACGTAAGTGGCGTATTTGGGTGCTTGATTAACACATTTTAAAACTGCCAAAGTTTTTACTTGAAAAATTGTTCTTGCAGTTTTTTTGTCCAGTTGGGGCACAATGAAATGGCGTTCGATGAAACATTGTTACATTGTACCTTATATTAAGTTTACCCCCTTTTACAAATGGTGCATTGATCACCTTTTGATCTATTCTTTGCCTGTGTGGCAACAAATGTGTTTTACCTTCTTAGGTTTGAATTGTGTGTTTGAATTTTTGTGAGGAGTCGATTGTGACTGTGTTGTCTGATTACCCAAATTTCTCTGCAATGATTCTAATAAATTACTTCTGTGCTGCAAAAACTCACTGAATTCTCTATAGGTTGACAACCCCTCTTTTTCAATAGTTTTTTTTTTCTATTCTCTAGGTGTTGTTTTATACCATTTGGAGAATAATAAAAATATTAAGAACATGTCAAAAAGATCTCTATCTGTATGATTTACTGATTTTAATGCTCTAATGTGTCTCTGAAATGTGTCAAAAAATTGACTTAATCCAGGAAAACTCTTCTTTTGTAGCGATTGAATTTCAAACAATGTTTTAATAAGACTCAAGGATATAACTTTTTTATTTTTAAAACGATTCTTTAACAATTCAAGTGCGACTAAATAATTCTGTTCTGTTGTTTCTATAGCTTGAATTAATTGCAGAGCATCCCCTTGTAATGATGATTTTAAGTAGTGGAACTTCTGAACTGCAGATAGACATTTGTTTGTATCAATAAGAGATTGAAAAAGATCGAAAAAATCATTCCACTTCTCATAAGTGCCACTGAATCTTGGAAGATTAATTGGAGGTAATTTAATTTGGGAGCTTAATTCTGCAAAATGTGGTGCTTCTGGTGAAAAAACTAATGAATGCTTATTGTACTTTTCTAAGAAATCATTTGCCCTAGCACATGCCTCAAAGAAACTATTCTCAAACTCTTCTCTTTCTTCACTATCAATAATTTTAGTGATCAACTCAATTTCTGTTTGAATCTCGTTGAATTCGTTTAAACAAGTTTCTTATTTGGCCCTTCTCATTTTTAATTCACTGTAAGTTTTATGCAAAAGTGTTTAAATAATTTACAAATCTGCTTATTTGCCCTTTAATGGCTTAAGTTTATCCATTCTCTTTTTTGCCATTAAACGGTTATATACAGGAAATGCGAAAGGTCAATATTGGACAATGAAACCGAAAATCCAGTTACTTTTGTCCTTGTAAATTTACTACTTTGACTGACTTGCTGCATGTTTTCTGCTGCTGTGTACGTACTCCACTAATTTCTGACCGATTGTAACTCGAAACTTCTCTTTTGATTTCCTTTGATAAGGTACACCAACAAGCTCAACTAATGCTTAAAAAAATATTTGATATCTATCTGCAAATGATATTATGTATAACTTGAATATAAATATTTCAAAATTTCGATGACTCGATGCACTGTTTAGCAAATGACTTCCTGTGAAATGTTCGCCGATGTGTTATTGCAATGTTTTTTTTTTTCTGGAGTGAGATCTCATGTTAATTGCTGACTGCTGTGTCTGTTGTCACTCTTGGGCTAACGACTCGTACTGTCTTGCAGGCGTACTCCCTGTTACTCACTCACGAATAGCGCTCAATGGGACCATTAAATGTATGTAATTCGCTGGTTTCTCCTTTATAAACTGTAAAATTCATAATGAATAAATAATTGACACTTTCTTTTTAATCGTGAATTATTTTATTATTTTTGTTGTTATGACAACAATACAATATCAAACAGCCTTAACCCTGACCAACTACTAACCCACAGTTTATATTGAAACGGACCTAAGTGGCTTTTGCAAGATCGAGAAGACTGGCCTATCACGTCAACTAGCCCCATTCCTGAACTTGATTTTGAAAAAAGAAAAAATATAAATGTGTCTACACATCCAATTTCACAAGAGAATGACTTTTTTTACAGATATTCCTCAGTCATTAGGCTAATACGTATTACAGCATATCTTCTGCGATTCAAACAAAACTGTTCCAAACAAAGGCACCAAGCTGGTGTTTTAACCTACGAAGAGATAAGAGAAGCGTTAATTTGTCTCATAAGATTAGTTCAAGGACAATCCTTTTCAGAAGATGTTGACTCATTACAAAAGAATGGTACTGTACCTAGCCGTAGTAAATTGTTGACATTCTCTTCCTTTCTGGACAAAAATGGATTAATACGTGTAGGAGGCAGACTACGACGAACCAATTTGTCATATGATCAAAAAAATCCTTTAATTCTTCCTTCTTCGCACAAATTCACAGAACTACTTATCAAGAAATAACACATATTCTTGTTGCATGCTGAACCACAAGCAACTCTGGCAGCCTTACGACTAAAATTTTGGATTTTATCAGGTCGACAAGCAGTTAAAAAAGTACCGAGAAGATGTATAACTTGCTTTAGACATACACCAAACACTATATATCCGATTATGGGAGATCTATCAGAGGAAAGAATTACACAATCAAGACCTTTCTTGAACATCGGCGTTGACTATGCAGGACCAATTACTTTGAAAGAAAGCCACAGACGTGGTCGTCTTCACACATATCCCTGTTATGTCGCCGTATTTATTTGTCTATCCACAAAGGCAATTCATTTGGAAATAGTTTCTAGTCTCAGCACAGAAGCCTTTATTGTAGCCTTGAAACGATTTACAGCTCGTCGAGGTAAATGTGCGAACATTTTCTCAGACAACGCAAGAAATTTCATCACGGCTAACAAGTCATTGAAGGAAATGGAAGCGCTTCTCAGTTCAGATAATCACTGGAACACCGTACAAACATACACAGCAAATGAAGGTATTACTTGGCATTTCATTATTTCACGCGATCCCCCACATTTGGTGGAATTTGGGAAGCTTCAATAAAGTCATTTAAATATCACATAAAGAGCATAACAGGCAACTCTGTATTTACATTCGAAGAGTATTACACATTTTTAGTACAAGTTGAAGCTTGTTTAAACTCACGTCCCTTAACACCACTTTCAAGCGACCCCAATGCTTTATCAGCACTTACTCCAGCTCATGTTATAATAGCCATTCAAGCCATTCCAGAGCCACATCTTACTGCTGAAGTCATCACCTCATTAAAACGGTGGAACCATCTCCAGTTATTATTGCAGCGCTTTTGGAAAAATGGTCATCGGAGTACCTAGGCTACCTACAAGGTCGCTCAAAATGGAAAATGAACAAACCCAATGTCCAAGTTGGTCAGATGGTATTATTAAAAGAAGAGAATCTGTCGCCGTTAAAGTGGAAACTAGGACGAATAGTGAAGCTATACCCAGGAGAAGACAAAGCAGTGCGCGTGGTACAAGTAAAAACAGCAAGTGCATCTGTGAAGCGTGCTGTTAACAAACTATGCATTTTGCCACTACAGGACTAAATAAGCAACAAATTAGCAGATGTCATTGTAGTTATGTTTCACATTTGCTTATGTTCATTGACTGACATTGTTCTTTGTTATTTATAATGTACTTCTCATTTTTATTATATTTCATTGCATTGAAAGCAAGGTGGAAGGTCTGTTCGATATTGTATTGTAGTCATAACAACAAAAATAAAAAAATAATTCACGATTAGAAAGAAAGTGTCAATTATTTATTCATTATAAATTATACAGTCTATAAGGAAGAAACCAGCGATCATTCACATTCAACCCCTACTGCAGGTAAGTAGCATTTGAATTTTTTTATCGACATCCACACGTAAACCTCCCCAATGATCTCCACATCGAAAGGTCTTGTGTCTTTTGAGTCCAATGACGTACATTTCAACTTAAGTACCTACCTATGTATGAACAAAGGATTACATAGTGAAACGAGCATGAGGAAAACCGCAGAATTAGTGAGAAATAGCCTAAGCCTAAGAAATACTGCTGAACTAAAATATTTGAACCACATAACCCTATCTCCTCGCTATGTTTGGTCGACTTCAATGCTTCAAAGACCCAGGCAGCGATTTTATTTAAGAAAACATCAAGGAATAATGCAACAAACATACTAACGGGCTGTAAAATCTTTCCGATCGGATCTAATCTATCTATCCTAGGAGTGAACGCAAGCACTAACTTCTCTTGGGGCGATCATGTGCGCGCCATTGTCAAATCCGCCTCTCAGAATCAAGGCTTTCTTTTTAGGGCAAAAAAGTACTTTACATCTCATGAGCTACTCACAAAATACAAAGCTCAAGTTAGGCCAACACTGTTTTCATATTTGAAGTTCAGCCCCAAAGCACACTTTAACTCTTTTGGATTCAATTCAAAGAAGATCGATTCGCCTAATTGATGACGAGAGTTTGACCGATTCACTCTAAACACTAGAGCACAGGCGAATGGTTGGTGAGTTGTCTCTTTTTTACAAGTATTATCATGGAAGATGCTGGCAAGAACTAATAGGATTGATCCCCCAAGGGCAAGATTCTTGAGGCATACAAGACAGTCGGAGACAGCAAATTCCTGTGCGGTCCAGCTTGACACAGTAAGGACTTCTGTCTATGGAGATTCTTTTTTCTGTAGAACTTCCAAGCTATGGAAAGCGTTACCGAAAGGAATTTTCTCCAAAAATTACAACCTATCCTTGTTTAAGAAGGCGGTTCATCGCTATCTATCCTTGTTTCCGCATCCTACTCGAAGTGCTCTGATGTCATAATGGGGTTACCCTTTCCAAGTGGATTAAACTCAAAAGAAATAGTAAAAAAAATAATAACATCAACGGTCTTGTAACTCGCATGACATCAAACTATGTAAATAGCAAGGACTTTGAACATCAGCCTAAAGAGCACCTAAAAGAATATATATCATAACTTGCTCTAAAATGCGCTATGGGCTGGATACGATGGAAGCTAGCAGTTTAGCATATGAACTGGCTTTGCATCATAACTTAATAATTCTTTCAAACTGGCAAGAGAGAAATGACTGAAGCTGATCGACTTCGTGGCTTTAAGGCACGTCATGCAGATTTAACACTAAAAGCTGAAAGCTTGCAGTCTTTCTAGGTCTACGTCCTTTAATAAACATGTCTTTTTTTTTGACAATTTGGAATAGCGTTAAAAGTGCTCCGATTATAGTACAAACCCCAAATATATGCAAAAACTGCCCGAGAGCAGCACCTCGTAAATTAAGTTATAAAAGGAAGTGAAGACTGAAATAAAAGATCTTGCACGTCTAAGAGAAGAAAATAAAAATAAGACAAATGGTTCTAAACCAGAGAAGAAAGCAGCAAAAGTTTTGTTTCCAAGCTCTGAAACCGATGATGATGTCTCAGACATATCTGTAATTGAATTGGATGAAGAAGATTAAAATACAAATCTTGTCCCCTGAAACCAAGGACGATTAAAAAGCACAACAAAGGTTGCTCTAACGCATTTTGAAACCGAAGCTATCAACTTCAGAGGAATACTGAAGAAGATGACAACATACCACTGATCACTATGAAAAACTTCACAGTTCAAGATTTCGTTTTAGTTAAATTTTCGAGAAAGCAGAGTTTTTCATTGGACAAATATTAACAAATGCTGATTAAAATTATTACTATGATATTAATTATTTACAACGAAGTAACAGAAAGGATAACATCTTTTATTTTCCTCTTGAACCTGACCTAGCTTTTGTTTCAATAGTCGACATAGAATTATTTTTATTCACACCAAATTGTTTCGGGAAGACTAAGCGACAAGCCACTATTTTCACATTTTTTTCAGATAAAAAAAATAAATATTATATCGACTAAATATCAATAATATCACTGATACTATTTGAGAATTGTTGTGGTTTATTTTGTTATTTTTAATATTTCTTTTAATGTATAAAAATGCACGTTTCACTGTGCCCTGCTATGTTTTATTGCACCCCAGGGTGCCATTCAATATATCCCAAACCTGGGGTATAATGGAACAAAATCAACGTCGCATGAACATAAAAAAATAGGGTTAGAATTAATTTTATGATCCCGTTTTTGTGACTGATTCGTAGATAATAAAGTAAAGATTATGGAAGGACAAAAATTTCGTTAATTTAGTTTTTTTATAAAGGTAAATGCTTTTTCGTTTCACACTGTTTTCCTTGTATGTATTCTGTGATATTCCCAATATTAAATATACCGTGAATATATGTCCCAGAAATTAAATATATTGCGATAATTGTTATGGAAATAGGAAAGAGAAACTACAGAAATTGCGCATTGACCTTTGGCCGACAATTTTGTTTTTAATTCTTTCGGTAAGTTTATTAAATAAGAAACTTACTCCCCTTTTTTAAATCTCATCCAGTATAACTGATCTTCTGGGAAAGGCAATATGATAAGGAAGATTTTTTTCTTAGCCCCACGCTCCATCATAAGGTAGATACATTGATCAATTAATACAATAGTTAAGTAAAAACCGGAGGTGAAAACTAGATATTTTGAGAATAAATTATAATTTAATATAAAGAAAAAACATTATTTGTCAAAAAACATCAATAATCGATCCAAATTTCACAAAACAATTCCAAATTGTACGATTTTCTTTGTCTGTTTTAAGTTTTATCCATTCGCAAAGGGTAACCCTATTTTGCCTTCAAAGCACTGCGAGTAGGATGCGGAAACAAGGATAGATGGCGATGAACCGCCTTCTTAAACAAGGTTAGGTTGTAATTTTTGGGAAAAATTCCTTTCGGTAACGAGTTCCATAGCTTGGAAGTTCTATAGAAAAAAGATCTCCGTAGACAGAAGTCCTCACTGTGTCAAGCTGGACCGCACAGGAATTTGCCGTCTCCGAATGTCTAGTACGCCTCAAGAATCTTGCCCTTGAAAGGATCAATCCCAGCAGTTCCTGCGAGCATCTTATTTAGATACAACATAGATATATTGAATTTAAACAATAATTTAGTTTATTTATGGCCTTTCGAGTTTAAACTGTCCAAGTCCCGTGGTATGTATTTTTGGTTTTACCAAGGATTTAAATTTTTTCAAGTGGCCCAGAAGTTCCAGTTTAAAAATTTGTCTAACAAATATCTTGCCAAATTTAGTACCTTGTGAAATAGTATATTGTGTATCTAGTCGTAAAAGCAAAGTACCCCCGGACAATGATGTAAATTGTGGCCGAAGCGTTAAACGAGGCTAACAAACATCAAAGTCCGGGAATGGGCTTTTACTAAGAGGATATGAGGTACATATACTATTTTTTCTAGAATTGCGATCAATATTACCTAAATTAAGAAATTATTATAAAGCCATAACATTTTTCATTGTCATTTAATTTTCTATGAAATCGTTTCCTTGACAGTTATTGTTTGTTTTTTGTTATCTCGAAAAATTGTCTACTTTCTCGGATGGAAAAAATTTCTAGAACTGTTTTCTAATGATTCTTTTGTAACGGACAAAAATACTGGAATTATGACGTATTTGGGGCCTGAAATTGCACCGAGAAAGTAGGCATTCTCGACCGGTTTCAGAAAAAAGATTTGTGTGCAAAACTTGAAAATTAAAAGGAATGCATTTCTTTTGGTGGATACATTTCTGAAAAAGTATCAGCTCAATCATATAATCGAATTCTATTAAGCTTCAAAAGAGCAATGTTTCGACTATGTAAAAATCAAAAATGACTTTCTTTTGTTTTGAACAACACTAGCTCATGTCAGTAAATAATCATCTTATGGGGTTCTGGAACTACTCAAATTAAAAAGGGTTAAATGTTTAGAAAGTTTGATGGTGGGATCATTGAAAAAAATATTGAAGCCCGTTTACTTTTTTAAATAGAAGGAAAAATTTGGAAAAATTTTGGCCGACTCTTCTTATAATTATTCGAAAGCTGTTAACGATTGGTTGTTACCATCTGACGCGAAATTACTTTTAATATACAATTTTTGTTTTATTCATACTTCTAATACGTATTCCATTTGAATTTGAAGGGAAAATGATGCAGAAGAACGTAATTTAAAGTAACCTTTATTAATCTAAAATTATCAAATAATTGAGAATTCCACAAGCATAGTTTTTCGTTAATAGCACATACATTGCCCATTGTGACATTCACCGCCATAGTAGTAAGGAGTTTTGTATTGACAACACCTGTTGCAGCTATTACTGAAGCATGATCCTACTGGTCCTGCTGGAAAAGATAATACATTTTGAAATAAATACGATAACTACGAAATTATGGCAAATTTTTTTACGACTGAGTAGTTTATATTTTGTGAAAGGCCTTTTTTTGGTTGCCATAACTTATTTGGATGGAATACCTTAAATTGAGGCATGATAGTTTTTTGTCATAAAATTTTTTAGGGCAAAGTAATTGATGTAGTGTGGAAAGAGCACATTTTTTTTCTTTTTTCGTCTTCAAAAGTTAACTCTAGATGGAAAGATGCCAAAAAAGATCTCGCTCTCTCGCTCCGCACTTATGGAGGTCTAGGATAGCCCCGTGTGTTACAGCTTTAAAAAAAAATTAAATACTGCTACTTTTTTACTAAAATTTTCTTGAAAAAATTTAATTTATGTTTCTACAAAGAATACTGCAGGAATTTTTCTTAAAAGTTTCAGATAAAATGCGTAAAAAAATAGTGTAAACAAGTTATGTTTTTCTTCTGTGAGTTTATAGTAAAATATCTGTGAAAGTAACATTTTCCTATAAGAAATCATATTACTATTTAAATCAACATTACTTGCAAATTACCTCGTGAAATATGTTGAAAAATTGCAATACAAATTTTGTCCCCTGAAACCGATAAAGATTAAAAAACACAACAAAGGTTGCTCTAACGCACTTCGATAGACAAGCTATCATCTTCAGAGAGATTTGTATTTTGGATAACCAAAGACCTTCTATCAAAAAATTATGTTGAAACTTACTAAATGGTATCGGGGAAGGTTTTTGCAAAGTTTCAGGATTTCATTTGCATTTTGAGAAAGTCAATTATAATATCTTAACAAGTTAAAAGCTCTTAAATTTTTTGTTTATTGAAATTATAGTAAGAAGAAAAAGTCGAGCAGAACATTATCAGCAACATATTTCATTAAAAATCGCTTACCTTCAGAGTCTACTGGTAAAGATGAAGCCATAAAAGTGAAGAAGGACAAAACAAAAAAGAATATTACTGTAACTTTCATTTTCTTGAATTTGAGAGTATTGTGTTCGAATTCAGATTTGCTTTCAACGGAGCACCTCAGTATTTTTATACGTATTACCAAGATGATTTAAATAGATATGATATTAACAGTCAAAAATTACAGATATGATCATTTAAGAATGTTATCATTATCTATTTTGCCTAAAAAACAATTTTTATGAATTGCATCTTTTCATCAATGGAAATTTTTACAAATAAGATCGTCACATAGTGTTTAAAATTTGAACATCGAATTTCCAAAAAGTTGTCCAAACAAGAGAAAGATTAAATTTATTTCAAAACACTGGATTTTAAAACGAAATGCTATATTGCTATTACTTCAAGATGTTTCCCTAATGGGCGAAAAGAAGCACCGGAATTCTGTGAGATGGTTAATTTCAGAGTGCAATACGAAAAAACTGTACCGCTAGAGAGCCTTATATTTTACTACTTCATTCGCCTTATATAACATATTACTTTTTTTATCAGAACCTATAAGATTTGGTCACAATAAATGCAAATCTCATCCAAATTATTCTTTCGCTCTTATTGCTCCTATACCTGTCAAAAATTATAAGTTTGGCATTAAATACCTCGGTTTCAGCACCGACACGTGTTTTTCAATGTTGCTGGCATGGGCGTACCAACGAGGAGAGCAACGGGGGCAGCTGCCTCCCCCTGGATTTTATTTACGTACCCACAACCCTAGAAATTTTACTGGCATTGCCTTATTTCACTGCTACAATGGAGAAGTTTCATGATGTTGTTAATACTATGTATAATGTAATGAGATTAAAATATGGATCAAAAATAATAAATCACTGAAAAAATTTTTGAAAACCGTTTATAAATGACTAAGAAATAAATTATTGAAGTTTACATATTTTAGCGCGATCGTCTGTGTGGGTGACGTCATTTGACCCGTCCGAGATCGTCGCATCACAAATCACTGAACAAAAAGAAAAACTCGTGGAGTTTTTTAACTTTTGGATATGTTTTAGAGGACCGAAATCTAAGAGACACGTATTTTTTTATCGACTGATAAACGGTTTTAAGGGTAGTTCTACCCCCGTGGGTCAGGTCGAATGACGTCACACACGTATTCTTTTAAGAACAACTTCAAAGGTCCATCACTTTTTCATTTATTATAGATATGTATCATTTTACTTAGATATTTATAATTAATCAATAAGAAAAAAATGGAAACTTCTCCATTAAAAGGTCATTCAGAGAGCACACTCAGACGCCTAAAAACGTGGCTAAGATCGACTATGATCGAAGCAAGATTAAATGGGCTTTGCATGCTACATAGAAAATTTGTTAACGCTATGGGCGATTCTTTCACGGAAGACGTCATAAACCTTTTACTGAAGACCCTCCAAAGTTACTTTTAAAATAGCTACTGCATAAAAAAGAATTTCTTATAAAAAATTTCCTATTTTTATGTATGTTTATGTATTTGACTTTTTGACTAGGTGATTTTAAAAAATCCCCCTGGCTCAGACCCTGGGTATGCCCATGGTTGCAGGTGTTAGTAACATCGGACAGAAATTTGAAGAAAATCTTAACCGGTGAGCTACCCCAAACACTCAAGAAATAATATTGTAACAAATTGTAATTATAAAATTTAGGTAGAAATTTTTTAGAAAATTTGATATTGGGAAGCAGCTCCAATAATTAATCAAACGGCAGATAAGCGTTTCAGTCTTATCTGCTTAACTGCTTGTTCCTTCTAGAACCCGAAGCGAGACCTATATAAGGCGGTCGGCTTTCCCTCAGATAGTTAAAATAAATAAGCTAGTTAATTAAAGAGAGTTAGTGGATTACGATTGTAGTGCTCCGAGTTCGGTTTTGAAATAAACTGGTTACAATTCACCAAGTGTTAATTATTCGAACCGATAACCCGCAACAATATGTTTATATCACAGCATGATGCCATTGCCCCCTCTGTCTCATGTAACCAAGCGAAAACGTATATTTAGAAGGAAAGACCTTTTAATCTGAACATTTTCACAATCTGCAATTTTTTTACTTCAATTATTTTACTCTTCTCTATATTCGTCTTCTCTGCGAAATGTCGATTATATTCTCAAAAGTAAACGTTTTGCTTAAAATTTGAATTACCTCATAAAATCCACTTCTTTTCTTAAAACCGTTTTTTGTTTTGTTCTCAAAAATCGACCTTTTGTAAAAATGTTGACTGTTTTTGATTGGACTTTCTGGAAGTTTTGATTTGATTCTCAAAAATTCTCTTTTATTCAAAAATTTGGTTGATTTTTTGATGGAAAAAGTAAAGATTTCGAAAAAGATAGTTGGAATTTTGAGAAATTATGTTTCGAAAATTTCTTTGTTTTCAGAATTTCCCTTTTTCGAAATACATTAACAAAATCTGACTTCCTTCAAAGTTATATTTTTTTTCGATTTTGTTCTCAATTACAGCTTTTTTTTAATATTTCGACTTTGCTTTCAATATTTATCTTTTTTCGAAATTTCGCCTTTGCATTTATTGAATATTTTTTATTTTTCAGAAGATTCGACTTGTTTCTCAAAATTTGCTTTCTCTCAAAATATTTTTTTGGAAATTTTGATTTTTGCTTTGAAAGTTATCTTAATACATACATACAGGTTGTAACAAACTCGCTTCTCACTGCAGGGAGCAGGGATCTCGCAACAGATACAGCATCAGTTAAATTGGGGCAAAGTTGCACAATTTGATGACTAGTAATATGCCGTCGAAAAATCAAAAATATCTCTTGCTGTTTTTGAGATCTTCGAAAAAAGTAAAATTTTAAATTTTTGTTTTTATTTCTTCTTGGCATTATTTAAAAAGTAATCGAAAAACTAAAAACACTTTTTTATTGGCGTTTTTTATCCTTCACAAGATAGCCTAGATAGTTTTTCTATTAAATGTTTCGTCTTTTCATTAGTATCATCAAGTACGTTATTTTAAATAGGGACCTGTAATTTTTATTGCAGCTTTTGAATCACCGACTTCACTGATGTACCAAATTTTTATGTGGCTAAACGTTTACTAAATGTCAAGGAAAAACACCTTTTTTCAGATTAACGTATTCTATATTTTTGACTAATAGATAATCAAAATGAAATAAAATATGACAAGTAAAATGTGACAGTTACTTTTTTATTCGTTATTTGTTATTCTAAATATCCATAGTCGCTTTGGTCGTAGTTATTAATCATTATTTTTGGTGGTCAGTTATTTAAGATTATGTCTGTTGTTTTTTGTTAAAACCTATATATTGTGTCGCTACCTTGTATTCTTATCAACTAATTAAATTTTAATAATTTCATTGCTAACAATAATTATTTATTAATTATGAAAAAATAATAAAGTAACGTTAATCTGAAAAAAGTGTTTTTTCCTTGATGATGGTTTTAAGTTGTGAAACGTTGAGCCACATACATCAATGAAATTGGAAATTCAAAAGCAATACAAAGATGTAATAAAAATTGTAGGTCCCTATTTAAAGTAACGTACTTAATGATAATAGCGAGAAGACGAAACGTCTAATAAAAAAACTTTTTTCGCCATTTTTTAAAGGATAAAAAATGCCAATGAAAAAGTAGTTTTTGTATTTTGATTACTCTTCAAATAATTGAAATGAAATAATAAAAACGAAAATTCCAAATTTCCCTTTTTTTCAAAAATATCAAAAATAGCAAGAGATATTTTTGATTTCTCAACGGCATATTTCTGATCGCCAAATTATACTACTGTGTTCCAATTTAACTGATGCTGTATCTCTTACGGTTTTCGAGATCCCTGTAGTGAGAATCGAATTTGTTACAACCTGTATATTTCTTGAAAAACTCTTTCCACCAATTTTTAAGATTATGTCGGAGTTTACGAATAAAAACCATAAGAAAAACCTTTTTAGTAATTTTCACTTCTTTTTAAATTTATCTTTTTGCATAAATGTCGATTTATTTCTCATCATTCATTCATTTTCTTAAAATTTGGTCGAAGTTTTAATAAAAAAAATATGTCTTGGAAATCTTATCTCATTTCTCAAAACTTTTTTTTGGAAATTTCGTCATTTTAATAAAATTTGAATTCTTTTGGAAATTTTGGCTCGTCTAGTGAGACGACAAAATACGTCTTTTTCTCATCAATTTATAACTTTTTTATAGCATTATAAAAAGGGAATTTGATCCCGGTCATTATTTCTAATCCTGGGATTTCTGGATTATATTTTGTAACTAGTCTTTTTCGATATCTCTTTAAAGTTTTGTAAATTGGAAAAGCCTTTAAGTATGTAACCAACTATGGAAATAAATTGTGAAAATAACTCCATAGTCAATAGCGAACAAAAAGCAAAAAAACATTTATTTAAAAATATTATTAACAAGTGATCACATTTCTATTAACTAAATGAAACTAAGTTAATAGAAACATTTTTACTAAAACTACGAAAATATGTTCTGGGAAATAACACGTCAATCACCAAACATGTTATTTAAAAATAAAAAAAAAGTTTTATTTCTTTGAAAGCACTGGCACTGAAAGTTTCACCATGAGCAGTCTATTTTACATTTTTTTTAAATGTTGTTAATCTTGAAAATTCCGGGATCAGAAAAATTTAATCTCGAAAATTTCGGGATTGAAATGCGATCGGGATCCCGGGATCAAATCTTTTAATTATAAGTAAAAAATTGTATTAAAAAAACACAAAAAGATAGAGGGAAAGCTATCAAGACTTCTTGATGTTCAAAGTTATGAGAAAAAAAATACTTTCAAATTTTTATAAAGACGTTTTTATTAATCTAAAATAAAAAGTCGAAAATTTTGCGCGCCTTAGTATCAAAGACATTTTCCATTGACGCATCGACCACCACTGTAGTTAGCATTTTTGAAACGACAGTACCTATTGCAACTAGCACTGAAGCATTTTTCTACTGATCCTTCTGAAACAAAAATTTTAATTATTAATAATTGTCAAATTTACATTTTCACAATATATGTATATTTTGTGAATATTTTAAGGTAGTTGTCTTGCGATGATACCATTCAAAAATTTTGAAATGTCTACTGCCTCACCGTCGTCAAAGTATATAATTCGTAGAGGAAACCAGATACTATTTTATTTTTACCTACCCAAAGAATGATTTCCCTTTACTGATATGTTCACTTATGTTTCGACAGTGTTCCACAATACATTTTCCCATATTTATTGCCTATTTGTTAAAAAAGAAACCTATGTTGTCTTCGCAAAAGTCTGTTAAGGAATAAGAGCGTGTTGCCAGTTGGGCTTTCGCCAGGCTTCTAATTGTCTTCACTGGTTACCTTGTAGCGTTTAGTCTATTTAGTCTCTGGAGGAGACTTTGTCCGAAGGGTGTCCACCAGTGTCAAAAACGTGTCCATAGAAAGTTTGACCCCTTGACCACATCGGCAATTAAACAAATAATTACTCGATACGTATTTCGTCAGCAGAACTGGCATTTTCAAGTGCACTAATCCTAACTGATTAGCAAAAGAAGCATCGACATCATTTGCCTTGAGATTTAAATCGATGCTGGTGATATTTGGCTTTCTTTCCCATTTTTTATGGTTTAACACATCTGGTGCATGCAATTTTGACCTGCCACAAATAACCTTTGATAAACTGGAGGTCGCCAATGCTGCTTTATTAAGGGTATCTGGTCTCTGGTTAACGTAGATTGTTTCGTATGTATCCAGTTGTCGGTTACCAAAATCTTTATTTCCATTTTTCACTTGCAGGAATCCGTATTTAATATTTTACCTTTTTTTGAGAAAATTAACAAATTTAGAAGAAAACAAAGGTTGTTTTAACCACAGTAGCAGTTACTTATCAACTCAAAAAAGGC